>OX465296.1:137593113-138836034 GCA_949987735.1 Leucophora obtusa
ACAGGTATTTTTAAAGTCAAGAGTTTCAGTTTTGGTATCCGTAGAGGGTATCAATTTGCAAGAGGTTTAAAATGGATAACGTTATTATTAGGGCAAGGAATTTTATGCACTTAAAAATAGAAAATATGCGCCTAAAAAATGCGGCTAAAACATATGAACTAAACACTATTATTTTTGCAAAAATAATGCACTTTAAGACTTAAAAATATATTTAAGTTAGCTATTTTGCAAACAGATGCTTTTCCATAGGTCAATAAGGTTTTTAAAAATGTTTATTTTCAAAAATAATGAGAAAAAAATTAATATTTTGATTGAATCAAAATATGAAAACGTATAAATTTTTTATATTTTTCTACAAAGTACAAAATGCTGCTAAAAATTAAAAATATGAACAAACATGCATTAAAAAGCTCAAAATATGCATGAAAAAGGCACCAAATATGCATTTGAAGCTAAAATATTCAAAAACAAAAATTTTTATCAAAATATGCAACTACAAATTGATGCCATTTTGTTATAAATTTGATGATTCGGATAAATATTTAGTCCATATCAGTTTTGGACTATCGAAGAAAAACATGCATTTGCATGGAATTCCTTGCCCTAGTTATTATAAAGGTATCGGTTGTCAAACATGTTTTAAACTTATTTACATCATCAAAATCTATGGAAAATTAAAACCGCAAATATAAAGCCATAAATGGCTCTAGAAAGTATGTATATGTTTGCAAAATATAGAAATTTTTAAGCGATCTCTCAAATAAATGAAATTATTTATGTATTTATAGAAATAAACAGATTGGACCGACTCACCTTCACGGTATTTTTTTTAGGGTATTCGATTAATCAACTTTTTACTTTAATCAATTAATGGTGTGAATAATTATTCGATGTTTTTCTTAACCGATAAATGGAATAAATTTCAAAAACTAAACGTTTAATCGAAAAGAATTTTTATGTAAAATAATATATGCATTTTGTTGTATTTTTAATAATTGTATTTAAAAAAAGGAACAAAAATAATTTCAGTAACTAAATTAAATTTTTATAACTAAAATTAATAAAAATAAAAAATTTATTAATTGAGATCATACTTTGTGAAAATTGTATCCAAATCAGAGAGAACCATACCGCAGATCTTCCTTGTAAGTTTTGCATTTTATAAAGTTAAATCTGGATTAGCCACATATAAATGTAGCGCTCTCTAATATGAGTTTAACATGAATAGAATAACTGAACAACATAAATGTAGGGAGAAAATCTATTGAGAATTGATTTTCCCTCGACGCTTAAGCCACTACCTCCCTTTATTTTATTTTAATAACTGGTTCATAGTGAATTAAAAACAAGTGATTAATGTTGTTAAATAGTACGTTCATACTGAGGACGAAAACCGGTTTAATGAGTTTTAAAATGATTCGAAAACTACACCTATTCATACTTACATTTATTTGACGTTTACTGCGCTTTCAAAACTTAATCCGCGTAAAATTTTATTTTTTCACTTTTTATTTGATTTAGACGTGCGTTAGACGAGTTAAATAAATTTCTATAAAAATTTATTAAATATTTTATTATTTATTTTTCTGTTTTGACAATTGTTTAAGTTGTCGCTTTTACTTTTCTATACACAGTTGTAAAAAATTGTACTTTTAAGTTTTGGATCTTATTTTCGTTGAAAACTTTTGGATATGATATTTTCGTTTTGTTTTCAAAGTACCTACCCAGCAAACATTTGAAAAATAAATTATATAAATATAAAAATGCATTCTGTTGTATATATCGAATTTTAGAGCACAGAAAAAGCATGAATGATGCATAAAACATCTTTAATTTGTCAGCAAATGAGGAATATTGCTTACAAAAATTATGTAGCTTCCACATAATACGAATTGCAAAATTTTCTTCGTATTTCTCTGTTTGTAGGGTAAATATGAAAATATGTATTTTGTAGAAAAATATAAAAAATTTATACGTTTTCATATTTTGATTCAATCAAAATATTAATTTTTTTCTCATTATTTTTGAAAATAAACATTTTTAAAAACCTTATTGACCTATGGAAAAGCATCTGTTTGCAAAATAGCTAACTTAAATATATTTTTAAGTCTTAAAGTGCATTATTTTTGCAAAAATAATAGTGTTTAGTTCATATGTTTTAGCCGCATTTTTTAGGCGCATATTTTCTATTTTTAAGTGCATAAAATTCCTTGCCCTAATAATAACGTTATCCATTTTAAACCTCTTGCAAATTGATACCCTCTACGGATACCAAAACTGAAACTCTTGACTTTAAAAATACCTGTATTCCAATACCTTTTCAACAAATTCTGTTTTCTACGATTTTAGCTTTGACTAAAAAATTTTTTTTAGTACAAAATACCCAAAATTAAAAATAAATAAATTAAACTTTATCGTATTTTGTTTCGTGGTTTACACTCTTTAGATATCAATAAAAATGACAATATTTAAGCAATTATAAAAAAGTAATGAATTGGTTTATTAACCCTCTAATGCTCTTTCGTCTGATTATGATAATAATCAAACTATGTATATATTAAAATTTTAATTTATCGCTTTATTTAGGCGATATAGCACAACAAAGGTTGAAAACGTATCTAGAAACCTAGTAGTCAAATAATTTCGGTTTTTGCTATAAATAACACTATCAGTAAAATAAAATTACATATCGAAAATTGTTGATCAATTGTTGTTATTTCAGAAGTTATGGCGAGTTTCGCTTTTTGAAAATTACGACATTAGGCATTAAATAGCTGTTCTGCTTACTACCACCACCGAGTATATGCTCTGTATTTAATTTCAAAAAAATCCTTTGGCTACACTCATAAAAAAAGCCCGTACAAATAGTTAAAAATTCTGCTAAAATAACAGGAAATAGCACCTGAATTTGCGCCAGGAGAAATTTCAATGATGTTGAGAATCATGGTCTGCTAAATTTAGGTGACCTAAATTTTAGGTAAAAAAGTTAGTTCAAATACAATAATTTATATGAAATGTTGTTTAGTGGAAATGAAAATTACTCACCTGAAACCAGCACATGTTTTCTGCTAAATTTTAGTTGGGTATAAACAGGTAAAAAATTCAGTTAACATTCAAAAATTTAGAATAATTTTCGTTTAATAGAAATGATTTTGGGTCAGTTGAAATCTGCAAAACATGCTGCTAAAATTACAATCACTTCTTGTTATTAATTGAATAAAAACAAATTAATGTAAATATTGTTATTTATTTTAGCAGCAATTTCAAATTGTTTGCAAGCAGCAGGGAAATGGGTACCACAAGCAAGAAAATGGGTACCACACGATTTGAAGCCGAGAGACGTTGAAAGACGATTTGCGTGTCCGAAATGCTGCTTGAACGCCATAGAAAGAAGTCATTTTTGCATTGAATAATAACTGACGATGAAAATGGATCCATTACGACAACCCGAAACGTAAGAAATAGTATGTGAAGCATGGCAAAAGGGTCTCATATATTATGAGCTACTGAAATCGGGTATCCGAAATTGGCTTGATTAGTTCTTGGCCTAAAAAAATGAGCAGTTGTTTTGGCGCGGAATAAATATGTTTCCAGAAAGTTGGGAAAAGATCATAGATAACGATGGCCAATGTTTTACAGTAACATAAACATCAAAAATTTGCCAAATATGTCGTATTTTTAGGTTATACACCCAATTTTCTACTAGATACAAAATTATTTTGTAATTAAACCAAATATTTATATCTTTACCAATCTTTTTTTTGTACTTTTATAAAATTTCGTATAATATACAAATAAAAATTCGATACTAGAAAACAAAATATCCTACTAGATACAAAATTATTTTGTATCTAATCCAAATATTTGTATCTTTACCAATCTGTTTTTTGTACTTTTATAAAATTTCGTAAAATATACAAATAAAAATTCGATACTAGAAACGACATATCATTTGTACATATTACAAAAATATTCGTAATGTCAAAATAACCAAAACTTTCGTAAAATGAACCACATTTTTCGTTTATTTTACCTATGGATTATTATGAGTGTAAAGTGCCAAAAATTGTGATTTTTTTAAATGTTTGTATGTTGAACCCCCCAGAGGGGGTCGATCATATATTTGGACTCGATTGGGGCACTCTAAATGGGTCAAAGTGGGATTTTTCAAAATTTGGGACATCAGAATTCATTTTAGAGGTATGGTTACTCCGGCAAAGTTTCTTATTTTGATCCCTCGAATACGTTTTTCATTGTCAGTTGAGCGACTTTTAAATCGAGCCGTCCTAATCGACATGTAATATTTAATAGATAAAAACATAATTCACCTGCTGCACACAAATAAGCTTACCCGCCAACACACAAAAAATATGTCGTTACATATTTATATCCTTACCAGTGTTTAAAAAATATTGAGTATAAAAATAGATTTCAAAAAATTTTAAAAATTCTAGAAAATTATTTTCTATTTGTTTTAAAATAATGAAGAAGGTAAGTGGGTGTCATTACTGGTAGTCCAAAAAATAATGATATGTCATTACCGTTTCTACACTGGGTTATTTAGAAAGTAGTATTAATTATTTAATATTATTTTAATAACTGGTTCATAGTGAATTAAAAACAAGTGATTAATGTTGTTAAATAGTACGTTCATACTGAGGACGAAAACCGGTTTAATGAGTTTTAAAATGATTCGAAAACTACACCTATTCATACTTACATTTATTTGACGTTTACTGCGCTTTCAAAACTTAATCCGCGTAAAATTTTATTTTTTCACTTTTTATTTGATTTAGACGTGCGTTAGACGAGTTAAATAAATTTCTATAAAAATTTATTAAATATTTTATTATTTATTTTTCTGTTTTGACAATTGTTTAAGTTGTCGCTTTTACTTTTCTATACACAGTTGTAAAAAATTGTACTTTTAAGTTTTGGATCTTATTTTCGTTGAAAACTTTTGGATATGATATTTTCGTTTTGTTTTTAAAGTACCTACCCAGCAAACATTTGAAAAATAAATTATATAAATATAAAAATGCATTCTGTTGTATATATCGAATTTTAGAGCACAGAAAAAGCATGAATGATGCATAAAACATCTTTAATTTGTCAGCAAATGAGGAATATTGCTTACAAAAATTATGTAGCTTCCACATAATACGAATTGCAAAATTTTCTTCGTATTTCTCTGTTTGTAGGGTAAATATGAAAATATGTATTTTTATATAATTTAATCCATTTCTCGTGGAATGTCAATATTTTTAAACGCAATATTATTTTGTTTTTAAATGCATAAATGTTAACATGATTGTAAATGTAATATTGTAAATGTAATATTTTTTACCTCAGTCTGTAAGGATTTACTCCGTAGACTAAATAAATAAATGGCTGAATTGGTGAATGACTTAGATAGAGTGGTGTTGTGGTCTGAACTTAATGGCCTTCTTTTAACACTGCTAAATGTCATTACATGACATTTGATAGATGCCATCACGTCTTATTAGCTCAATATTTTGACCATGGGTGGTGAAGTTTTGTCATCAGTTGTTAGATTTAGGAGTAGTATTTGATTCTAAGCTTATGTTTTGTAGTCATTTGAACTACATAGTACCAAAGGCTTATTCTCTCCTTAGTTTTATTCGTTGTAACACTGGTAATCCGTTGGACTATTATACTAAAAAACATTTATATTCATCATTTGTCCGTTCTAGATTGGAATATGCTTCATTCATTTGGATTCCTAATGCTAATACCCAAATTAACCGTGTGAAAAGAATTCAAGAGAAATTCCTAAAGTGTACCTTTTCTTTTTTGAATTTTTCAACACCCCTTACATCTTACGAGCATAGATGTTCTTGGATTTCCTTGAAATCTCTTGAAGCTCGTAGGAAAACTACGACTTTATTATTTCTGAACGGCGTTTTTTGTGGTGTAATTGATTCCCAGCAAAAAATACTGCATACCTAGAAGCAGTTTCGGAAGGCATTATTTAATAACCGTGCGCTTCCTTAACTAATTCCAGAAGACGTGATTTTTGTTCGTGATGTCCCACTTGGTATGTCTCTTTTCAGCAGATGGAAAGCGCTTCTTCCATGGCACTTAAGAAGCAATAAAATCAGGCCTTCATAAGCAATGAAATGTGAATTTTCTTCAGCTTCGAGATGCAGTAAAATAATGTGTATTTAATAAAATTTAAAGCACTTCACGCACTTCTCCAAAGATACAGCAAAATACTTGCTCCAGTAATGTGCTAATAAAATCCTAATTAAAATAAAGGACCCCTTCTGGAATTGGAAAAGAAATTTTTCTATCTGATTTTAAAGGGGTCAAGTACTTTTACTATTTTTGAGGAGCTCCCGACAAAGTCCATTCTGGTAACACTTCATCGCAAAATCGATAATAAAATCTCTGCCTTCTTTCCTGCTTATAAAAGAAGCAGTTTAGAAGCCAGAGTAAAAAAATGTGTGCTCATAACAGATCGTAAGTCAGAAGCATAGTACTGTTCGTAACAAATCGTATAATCAACACAAGAAATCTCTGCATTCGTTAATGCTTCAAAAGTATGCAGTTAAGAAGGCAAAACAAATTAAAATAGATTTGATTTTCTGCCTTCTTTAATTGATTTGTTGCACGCATGAAGTTTAAGCGCTATTTTGGAAGCATTCAAATGTAATTACTGCTCACCAAATCGAGGTTATTTTTTGCTAGGTTGTACCGATTTACTGCATTTAATCAAAATTACCCAGCGAAAACATGGTAATGATGGTCATTACCATACGGATTACCAAGTAATGATATGTCATTACCTTTTGCATTACTTTAAAATACAAAATAATGACTTACCGATAATAAGTTATAGAAGTACTTATATATTCGAGCAAAGTAATCCCTTACTGGTAATTGATTAAATAAGTACGGATTAAGTCTTTTTTATATTAATATTTTATTTATAAATTTGTTTTGAACTAAATAGAAAATTTTCAAAGGTAAAAAGTTTTTTTTTTTGCCAATATGAACAACTAGTTTACAATGTAGAGTAACCACTTATTTCCTAACTTCTGAGTAATCACTTATTCTATCTTTGGGAGTAACTACTTATTCTTTCACTATGGGTAACTCGTTATTCTAACTTTTTTTGTAAGCGAGAGGGTAATGACCACCTATGAATTTTTGGACATCGCGAACAAAAGTAATGTTGCGAATAAATAGCCTGGTAAGAAGTGAAACCCTTTGTGTGCTACTTACTCGCTTAATTATTCGCTAATGTCTGTTTTTGCTGGGTATTGTTTCGCAAAGAACACTGAGGAGAAATAATTTCTTCCGTATAGATATTCATAAAACTGATTCTGCTTCGGGACTGGTAATTATTTTTTGGACTGCCAGTAATGACCCCCACTTACCTTCTGCATTATTTTAAAACATATAATAATGACTTACTGATAATGACTTATTTTTATCATTATTTTAAATAGAAAGTAGTTTTATAGATTTTTTTGAAAATTTTTGAAATCTATTTTTAGACTCAATATTTTTTCAACACTGGTAAGGATATATGTAACCACATATTTTTTGATTTTTTTTATGTTGGTCTAGGTCCAATATTTTTTGGTGTTGCAAACATCGGCACAAACTTATTATACCCTGTTCACGTAGTGGTGTAGGGTATAATCATTGTTAAAATTCATTGTAATTGCCACCCAGTTTGACAGCCACCCAGTCAGGAAAATACGAACGGGAAAGCGTTGGCAAGGCACTTTAGCTGGTGGTACAAGTACTGGTAAAAAGTGCTTTCCCATTCCCAAATGATGCTATGATTAGAAAAAACGACCAGCTGTTCAAAAAGCGCCAGAAATGCACTGGGGAAAGAAATATCGTAGTGGCTAAAAACATAAATCAATGGCAGTATCCGGACAACTGCTGATTGCGCTTAAATGCTACCGCTGGCAGAATGTTTTGGGAACTTATATGCCATAGTTGGGAATACAAAAAAAAGTTGGTCTTAAAAGAGCTTTTCCATAAACAAAGAAATTTATTTTATAAAACAAAAAAAATTTTGAATTAACAAAATCAAAAAATGATTCTTTTGCCTACTACCGGATTTGGGCCATGAATAAAGTCGAATTTTGCCAAAAAATTGTTGTTTTATTGGTTATCCTACGGACTTTTAAGCCGATGTATTATTTTTGACAAGGAGTTAGTGTTTCTAATTATTCGACATAGGCGGTTAACAGGAAACTGCATTATTCGAAAAATCATTAAAATTGATTAACCCGTTATTCAGTTAATCGATAAAATTGGTGATTAATCGATTAATCATTTAATACAGAATTAGTGTATTTCCTTAATTTTTTTTATCAATAAAAACACAAACCACTTCCTGTTTTTGCCAAATATCAACGTGACATAGAAGCTCGATACATTTCAAAAAAGTTTTCGAATCAAAAAAGTACATCTGCACGAGAGAGAGAGAATTGCTGGAGATATAGCAAAAACACTTCTACTTAGCTCTTTTTTGAATGATTAAGCTATTTTTTCTATCTCTAATATTAGGAAAAGGTCTGTAAGAATTTTGCTAAAGCTATTAAAATAAGTTAAAAATAGTAAAAAAAAACTGATGGAACTATCAAATTATTTCTTGCCAAATATTAGCAAGTTTAGAAGGGCAAGCCTAAAACTGTTCCATATTGATAACTCAATACTTCTTTATTAAAAATTGAAAAACTTTAAATGCAAAACTTCATTGAATACATTTATATTGAGCCATCGATATAAAAAAAAATAGTTCTATTTGAGTAAAATTTTAGTTAATTGAAAATACCAATTCACTCCGCAAAAATTTGCAAAAAAATTTCATGAATATTTGTAGACTAAGAATATCATAAACGACTCAGAGAGGAGTATTTGACCCGAAAAGCAGGCCAAAATTATTAAACGTGTTTTTTGAACTAAAACTTCGGGGATTTTCACAGTTTTGGGTTCAATTTGATAAAAAGAATCCAGAGGCGAATATTTGGAGGGTTCGTATTTTTTTTTATCCCACACTGAGCCGTACTTCGCAAAAGAATGCGAGTTTCCAAATTTTTTTGTATTTTAATCCTTTTTCGACCAAAGTTTTAAGAAACATGGATACACATTAAGAAAGTATTTTAGATTAATTTTGGGCGATGCACCCTAGCGGAAATATTTGGAACTAAATTTCAAACTTTGACATGACAATTTTGAATTTTTTGTATAAAAAATCTCTACATATTTTAAAGTTTTTTTTAAAATATATTTGAATTGACTTTTAAGATTTATTAAATAAAAATTGTTCAAATAAGGAAAAAGCTGCACAGAGAGAGTTTTCTGCATAAATTTCAATGAACTTCCCCATCGTAATAACTCTTTAATATCGTGTGGATAACTCCCTCAATTTATTATTGCAGACCCTACCGTACACCTTAGGGGCCTAGAGACGATTCTTTTGATGGTCAGTTCCCTACTTCGGTCATCTTCAATCTATGTTCTCCTAATAGTCCGCCAATACGGTAATCCTGCGGAAAGACAATTAGGGGAAAAAGAGCCCTAAAATATCAAATTTATCGGTGTTTCCATTTATCGTTACAACTTACCACCGCAAATGAAAACAAAACATTCGCTTAAAAAGATAGAATTCAAATATTTTTGGTATATAACGTTTTTACTACAGTCACTACCTTGGCTTTTAAAAACCTTTTTGTTTTTGCAAAAAAAGTGTATAAAAAAATATTTTTTTATGGTCTAATTCATAAACTTTTACAACAATTGCAGGATTTTAACCCTTTGAGGACCATACATTTTCTGCCGAAGCGATTTTGAAAATTTTACGATTTTGGCTCCGTGTAACCCCTCCTTACACTTCATTTCGCTTGCGATTTTATTATTATTTTATTTTCGTGCTCTAGAACTAAATTATGGATATGTTATAAAAAATTTACCTCATAGACCCCTTGCTTGCCCTTTATTTCGCTTGTCAAAGTTTATGCTTTTTACCCCTTAAATGAAGAATTATAAATAACCAACTTCGGGGGCTCGCAAGGGGAAAGCGGGACTAGGTAGGGATTTGCTGCCTACTACATTTTTGTTTCCCCATTTCTCCTTTACAAATCACCTTTGGAAATATTTACTCTATCTTTTGTCTTAGCAATTATAAATGCGAAAAACCCTTGGGTAAGCATACTTGCCTAACCTTTTATAAAGTTTGGAGTGGGGAAGCCACCATTTAATTGTTAATTATTTCATTTTCAGGCATGAAATGATTTATTAAAGCCATACCATCCCTAGAATGTGTGGCTTCCAACAACTTGCATCCATCAAACTGAAAAAGCTACAACATTTGCGTTGCCAATGACCTTTTTCGAAAAAATTTCCAGAAAAATGTAAAAATAAAATTAAAAAGAAAAACAAACCTCTTTCAAAAACCTCTACACTTTCAGGAATGAAAAGACGTTTGTTTCGCGGATTTTCCAGGTCCCCTTCATCAGTTTTCTTTAGAAAGTGGTGGCAGTAGTGCAATGCAATTTGAAGCATCAAAATCTCATATTAAATGTAGTCTGCTAAATTAACAGAATGGGAATGGAACAAACATTAAAATATGTTTTCGAAGTCTTTTGCAAAGCATAGCCAACAATAGAAATATTATAAAAGTTTTTTGTTTTTGTATTTTATACGATTTTATACAAATTTTATTTTTAACCTTTTTCTATGTTAATACAAGAAGAGGCAAACACATTTTTTCTCCGTACTATGGGTGTTGTCAAAATGTTGGTTTTGAATTTTTATTTAAAAAATAAAAATTGTTTTTTCGACCATTTTAATTGATGAATTAGAAATTTATTAATTCACTTCTAGGCCAATTTCTTTATTATGAGTTAACACAATAAGTACTTTTTTCAAAAACTGCCATTTTTCTTCATCAGGATACTCTCCTGACAAATACTTCACAGAGTTTTTGCTTTCAAAAACCTCTGTACTTTCAGGAATGAAAAGACGTTTGTTTCGCGGATTTTCCAGGTCCCCTTCATCAGTTTTCTTTAGAAAGTGGTGGCAGTAGTGCAATGCAATTTGAAGCATCAAAATATCATATTAAATGTAGTCTGCTACATTAACAGAATGGGAATGGAACAACCATTAAAATATGTTTTCGAAGTCTTCTGCAAAGCATAGCCAACAATAGAAATATTATAAAAGTTTTTTGTTTTTGTATTTTATACCATCGGTATAAGTAAATACAAATTTTATTTTTACCCTTTTTCTATGTTAATACAAGAAGAAGCAAACACATTTTTTCTACGTACTATGAGTGTTGTCAAAATGTTGGTTTTGAATTTTTATTTAAAAAATAAAAATTGTTTTTGCGACCATTTTAATTGATGAATTAGAAATTTATTAATTCAGTTGGAGGCCAATTTCCCTATTATGAATTAACATAATAAGTACTTTTTTCAAAAACTGTTATTTTTCTTCATCAGGATACTCTACTGACAAATACTTCACAGAGTTTTTACTTTCAAAAACCTCTACACTTTCAGGAATGAAAAGACGATTGTTTCGCGGATTTTCCAGGTCCCCTTCATCAGTTTTCTTTAGAAAGTGGTGGCAGTAGTGCAATGCAATTTGAAGCATCAAAATCTCATATTAAATGTAGTCTGCTACATTAACAAAATGGGAATGGAACAAACAATAAAATATGTTTTCGAAGTCCTCTGCAAAGCATATTTTTTTTTGTATTTTATACCATCGGTATAAGTAAATACAAATTTTATTTTTACCCTTCGTCTATGTTAATCCAAGACATGCGCAGCTCCAGGGGGGGCAAATAGGGAAATTCCCCCCCCCCCCCCCCCCAGCGAAATCGAAAAAAAAAGGAAAAAAAGGAAAAAGAGGGAAAAAGGAGAGAAAAAGAAGAGAAAAAGGAGAGAAAAAGGAGAGAAAAAGAAGAGAAAAAGAAGAGAAAAAAGGAAAAAGATTGAAAAAGGAGAGAAAAAAGGATAAAGTGCAAGAAATACAAATTTGTTATGAATAATAATATGAAATATAAAATTTTTTCCTTATTTTCATTTAACCAGTCGTCATTTAAAATATCTCAATAGATATTTTAACAAATTCATTAAAAAACTGATAATTTTGATTATAAAAAAATTAAAGTTTGTGGAGAAATGTAGTTAAAAGATCTAAATTTCAAATTAGATTTTCAAAATTGTATGTTGATCAATTTCGGTTGAAATTTTTCTAACTTCAAATGACAAAAAGAAATTTCATTTTAAAATTTCGCATTTTTTAATACAAAATTCCAATTTTAATTGAACATTTTTTAAATAAAAATAAACGCCCTTACTATTTAAATTTTCCAAATGTATATTTTTGTTAACTTTAGTTAAAATTTTGGGTGGCAGTATGCTTTGACCTAGTTTATTTTTGGAGCATTCTGATTGGTTAATTTATGTTCAACCAATTAAAATATTTGAAAATGTAAATATTTCTTTAGGATTTTCATACACAAAATGAACAAAGCCGTTTAAATATAAAGTCGACTTTAAAAGTAAAATACTGTCTGATAGTGAAGCACCGTAAGTTGTTCGGATTTCACGTGAAAAAATTGATAATGATAATGATAATTTTCCACGACAATGAATTTCAAGTGAAAACTGAGTAGAGATTGTTTTCACGCATATTTAATGTACAAGACTATTATTTTTCTTGGGGAAAAATCAAATTTTTTGTATATTGCGATTGTGTCTTTGATATAAAATTGAAAAATTGTTCATTTTTATAATTTAAATTAAAATTTGAGTAAAATTAAAGTTCGAGTAAAATTTTTTTAAGTGAAAAACCACTTACGGTGCTTTTAGGAAAAAGACACACAGACAAATTAAGTGCCAACCGAATTGGAAAGTGTATTTTGGTTGCTACAACCAATAAATTCTGTTAGCACAATCATATTCAAAGGTGATTACTAAATATTTTAGGCGTTACAACTAAAACTCATTTGTATTAACGGAATTCTTTTTGTAACCGCCAATATTTAGTTGTGCCAACCGAATTCAGTCAAAGTAACCGAATTTCAGTTGGAAATGGACAAAAATTTCCCTGTGTGGACTAAATTTTATTTTGATTTTTTTTCATTAAAATTGCAGAACTGAACTTCTAATGGAATTTTCTAAATTTGAAGTGGTAAATGCTACTATATTTTAGAATTTTCTCATTTCGAAATAAAAAATCGAAATTTCTCTTAAAATTTTCTCAATATTGTAAGAAAACAATTAATTACCGTTATTTTTGTTCAGATTTAAGATCAAATTTGACAAATTCCAAATAGAATTCACAATTAATTTCACTTGAAATTCCCCAAATTTCATTCCGAAAGATATGGTGGAGTTCTTTTTTAGGTATTTCCAAAGGATCGTATTGAACTTATTTCAGTCTGTCTTTCGGAAATCCTGAGTATACATGTTGATATCGTAGAGTATGTTCCTGAAATAATTTCTTTTGAAATACTCAATTTTTGATTGCCTGCGAGTAATTGACTGTCGTTAGATCCTGCACTTCCTCCCAACCTGCAAAGTGTTTTAATTTTAAAATACGGCATGTTGGTGTAGCGTCAAAGCAAATATGGTCAGTAATTCTTTTTGTTAATAACGACATCTGACTCCCACAGCTACATCAAAACCGATATGAAAATTTAATTATACAAAGTTTTCCAAATGTTGATCACGAACCCCTGAAAAAAAAAATATTCAACATATATTCCCTCTCCCCCTCCTACCCACCAAAAATGATGGTCGAAAATCGATTTTTTCAAATTTTTGAGACCCGTTTTACCTCTTAAACATTCGAGTAGCCAAAAATCTTTTGGTTGGTTTTTTTCTCGTCATAAAACGAAGCTATATGCCAAATGTCAATTATCTATCTTCATTAGTTTAGGAGAAACACCAAAACTTCATTTTCACGGAGATTATGATTTCGTCAAAAACTTAGACTTCATTAACAAATATTGCGACCATATTGTCATGTTGAACTGCTTAATATTAAATTTATGTAAATTTTAATATTATTGTCTGTAAGGATTAATTCCATAGACTAAATAAATAAATAAATATACATATAATGATTTTTATTTTAAGTCCAAGATCCTAATAAACATATTTGTAAAAAGTATAAAGTTTTTTTTGCACTATTAAATTTTATTTATTCTTATAAATATGTGTACACTGTAATGTACAAGGGTAGTGAAAGAGTTAAATAAATTTATATAAATGAATGTTTTTAGTTCGATTTCATATCATAAATTAATATCACTTTCTGATCAAATTATTTTTCAAATTATGATACAATTCTCACAAAATTTTATCGTTAAAAGCAATGTTAATTTTTTTCTAAATTCAACAGGCTCACTGCTAATAAGCTTCAAATTTGGCAATAAATTAAGTGATGCCAACAATTAAAAAAAAAGTTATGGAGAAAAGTGCAAAAGTAAGACACTTACTGAAAAAGAAGTAGGACTGCTCCGGACGCCCTAAAAAAGAGGACGGTGCCCGGGGAAAAGAGGACTAATGGAAAACCCTATTTTCATATATTAAGTTAGAATATTGGTCTACCTCAAGTCCAAATTCTAATATGATTTGTCATATTAGATTTTATTTGTTGTTTCAAAAGGGTTGATAATTTTCATGATAGACAATACAATTGTTTCGTTGTTTGAAACAACAAATAAAATCTAATATGACAAATCATATTAGAATTTGGACTTGAGCTAGAACAACATTCTAACTAAATATATGATAATATAGAAAGTCCGAAAAAACAATTTTTGTATTTTTTAATGCAAAAATTAAAATAGTTGTTAAAAATAAAAACTATAAAAATATTGGCCCCGCCTGGAATCGAACCCACTATCATTTATTTGAAAATAAACTGTATCAAAATCACTTTTTAGGATCACTTTCCAAAGAATTATACCCAGTGTAGAAAATCATTACCAAATATGTGGTTATGTAACTACATACTTGGTAATGGTAACTAGTTACTTTTGTTATTACATTTCTTATTACCTTTATATGGCGATGTCGCGAAAAATAATGAGTTATGGTTACACATCAGCATACGAAAAATCAAAAAATATATCGTGACCTATGTATGTGCTTACCAGTACTGACAAAAATAACACTGTGAGACAAATGGTAGGGGTCAGTGATCGGGAAGGGTTCAAAATACCGGGGAAAGTTACATCGGTAAAAACGAAGTTATACGTGTCCCGGCGTTTCGCTGGGTCAACCCTAGGAATCGAGATATATCGATTTGACCTTTGGTGGTCTTTTTTTTGACATAACTCGAGAACCACTAGTCCGATTTTGCTCAAACAATTTTAAAAAAATTAAAAATTACAATTCCTTTAATCTGTTCATATAACGTTTTTCTATATACTCAACAGTTTTGCCGGTAAAAATAAATGTATGAAGAAAAAATTTTTTTTGCCTAAAATATTAAAAAAAAGTAATAAACAAAAGGTTATTGATTTTTATGGTAGCGGTAACAAACATTTATTTTTACCGGCAAAACTCAATGCTTAATAAAAGGTTTTTATAGTGATTTTCATATCAACTGACACTTTTTTATATTTCGAAATTTCGGAATCATTTTGATCTCATGTGCATATAAGGGCTAATTTCTAATTCTTTTATTAATATTTACATATATAATTTGGTGTTAACAGAGTTATTTGGACAACTTTCACCAAATGTGTTTTGATAAGCTTTCAGGAAAAATCTAAAATTTTCTTTAAAGAAAGGGTTAACGTTGTCGAAGTTTTACAAAATTTTTAGAAAACAGTCTCTTTTATCTCATTTAAAAAAAAATTCGAATTGATTTTGTTACGGCTAACTAAAAAAAACTAAAATTAATACTACTTTCTAAATAACCCAGTGTAGAAACGGTAATGACATATCATTATTTTTTGGACTACCAGTAATGACACCCACTTACCTTCTTCATTATTTTAAAACAAATAGAAAATAATTTTCTAGAATTTTTAAAATTTTTTGAAATCTATTTTTATACTCAATATTTTTTAAACACTGGTAAGGATATAAATATGTAACGACATATTTTTTGTGTGTTGGCGGGTAAGCTTATTTGTGTGCAGCAGGTGAATTATGTTTTTATCTATTAAATATTACATGTCGATTAGGACGGCTCGATTTAAAAGTCGCTCAACTGACAATGAAAAACGTATTCGAGGGATCAAAATAAGAAACTTTGCCGGAGTAACCATACCTCTAAAATGAATTCTGATGTCCCAAATTTTGAAAAATCCCACTTTGACCCATTTAGAGTGCCCCAATCGAGTCCAAATATATGATCGACCCCCTCTGGGGGGTTCAACATACAAACATTTAAAAAAATCACAATTTTTGGCACTTTACACTCATAATAATCCATAGGTAAAATAAACGAAAAATGTGGTTCATTTTACGAAAGTTTTGGTTATTTTGACATTACGAATATTTTTGTAATATGTACAAATGATATGTCGTTTCTAGTATCGAATTTTTATTTGTATATTTTACGAAATTTTATAAAAGTACAAAAAACAGATTGGTAAAGATACAAATATTTGGATTAGATACAAAATAATTTTGTATCTAGTAGGATATTTTGTTTTCTAGTATCGAATTTTTATTTGTATATTATACGAAATTTTATAAAAGTACAAAAAAAAGATTGGTAAAGATATAAATATTTGGTTTAATTACAAAATAATTTTGTATCTAGTAGAAAATTGGGTGTATAACCTAAAAATACGACATATTTGGCAAATTTTTGATGTTTATGTTACTGTAAAACATTGGCCATCGTTATCTATGATCTTTTCCCAACTTTCTGGAAACATATTTATTCCGCGCCAAAACAACTGCTCATTTTTTTAGGCCAAGAACTAATCAAGCCAATTTCGGATACCCGATTTCAGTAGCTCATAATATATGAGACCCTTTTGCCATGCTTCACATACTATTTCTTACGTTTCGGGTTGTCGTAATGGATCCATTTTCATCGTCAGTTATTATTCAATGTAAAAATGACTTCTTTCTATGGCGTTCAAGCAGCATTTCGGACACGCAAATCGTCTTTCAACGTCTCTCGGCTTCAAATCGTGTGGTACCCATTTTCTTGCTTGTGGTACCCATTTCCCTGCTGCTTGCAAACAATTTGAAATTGCTGCTAAAATAAATAACAATATTTACATTAATTTGTTTTTATTCAATTAATAACAAGAAGTGATTGTAATTTTAGCAGCATGTTTTGCAGATTTCAACTGACCCAAAATCATTTCTATTAAACGAAAATTATTCTAAATTTTTGAATGTTAACTGAATTTTTTACCTGTTTATACCCAACTAAAATTTAGCAGAAAACATGTGCTGGTTTCAGGTGAGTAATTTTCATTTCCACTAAACAACATTTCATATAAATTATTGTATTTGAACTAACTTTTTTACCTAAAATTTAGGTCACCTAAATTTAGCAGACCATGATTCTCAACATCATTGAAATTTCTCCTGGCGCAAATTCAGGTGCTATTTCCTGTTATTTTAGCAGAATTTTTAACTATTTGTACGGGCTTTTTTTATGAGTGTAGCCAAAGGATTTTTTTGAAATTAAATACAGAGCATATACTCGGTGGTGGTAGTAAGCAGAACAGCTATTTAATGCCTAATGTCGTAATTTTCAAAAAGCGAAACTCGCCATAACTTCTGAAATAACAACAATTGATCAACAATTTTCGATATGTAATTTTATTTTACTGATAGTGTTATTTATAGCAAAAACCGAAATTATTTGACTACTAGGTTTCTAGATACGTTTTCAACCTTTGTTGTGCTATATCGCCTAAATAAAGCGATAAATTAAAATTTTAATATATACATAGTTTGATTATTATCATAATCAGACGAAAGAGCATTAGAGGGTTAATAAACCAATTCATTACTTTTTTATAATTGCTTAAATATTGTCATTTTTATTGATATCTAAAGAGTGTAAACCACGAAACAAAATACGATAAAGTTTAATTTATTTATTTTTAATTTTGGGTATTTTGTACTAAAAAAAATTTTTTAGTCAAAGCTAAAATCGTAGAAAACAGAATTTGTTGAAAAGGTATTGGAATACAGGTATTTTTAAAGTCAAGAGTTTCAGTTTTGGTATCCGTAGAGGGTATCAATTTGCAAGAGGTTTAAAATGGATAACGTTATTATTAGGGCAAGGAATTTTATGCACTTAAAAATAGAAAATATGCGCCTAAAAAATGCGGCTAAAACATATGAACTAAACACTATTATTTTTGCAAAAATAATGCACTTTAAGACTTAAAAATATATTTAAGTTAGCTATTTTGCAAACAGATGCTTTTCCATAGGTCAATAAGGTTTTTAAAAATGTTTATTTTCAAAAATAATGAGAAAAAAATTAATATTTTGATTGAATCAAAATATGAAAACGTATAAATTTTTTATATTTTTCTACAAAGTACAAAATGCTGCTAAAAATTAAAAATATGAACAAACATGCATTAAAAAGCTCAAAATATGCATGAAAAAGGCACCAAATATGCATTTGAAGCTAAAATATTCAAAAACAAAAATTTTTATCAAAATATGCAACTACAAATTGATGCCATTTTGTTATAAATTTGATGATTCGGATAAATATTTAGTCCATATCAGTTTTGGACTATCGAAGAAAAACATGCATTTGCATGGAATTCCTTGCCCTAGTTATTATAAAGGTATCGGTTGTCAAACATGTTTTAAACTTATTTACATCATCAAAATCTATGGAAAATTAAAACCGCAAATATAAAGCCATAAATGGCTCTAGAAAGTATGTATATGTTTGCAAAATATAGAAATTTTTAAGCGATCTCTCAAATAAATGAAATTATTTATGTATTTATAGAAATAAACAGATTGGACCGACTCACCTTCACGGTATTTTTTTTAGGGTATTCGATTAATCAACTTTTTACTTTAATCAATTAATGGTGTGAATAATTATTCGATGTTTTTCTTAACCGATAAATGGAATAAATTTCAAAAACTAAACGTTTAATCGAAAAGAATTTTTATGTAAAATAATATATGCATTTTGTTGTATTTTTAATAATTGTATTTAAAAAAAGGAACAAAAATAATTTCAGTAACTAAATTAAATTTTTATAACTAAAATTAATAAAAATAAAAAATTTATTAATTGAGATCATACTTTGTGAAAATTGTATCCAAATCAGAGAGAACCATACCGCAGATCTTCCTTGTAAGTTTTGCATTTTATAAAGTTAAATCTGGATTAGCCACATATAAATGTAGCGCTCTCTAATATGAGTTTAACATGAATAGAATAACTGAACAACATAAATGTAGGGAGAAAATCTATTGAGAATTGATTTTCCCTCGACGCTTAAGCCACTACCTCCCTTTATTTTATTTTAATAACTGGTTCATAGTGAATTAAAAACAAGTGATTAATGTTGTTAAATAGTACGTTCATACTGAGGACGAAAACCGGTTTAATGAGTTTTAAAATGATTCGAAAACTACACCTATTCATACTTACATTTATTTGACGTTTACTGCGCTTTCAAAACTTAATCCGCGTAAAATTTTATTTTTTCACTTTTTATTTGATTTAGACGTGCGTTAGACGAGTTAAATAAATTTCTATAAAAATTTATTAAATATTTTATTATTTATTTTTCTGTTTTGACAATTGTTTAAGTTGTCGCTTTTACTTTTCTATACACAGTTGTAAAAAATTGTACTTTTAAGTTTTGGATCTTATTTTCGTTGAAAACTTTTGGATATGATATTTTCGTTTTGTTTTCAAAGTACCTACCCAGCAAACATTTGAAAAATAAATTATATAAATATAAAAATGCATTCTGTTGTATATATCGAATTTTAGAGCACAGAAAAAGCATGAATGATGCATAAAACATCTTTAATTTGTCAGCAAATGAGGAATATTGCTTACAAAAATTATGTAGCTTCCACATAATACGAATTGCAAAATTTTCTTCGTATTTCTCTGTTTGTAGGGTAAATATGAAAATATGTATTTTTATATAATTTAATCCATTTCTCGTGGAATGTCAATATTTTTAAACGCAATATTATTTTGTTTTTAAATGCATAAATGTTAACATGATTGTAAATGTAATATTGTAAATGTAATATTTTTTACCTCAGTCTGTAAGGATTTACTCCGTAGACTAAATAAATAAATGGCTGAATTGGTGAATGACTTAGATAGAGTGGTGTTGTGGTCTGAACTTAATGGCCTTCTTTTAACACTGCTAAATGTCATTACATGACATTTGATAGATGCCATCACGTCTTATTAGCTCAATATTTTGACCATGGGTGGTGAAGTTTTGTCATCAGTTGTTAGATTTAGGAGTAGTATTTGATTCTAAGCTTATGTTTTGTAGTCATTTGAACTACATAGTACCAAAGGCTTATTCTCTCCTTAGTTTTATTCGTTGTAACACTGGTAATCCGTTGGACTATTATACTAAAAAACATTTATATTCATCATTTGTCCGTTCTAGATTGGAATATGCTTCATTCATTTGGATTCCTAATGCTAATACCCAAATTAACCGTGTGAAAAGAATTCAAGAGAAATTCCTAAAGTGTACCTTTTCTTTTTTGAATTTTTCAACACCCCTTACATCTTACGAGCATAGATGTTCTTGGATTTCCTTGAAATCTCTTGAAGCTCGTAGGAAAACTACGACTTTATTATTTCTGAACGGCGTTTTTTGTGGTGTAATTGATTCCCAGCAAAAAATACTGCATACCTAGAAGCAGTTTCGGAAGGCATTATTTAATAACCGTGCGCTTCCTTAACTAATTCCAGAAGACGTGATTTTTGTTCGTGATGTCCCACTTGGTATGTCTCTTTTCAGCAGATGGAAAGCGCTTCTTCCATGGCACTTAAGAAGCAATAAAATCAGGCCTTCATAAGCAATGAAATGTGAATTTTCTTCAGCTTCGAGATGCAGTAAAATAATGTGTATTTAATAAAATTTAAAGCACTTCACGCACTTCTCCAAAGATACAGCAAAATACTTGCTCCAGTAATGTGCTAATAAAATCCTAATTAAAATAAAGGACCCCTTCTGGAATTGGAAAAGAAATTTTTCTATCTGATTTTAAAGGGGTCAAGTACTTTTACTATTTTTGAGGAGCTCCCGACAAAGTCCATTCTGGTAACACTTCATCGCAAAATCGATAATAAAATCTCTGCCTTCTTTCCTGCTTATAAAAGAAGCAGTTTAGAAGCCAGAGTAAAAAAATGTGTGCTCATAACAGATCGTAAGTCAGAAGCATAGTACTGTTCGTAACAAATCGTATAATCAACACAAGAAATCTCTGCATTCGTTACTGCTTCAAAAGTATGCAGTTAAGAAGGCAAAACAAATTAAAATAGATTTGATTTTCTGCCTTCTTTAATTGATTTGTTGCACGCATGAAGTTTAAGCGCTATTTTGGAAGCATTCAAATGTAATTACTGCTCACCAAATCGAGGTTATTTTTTGCTAGGTTGTACCGATTTACTGCATTTAATCAAAATTACCCAGCGAAAACATGGTAATGATGGTCATTACCATACGGAATACCAAGTAATGATATGTCATTACCTTTTGCATTACTTTAAAATACAAAATAATGACTTACCGATAATAAGTTATAGAAGTACTTATATATTCGAGCAAAGTAATCCCTTACTGGTAATTGATTAAATAAGTACGGATTAAGTCTTTTTTATATTAATATTTTATTTATAAATTTGTTTTGAACTAAATAGAAAATTTTCAAAGGTAAAAAGTTTTTTTTTTTGCCAATATGAACAACTAGTTTACAATGTAGAGTAACCACTTATTTCCTAACTTCTGAGTAATCACTTATTCGATCTTTGGGAGTAACTACTTATTCTTTCACTATGGGTAACTCGTTATTCTAACTTTTTTTGTAAGCGAGAGGGTAATGACCACCTATGAATTTTTGGACATCGCGAACAAAAGTAATGTTGCGAATAAATAGCCTGGTAAGAAGTGAAACCCTTTGTGTGCTACTTACTCGCTTAATTATTCGCTAATGTCTGTTTTTGCTGGGTATTGTTTCGCAAAGAACACTGAGGAGAAATAATTTCTTCCGTATAGATATTCATAAAACTGATTCTGCTTCGGGACTGGTAATTATTTTTTGGACTGCCAGTAATGACCCCCACTTACCTTCTGCATTATTTTAAAACATATAATAATGACTTACTGATAATGACTTATTTTTATCATTATTTTAAATAGAAAGTAGTTTTATAGATTTTTTTGAAAATTTTTGAAATCTATTTTTAGACTCAATATTTTTTCAACACTGGTAAGGATATATGTAACCACATATTTTTTGATTTTTTTTTATGTTGGTCTAGGTCCAATATTTTTTGGTGTTGCAAACATCGGCACAAACTTATTATACCCTGTTCACGTAGTGGTGTAGGGTATAATCATTGTTAAAATTCATTGTAATTGCCACCCAGTTTGACAGCCACCCAGTCAGGAAAATACGAACGGGAAAGCGTTGGCAAGGCACTTTAGCTGGTGGTACAAGTACTGGTAAAAAGTGCTTTCCCATTCCCAAATGATGCTATGATTAGAAAAAACGACCAGCTGTTCAAAAAGCGCCAGAAATGCACTGGGGAAAGAAATATCGTAGTGGCTAAAAACATAAATCAATGGCAGTATCCGGACAACTGCTGATTGCGCTTAAATGCTACCGCTGGCAGAATGTTTTGGGAACTTATATGCCATAGTTGGGAATACAAAAAAAAGTTGGTCTTAAAAGAGCTTTTCCATAAACAAAGAAATTTATTTTATAAAACAAAAAAAATTTTGAATTAACAAAATCAAAAAATGATTCTTTTGCCTACTACCGGATTTGGGCCATGAATAAAGTCGAATTTTGCCAAAAAATTGTTGTTTTATTGGTTATCCTACGGACTTTTAAGCCGATGTATTATTTTTGACAAGGAGTTAGTGTTTCTAATTATTCGACATAGGCGGTTAACAGGAAACTGCATTATTCGAAAAATCATTAAAATTGATTAACCCGTTATTCAGTTAATCGATAAAATTGGTGATTAATCGATTAATCATTTAATACAGAATTAGTGTATTTCCTTAATTTTTTTTATCAATAAAAACACAAACCACTTCCTGTTTTTGCCAAATATCAACGTGACATAGAAGCTCGATACATTTCAAAAAAGTTTTCGAATCAAAAAAGTACATCTGCACGAGAGAGAGAGAATTGCTGGAGATATAGCAAAAACACTTCTACTTAGCTCTTTTTTGAATGATTAAGCTATTTTTTCTATCTCTAATATTAGGAAAAGGTCTGTAAGAATTTTGCTAAAGCTATTAAAATAAGTTAAAAATAGTAAAAAAAAACTGATGGAACTATCAAATTATTTCTTGCCAAATATTAGCAAGTTTAGAAGGGCAAGCCTAAAACTGTTCCATATTGATAACTCAATACTTCTTTATTAAAAATTGAAAAACTTTAAATGCAAAACTTCATTGAATACATTTATATTGAGCCATCGATATAAAAAAAATTAGTTCTATTTGAGTAAAATTTTAGTTAATTGAAAATACCAATTCACTCCGCAAAAATTTGCAAAAAAATTTCATGAATATTTGTAGACTAAGAATATCATAAACGACTCAGAGAGGAGTATTTGACCCGAAAAGCAGGCCAAAATTATTAAACGTGTTTTTTGAACTAAAACTTCGGGGATTTTCACAGTTTTGGGTTCAATTTGATAAAAAGAATCCAGAGGCGAATATTTGGAGGGTTCGTATTTTTTTTTATCCCACACTGAGCCGTACTTCGCAAAAGAATGCGAGTTTCCAAATTTTTTTGTATTTTAATCCTTTTTCGACCAAAGTTTTAAGAAACATGGATACACATTAAGAAAGTATTTTAGATTAATTTTGGGCGATGCACCCTAGCGGAAATATTTGGAACTAAATTTCAAACTTTGACATGACAATTTTGAATTTTTTGTATAAAAAATCTCTACATATTTTAAAGTTTTTTTTAAAATATATTTGAATTGACTTTTAAGATTTATTAAATAAAAATTGTTCAAATAAGGAAAAAGCTGCACAGAGAGAGTTTTCTGCATAAATTTCAATGAACTTCCCCATCGTAATAACTCTTTAATATCGTGTGGATAACTCCCTCAATTTATTATTGCAGACCCTACCGTACACCTTAGGGGCCTAGAGACGATTCTTTTGATGGTCAGTTCCCTACTTCGGTCATCTTCAATCTATGTTCTCCTAATAGTCCGCCAATACGGTAATCCTGCGGAAAGACAATTAGGGGAAAAAGAGCCCTAAAATATCAAATTTATCGGTGTTTCCATTTATCGTTACAACTTACCACCGCAAATGAAAACAAAACATTCGCTTAAAAAGATAGAATTCAAATATTTTTGGTATATAACGTTTTTACTACAGTCACTACCTTGGCTTTTAAAAACCTTTTTGTTTTTGCAAAAAAAGTGTATAAAAAAATATTTTTTTATGGTCTAATTCATAAACTTTTACAACAATTGCAGGATTTTAACCCTTTGAGGACCATACATTTTCTGCCGAAGCGATTTTGAAAATTTTACGATTTTGGCTCCGTGTAACCCCTCCTTACACTTCATTTCGCTTGCGATTTTATTATTATTTTATTTTCGTGCTCTAGAACTAAATTATGGATATGTTATAAAAAATTTACCTCATAGACCCCTTGCTTGCCCTTTATTTCGCTTGTCAAAGTTTATGCTTTTTACCCCTTAAATGAAGAATTATAAATAACCAACTTCGGGGGCTCGCAAGGGGAAAGCGGGACTAGGTAGGGATTTGCTGCCTACTACATTTTTGTTTCCCCATTTCTCCTTTACAAATCACCTTTGGAAATATTTACTCTATCTTTTGTCTTAGCAATTATAAATGCGAAAAACCCTTGGGTAAGCATACTTGCCTAACCTTTTATAAAGTTTGGAGTGGGGAAGCCACCATTTAATTGTTAATTATTTCATTTTCAGGCATGAAATGATTTATTAAAGCCATACCATCCCTAGAATGTGTGGCTTCCAACAACTTGCATCCATCAAACTGAAAAAGCTACAACATTTGCGTTGCCAATGACCTTTTTCGAAAAAATTTCCAGAAAAATGTAAAAATAAAATTAAAAAGAAAAACAAACCTCTTTCAAAAACCTCTACACTTTCAGGAATGAAAAGACGTTTGTTTCGCGGATTTTCCAGGTCCCCTTCATCAGTTTTCTTTAGAAAGTGGTGGCAGTAGTGCAATGCAATTTGAAGCATCAAAATCTCATATTAAATGTAGTCTGCTAAATTAACAGAATGGGAATGGAACAAACATTAAAATATGTTTTCGAAGTCTTTTGCAAAGCATAGCCAACAATAGAAATATTATAAAAGTTTTTTGTTTTTGTATTTTATACGATTTTATACAAATTTTATTTTTAACCTTTTTCTATGTTAATACAAGAAGAGGCAAACACATTTTTTCTCCGTACTATGGGTGTTGTCAAAATGTTGGTTTTGAATTTTTATTTAAAAAATAAAAATTGTTTTTTCGACCATTTTAATTGATGAATTAGAAATTTATTAATTCACTTCTAGGCCAATTTCTTTATTATGAGTTAACACAATAAGTACTTTTTTCAAAAACTGCCATTTTTCTTCATCAGGATACTCTCCTGACAAATACTTCACAGAGTTTTTGCTTTCAAAAACCTCTGTACTTTCAGGAATGAAAAGACGTTTGTTTCGCGGATTTTCCAGGTCCCCTTCATCAGTTTTCTTTAGAAAGTGGTGGCAGTAGTGCAATGCAATTTGAAGCATCAAAATATCATATTAAATGTAGTCTGCTACATTAACAGAATGGGAATGGAACAACCATTAAAATATGTTTTCGAAGTCTTCTGCAAAGCATAGCCAACAATAGAAATATTATAAAAGTTTTTTGTTTTTGTATTTTATACCATCGGTATAAGTAAGTACAAATTTTATTTTTACCCTTTTTCTATGTTAATACAAGAAGAAGCAAACACATTTTTTCTACGTACTATGAGTGTTGTCAAAATGTTGGTTTTGAATTTTTATTTAAAAAATAAAAATTGTTTTTGCGACCATTTTAATTGATGAATTAGAAATTTATTAATTCAGTTGGAGGCCAATTTCCCTATTATGAATTAACATAATAAGTACTTTTTTCAAAAACTGTTATTTTTCTTCATCAGGATACTCTACTGACAAATACTTCACAGAGTTTTTACTTTCAAAAACCTCTACACTTTCAGGAATGAAAAGACGATTGTTTCGCGGATTTTCCAGGTCCCCTTCATCAGTTTTCTTTAGAAAGTGGTGGCAGTAGTGCAATGCAATTTGAAGCATCAAAATCTCATATTAAATGTAGTCTGCTACATTAACAAAATGGGAATGGAACAAACAATAAAATATGTTTTCGAAGTCTTCTGCAAAGCATATTTTTTTTTGTATTTTATACCATCGGTATAAGTAAATACAAATTTTATTTTTACCCTTCGTCTATGTTAATCCAAGACATGCGCAGCTCCAGGGGGGGCAAATAGGGAAATTCCCCCCCCCCCCCCCCAGCGAAATCGAAAAAAAAAGGAAAAAAAGGAAAAAGAGGGAAAAAGGAGAGAAAAAGAAGAGAAAAAGGAGAGAAAAAGGAGAGAAAAAGAAGAGAAAAAGAAGAGAAAAAAGGAAAAAGATTGAAAAAGGAGAGAAAAAAGGATAAAGTGCAAGAAATACAAATTTGTTATGAATAATAATATGAAATATAAAATTTTTTCCTTATTTTCATTTAACCAGTCGTCATTTAAAATATCTCAATAGATATTTTAACAAATTCATTAAAAAACTGATAATTTTGATTATAAAAAAATTAAAGTTTGTGGAGAAATGTAGTTAAAAGATCTAAATTTCAAATTAGATTTTCAAAATTGTATGTTGATCAATTTCGGTTGAAATTTTTCTAACTTCAAATGACAAAAAGAAATTTCATTTTAAAATTTCGCATTTTTTAATACAAAATTCCAATTTTAATTGAACATTTTTTAAATAAAAATAAACGCCCTTACTATTTAAATTTTCCAAATGTATATTTTTGTTAACTTTAGTTAAAATTTTGGGTGGCAGTATGCTTTGACCTAGTTTATTTTTGGAGCATTCTGATTGGTTAATTTATGTTCAACCAATTAAAATATTTGAAAATGTAAATATTTCTTTAGGATTTTCATACACAAAATGAACAAAGCCGTTTAAATATAAAGTCGACTTTAAAAGTAAAATACTGTCTGATAGTGAAGCACCGTAAGTTGTTCGGATTTCACGTGAAAAAATTGATAATGATAATGATAATTTTCCACGACAATGAATTTCAAGTGAAAACTGAGTAGAGATTGTTTTCACGCATATTTAATGTACAAGACTATTATTTTTCTTGGGGAAAAATCAAATTTTTTGTATATTGCGATTGTGTCTTTGATATAAAATTGAAAAATTGTTCATTTTTATAATTTAAATTAAAATTTGAGTAAAATTAAAGTTCGAGTAAAATTTTTTTAAGTGAAAAACCACTTACGGTGCTTTTAGGAAAAAGACACACAGACAAATTAAGTGCCAACCGAATTGGAAAGTGTATTTTGGTTGCTACAACCAATAAATTCTGTTAGCACAATCATATTCAAAGGTGATTACTAAATATTTTAGGCGTTACAACTAAAACTCATTTGTATTAACGGAATTCTTTTTGTAACCGCCAATATTTAGTTGTGCCAACCGAATTCAGTCAAAGTAACCGAATTTCAGTTGGAAATGGACAAAAATTTCCCTGTGTGGACTAAATTTTATTTTGATTTTTTTTCATTAAAATTGCAGAACTGAACTTCTAATGGAATTTTCTAAATTTGAAGTGGTAAATGCTACTATATTTTAGAATTTTCTCATTTCGAAATAAAAAATCGAAATTTCTCTTAAAATTTTCTCAATATTGTAAGAAAACAATTAATTACCGTTATTTTTGTTCAGATTTAAGATCAAATTTGACAAATTCCAAATAGAATTCACAATTAATTTCACTTGAAATTCCCCAAATTTCATTCCGAAAGATATGGTGGAGTTCTTTTTTAGGTATTTCCAAAGGATCGTATTGAACTTATTTCAGTCTGTCTTTCGGAAATCCTGAGTATACATGTTGATATCGTAGAGTATGTTCCTGAAATAATTTCTTTTGAAATACTCAATTTTTGATTGCCTGCGAGTAATTGACTGTCGTTAGATCCTGCACTTCCTCCCAACCTGCAAAGTGTTTTAATTTTAAAATACGGCATGTTGGTGTAGCGTCAAAGCAAATATGGTCAGTAATTCTTTTTGTTAATAACGACATCTGACTCCCACAGCTACATCAAAACCGATATGAAAATTTAATTATACAAAGTTTTCCAAATGTTGATCACGAACCCCTGAGCGTCCCTAATCGCATCCTAGGAGGTCTGCGAAACATTCCGAAAAAATAATTAAAAAACAAGAATTTTTTAAATATTAGAAGTTTTTAGTTAAAATTTATAACTGCAGTATAAAAAATCAGCTTCTAATAAATAAAGTGAGTATAAAAATAATGAAAATTATTTCAAAACTTTTCAGGAAATATTAACTTTTTGTATTGTTGTTAAAAAGTAATCTCTGAGTTAAATCCTTGTAATCATCTCAATCAAATTTTGAGGACTTTTCAGACTCCGGCGACGATTTTCGTAAAATGTTCAAAGTTTAGTTTAATGAAATCCGCGATTTAAATCGTCATATGTATATCGAAAAATGGATTCTTTAAAATTTCTAAAAAAATATATGCGGTGTGTTCGATTAGTCGAAATTCTTACTACTTTTTCTACAATTGGAAAGTTTTGTTTACTTTTTATATTGAAATTTTGCAGCTGTAGTAAAAGTAGTAACTTGTAGTAAGTAAACGAACACGCTTATGTTGTTCCTCATTACTTTATTTTTGCCTTTACGAAATCTTATACTGGAACTCTTATTGGGTCTTTTTTCATACAAATGCTGAAAAATCGAACTGTTTTTTTAATTTAATACTATACTATAACTCAGGAACCAAAAGGAATACCAAACTGATATTTGACAGTGTCATTGATAAAAAACTAAGAACTAATACAAAAATATTAAAAGGCTACGATAAAGTATCGCGAACCGCGTATTAAGATAAAATGGCTTTAGACCTTTGATAACGATAAATGGTTCAAGTTCATTTCAAAATAATAACTATTTACGTGGCTCAATCATGGCTTTAATTATAAAAGGATAGAAACAATTAATTAAACACAGGAAAAATATCGGTTGGAAAACCGTTGCGTTTACCACGATTTTATGGGTAGTGCATTATATTCGTTGAAGTAAAAAAATATCAATTACATTAGTTAATTGTTACCGTTGGTGACTAATAAATTGAAATTGCAACTAAATTTATATTATTTCTCCACCAAATTCGGGTTTCGCAACCAATTTTGAAAAAAAATAATTTTACTTACACACTTCGACAGAGGCAACTAATTTATAAAGCAAAAATATAACAATTTCCCCAAAGAATTACTAATAACAATTACGAGATAGTTGTAACAATTAAATTTTAATAATTACTCAATATTAATGTCATACTAAATATTTTCTACCGAATGACGGAAACTCATATCGAATTAAAAAACAAAATCCGATCGATTTTCTATTACTATACCCAATGTGAAAAATACTGAAATTGATTTTATATAATTTTGGGCACCATAACCGAAATACTTTGTTTAAAAAATAATTTGTTTACAATTTGTCAAAATAAAAAAATACATAAATATAAAAAATTATAAAAACGAATAACTTGTGTTTAAATTGATAAAAAAATACGTAAAATTTTTGAAATTTAAAATATTAGCATTTGCTAATAAAATCGACGTTACGTTACGTAAATTAAAGGTAAGTTTGGACAATAATATTGCTTTTATAAACATATGTTTTTCACCAAATATTTATGTTTTCAGGAAGAATTTCTGACTGCAAGTGGAAATTAGTTAAATGAAAAAAACTGCAAAATATACGTGTTTCGATTGACAGAATTGTCCTTCCATGGAAAAACTTCATCAGCCTGTAGGACCTATTCGTGCGGAATAAACAATTGGACTTTAACTGTTTTACACAAGAACAAGTTCTCCAAATTTTTGTAAGTACTTCATAATTGAGAGTAATTAGAGGACAAATTAAGGTTTTTTACAACTTCTTTGTTTTTTAAAAAACACCTTCAGATTCTGTTACATTTTCAAATAAAAACACACTCTTTTCTACAGGAAATACACTCTTTTCTAGAAAACCCCTCAGATTCTGAGGACAGTGTCCTATAGAAAAACTGTCAGATTCTGAGAACTTTTTCCAATAGAAAAACCCTCAGATCCTGATTACCTTTTCCTATAGAAAACTTCTCAGATTCTGAGGACCTTTTCCTACAGAAAAACCCTTAGAATCCGAGGAAATTTTCCTATATAAAAACTTTCCTAAAGAAAAACCCTCCGATTCTGAAGACTGAGTGTTTATGTTGGCGAAAGGTTCTGCAATTTTTAAAAAATGGGAATTCTAAAGTTTTCTATGATAAGCAACGAAATTCTCTCAGATTGCTCCATAGAAAAAAATTCTCAGAGCTAAGAGCGTTTTTTAAAAGAAAATATCTTATAATAATTGTTATTCTTTAATTAATAATAAATGCAGATTTATTTTTTTATTTTAGTAGTTTTGTAAATTTTAATACTACCAATTTATTAATAAAAGTGTTTTAAAAATATTGGAAACAGTGTTTTAATTCAATATTAAAAGAATTCGGTCGGTTCTACTAATTGTTCAATTCGATCGGGGGGAACACACGTGATTCGGTTGTACCAACTTTTTTGCGTTGTATTAGTATAGTAGGTACAACAGTAAATACCGTTTTCTACAACCGAAAAATGTGATAGTACTTGGAACTACCAAAATTCGGTTGGCAACAAATTCGGTTGTCACAACGAATCTGTTCTCTGTGTGTAATTGTAGAAAAATTCTCAAAAATTAAAATTTTTTTTAATAAATCAGAAATTATCAAATTAAAGAATGAGTTGCAGACCAACTTCAGGCACGCTTTCAGAAGCTTTAAAGTGATATATCAACCAGTCACATAGCTAAAATAATATAAAAGTTAGACCCAAATATGTACGGAAAGTCTATAGAAAATTTAATCATTTTCCCCAAATTGAACACCAATTTTAGCTATACAAAGTATTCCAAGTTATAGCAAGTTTCATACAATTCAAATACAGTGCGGAAATTTCAATTGTTGATTTTATATGTTATTTAATATAAACTTTTTTAGGCATTACTAACCCATCCTTGTTGGATGTCAAATACGTATCAAATATTAAAGTTTTTGATGAAAAATATAACTTAGAATTTTCCGTTGGAACTTATATTGTCTTTTATACCTAAAGCGTCGCTCATAAAATCGTTAACCTTGCGTTGCGGAGTCCAAAAACGTCCAACAAGTAGTGTATGGCCAAATCAAAAGGGGTTAAAAAATATTTTTTGTGAAAATTAAAAAAAAAAAATTTTTTTTCCAAAATTAATTAATCGATTAACCGATTCCTCTATTAAACTTAAAAAGTTCTCTAATTAGAACAAATTACGATTTCAAAATGTGAGCGATATAAAAATCATAATATAATTTATATGCGCTTAGAAATATTTTACGGACTTAGGCCTAGTATCTTGTTTACTATATCGAAACAAATTCCTTTATTTACCTGGAGCAGAACTTTGATAGCATAATTCCTTAATTCGATTTGTAAATGTGATTAAATTTTGTTCGAACCGATACGTAAAACTCATTTTATTGATTGAATTATTGCCTACTGTATTCAATCAATATCTTATTCAAAGAGTCAATTTGGTTTTTGTTGATTCTTTTCATAGAATCAAACGAATTGATTCATTTCAAATAAAAATGGTTCATTTGATTCAGTCAGACCTTTTGAAAATAATTCAATCATCAGTAATAATTCTATTTCTAAAAATAATCAAAAAAATCATTTTTGATTCGCTATTATAAATACATATATCTTAATTTTTTTTTGTTCGCTCGAATTAGAATTTCTTTTATTTGCGACTTAAAACTGTTTTTTTTTATAATTTGAGGATTAATTTTAGTTATTAATATGTCTGCAAGAAATAATTATTCATTGAATACATTGATTTAATAATTATTTTAAATTAAATTTTCTTCTAATAAATCAATGGTTTAAATTGAAATTGAGTTCTTCAAAGGATTTAAAAAATATTCCTCAATTCGCGAATCAAAAGATATAAAAATAATTCGTGCGAATTATCTTTATATTGTTTTGATTCGCGAAATTAAAAATCAGCTTTTTTAATCATTTTTGAAAATAATTCTTTTTGAATCAATTCATCAAAACTCTGATTTGATTTATACTTCGCGAATTATTTCATAGAACAAAATATTCAATCGAATCAAAGGTGAATCAATTTAAATTGGACCAAATCATGATCTCACTTTATTTCAAATCATTGATTTAAATTTATTATAATTATTCACTGATTCATAATATAAATAAATGTTTATGCGAATTGAATTGTTTATTGAGAATTATCTTTTTCAATTTTCTGCCAGTTATTCATTTTTAACACCGCGGTTAGCCAGTGGTATACCAGTGCTTGTTTTTTTTTACCACTGGCAATATCTGAGACTGGGAATTTAATAAATCTAATTACTTTGCCAAATCTATTTATTATTTAAAAATTTGTAATTTGTATTTCCAATAATTGTAATGACATGTTACACGTAATGGAAATAAGAACAGCCAGATTAAAATGCAATTGCAAATTAAAAAAAAACTCAAGTGTGATTCAATGCCGGAAAATCTTTTTATTAAAATGTTCGTTAGTTGTTTCTACTGACAGCTTATTTGTGGTGTATAAAATTGTGAACGGAAATTATTTGCTGGTATTTTTTGTGTTAAAGTAAACAAATTATACGTAGCAAAATTACTTTTCTTCGTCTATTTTTTCTAGTTCATCGTACACTCAAAAGTACCTACATATGTCAGATTATGTTTATTTGTATGCTGTGCCATGTATGTATCTTTGAGGTATTTTAATTTTGACACACAATCCAGACAAGCAAATAAATCAATATCCAGACATAAATCACGTCTTCACAAAAAAAAAAAAAAATCACACATAAAAACTACAGGGTGCGGCGAAAGTAACTATATGATTTGTTTTTTAAATAAATATTGAATAGAATGAAAAAAACAAAAAATTGAATGATAAAAATAAAGTTTATTTTATGTTCCATTTCATTTTTCCATATTTATATTCTCCTAAGTTTAATTCCTGAAATACAAAAAAAAAGTGAAATATTCACAAGCAAAGAAGTTACGATTTTTTTACATCATATATTTACTTTAGCCGCACCCTGTACATTAGGGTGGGCCGATTTGTAAAGGCAAAAATTTTACGATATTGTGCCATCGATTTTTCGAAGCTTTTAGGAAAAAAAGTTCCACTACGACATATCAAAAAAATTATTTTCGAGGCACCCAAATTTCGTCCCAAACTCGTCTTAAAACCCAAAAAAACAAAAAAAAAAAAATTATATCGCCATCGTTTTAAGCGTACAATTTTACCTTGATATAATGAAAAAATTTGAAATCGGGGAATTATTTTTTAAAGAAACCTTAAAAATTAACGCGTAAAAAAAGATAGATTTTTCGTCAAAAACGCGTCCAAAACCTCAAGAAAAACATTTTTTTTTGTAAAAACTGCAACTGCCATCGTTTTTAGCGTACAATTTCACCTTTTTTTTATTACCTACTAAAAAAACCTTAAAAATAAAAGTTGAGAAAAAGTCAAAAAATTGAAAATTGGGCGCCTCGAAAATTATTTTTTCGATATGTCGTAGTGGAACTTTTTTCTACTCATGCCAAAAGCTATCGAAAAATCGATGGCACAATATCGATTGCTAAATCGACCTACCCTACTGTACATATTGCACATTTGAGATCATACAAACCTTTAGAAAATTCATGAAATGTATAATTTTTTGTTTTCACAAAGTTTTCTTCTCTTATTTCTTTATATCGCAAGCATATATTTTATTGTTGGTAAGAGTGTTTACTTTAATTGTTACATAAAATTAAAATTTTAGGCTGCACTTTCATTAAGCTCGAAATTTAGTTAGAAGTTGATATAGTGTGTTCCATATTTAACCCATTTCTTACCGATGTGACTCTAAAGTTACATTAACTTTAAAAAATTGTCAAAATTCTAAATTTAGAGATATCATGAAACGGTTAGGAAATTTTTACATGTTTGGAAATTTTTACATTTTTTATTAATAAATAAATTTAAAAAAATTTAATAATATATATGTGTTTATTTTTTATTGCTCCGAAAAACACATTTTTTTTGTTGGAAATACAAAAGTGACCTAATTTTGATGGAGTATAAAAAGAAATTATATAAAATAAGATATTTTTTTTTCTTTTTTTGTAAGCTTATACTGTTATATAATAGATCATTAAAAAAATTAGTTACTATTTTTTACCACATATTAAAAAAAAATAGATTTTTTGAAATGCCTAAGTTCATGATTTTTACACAAATTTCACGCATTTAAGAGTGTTTAGTATTCAAACCATGTGAATCTTCCATTTTAGGTATAGGTAGTTTGTGGAAAATTCTAACCCTCTAACTCTTCAATGAAAGGGAATTTTTTGGCCCCTTTTTAAAAAGGGACAAAAAAGACCCGTAAGTTGAAGAGTTAGAGGGTTAAAATGTTCCACAAAAATGTTCCTCCTAGTGTTCTACATAAGTTCGCTGAGCACATCCTATACCTAAAATGGAATATTCCCATGGTTTCTCTCTAAAATCCAGGTTTGTGGGACATTTGAGCACCAATTCTGAATAAGAACGAAATTAACTCTTAAACACATTTTAAGTTAAATTTTCAATGCTGATGTCTTCAAAGACTTATAGTAGAATTTCATGACAAATATTTTTGCGGAACATTTTAACCCTATAATCTTCAACTTACGGGTCGTTTTTGTCCGTTTTAAAAAGGGGCCAAAAAAGTCCCTTTAATTGAAGAGTTAGAAGATTAAAATGTTTCACAAAAATATTCCTCGTAGTGTTCTGCATAAGTTCGCTGAACATACCCTATGCCTAAAATGGAGGATTCACATGGTTTCCTATTTTAATCCTATTTCATTTTTTTTTTTGTTTTAGAAAAATCATTTTAAGCGTTTAAAACCCATTTTTTGTGAAAGGCATTTTTTTATTAATGAATCGAATTTACCCAAATTTGGCACATCCTTTTATAAGAATTTTAAAATAAAGGATATATGACAGGACTAAGAGTCCTTGCTTCGATTTTGATAAAAATTGACACAAACGTTTCCAGTTTTATGTGCATCTCAATGGATACTTTTTGTAATTTTACGTCCATTTATGTAGCTTATATAATATTTTTAAATTTCAGCACCTATGGGCAGTGGGCGTGTCATTGGCCCGATATTTCCAAAAATTAAAATTTTTCTGAACTAAGGGGTTCTATGTTAGTATACTAAATTTCAAATCTCTGTCTCCACTCCTTCTATTTTTGTCCAATCGTTATATGGCAAGGGGGGCAAGGATTTTTCACCGAGGGCCATATTGTGGTTTTTCATAAATTATACAGGGTCGCACCAAACATTAAAGGAAAAGAAAACTCCAAATCGTTAAGTAAAATAAAAGCGGAAGGAACTAATTTTTTTTTCTGTAGAACAAAAACGGTTTTGAAATCCATCTATTCCAAAACTGGTTCAAAAAGAATTAACTGTAAACTGAACTTTTTCAAATTCTGTTTTGGTATTTTTGAATTACATAAGTAGAATGAAACATTATGGGAACACTTTTTTTATAGTTTTTACATTCATCAGCGGTGTAGCGGTATCGGCCAAGGAAAACTTGAAAACTCAACAAGTTATAAGAGACTGAATATTATTCCGTCAACAAAAACGTACAAAAATTCATAGCCTCCGGGATTCGAATATTTATTTAATAATTTCGTTGCGCACAGCAGAAAGAAAATGTCGCCGCTAAAGGGTTTATTTAAACGATGATTACGACCTTAAAGGTTTAGTCAGTAATTTGAGTGCTCTTGATAATTTAAACGCCAATTTTTTCACATAGACCAATGCGGTGCAGTATTGTAGTCAGCACTAAGTAAGAATTTTAATAAATCTTTACTTCAGTAATAAATTTTCAAACAAATGTTCTCACTAAAGTAAAATTTAAGTTTAAACTCGTGCTTTGTGCTAACTATAAAACTCGCCTACTTAACAAAAAAGTCAATGGTGGTTACTGAAAATTTTGATGTTGTAAGCCCGCTAGATTTAGCGGCATGCCTTAGGCCTAGTTTTTGGGATGTCAGTTAAACCGAAAACGAATTTTGTCGTATCGGGCAAGCCCGCTACGTTGTTAGCGTACCTTAAAGTTTAAAATGTAATTTGTTTTGTATAAGAATTAAATATTTTTATGAAAATAAAATACAATGTTTTTATTTATGTAAAAGCTTTCAAAATAAAAGCCCCCTTCGATGAGAATGCTTATTAGGAACTTAAACAAAAAATAAATAATTGCAAAAATTATTATTCAGAGGAAGCTTAGGTTAAAACAAATTTTCTACTTTTTAAGTAAAAATAAAATCAAATAGACACTTAATAATTAACAATAAATAACGATGACGATGTGAGAGCTGTGGTGTAACGGTTAGCGCGTTCAACTGTTACACATGTGGTTGCGGGTTCGATCCCCAGCGACCGCAACATCAATTTGGAAAAATAATGAGTGTGATTTTTTTATCCCTAATATTGTGTCATCCTTCACTATTATCATAGCACCTAATCCCACCGAAGTAAAATAATATAACAGGGCCATGAAATAAACAGCCTCAACAAAAGTTCGCCAACTCACCAACATCAACATCTCGCGCTATTATAGTGTTGCCATATTTGAAGCCTCTGATCTTTTACCACCTTCTATCTCTTCTTTATCCCCTTTCCAAATAAAGTAACACCTTAATTAATAGGAAGAATTTAACGAGTGTTGCTTCTCTAAAAAAAATAAAAAATTCGAATATGAAGTTCAAATTTCAAATTGCTCAACAGCTATTGCGACATTGTTGAAATTAAATAGACGTTTTTTCCTAAAAACTTTTCCAGGTTTAACTTTCAATATTTCAATTTTTACATTGCATATTTTTGCTTTATTCAAAAAACATATATCCCTATAAATTCTACTTTCGAATAACACTGCTCTACAAAAAAAAAGGTGAATGTTATTGCAGTGGTTTTAGGATACTTAGGGGGTGCTGATTTCGAATCTGCAACAAGTTTGTTCAAATTGGCTCTAGGTTTTGCGCAATTCGCGATTTAACTATTTTTTAAACTTATGTGTGTAGCAATATCTTAATAACTTTTCTAAATATAGTCGCTTAAAGTCAAGATTTAAAAATGTTTTAAGGTTTTATTAAAAAAAAAAAAACTTAAATATAAGTCGAAGTCCGATTTTAAATATCAAAGCCAATTTGGAAAGAAAAAGGTCCAAAATGTTCAAATTATGTGCACTTTTAGAGCCTTTTGTAATTAAATTTGGACTTAAAATGAACAATAAAATATTTCATTGTACTAAAAATCTACTGTACTATTACAGAATTATTTTTCCTAAAAACATCAATTTCATTCACTATTATTTTTTTTGCGAAATTACTGCGATTTGCAAAATTTATATTTAAATCACAATATTTTTGTATACATTCAAAATGAGTTCGACGAGAAATAATTATAGAAAGAGTCGAAGCATTATCTAGAAGTGTACATTTTCACACAAAAAAAAAAGTGTTTCCACAAAAAAAAAGTGTTTCCACAAAAACAAAAAGTCTCCACAAAAAAAAAAAGTTTTCACAAAAAAAAGTATTTCCTCAAAAAAAAAGCGTTTCCACAAAAAAAAGTTTCCACAAAAAAAAAAAGAAATTTCCACAAAAAAAAATGTTTCCACAAAAAAAGGTGTTTCACAAAAAAAGTGTTTGAACAAAAAAAAAAAATGTTTGCAAAAAAAAAAGTTTCCAAAAAAAGTGATTCCACAAAAAAAAATGTTTGCCAAAACAAAAAAAAATTTTTCCACAAAAAAAAGTGTTTCAGCAAAAAAAAAATTTCCATCAAAAAAAAATTTTCCACAAAAAAAAGTGTTTCAGCAAAAAAAAATGTGTCAACAAAAAAAAAAAAAAAAATTTTCCACAAAAAAAAATGTTTCCACAAAAAAAATTGTTTCCAAAAAAAAAACAGTTTCCACAAAAAAAAAATGTTTCCAAAAAACAAACTTTTTCCACAAAAAAACATATTTCACAAAAAAAAGTTTCCAAATTAAAATTTTTTTCCACAAAAAAAAGTGTTTCCAGAAAAAAAATTGGGATGAGATAAATGAGATAGGATGAGCTGAGATTAGATTAGGTTAATGCTATAAGTGCTGCCTGGTTGTCATAGTAACACAAAATTTTGTATGGGAATATATAGGAAATATATAGGAAACTCTAAACGTCATATCTCTGGAACCACTGGGCCAATTTCGTGCAAACTTCACATAAACTATCTACAGACCATCCTCAACGTACCCTAGTTGAAATCGGTTGACCCGTTTCCGCAGTTAGTGGTGACATCAAAATGTACACTTTTTTTATATATATAGATTAAAAATTGTTCATTTGTTTAAATTAAATTGCAATTTGACGCATTTAAAGTTCGAGTGAAAATTTTCCAAGTGAAAAACAACTTACGGTGCTTAATGGTTGGACCTAGGATTGCCAGACGGGCTTGATTTGGCTTGATTGTCAAGCTTTTTCAATGCGTGTCAAGAATAAAGAAAATATGTCATTAGTCAAGCTAAAATGAAATATTAGAAATTTTTCCATCAAATTGATAAGAAAAATCAAGAAAAACTAACCATTAGCAAAAAAAAAAAACTAATGACTAATTTTTAAGGATAAATTACTGTTTCCATGGTAGTAAAGCATAAAAAGTCTTTCGTTGAATGAAAAGGAAACGTTTGAGTTAGAAGCTAACCAATTTTTAGAAAATGCTGTAAAATACTTAGAAAAAAGATATGATTTTTAGAGAAAAATCAGTTTTTTTTAGCAAATTGCTGTTTTAATTATAAAAACCTCGTTGTTGTCAAGGGATAATTAAGCAGAGCTGCCATTTATTTTGAAAATATCAAATTCAATTAATATTGATATGTTGTATGCAGATTACTGCTGCCTTCACGAAGTTTTTGAAGAATTGCCAAAAGACATATTCATTGACAACATATGAGCCCATTTCTTTAAAAAATGTGGTAGAAAGAATGTAGAAAATCTGTGGAAATTAATATCATTAAAATTTCCAAGTGAATTTTGCAATTTTTTTTTGCTAATTTAACTGAATTTTAAATTGTCAAGAAAAATCAAGCATTTTTTTTGAATGCCAAGAAAAATCAAGCTTTTTTCTGTAAATGTCAAGCTTTTTGCCAATTTCGATCTGGCAAGCCTAGTTGGACCACCCTTTATATAAAACAATTAGCATCCGAAGATATCGCGCTATTAATACTTGAAGATATACCAATTGAAGAACTATCAGAGAAGGAAGAATCCTTGTGCTCTTCTTCAGGCACGACATTTTCAATAACTGTTGGTACATTATTCTCCCAACGTCGAAGCATAGCTGTTTTTATCTTAAATTGAAAAATAAATACTAAGTAAAAAAACATAGTATTTACGAAGTTTTACATACAGAGATTGCTGAATATTTTAACCATGTTTCCAATATTCTGGAAAGTGTATCAACATTGGCGCTACAAATTGGAATTTCCTCGGAAATATCTTTAAAAAAAACTTTTATATAAAGAAACGTTTAATAAGATGTGGATTATTGTTGTTAAGATGCAATGTTATTGTATATCATTATACCAAATCAGATATAATTACACTCATAGAAATAAATCATTTCTAACTAATTTTTAGTAGTTTTAACTAAATTTTGTACGGCCTTTTTTCTATTAGTGTACATTGGGTCAAAATCCGTATACAAATTTATATAATTCATCATATTTCTTTCTAATCCGATGCAATTATATACAATTATATTCACCATTTTTCGAATCAAAATATATTTGGTTCGTTATTTTTTTTAATCAGTATTGCGATTCTCTAACTTTCTTAACGATTTTATCGATTTCGTTAACTAACGTGATTCACTATATTTTAGTTAACGATATAATTCGCTAGAAAAAGTTACCGGTTCTTGTTTTTTTTTTTTGTAATTGTGAAACTGTCGGATCGTTAGTGAAATTAAGGTACGTATTCGAGGTTGAAATAATCGCCGTTAATCAGTTACAAAGTCAGTGGCACATTTTTGCGATTACAGTGATTTCCGCTGCTTTTCTATTTTGAATTTGTTCATTCAGCGACTAAGGCCCGATTTAACTGTTGTTTCCCAAACAAAATTTTAATTTAACTGTTGGCTAAATTTTAACTGAACATTCAGTAATTGAGCCTAAATTGCATAAAGTTAGTTGCGTGATACGAAACTTTCGCGGTGTGTATAAGTGAGATTTTTCACAAATCTTGTATTGATTACGCGTTGAACCAAAAAGTTACATAAGTTATTTTCAAATTATAAAAGCACAAAGAAATCGCGTTAATCGTAAAAATGTGTCATTAACTTTGTAGCTGATTCACAGCTATTTTTTTAATCACGTATACGCAGGACTTACTTGAATAACTTTAATTTCACTAAGAATCACACAGTTTATCAATTAAGTTTTTAAAGAAATTAAAAAAAAAATAAAAATATCGCATTTATAACATACACTTAATGGAATTACCCAGCAAAACCTTCTATTACCAGGTAAAGGGAAATGTAATAAGAAACCAAAAATTGTAACTACTTACACTTTGGTCGCATAACACAATATTTTAACATGGGGGTGTCATTGGGGGTAAATGGTTGCCTAAATCGTACCGGTATAGGATAAAATAAGTGATTACGAAGGAACTACTGAAATAAGTTGTTACTTGTAATATTAAATTCACTAGTTAGCTAAAATAAGTACATACTTGTATGGAGTGAAATAAGTCGTTACACATTAGTACAAATTTAATTGGTTACAAATAGGGAATAATATAATATACTTTCGCATAATAAGTAGTTGTAATATAATACGAATAACTTTATTATTTTTACCCTTATTAATAAGTTATTATTAAACACAATATCGGTAATATATTATTTTAAAGGCTCCAAATAAGTAGTGTTATATCTCCATATCGGTAACTTATTATTTCATACCTCCCACATAAGTATTGATGTATTACAATATTAGTAACGTATTACTTTAGGTTTCTAAGTAAAACCAAGGGTAAAGGGGTACCCATTGCCAGGCAATGCGTGAAAAAGGTTAAACCCATTACCAAGGTTTTGCTGGGTAATTCTAATAATTCTATAGTTTAAAAAATATACTTTAAATTTAACGCTTTTGGCGTTCCGCGATTCGAAAAAAATATGTGATTCGGTTTTCCATATATTTATTTTCTGGTTATTTTGAAATAGGTTATTTTATATCCCAGCAAAAAATATACATGGTTTTAGCAGCACTGCAGAACTAGAAGAGCATTATTAGTGCTACTTGCATCCAGAGATGGGCCAAAATTATTGCCATTACATTTTCATTACAATTTCTTTATGTAATGAAAGTTTTATCTTCATTTCTATTATATAAAGTAATGGTTTGATTTTCATTTCCATTATTTTTTTGTAATATAATAAAAAAAAAATTCATTAATTGTAATAAAATCAAAAAAAATCATTACTTTACTAAAAGCGAAATACGTTTGATTTTTCTATAGTCGCGCCTTTATTGGCAAAGTTATAAATGTTCATATAACATATTGTGGTTGAGGAGCGCTTATGGGGCATTTTATACCTTGAGCCCTCAAAATTTAAGCTTACTCTTTATTTGAGCTTTAAGCGACGAATCAGCATACCATGAATTCAAATTAAACCACATGAAAAAAGAAAAATATTTACATTTGTATAAAAGTAACGGCAATAAACATCCATGTCTAATTTTGTAATAATTCAAATTAATTTCATTACAATTACTTGAATGTAATGCAATGGAAATGAAAAATGTTTCATTACAATTTCGTATATGTAATGGTAATGAAAGTGCTTGTATCTTTCGCTTAAAAGCAGAGCCACAAAAATGTCTATTTTTTGCTGGGTTGATATTAATTATCACTACAACCCAGTGTAGAAAATCATTACCAGATATGTGGTTATGTAACTACATACTTGGTAATGGTAACTAGTTACTTTTGTTATTACATTTCTTATTACCTTTATATGGCGATGTCGCGAAAAATAATGAGTTGTCGTTACACACCAGCATACGAAAAATCAAAAACTATATCGTTACCTATGTGTTTACCAGTACTGACAAAAATAATGAGTCTAAAAATAGATTTTCAAAAAAATAAATTATATAAAGAAAATATTTTTTTTTAATAAAATGGTGCTGGTGCGGGAATCGGACCTGAGTCTACATATTGCCAGTTAATAGCTCTACCATCTGAGCTATATCGACATGTAATATTTAATAGATAAAAACACAATTGACCTGCTGCACACAAGTAAGCTTACTCGCCAACATACAAAAAATCAAAAAATATGTGATTACATATATCCTTACCAGTGTTTAAAAAATATTGAGTCTAAAAATAGATTTCAAAAAATCGTATAAAAAATCTATAAAATTATTTTCTATTTGAAATAATGATAAAAATAAGTCATTATCAGTAACTCATTATTATATATTTTAAAATAATGCAGAAGGTAAGTGGGTGTCATTACTGGTAGTCCAAAAAATTATTTTATGTCATTACCGTTTCTACACTGGGAAATAAATTCAAAAGCACGAAAAAAATTAAGTAAATACCTAAAAAAGCGTGAAAAAATGTCATTCATAAATGTTAATTAATGTTAAAATTACTCCAATTGAATTAAATTGATGCAATTGAATTAATACGATCAATTGGATTAATTTTATTTGCACATGTAGTTTAAAAAATTATGCAAATAATTTTAAGCACTAAGCCGTTATAAATATTGGAAAACTTTATTTTAAGAATATATAATTGTATTCCATTTATATTTTCATAGAATACAAATGGAATACGATACAAATCCACTAAAATCCTTGTTTTCGCGATTTATAAAAATTTTAGTCGAAAAAACCAGTATTTGAGCACTGTTAATTCACTGATTCACTGTTAAACGAGAGCCATTGAATTTAATGCAAACGCCAGTTCCTTATTCTTAATCTAAATTGTTAAGAAATTTACAATAAAATACATTTCTTTAACGCATTTTGAAATTATTCAATTTTTTTCTGCTCATATTTTACCTTATCTACAACTTTTTTTCTATTGTTAACTTAACAATAATTAGTTAACGACAAAATTCGGTAGAAAAAGTTACGGAATCACTTTTAACGGCAATTGTAGTTAATTATCGAATTTTGACAATCTACCTACCGATTTTTGTCGTTAAAAAGTTAGAGAATCGAATTACAGGTATGTTTGAATTGTAAAACTGACTTAAAAATATTTGTTATTTCGAAATTTGAAAATTTTTTGTACCTCAAACAACATAAATTTTTTCAAATAAATATTTTAAATTAATAGCATAATTTCTTAAAACACTACACTTCACTTCACTAGTTTTTTAAAATTTCTTATTTTGTAAATCTCGGTGATGAACGCGGTGATCGTCCGTGCTGACTTACGTAGTTTTTAAACAAAATTATATGAAAAAGCAAATTTTGTAAATCACCAGACGGTTCTTCTGATCACTTGAATTGTCAAATATTATCACTTGCATTTTTTAGGTGTTGAACGAAAAATAATGCAATAAATCACCAAAAACTTAAGAAAAAAAAATTAGAAAAAAAAGTAATTAACGATAATTAGGCTGAAAAACATATGGATAAGATAATCCAGTGGAATAAAAACAATTATAACAATTATAACTCGAATTTATTTTTCAAAAATTTTATTGCAAAAGTACAGTGCAGAAAATGAATTAAGAAACCTAATCAGCGATTAACATTCTGCAACCGAATAAATTACTTTAAAAATTTTTCTTTTTCGACAATTTTTTTTCGCGAATTCTTTTTGCAACTCACCACCAAACTTTGTTGTATGAAATGGGTCCCTAGATTATAAATTAAAAAAAGCCGCACTCAAAAAATTGCAAAATAAAAAGGCTTTATGGCACTAAACATTAATTTAAAAACTTAATCAGCGATTTACATTCTGCAAACAAATATGTTGATGGAATCATTTTCCTATTTGCAATTTTTTTTCGCTATTTTTTTTTTGCAACTAGCCGCCAAACTTTGTTATATGAAATGAGTATTGCAGTCCCTAGATTACAAGTTTAAAAAAACCGCCCTTAAAAAATTGGCGAAATAATTGGGGAACGCGAAAAAAGACTTTATGGTAGAAAAAATTAATTAAAACACACAATCAGCGCTTAACATTCTGCAAACAAATATAATGCAAACTATAATACCAATTTCATGCACCAAATTTTGATGCTTAGTTTGCAAAAAAAAAAACCAAAAACAATGGGGAAAAAAATTTTGGAAAATGGAAATTTTTTGCATCATTAAATTGGTTTGTTAATCGCTGATTGAATTTTTGATTAATTTTTTCTATCATTTTTTTAAGATATTTCGCACGTTTTTCTTTTTTGTTTAGATTTTTATTCTATTTTAAGGGATACCAATAATAAATTATATGAATTCCAACAAAAAACGGTTAAAATTTATCTATTTTTGCAGAAATATGGCAACTCTTAAATGTATGTATTTGAGAATACACCCAACCAAAAAAGTCTGTAATGGCTACTGAAAATTTTGTTGTTATTACGGGAAATTTAACTGTTTTGAGGCCAGCGGTATTTTTTGCTAATTTTAGCAACACATGTCTGCTGATCTGTAGTACAATAAAATTAGTAGAAAAAATTAGAAGCCGCTACTAAATTTTAGTAAAATTTATGTAAACTGCAATTCAAAATCGATTTGCTAAAATCAGTTAAAAAACTTACTAAGTACAATGAAATTAGTATAAATAATTAGTTGAAACTACTAAATTTCAGTAAATTGTTGTAAACTGTAATTTAAAATCAATATGCTGAAATTAGCAAAAAATTGTACTAAAAAAAAACAAAAACTGTAAAATCTAAAAATACAATTTTTTTTCTTTCGATTGCAACAAGAGTATAATTACTTCATCGTACGTGAAATTTGGACTCAAAATTGCAATCGGTTCTCCAGTTATGACCTTTTTATGTATTGGAGATAGAAAAAAATTTTCTGAGTGTTATTTCCAAACTAAGAATATATCAATAGTAACAAATATAAACTAAACAAGAATTGTATAAAATCAAAAAAAAAATTTTAAATTAGTATATTTTTCTGCTAAATTTAGCATTCGGTTTTGAAAAATTAGTAAAATATTTTGCTAAAATCAGCAACGAAAATTAGTAAAAAAGTCCGTAATTTGTAATAAGAGAATAGTAAAAATGATTACTAAAAAAAATTGTACTAAAAATCAGTATAAAAATAGTAAAGTTCGATTTGAAACTGTTTACAAATTTTTTTACTAACTTTTTTATCTGAGTGTACGTAGTGATTTATAAAATAATATTTTTTATTCCCCGCGTTAGGTGAGTGATTTACATTTATAACGCAGGTGATTTACAAAATTAGGCAATAACATTTATATAAAATAACTTAGAAAATATTTTGGAATCTGGATTATATAAAGTTATATCTAAAATGACTTAGAACCTATTTTTGGTGAATTATCAGACGAAGTTATATATAAAGTCACTTAGAAATTTTTTTGACATCCCGAGTAAAAAAGTTTTGATATAATCATATATTATTTTATGTAATTGCATATAGTAACTTATAGTTACATATGGCCACATATGCTTTTAAATTCAAGCAGATATACTTTTATATAGTCATATGTTAGATATCTTTTCCTTAAAGGTTTTAATATGGAGACATATGTGATTTTATATTATTACATATTGGCCTACATATATATGTATGTGCTATATATAAGTACATAAAGTAACATATAAAAGACATAATTACATGTACGTTTATATATAATTTAGTATGACACTATACATAATAATATAAAACTATGTGGATCCATATAAGAAATCTTTTATAATTTGTGTTAGTTATGATTATATATTGGCGAATATGAACCCATATATAACTTATAACGTTCTTTATAAAATCATCTATAATTATATATCATCCCACATAGGCAATTTTTTCAAAGTGATTTTGTATAAAAATATATAAGGTCCATATAAAACCGTATTGTATTATATTTGGTTCCATGTTATCAATGATTTTGAACTAGTTTTAGATTTAGTAATTACTAGGGATTGGCGCGTGACACGAAATGTTCGTGAGTCACGTTATTCACACGTGATCGTGAGTAATAATTACTATACTTAAGTGATTCGTGCGTGAGCGTGAGTAAGAATAACCCGTGATTGATTCGTGTGTGAGTTTATTTTTTCATCATATGTTTTTAGTAATTTTTACTGTTTTGCGTGAGAATTTTCTGATTGTAAGTTTAATAAGTAAGTTAATATAATCATGTGTGCTGAGTAAAAAACGAAATGCTCGTGCGTGAGTAATTTGTTTTTTTTTTTTGAGCATGAGTCAAAAATGGCTTACGCACCGCACCCATAACATTAACAACACTGCAGCTTTAATACGAAATTCTCTATACTATAACGTACACTTGACTGATTTCTTATATCTTGGTTGTATATCAGTGTTGTTAACTTTATTTTAAAATTACTAAATTAAAAGAAATTTTTTTTCATGTTTATTGCACTGTCATGATAAATCTTAATAAAAGTAATGGAAGATTTATCAAAATTATAAGATCTCCAGCAGGCCTGGGGTTAATCATTACATTTTGTAATTAATTACACATGCAAATACACAATTACATGTAATTGTAATTAAAAAAAAAAAAACTCATCTATAATTACATATTCGGCCTTATTACGAGTGTCGTAGTCATAGTCGAAACTAAGTCGAATTTGCTGAAAATTCACTAAAAACGCAACTTTTGAACAATTTTTCAATTGGATTTAACATATATAGCACTCAGATTTAAAAAAATCCAGCATCCGAGTTTCATTTCTTTATAATTTCCATTATAAACAAAATCATTTTATATGGAGTCGAAAATTTCGACTACAAATTCGACACTCGTAATCAGGCCGATTATTTGTAATTGCAATTCAAAAAAGAACAATTACAATTACAAGTAATTGAAAATTTTTTTTTATTTAAAAAAATTATTTTTGTATGGATATTGTTAGATATGGTCCTATATAATATGATAAAAAGTATAAGGTTAATATTTAGATATAATTGTATCAAACTATGTCCACTTTTATAACATTTTATATAATTTTATACAAAAAGATATAATTTGATGTAATTGGATGAGGACAAAATTCGGATACAATTGTATCGAATTGCATAAAATTATATCAAATTGTACCAAATTGTATACAATTGTATACAATTCGATACAATATGATACAATAAGACGTTCTCATTTTTCGGATATAATTATATCTAATTACATAAAAGATTATATATAATTAAATATAACTTCATATGGCTCCATATCAATTTTTTTTACTTGGGATAGGTTTATGTTATATTATTTTTAAAATGACATCGAAAATTTCTTTCATTTATATCTGATTACGTATTGGGTTATATCCAATTGTATATTAAACCTAAATTTATGTGATCAACCACATGTGATTCTATATAATTATGTGTATCATTAACATTTCTAACACAGTTTTGGTGTATGATTTTATATGGTTATACATGAAAAAATTTCGGGAAATATTTGAAAGATGCATACACTGAACCAAAAACAGATGTGAAATCAACTAAAATCCATATTAAATTGATGAATAGGTGATCACTATACAACTAACAAAACCTGTCCATCAATTTAACGCATTGTTTAGTAGATTTATATTTTGACGTTTAACTATTTTATGTGGTATTATTTTGACTAAATATCGTCAAATGTATTAACAAAAATTAGTTGTCTTAACAATTATATTTAATTAAATTGCATAATGATTTTGTTGTTTTACCAATGCATTTTATTAAATTCAACAATGCATTTTATTTAATTAATTAATTTTTTATCGATTTATTATTAATTTTTAGTTTTATATTTCATTATTTTTTATATTTCACCAATTTCAAATTTTTTAAGCAATATACATACAAAGTCTTTTTTATAATGAATTTGATAAAATATAAAAAATAATGAACTATAAAATTGAAATTATAATATAGCACATACCAAAAACTATTTAAAACACATGTACCATTTTATATAAAAAAACATATAACTTTATTTAAATTAATAATTCAAAAAAATGATGTAACTTTCATTAATAGTTTGCTTTAAACAAAATAACAAAAAGATAGATAATATCAAAATTAATGACAGAAATTTAAATGTATGATTTAATTGAGAACGTTCAAAATTATATAAATTTATTTAAAATTAATGAATCTTCAATTAGCAATTCACTTCAAGTCGCTGAATTTGTTGGTTATCTATACTTTGAAAAACAAAAACACTTAATGTCAATTTATTGATATTTCCGACAATTACAAATACACATGCTAGCACAAGTAATGACGCTACAAAACTAACCTCACTAAAGTTTTTTCCACAGATTTAATACCTTTTTTTCAAATTGAAGAAAAATTATATCAAATTTACGTTACTGCCTTTTTACAAAATTTTTTAGAGTTAACAAATTAAATTTTGTTAGAAAAATAGACAAAAAATTATCAAAACAACAATCGTTTTGTAGAGAATTATTGACGGAAATAAATACGTTCATTTAAAAAAAAGTAGTTGATTTAAAAAAAACACACATTACTTTGAATAAAAAATATATTGTTTTAACAATTCGTTTCACCAAAAAGTAACAAAATGTTTATATTGATTTCACTTACGACTTTTGGTTCAGTGTAGCCATTTTATATTACTATATATTAATGTGTATTTTTGTATCAAAGAATATATTGTTACATCCCAGTGTAGAAACGGTAATGACATATCATTATTTTTTGGAGTACCAGTAATGACACCCACTTACCTTCTGCATTATTTTAAAACATATAATAATGAGTTACTGATAATGACTTATTTTTATCATTATTTCAAATAGAAAATAATTTTTTAGATTTTTTTGAAAATTTTTTGAAATCTATTTTTAGACTCAATATTTTTTAAACACTGGTAAGGATATATGTAACCACATATTTTTTGATTTTTTGTATGTTGGCGAGTAAGCTTACTTGTGTGCAGCAAGTCAATTGTGTTTTTATCTATTAAATATTACATGTCGATATAGCTCAGATGGTAGAGCTGTTGACTGGCAATCTGTAGACCCAGGTTCGATTCCCGCACCAGCAAATTTTATTTAAAAAAAAAATACAATAAAAAATATTTTTTTTTATATAATTTATTTTTTTGAAAATCTATTTTTAGACTCATTATTTTTGTCAGTACTGGTAGGCACATAGGTAACGATATATTTTTTGCTTTTTCGTATGCTGGTGTATAACGACAACTCATTATTTTTCGCGACATCGCCATATAAAGGTAATAAGAAATGTAATAACAAAAGTAAGTAGTTACCATTACCAAGTATGTAGTTACATAACCACATATCTGGTAATGATTTTCTACACTGGGATATGAACCTTTTTACTCGGTTCATCATTACCTTGATGTAAAATAATGAATTCGTAACATTAATTTTTTTCACGCATTTTGTTTTTTTTATATAAAAAAAAAAATTTTCTTAGTTGTTTTCAATAATTTGTATTTCATTTTATTAAAACAGTAAAAAAAATGTGAGTTGAATTTATCAAAATATTGGTGGTCCTTTTTTGCTGTGACATCTCATTTATTTTTAAATACATTTTCAGCGGTCTTTACATACAAAATGCTATTCTGCTATTTTTACAGGATTATTTCTATGAGTTTATTCTAACCCATTATCCTCACTGTCACATATACGTTGCGTTCAAAATTCCCAGTTGAAATTAAATAAAACATACGTAAAAAAAAGTAACTAAAGGGTTTTTCAATAAGAGCGCTACAAAAGTAAAAAAGTTTAAATAAAACAAAAACGGTTTTGGATATCAATGAAATTCTTTATTCCTGTGGAAGTACGTTTGATGCCATTATGTATGGAGATCGATCTCTTTGGCATGTCCACCACGGGCACGCTTGCAGAAGTCCAGACGCTGAACCCAATTTTCGACGGTTTTCAAGCACAAATCGGCCGATACTGCTGCAATTTCACGTTCGATATTCGTACGAAGTTCATCAATCGTCGATGGCTTGTTGGCATAGACTATAGATTTGATGTAGCCCCACGCTCAATTGTTGATCTGCTAGGACGATTATGACGACCATAAATTGGACGTAGCGCTCTTAACGTTGAGGCCACTGACTCCGAATTTCGGTAGTAAATTTTAATAATTTCGACTCGTTGTTGGCTCGTATATCTTTCCATCATGAAATGGCAAACCTTACTGAAGAGAAATGTCAAAAGAGCGGCAAGAAATATGGCGTCGTTTGCTGTCCCTGTCTTTCTACTTTTGTCGCGTCCCTGTTGAACAACCCTATATATGTTATACCACTACCAGGTTATAATTCCTTAACACGTGTTAAAAGTTCAAATAACGATTTCTCCGAAATTTTAACCGATTGAGGTTGTTTGCTGTCCGAAAGTTTTGATATTCTAACTTCTGCATTGTTACGATGCGTAAATATCGGTTTGGCAGTTTCTGACATTAATCAAATAGAGCCATCGTAAGTTTATCGGCTTTTTTGGGCTCTTGCAACTTTGGCCTTCTATCAGGGTCACTCGCCCAAAGTTAACTCTACACTCAAAATAATAAGTCCGTTGGCTGAACAGAAAATTTTGTTACTTTAACAAAATTTATTCCTGTTTTTTGGCTTAAAATAATTTTTTTTTTATTTTAACACTTCTTTTGTCAAATTTAACAAATCTAAATTTAAGTAAAACATTTGTAAAACTACATTTTTATCTGTAATTATACTTAGTCGTATAATTTTTCCAAATTTAGGGTCTCGGGACCCTCCCCATATCATGTGAGGGCATATAAGGGCACTTCAATGGAGCAAACATTTTGTCCGTTTTGCTCTATCTTGCTTAGTTTTGGAGATATGAGCCATTTTATGAAGTGAATAATTTTTATTAAAAATTCCCGAGAGTCCAATACCCCGCCAAGGTCCACTTTTGGATAGAGATAACCCCTTTCCCTGAGGTATTATATGGTTAGGGTTAGTCGAAATTTCCATCAATTATGCTCTATCCATCTTAGTTTTCGAGATATGGGCCGTTTTAAAAAATCGGTTGGGAAAGAAATAGCGCCATCTTTAAAACTTCGGATACATTGGTGGCGCCATCCAGCTGGTAATAATAGTAACATGAAAATATTATATTTTAACAATATATTTTTTAGAATTTAAGAAATGGGTTCTTAAAAATTAGTTTTAAATAATTTTGAAAATTGACACTCAAAATTAGTTAAAGTACTGAGGAGTTTTAGTATTGTGTTAAATGAAGATAACTAAAAACTTTGCTTAAATCAGTGTTTCAACTAAAAATTTGTTAAAAACTAGTCAAATCGATTTGAAACCGGTTTGACAAACTTTTCTACTGACGTATTATTTTAAGTGTATCAGTTAGGTCTCGATTCAGACTTTGCGAATTGGTAGGATTCATTCAACGATTTTATACCAAAGAATAAAAAACTACGAAGAGCAATGAAATTTTTCGGTCTTTAAATTGCTGTAAAAAACCGGAAGGAGTTGACCCAATTTTGAAGCCGGCGAATAATGTTGTATAGGTCGCTTTGGTTTAAATAACATTTAAAATCAATACATTTAATCTCAGGTAGGTCCTTACTAGGGCAAAATTTGGTAGAATTTTAATTACAAACTCAATATAACCTATACCACAGAAAGGTGCAGGGTATAACTACAGATACCCGTTTAATTTTTTTTAGTAAATCACATAATTTTAAATATATTTCAGGCCTATAAATACAAATTGAATTAGTGAACTTAAGGTACTAAAACGTACTAAAATTTAAGAATTTGTAGTTTTAATTTTAGTTAGTTTTTATGTTTAAAGGAAACTATCTTACAAAATTTTAGAATTCTCGCTGTTCTAGATTTCTGTAGGGTTTAATGGGTTAAAATCAAATATCCCAGTAGGGGTTAGAATATCATATGGTCGTTGTTCGCCAGTTATAATTATTCTTATTTTTATTCAATTGTTCTATTGTTGCTACGTGATACTATAATTATACAATTAACACTAACAAGCTGTGTCTGTTTATTCTATTTTTATCATTTTACAACTCTTAATGAGCTAGCTAGAATGAATAAAATAAAGTATAAAAAGGACAATAAACATTTCGCCGGAAGTTATGTCAACCATTGTAAATTACACTTTAACAATGGAAGACTAACTATAGAACAGATTGTAAAAGAATATATGTAAGTGAAACAAGGTTGGTTACCGAAACGAATAAGGTTGGCGGTATCGAAATTTCTTTGTTTCGGTAAAGGTAATGGTACTTAAGACTGTTTCGGTAACGGTATATCGTTATTGAAACAGCAACACCGGTACGTATCGGTATAATAAACTACGTTAAAAACATATAAAAACAAGTACAAATTTAGACAATTTTTTAATTTTAAGTGTTAAAAATACTGATTATTAGCTATAAATTCGTTGCTGGTAGTTTTAATAAGTAAAATTATTATCTATAAATTTTTTTGTAAAAAAAACTCAAGATTATAAAATAAAAAAGTTAAAAAATTATAATTTTTTATATAAATTTACAAATACCGGTAAAATACCGGTAACAACACATAAAAATAACGGTATCGGCAGCGATAACGGTATTTTGAAATTTTTTTTAGAGTTATTGGTAACTGTATTCAATTTGAAACGGTATTTTAGCGATAACGGTATTTTAACGATAACGGTAACCAACCTTGATGTAAAATAATAAAAAAAATGTGTGCATGCTAAAGAGGTCCAAAATTTGTAAAAAGACGAATTGTAGAGGAAGGCTCAGTTTAAATTGGCATCTCATCTTACACTCAACAAAAAAGTATATAACGGTTACCGCAAATTTAACTATTTTGAACTCTGCAGTATTTTTTTTTTTTGCTTATTTTAACAACGCATGTCTACTGATTTATAATACAATGAAATTAGTAGAACAAATCGCTCCTAAATTTTGGTAAAGTTGTTGTAAACTTTAATTTAAAAATTATTTGCTAAAATTAGCAACAAATTTTTTATAAATACTAGTATCACTCGAGGAAAAATCTCCACCATATTTATAAAAAGCTTCATAAATCCGATGAAAAGCTATTGAGTTGTTGGTACTATCTAAAACTTTAAAAATACGATAAAGCTGTTTTTTTAATGCAATCTGATGAAATGTTTCTTTCTACATATTTATTAAATGATAGTTTACATTTCTTTGCGACGAAAGTAATTATCAATGTCGGTTATTTCGTTTAATATGTAAGTAATACAATATTATAAAAATACAAAAATTCTTTAATATCCCTTTTTTATATTAGTAGTATATTTTGATAATTTTTTAGAATATTTTGCTAATTTTTTTAAATATTTATACTTTTCCTAACAATTAATATAAAAATAGGAAAGATAAATTAAAAACCGTTTACACATTTTTCTACTAAAATTTTTTCCAGAGTGTAAGCAAATACAATACGTTTGGTTTTTTCGAATTTTGTATAAATATTCCATACAAATTTAAGAATTTATAAAAATAAAATTTATTTATAAAATTTATAAATTTATGGTCTAATTCATAAACTTTTACAACAGTCTTATGGCAGGATTTTAAGCTAATTTGTGAAAAACAGTATTCATATTTGCTTAAATTGAAGAAAATAATAAAGGTTTATAGTTCCCAGTGTCGAAAATCATTACCAGATATATGGTTATGTAACTACATACTTGGTAATGGTAACTAGTTACTTTTGTTATTACATTTCTTATTACCTTTATATTGCGATGTCGCGAAAAATAATGAGTTGTCGTTACACACCAGCATACGAAAAATCAAAAAATATATCGTTACCTATGTGCTTACCAGTACTGACAAAAATAATGAGTCTAAAAATAGATTTTCTAAAAAATAAATTATATAAACGAAAATATTTTTTATTGTATTTTTTTTTTAAATAAAATTTGCTGGTGCGGGAATCGAACCTGGGTCTACAGATTACCAGTCAACAGCTCTACCATCTGAGCTATATCGACATGTAATATTTAATAGATAAAAACACAATTGACCTGCTGCACACAAGTAAGCTTACTCGCCAACATACAAAAAATCAAAAAATATGTGGTTACATATATCCTTAACAGTGTTTAAAAAATATTGAGTCTAAAAATAGATTTCAAAAAATTTTCAAAAAAATCTAAAAAATTATTTTCTATTTGAAATAATGATAAAAATAAGTCATTATCAGTATCTCATTATTATATGTTTTAAAATAATACAGAAGGTAAGTGGGTGTCATTACTGGTAGTCCAAAAAATAATGATATGCCATTACCGTTTCTACACTGGGTTGGTACTCACTAACTTTAAACCTTTTATAAAGTTTGGAGTGTGGAAGCCACCATTTAATTGTTAATTATTTCATTTTCAGGCATGAAATGATTTATTAAAGCCATCCCATCCCTAGAATGTGTGGTTTCCAACAACTTGCATCCATTAAACTGGAAAAAACTACAACAATTGCGTAGCCAATCACCTTTTTCGAAAAAATTTCAAAAAAACTGTAAAAATAAAATTAAAAAGAAAAACAAAACAATAGTGATGTACAGACTGTCAAAACATTATTCGAAATTCGATTACTTTTAGAATAATATGTTCTAAAAAATTACTTTTTTTACACACATTTCCATTGATTTGCTTTACAAATAAAAAAAAATATTTTTAATGGCTTTTAAATTTATCTTAGCACATCATTAGTTCTCTAATTTAAGAAAATTCATTTTCGCTTCCGAATACCGAGTCAATCGTTTACTAAATTTGTAAATCACTTACGACTTATTTGGGAGAAGAGAGAAAATAAACAATAGTGTTGCCAGTATCAAATCGAAAAATTAATTTATAGTTAAATTATGAATCAAGATTTCTAATAACTCTTTATTAAAAGAAATATGTACTTTAACTATAGCAAGCTTCAAATACCAAATAAATTTTTTTTATGAATTAGCACATTAGCTTCTTAAAAATAAAGTAGTTATAAAAATGCTACAAAGTCTTAAAGATTCTTGGCTTTTCGCTTTCAAATGTAAACAAAAATATTTGTCATAAAAATATTGGAAATTTAAGTATTTTTTATTTCATAAAATATTAAAAACAACAAAAGCTAACAAATGAATTATGCGTTTGTTAGTAAAGGTAGAGCAGGGCACAAAAGACAATTGCTCCATTTCTCGTTCCGGTGAAATATTTGTACGAAAACAGCTTTTGTGCAAGGGCGACGCCAAATATTTAAATTTTATTTGTTTACAAAAAGTTAAAGAAAAGTCAGATAGTCGTTTTTTTAACTTTTCGTACTTATCCGACTTTTCTTTTATTTTTTGTATACAAATAAAATTAAGCAATTTGGGATCGACTTTAAACGAAGGCTGTTCTCGTACAAGGACTTCGCCGGACCGCGAAATAAACAAAGTATTTTGTGTGCCCTGCTCTTCATTTACTAACAAACGCATAATTAATTTGTTAGTTTTGTTGTTTTTAATATTTAATGAAATTGAAAATACTAAAATTTAAAATATTTTTATGACAAATATTTCTGTTTAAATTTGAAATAGAAAAGTCAAGAATTTTCAAGACTTGGTAAAAAGGTAAATGTATACCTACTTGAAAGTTTTATAAATGCTTAAATTTGTATAAAATATTTGTATAAAATTCGAAAAAACAAACCTATTATAATTGTCATAATCCACTCAAGGACACAAATATACTTCCAAGGGTTGTTTTATAGTTTTTTACTTTTATTAAAAGAAAAACAGGAAGCTAAACATGGACAACAATCCATGTCATAATGGCAATTCAAGAATATACAATTTTATATTTTAACGAAAACTAAAACTATATTTTAAGACCAAATAACAAAATTAAATTAAGTTTCAAAATAAACCTTGGTTTGTTTTATGATGATTCCCAAAATATTTCGGGTCTAGCAATGAGATCTCATGAGCTGGGCTATTTTTAAAAAAAGTGTTTTTTTAGTTTTTGTAATAAATTTGCATCTTAGCTGAAGAAAACATACCCAATATTCGTATCATATGAAAGGTTTTTTAGAGGCGCGTCGTATATATAACATGTTCAAGCATATCCTGACATGTCCTATTTTCAAGGATATTCTATAAAAAAACAAATTTTTGACTCTTTTGTACGGAGATATTTGTGATTGAAATGTCAAACTTACATATCATAATCTATAGACGATTTAAGAGAACACGTGTTTCAGATTTTTTTGAAATTCGCGATTGTTCGCGTTTTATCAGAAATTCAATATGGTGGAAACAATATGTTCTAAATAGGGCAATATGAATACCAAAACTTTTCTTTTGACAAATTTTAGAATTTTGCAAATTTAATTCATTTTTCACGGTGCTTTGGACCAAATTTTGTTAAAAATTTAGAGCTACCCCAATTCAATAAAAAAAATTTATGAAATTTTTTGTAGGTTTATTATTAAATTAAATATTTTATCGAAATACGCGTGTCTGTAATTTTTTTAAGAAAAGTCTAAATATAGGCTGACCCTAAATAAAATTTTATAATACGTTTTTTAGCGAAAAAAAGAAATTCCGCCAAAAAAAGCGCGTGTCGGGTTTTTTTCTGTTGAATTGCAGTTTTAATCTTAGATCTACTAGAAACAAATTTTAAATTATTGTTAAAAATTTATAAAATTTTTTTAAAAAAGTTAATCCGCCAAAAAACGCTTGATGGAGTTTTTATACCCTCCATCCCACTGTGCAGGAGGGTATATATCATTTTGTCATTCCGTTTGTAATTCATCGAAAAAAAAATCTGGGACATAAAAAAAATATATATTCTTGATCGTTATCAATAGCGAAACTGATATAGCCGTGTCCGTCTGTCTGTTGAAATCACGATCACGCTCAAAATATTTGTGATAGGATGTTAATTTTTAGTCAAAATTTTTGTCCAATTTCTTAAGTAGTTTGGTATTGGAAATGGGCATATGTGGTCTAGACGTTTAAAAGTTATGAATGAAAATGTAAAAGCACCTCTGGAATTTTCCATATTAACATTAAAAAAATATATTAACTGTGTGTTGTTGTTGTTACTGAATAAGAAAATATACATACATACACACCCAGGCCATGAAAGAGATAATTCTTTTTTTGAATTTATATGTCTAAAATTGGACTCATTTTATAAGTTACTGAATAATTCATAATGCCTTTAAATCAATGATTGGACATTGAATAAAGTGAGATAAGATTTGTTCTTATTTGTGTTGATTCAAATTTGATTCCATTGAATAATTTGGACGTATGTTGGCTGTAGAGGCACCTCACCGATTGATTCTAAATTTTTACTACTGATATTAATCTCTTTTGGAGGCCCGAAGAAATTTTTTTTACCGAAAAGCCTGTATGGGGAGTTACTTCGGTTTAAAGTTTAAAAATGAACTTAACTACATTTTCTTCATTTATGATAGGGTTGGAACAATATGCACACCATTGGAAAGGTAATAAAAATATCTTTAGGATAGCATTTTTTTGTTGACCCATTATGATTCGGCGTAGGAATTTTAATTTTTTGTTTTTTTTTTATGTTTTTATTCTATAAAAAACCTATATAAGAACAAAAATTGTGCTTATTAGTATGTTATCAAGACGAAAAGCTTTCATTTGATATATAGATCAAGTTTTTATCAATTCAAACACCGAAGATATTAGAGGTCAAAATCGTGAGATTTTTTTTCTTTCAAGGTATGGCTAACTTTTGACAAATGAAAAATCTCAATACCGACAATAGGTTAAAAATATGTTTACTCCCAAAATATGTTCGATTCCCGATGAGTTAATTCAGTATAATTGTTGGTTAGAGTCAAAGTTGTATATTTTGTACCATCTGCAAAAAAATTAGGTTTGACTTCTAATATCTTCGGTGTTTGAAGTAATAAAATTTGAACTACATCTCAAAAGTTTTTAATCTTGAGAATATATTAATAAGTAAAAAATTATGTGGTAGTATACGGTGGTTTTTATAAAAACGGTTTATTTTAAAAAATCTTAAAAATAAATCTCATTCGCCAGTAATGGGTAAACAACAAAACAAAAATGTCGTCCATAAGATATTTTTACTATCTTCCAATGGTATATATTAGGGCGGGTCAAATTGTATGGACAAAAATTTTTTGATATTGCGTCATCGATTTTGCGAAAGCTTTTAGCATGGGAAAAAAAAGTTCCACTACGACATATCAAAAAAATCATTTTCGAGGCACCCAAATTTAAATTTTTTGCAATTTTCTAATAAATTCTAGATTAGCGCCATCTTGAGGTGACTTTTTGAAACAACTAATAAAGTTGTAAACAATATAACATTACAACCTTTCCAGAAAGGTATTACTTATGAAAATCGGATAAAAAATGTGGCAACTAGAGGTAAAAGTATATAAGCAAAATGATTTTTTTGATATGTCGTAGTGTAACTTTTTTTTCCCCATGCTAAAAGCTTTCGAAAAATCGATGACGCAATATCGATTGCTAAATCGACCCACCCTAGTATATATATATTGTTCCAATCCGACTATAAATGACTTAGATACAGCCAAGTCCATTTCCAAACTTTGCACAGATATAAACTCCCTTTAGAGGTCTTTCCGCGGATTTTTTATCAAATCAGCTTGAAAAGTACTACATCGGGGTAAAAAAAAAATTCACTGGATCAACTTATTGCAAAATTGAGATTTAAAATACGAATTAAGGAATTATATTTTTAAAGGTCTGCACACATCTATATGAATAACATAAGCAGTGTTGCCACTTTATGGGTAAGGTAGTGTTGCCACTTTATGGATGATAGCAATTATTAAATTGTTTAGTTTTTCACTTAAATTTCAATTCAAATGAATGAATTGAAAACCCGTGAAAAAAAATTTATCCGGTAGCATATCTTTTTTTATTTGGCATCATACTAAATTATATAAAATTTCATCCGGAAAATGGATTAATCAAATAGTATATAAACGAATAAAAAATATATTTGAATTGATATAATTTCATCCAATTTTATCGGAGTTTTGGTCTTATTCAACTGCATTAAATTTTGTTTTTTTTATATATGAATATGTAGTGTAGGAAAACAACCAATTAATTAACTGAGAGAATTATCTGAATGATATTAATAAATTTTTGCATTAAACCGATGCATTTTCACTGGGCCTCGGCCACTGCAACTTTTTATTGAATTAATGGAATTTTTCATAAAATGTTGTGAAAATGTTCATTTTATTTATAAAAAGTTTCATTCACTTAATGAAAAAGTTTCATTAAAACTAGATTCATAAATTATATGAAGCTTTTACATCTAGTTTAAGAAAATTTTTCATTTACCTTGTGAAAAAAACTTTATTATTTATTATTTTACGCAAAAGTATATGGCTCTAATGCATAAACTTTTCTTAATTTTGCGTTAAGGTATACAATTGCCAATGCATTAATTTTACTTATTAAACGTTTATAAAAAAATGCTATGCATAATCGTAAAATAACAGTTTGTTAATTTCTCGTTTTATTCTGGCAACACCCTAATTTAACGGGTCTCCATTTTCAAATAAATTGTTAATGATTCATAAAGTTAGCAAACGATTGGCTCGTTAATCGTAGGTGAATAATATTGTTTTGAAGATTTTAAAAATAAAAATAATTTATAATAAATCAAAACATGATGAAAAAAATGTTTATACATAACAAAGAAGTAATAATGGAAAACTAATATTTTAAAGAAAGTTTAACTGAACTGTATTCGAATGTCCCAGAACGATGGGGCAATTGAAATGGCCAAATCACTTTTTTTAAGTTTACTGATGAGGTTATTACCTTTTTTCGGAATTCAAATTGTAATAATATGTTAATTGAAGTCATTTATAATTTAATATTTTTTGGGTAATTTTGTCTACACTTTTGGGAATTTTGAATCTTGCTTGTGGCAGCACTGAGATTAAACAAGATTAAACTGAACTATTTACTTGTAGTGGTGGAAAAAATCATACACATTTGTTGCACAGTGGATTGACCGAATACAAAATGGGTAATAATTCATACTTGTTTGTACTTAGTAGAATCCCCGAATAAAAACACCAGGATGGAGGGTACTTAAAGACTCGGCACAGCTAAGTTAAGTTTTATCTTACATCAACTACATACTGAATTCAAAATCAAATTGCAGTAACTCAAAAATTTTAATAAAATTTGGTCGTGCATCGTGCAAAATGTATGAAATTTGCAAAATTACAAACTATATCCACAAACTATATCCACTTTACTTGTCAAAAGAAAAGTTTTGGTATCCATATTTCCCTATTTAGAACATATTGTTTCCACCATATTGAATTTCTTATAAAACGCGAAAAATCGCGAATTTCAAAAAAATCTGAAACGCGTGTTCACTTAAATCCTCTATAGATTATGTATTAATTTGACATTTATGTAAATTTGACATTTCAATCACGAATATCTCCGTTCAAAAGAGTCAAAAATTGGTTGTTTTTATAGAATATCCTTGAAAATAGGACATGTGAGGATATGCTTGGACATATTATATATACCGTTGGACGCGCCTCTAAAAAACCTCTCATATGATATGCATATTGGGTATGTTGTCTTCAGCTAAGATGCAAATTTCTTACAAAAACTAAAAAAATACCTTTTTTAAACATGGTCCAGTTCGTAAGATCTCATTGCTGGACCCGAAATATTTTGGGAATCATCATAAAACAAACCAAGGTTTATTTTGAGGGGGGCACTTTTTTTACTTTTTTTCGTGAGTCGGTCTAATATACATACATACTTCCAAAATCGTTAAATACTTTTTAAAACATTTTTTTTTTAACTAAGTAACAGTAATATGTTTGTCCCCGGCAGTGGCGGCTACAGCTCAAGTCTTGTGGTGGAGGGGGGGATTTTGAAAAAAGGAAAAATTTTAGTTGGAAAATATTTATTTAAAAAACAAAAAATATAGGGTTACAATTTATTTTTAAATTTTCACAAAAAATATTTTTTAACCCATTTTGCTTGGGCCGTTGGACGTTTTTGGTCTCCGCAGCGCAAGGTAAACGATTTTATGAGCGACACTTTATGTATAAAAGACAATATAAAGTCCAACGGAAAATTCTAGGTTATATTTTTCATTAAAATTCCGCACTCTATTTGAATTGTATTAAACTTGCTATAATTTGGAATCATACTTGGGAATTTTTCATTGGCATTGAAATTTAATTGACATTACTTGATATCAATGCCAAAGCCAAAAAAATTCATTACCATTCAATACCAGTGAAATTTTTTTAATAGCCATTGATTAAACCAATGATAATGACATGTACACCAATGCCTCAAAGCAATCAATAGTAATTGAAGAAAAAAGCATTGTGTACAAAAAAAGTTTTATAAAAAAGGAACTTAAGACAAGAACTTAAAATTTCAGTGCTATAAACATTATAAATATTTGTTATTTTATCAAGTTGTATCACTGTTCACTAGGCTGGTTCAAAAAAAAACAAAAGTTGGATTTTGGTATGGGTCAGACCGAATATATATTAAGCACCGTGAAAAATTAACACATGATTTTTTTTTTAATTTTTTTATTAAGGTTTAAGGGTCGCTACCGGGCCCTAAAGTTTCATATTTTTGAGAAAAATCGCTGCATCTATTATTTTTTCCTTGAGTGTGTATTAAAGAAAAATTCAAAATTTAATTTCATGAACCCCATTACTGAATGAAAAATTGTAAAGAACATTTTTTTAAGTTTTTTCTTAGAAATTCTTTCTGAGGCGATTTGGCTACTCTTGTCCTTTCGTCCGTCTATTTGTACACGGAACACGGAGGAACAATTTATAACATTAAACACGAAGGTATTTGTCTACATTCGTCTTTCCAGGAAAATTTTTGCAATCGGTTGCCAATCACACTAGTTCTGGAAGTGATTCCACTAGAACCGATTCCATGGAACTAGTTCCGGAACCCGTTCCATGGATCTTATATGCAAGATATAACTGAAGGAGAATCAGTTCTTGAACTAGTTCTCGAACTAGTTTCAGAAGTTATAGAACTAATTCCAGAAGCTCTAGAACTAGTTCCAGAACTCATTCTAAGGCAACCGGTTCCAGTTTGGGTTATTTAGAAGCGGTTGCTTTTTCAAAGAAAAATCGTTGACAATAGAAGGGGTTACAAAGCAAAAGCAGCTTCTTTGGAACAAAAAATTTCCCTGGCTTAATCTAAATAAAATGGTAACAAAAGTAATGTGGCCTGTAAAACCAATCCACGCCCAACCCTCCCTTAAATTTTATATTTGTTTATGTTTTACAGACCACTCAAATAAAAGATTTGCAAACATATTTTTTTTATACATATATTTAAAAAGATATATTTACAAATTACCGGATGGAATACATAGTTATTTAGCTTGCGGCAGATTTTATAGTAAAAAAACTAATTTTAATACACAGAGAGAATTTAGCTGGACGAGTTTTAATGAAAATTTTCAGTAAACTAAGGAAGTTTTCTTCACAAAGTATATGAAAAATATCATAAATATGATGCAAAAACTTCATACATTTTATGAATCTAGTTTTAATGAAACTTTTTCATTGAGTGTATGAAAGTTTTAATAAATCAAATGAAATTTTTTACAATATTTTATGAAAAATTCCATTAATTTAATTAAAGGTTTCAATGGACGAGTTTCAGTGCAACTTCGTTATTTTTATGCAAAAATTCATTAATATCATGCAGATAATTCTCTCAGCGTACCTCCTTTTTTGAAGGAAGTTTGGTTTTGCATAGCTCTGGTAATACCTGTCCGATTAGCCACATTTTAGTGCTTTCGCGTTTAGCCTCTGTCGATGAACTAGAAACCATTATAAAAAATTATCCGGAAACTGACCTACTAAAACTGTACAAAAATAGAAATACCTATATTTTTATAAACTATTTGTTGTTTTAGAAATATTTATTCCTCTTATAAATCACCTGCTTAGGAATAAAATCAATTGTAAAATTGTTGAACCGACTTATTTGTGTAAAGTATTTAAAAATAATAAATACAGTTGAACCTTCTTAGCGTGGTCACGTAGCGCTGTCATATTTTGGTAGCGTAAAAAATGTTTGCTACTTTTGATGAATAAGTGATACATTTGTTGTTGTTCATTTACAATAAAAATCAGAGACATATAATATAGAGATGCAACATCGATAATTTTGAAAACAAACTGTAGATGTCACTAGCATGTGGGAAATTTTGTCAAAGGAGGATTTTTTTATGTCAAATGAGGTTTTATAGAGTTGTTAGGTAAGGGAATTTGGTCCCAAATTAGGGATTTCAACTTCGTTTTGGGGACAAATTAAAAAATTTGTAAATTTTAAAAGATTTAGTTTTAGGCCCAAAATAAGAAGAATTTTCGTATAAATTATATGCGTATTATTTTAAATTAAAGTCGATCAAATTAGGTCTGTTAAAGAATTTCAAAATTTCTACAAAATATTTGAATTATTGAAGAAATGTTCTCCAAATATTTATAAATTTTGAAATAACGAAAAGCTACCAAGCTCAATCAAATCAAAAAATTTTCTATTTTCCAAATACTGAAATTGTTACATGCAAAGGACTCAGAAAAAATAAATTTTGTGTAGGCTCAAAAATTACTAGGGGTATAACCTCTTATGTACCTTCTGAATCGTATAAACTCGGCTTATGCAAACTTAATGTTCAAAAGAGTTTACGAGCCCTAGAACTTACACCTTACTAGATTTACAAATTTTAGAAAAAAAGACTTCACCATAATGAAGTTCGTGTGAAAATTGTGTAGAATTTTTTCTCCAGAAAATTTAATATACAACTTTTGTTTTGAAACGGTAACATTTCAGCTTAATTGTGATTTGTCTTTCGTATAATAAAATTTTTTTAGTTTCACAATTTTAACAAAGATTTCAGGCCTTTAAAGTTCGAGTGAAAACGTAAATATTTCTTGGTAAGATATTCAATTTTATTTAATTTGCTCAAATATTTCTTAATAATTTTCTGAACTTAAGAGCGATGCTAACTTAGCTCCTTTTTTGATTTTTTGTTTAAATTGAAATGAATTGGGTATAACATTGGGGATTTAAACATATAAAATGGGAATAAGCTAAAAGTTTTTGGACAACACTGCTCCCCAAATAAAATGAAACAGTATTGCCAGAAAAACAAAACAGCAGTCAGCGCCATCTGTTGCATTAAAAACCGGTGTTGCCATTCATCAGGACCATGGGAGACCCCTGATAAAAATTGTTTGTAAGAATGACAAATAAAAACACAAAAAAATTTCAAAAAATAAAAGGATACTATAGAAAAAGTGTATTTGAAAACAAAACAAATAAAACATTGTTCAGTAGAGTAAGTAATCACAAAGCGCTACAAGTCACCGGTATCAGTTTAAGGTTTCTCTGCCGAATGCTACCAATATCATTTATCGTTTAGAAGAAAATCAAAGAAGTATTTTGAACAAATCTTCTTTTTATCAACTGAAAGATATGTCGACGATATTTAAAGAAATTTAAAAATTAATTTTGGTTTTATTTGAAAATTTTTGTTCTGGGGTTCCATTGAATTTAAGACAACTTGAGCAATTTATATTGCAAATATTAAGTTAAGTAAACAAACTTTTTTTTATAATAGTACAATTTCAAAACAAATTCAAATCCACGAAAGAGTGGTGAATATATGAAAATGGAGATTAATATTGGTGAATTAAAAGTAAAAATGTTTATAATAAAAAAATATAAAATAAAAAACGTACCATTATCTTTTGAATAGTTGTCAGGCGATATCATATTTCTAACGTCCAGATGATATTTTGGCGATATATACGCTACTTTTTTTTTATCGCTCAGATGATAATTTAGTGATATCGCCAATTTATCTTCTAGAACAATTGCTTTCTTATTGCTGTGAAGTATTGCATTCGGGGCACTTTTTTTAACAAATGGGGTATATTCCAAAATACGTAGATGATTGTTGCCGCAATAAAATTTTTCATACAGATAATACGATGGGGAATCGCCTTCATATTGCGATGTTTGCTGGGGACCAGACCTTTAAAATTCATTCAATCATCAGTAGTAATTCAATTTCTAAAAAAGAACCAATAAAATTTGTTTTAGATTCGCAAATTATGCCTGGATTTATTTGAGTCGCGCGAATTATCATTTTAGTTTTTGATTCTCGAATTAAAATTGTATTTCTATGATTCGCGAATCAATTTTAATCTTTAATAAATCTATAAAAAATAAACTTTCATTTAATACTTTAATTTAACAATAATTTCAAATACAAAATTAAATTTACTCTTAATAAATCAATATTTCAAATTGTAATGGAGTCTTTTAAACGAATAAAAAAATATACATTAATTCGCGAATCAAAACAAAAAATTTTATTCACAAATCAAAAAATATGGAAATAATTCGCGCGAATTATCTTAATTTTTTTACTATAAAATCTGCAGCAACCTAAGTAAATATGTATTCCATCCGGCTATTTTTGAAATATATCTTTTGAAATATATATATATAAAAAAATTATATTTGCAAATCTTTTATTTGAGTGGTCTTAGTGCCATTATTAAAATAGAGGCTAAGAAAACATAAATAAATCCAAAATTTAAGGGAGAGTTGAGGCGGGGATTGGTTTTTCAGGCCACATTTGATTTAGATTAACCCAGGGCAATTTCCCATTTCAAAGAAGCTGCTTTTCCTTTATAACCCCTTCTACTGTCAACGATTTTTCTTTGAAAAAGCAATCGCTTCTAAGGCACCCAAACTTGAACCGGTTGCCTTAGAATGAGTTCTGAAACTAGTTCTAGAGTTTCTGGAATAAGTTCTATAACTTCTGCAACTAGTTGGAGAACTAGTTCTAGAACTGATTCTCCTTCAGTTATATCTTGCATATAAGATGCATGGAACGGGATCCGGAACTAGTTCCATGGAATCGGTTTTAGTGGAATCATTTCCAGAACTAGTGTGATTGGCAACCGATCGCAAAAAATTTTCTTGGGAAGACGAATGTAAACCTTCGTGTTTAATGTTATAAATTTTTACACCGTGTTCCGTGTACAATAGGGCGTGTCAATTTTTGTGACAAGAAATCGTAGGGGGGAAAATGATTCTACAAAGTATTCTAAGCAACTTTGTCCTTGAAACCATAGGTCTAAAATGGATTTCGAGCTTGCGGAAATTCCAAAATATGTTTAAGGTAGTGCTTTATGAGTTTAAATAATGAGTTTTATTAATTATACCCTGCACCATTATTTGGACAGGGTATAATAAGTTTGTGCTTATGTTTGTAATTCCAAAAAATATTGGAACTAGACCCATCTTTAAGTATACCGATTGATTCACAATAACATCTCGTTTCGATGTAACAATATACGTCTGTCTGTCCATATATTCTTGTGCGCACATTTAAGAGAAAATCGGAAATATAGTCCATATGGGAGATAGGTTCAAATATGGACCGATAATATCTAAAATCAACAGGCTTTGTCCTTGGGCTCATGTGTGTCAACGTAACAAATTTCATTAAAATATCTTCCTATTTGCGAACTGTAGCATGCGAAAATTCAATTTTTGGGTGACCTTTATATGGGCACTAGGTGTATCCATGGACCGATTTTAACCGTAGTACATAGCCTTCTTCTTTGGGACAATATAAGTCGGTGTACCAAATTTCATTAAAATATCTTAATATTTGCGAACTATAGAGTGCGGATATTCAAATTTTTGGGGGACCTTTTTACAAGCACTAGATCTAAAAATTTACCAATTCTAAAACAGATCAATAAGCAGCGTACCTAATTTCATTAAAATTTATTCATATTTGAGACCTGTAGGTCTAAACACTGAACGATTTTAACCATAATCAATAGGTTTCGACCTTCGGCAGAAACAGTATAAGTCGATGCACCGAATTACATTAAAATATCCGATTTCAACCAATATTGACTGATTTCAACCAAATTCAATGTGCTTCGTCCCTTGGATGATATAAGTCGGTATACCAAATTTCATCAAAATATCTTAACATTTCCAACCTGTAGCGTGCGTGCATTTTTAGGCTGATTTATGTCATCTGCTTAGCAGTTAATCAAAAATGTAAATATTTTGAGATTTTTTTCTTATAATAAGGAAAGCCGATGAAGACTCTTATCTAAAAAGTCCAAAACTATTATCATCGTTCACAATACTTACATGTTAACGCAAATTTTACACAAACATTGCAGTGAAGCACTACTCAGCATATATTTTGAAATTTCCGCAAGCTCGAAATCCATTTTAGACTTATGGTTTCTAGAGCAAAGTTGCTTAGAATTCTTCGTAGAATCATTTCCCCCCCTACGATTTTTTATTATTTTTGCCACCATACAAATTGACCCGCCCTAATACATATATATATTACCAGCAAAAGTATGTTTGGGACAGGCTGTTTTTTTCAGCGCCCGAGTAAAAAAAATTATATATAATCATATCTGGCATATATTACAATATATAATTAGACATGTCGTTATGTATATCTATTAGACCACCCAAATTTCAAAAAGTATCTTTTTGTTTGCTCCACCGGCAATTTCCGATAGATTGGACATAAAAAATAATACGTGTACAAAAATTGGATCTCTCGGGCTCATACTGGCCAGTCAGTTTGAAGTTTTGACCCTAAATCGATTTTCCTGACCAATTGAAGCAGTTTTTTCGAACAAGCTAGTTTTTTAATATACATTCTTATTTCTTATTCCTGCCCCTGTTTAGACATAAAAAAATTGTATTTTGTATTCAAAACGTATTTTAAACGATTTGCCTTTTGTATTATTATATTAAATTTTTTATCTAATTTTTTATCTTATTGCTTTATACTTAAAATATTTTTTTTACTATTTCAATCTAGAATATTATGTTTAATAGCTAAAATTATATGCGTTGCTATTAGGGTTTTTCTCTATTTAACTTTATATTCTGATGGATAATGATGGTGCCTTAAGTGGAAGCTCTAGAGACGTAACGATAAATATGGTTAACATCTTAGCTAAATATAAAAATGGTTTAACGCTGACTCACATAAATGCTCAAAGTTTAAACAATAAAATCGATGAATTTAGACTGGTTTTTGAAAATTCAAATATAGACATTGTTTGTGTCTCTGAAACCTGGCTCTCATCTACGACACCAGATAGTCTTATATGCCTTCACGGCTATAAAATTTTTAGACATGATAGAGTTGGATACGCTGGCGGGGTGGCTATTTTTGTGAAGGACAGCATATCGTGCAAAGTTTGCATTCGATCCTCGAATGATACTTCGTTAAATGAGAAAAAAGTTGAATACATTTTTATTGAGATTTTATCAGACGGTAAGAAAATGTTAGTGGGATGTGTATATAGGCCAAATAAGAGGATTGCCTTTTCGAATCTGTTTTCAACGTTAGAGACACTTGCTGCGGTATACGATGACGTTATTATAGCCGGAGATTTTAATTCTGATATATTAATAGAAACAATATTAACCGATAATATGTCATGTTTTGGGTTAACGCCTACCAATACAATAAACCCAACACACCATACTGCCACGAGTAAAACATTACTTGATATATTTTTTGATGCTAACATAGCAAATGTTATGTTGTATGATCGGGTGTCTGCCCCTTGCTTTTCAAAACACGACTTAATATTTTTAACTTACAATTTTAAAGTTTAACGGACACAACAAACCATTTACTTTCGTGATTTTAATAACATGAATTATAATTTGCTCCAAGAGAACTTTTTTAGAGTAAATTGGAATGATATATATTTAATTCCTTCTGTTGACGAGCAAGTATTATTTTTCGAGGAAAACGTTCAACGTCTTTACGATGATACTGTCCCAATAAAATCTAAGAACCTATCTACAAAATCAAAACCTTGGTTTTCTACTGCCTTAAAACAACTCATTCACAACAGAGACTTGGCCTACTCTAGGTGGAAGCATTTTAGAACACTTGAATTAAAATCACAATATAGAGCTGCTAGAAGTAATGTTAATAATAATATAAGGAAAGCGAAAACTGAATACTATTCTACGCGTTTTGGTGCCGCAGTTGACTGTAAACAAACCTGGAAACAGATTCGGGAAATTGGAATAGGTAGAGTAAACAAGATAAACAACTGTCAAGTTGATGCTGATGAGCTTAATAAATCCTTTACGAACATACCCCTGATACCTGTAGATAACAATTTTTACAACTTTCCAAGCTTGAATGCAAATAATGCCTCAATTGATGGTAATCATTTCGAATTTTCATGCGTTAGCCAATCTGATGTCTTTTCGTGCTTTTCGTCGATGAAATCTAATGCAGTGGGCTGTGATAATATGCACCCACGGTTTGTAAAATTATTGATGCCTTTAATCTTACCACATGTGACGCATTTAATTAATACTATTATTATGTCAAGTAATTTTCCATCAAGATGGAAGCATGTGAAAATAGTCCCACTACCGAAAACAAACTCGGAGTTCAGACCTATTGCTATTTTGTGTTATTTATCAAAAGTCCTAGAAAAACTATTGCACATCCAAATGAGCTCGTTTATCAAGGAGAACAATTTGTTAACTGATAATCAATCAGGATTTCGCTCAAATCATAGTTGCGTGTCGGCCTTGCTGGATGTCTCCGAAAACATACGTCGTGAACTAGATAAGGGTGATTTAAATTTTTTTGTACTACTTGATCATTCAAAGGCCTTTGATACAGTTGACCACAGTACTCTCTGCATGAAACTTATGCCCTTTTTTAAGTTTTCTAATTCTTCTCTGAGGCTTCTATCTTCATATCTTATTGATCGTTGGCAGTCCGTTTTTATAAATAACACGTGGTCTAATCCATTAAAACTCATTAGGGGAGTGCCTCAAGGGTCAATTATTGGGCCACTCTTGTTTTCAATATATGCAAATGATCTGCCACAGAATATTTCTCATTGCAAAGTTCACATGTATGCAGATGATGTGCAATTATATCTAAGTAGTCCAACAGAATCCGTCGCCGATAATATCATTAGACTAAATGATGATTTGAACAAAATTTTTCGCTGGGCAACAGTAAATGGACTTTGTCTTAATCCACATAAGTCTAAGTGCATGATAATTCATAAAAAATCAATCAATCCTGCTATAGATAATAATAATAATTAATGGGGAAAAAATACCGATTGTAAATTCTGCCAAAAACCTTGGGTTAATTTTTAACAAAAATTTAACATGGACAAATCATGTAAACCTACTCGTTGGTCTGACTTACAATAAGTTAAGGTCCCTCTGGTCATCACAATACTTCACCCCTTTAAGAATAAGAATTCTTCTTGCTAAGACATATCTAATTCCCGGAATAATTTATGGGTGTGAAATTTTCGCAAGCTGCGACTCTATTAGCAAAAGAACGTTTTATTTAACAATATTGTCAGATATGTCTATGGATTAAGAAGGGATGCGGAAGTCTCTAATTTTTACAAAAATTTTTATGGCGTTTCGTTCGATAATTTTCTTAAGATACGTGTACTTCTCTATCTTCATAAAATTATCTACACACAAACCCCACAATATCTTTCCGAAAAACTTCGCTTCGCCAGATCGCAAAGAGGGAAAAAGATCATTATCCCTCCACACCGTTGCATTGTATCTGAATGGCAGTTTTACCTGCATGCTTCACGTCTTTGGAATATTCTTCCACATACCCAACAACTTAATAGCAACGCAAATAGTTTTAAAAAGTTTTTATTTAAGTTTTTTGGTTAAATATAATTTATGTTCTTGAATAATTGTTCTAATATAAATATGTTAATTTTAATGTAATTTTTTGGATATTGCATTCCTGTACTTTAAATATAAGATTAAATCTTGTTGTACAGGAAATGGAAAATAAAATAAATAAAATGAACTAAAAACACTTCAAAGATATTTTGCGCTATAACTTCTATATTTGTAGTCTTTCGCAAAATTACTATATAAGTGCCCAGTAATGGTAACTAGTTACTTTTGTTATTACATTTCTTATTACCTTTATATGGCGATGTCGCGAAAAATAATGAGTTTTCGTTACAAACCAGCATACGAAAAATCAAAAAATATATCGTTACCTATGTGCTTACCAGTACTGACAAAAATAATGAGTCTAAATATTTTTTATTGTATTTTTTTTTTTAATAAAATTTTCTGGTGCGGGAATCGAACCTGGGTCTACTGATTGCTAGTCAATAGCTCTACCATCTGAGCTATATCGACATGTAATATTTAATAGATAAAAACATAATTGACCTGCTGCACACAAGTAAGCTTACTCGCCAACATACAAAAAATCAAAAAATATGTGCTTACATATATCCTTACCAGTGTTTAAAAAATATTGAGTCTAAAAATAGATTTCAAAAAATTTTCAAAAAAAATCTAAAAAATGATTTTCTATTTGAAATAATGATAAAAATAAGTAACTTATTATTATATGTTTTAAAATAATACAGAAGCTAAGTGGGTGTCATTACTGGTAGTCCAAAAAATAATGATATGTCATTACCGTTTCTACACTGGGTGCTGTTATGCAGAATAAAAGGACAAACACTTCCTTCATACTAATTTTTGGCCTAAGTGTTACTTATCGTGGTGTTTTAAGCGGATAAAGTAAAAATTTGAGTAAAGAATTCATTTTAAACGGCCCTCGTTAAAATTTAGACAGAGCCAGTGAGGATCGGTTTTAATTTTTTTGTAGAGCAAGATATGTTGTTTTTATAAACCAATTACATTTGGAACATATATCTGTTATTCCACGAAAGAGAGACCAAAATCGGGCTGAAGTACCGATTTATTATATGTTGTACACTCACGAAAAAAAGTAAAAAAAACAATGCCCCCTCAAAATAGACTTTGATTTGTTATAAGATGATTCCTAAAATATTTAGGGCCTAGCAATGAGATCTTACGAGCTGGACCATTTTTAAAAAAGGTATTTTTTTTAGTTTTCGTAAGAAATTTGCATCTCAGCTGAAGACAACATACTCAATATGGGTATCAATATGAAAGGTTTTTTATAGGCGGGTCCAGCGGTATATACATATAACATATTCAAGCATATCCTGACATATCCTATTTTCAAGGATATTCTATAAGAAAACAAATATTTGACTCTTTTGTACGGAGATATTTGTGATGGAAATGTCAAATTTACCTATCATAAATTTAAGTGAACACGTGTTTTAGATTTTTTTGAAATTCGCGTTTTGGAAATAATATTAAATTTTAATTCATCGATGATTTTGAGCTACCCCAATTCAATAAAAAAATTTATGAAATCACTAAACACAACACTAAAAATGCATCGGGTATGCGACTTATCAATTCTGATAGATTTTAGTATGAATATCACGAATTTGAACACCAAATTTTGAAATTAGCTCTAGTTTTTGAAATATTCGCAAAATTAATTTTTAGCAAAAAGTCAGTTTTTTCGTTAAAATTTCTTATTTATTCATATATCTGACGAATAATTCTAAATATGGTTTAAAAGTATAGACTTTGGGCTTTGGCACACATACCAACTTATTCTGATTAGGTAAAGGATCTAGGATCTAATTGCAATTCAAGTGAAAATTTCACTTATTTTCTTATTATGAAAATATAGCAAAATCCCTTAATCGGATTTGCAAACTCTTAAAACATGACGTAAACTCAAATTCCACTAAAATCGTTTTACTAAAAAATCACAACTTTTGCATCAACATTTTCCGAAAATTCAATCTGAAACACAAATTTTATCGCCCTTACTATCTAAGTATTAAAAATGTATATTTTTGTTCATTTAAAATTTTGGATGGCAGTATGCTTTGACTTGGTTTATTTTTGGAGCATTCTGATTGGTTAATTTATTTTCAACCAATCAAAATGTTCGAAAATATAAATATTTTTGTAGGGTTTTCATACACAAAATGAACAAAACCGTAAGTTTATAAATAAAATCAATTAAATTTAAAATGCTCTTTTATAGTACTTTTTTGAATATACATACATATTTTAAAATCGTCTTTTTCAGGAATTTGCAATTCAATTATTTAAAACTTTGTTGAAATTAATTAAAAAATATATGTGTTACATATTTCAATGTTTTATCTGAGTTTTCAATTTAAGATTAATCACAGACTGCTTAATTTTTAGGTTTTAAAAAAATCGATCTTTTTCAGTTTTAGTCAATTTTTACTAAAAATTAAAACATAAAGTGACAAATTAAGTAACATAAGATGTTTATTAATGGTATAAATAAAAAAAATTTATATTCCTTTTATCGCAGATTAATTATTAACGAAATCGTGAAAAAAGTGAAATTTCAACTTCCCGATTTTGGTCTCTCTTTCGTGGAATAACAGATATATGTTCCAAATGTAATTGGTTTATAAAAACAACTCATCTTGCTCTACAAAAAAATTAAAACCGATCATCACTGGCTCTGTCCAAATTTTAACGAGGGCCGTTTAAAATGAATTCTTAACACATATTTTTACTTTATCCGCTTAAAACACCACGATAAGTAAAACTTAGGCCAAAAATTAGTATGAAGATATTTGTCCTTTTATTCTGCATAACAACACTTATATAGTATTTTTGCGAAAAACGTCAAATTTAGAAGTTATAGCGCAAAAAATCATTGAAGTGTTTTAGTTCATTTTTAGGGTCATAAGTTCAGTCAGGCCTGTACGCCACGGAAAAATCCAATTTTTACACATATATTATTTTTTGCACCCAATCTACTGGAAACTGCCGGTGGAGCAAACAAAAAAAAAAACACTTTTGAAAATCCCATACATTTCATGGGTGGTCTAATGCACAGCGCATGCTACGGGGACAGTTTTTTGATCAAGTGTTTAGTATGGAGACATTTGGTTAGTTTGGGGACTGTCGTCAAACTCTTCCTAGGTCTAGCGCATAGTATCAAGACATTTGTGACTCATATACAGCATAGTTTGGGCACATTTTTGGCCATGTCTCCGAACTATGCGCACCACATACATATATATACATATGTGATTAAGTTATATCTGTATAGATATACAGTTTCATCCGAAGAATGGCCCGATATAATTTTATCAATTGTTTATCAATTTTTATCTAATTTTATCAGTTTAGATCTGACCTGATTAAATTATGTGTTAATCAGATGAAATTGTATCCGATTTTTGTAATGGCGTCAGGTTTGATGGTAATTGGTTAAATTTTATATAAATAAAATATAATTGTATCCGTCATTTACCTTATACAATTGTATCAAAGTTTTAAACTGATATCAGGCCAAAATCGGGATATAACTATATAATTTTGTATACAAATATATCTATTTGGACCTAAACTGATACCATGTGATATAAACCAATAAAATTGTATTAGGTCAAAAATCAGATCCAATTTCATCTGATTAACACATAATTTAATCAGGTCAGATCTAAACTGATACGATTAGATAAAAACTGATAAACAACTGATACAATTTTATCGGGCCATTTTTCGGATCAAATGGTACATAACTTACAGTGTTATATATTACCATATAAAGCTCCTTATTATTTTTTTTAATAGGGAACATATACCATATATGGTGCCAATTAAACAATATATTGTCATATATGGTTCCATTTAAACAATATATATATGGTCATATATGGTAACTCATCAGCAACTACAATATTAACTGTATTGCAGAAGTTATTAATTGTATTTCAGAAATTTTAAATGTATTTCAGAAATTATCGAATGTATTTCAGAAATTATTAATTGTATTTCAGAAACAATCAAATCTATTTCAGAACTTGTTGATTGTATTTCATAGTTAATAGAGAAAAATTTCTGAAATACATTTCATAATTTCTGAAATATAATTGATAATTTCTGAAATACAGCTGTGAATTTCGGAAATACAATTAATAATTTCTGAAATACAATTGATAAAACTGAAATTCAATTGACTAGTTCTGAAATACAATTCGTAAATCTGAAAAATAATTGATAAGTTCTGAAATACAATTGATAAAACTGAAATTCAATTGATTATTTCTAAAATACAATTGATAAATCTTAAAAACAATTGATACACTTGGAAATGGTGTAGAGAGTTAGAAAGATGTAAATAAAATTATTTTATTAAAAAAATTCAATTTAATCAAAAAAAAAAAAAATATAATTTTATAAAAACATTTATAGGAAAAAAATTATAATTTTATAAAAAAAAAAATTCATTTTATAAAAAAAAATTCATTTTATAAAAAAAAATGCATAGCCGTGAACGGTATCGAACTCGAGACCTTCTGAGTTTAAACTTTATTTAATCCCAAATAAATGGAGATCTTACGTAGTACCCAAATATAATGCGGGATCTAATTCTATCTGTCATTTTTCTAGATAGTTTTAGATGTCAATCCCCAAATATATTGCTGTTTCTAATTCGATCTGCTATTTTAATACCGAAATAAATTGCTAGATCTAATTCGATTTGCAATGTATGGGATAAATTAAGATCTTATCAAATCCCCAAATATATCACTGGATTTAATTCGATTTGCAATTTATCGGAAAAGTTAAGATCTTACGCAATCCCGAAATATATTACTGGATCTAATTTGATCTGTCATTATACCCTACACCACTATGTGGTCAGGGTATTATAAGTTTGTGCTGATGTTTGTAACACCAAAAAATATTGGTCACACCTTATAGTATACCGATCGGTTCAGAATTTTTCTTTATTTCGATTTAACGATGTCCGTCTGTCCGTCCGTCCGTCTGTCTGTCTGTCTGTCCATGCAATCTTGTGCGCACTCTGCAGGTCGCAAATATTAAGATATTTTGATGAAATTTGGTACGCAGACCTATGTTGGCCCAAGGACGAACAAGTTTGATTTTGGTGAACATCGGTCCATGTTTAGACCTAGTGCCCATATAAGGGTCCTACCAAAATTATACTGTTTATACGCTGCAGATCGTAAATATTAAGATATTTTGATGAAATTTGGTACACAGGCCTATATTGGCCCAATAACGCAGCCTATTGATTTTGGTGAACATCGGTCCATGTTTAGACCTAGTGCCCATATAAGGGTCCTACCAAAATTATACTTTTTATACGCTGCAGGTCGCAAATATTAAGATATTTTGATGAAATTTGGTACACAGACCTATATTGGCCCAGTAACGCAGCCTATTGATTTTGGTGAACATCGCTCCATGTTTAGACCTAGTGCTCATATAAGGGTCCTACCAAAATTATACTGTTTATACGCTGCAGGTCGCAAATATTAAGATATTTTGATGAAATTTGGTACATAGACCTATGTTGGCCCAAGGACGAAGCCTATTGATTTTGGTTAACACCGGTCCGTGTTTAGACCTAGTGCCCATATAAAGTCCCCCCAAAATTGGCTTGGTTACAAACTGCAGGTCGCAAATATTAAGATATTTTAATGAAATTTGGTGCACTGACTCACATTATAGAAAATTTTGACACAAGCCCCATTTTAACCCATTCGAATTTCGGATCCAAACAATACACCAGACTGGTGTAGGGTATTGTATAGTCGGCATGCCCGACTTTAACCTTTTTACTCGTTTTTTGAATAAATTTAGATCTTACTTAATCCCCAAATATATTGCTGGATCTAATTCGGTCTGCCATTTTTCGGATCAAATTAGATCTAAGTTTATCCACAAATATATTGCTGGATCTAATTCGATCTGCCACTTTTTCGGATCAAATTATATCTAAGTTTATCCACAAATATATTGCTGGATCTAATTCGATCTGCCAAAATTGAGATCAAATTAGATTTAAGTTTATCCACAAATATATAGATGGATCTAATTGGATCCGCCATTTTTCGGATCAAATTAGATCTAGGTTTATCCCCAAAGATATCATTGGACTTCCCAATTTTGAGATATAACTTAATCTTAGTTTATCCCCATATATACAATGGGATCTAATATGATATGATTGGATACACCCAATTTTGAGATCTAATTGGATCAGCTAGATATTACAGTAGATCTTAAACAATATCAAATTGGATATGATTAGATATTGCGCGAGATCAATTTTTTTTACTCGGGGGTGTGTACATTATAATATTGTCAATTTACCTGAGCGAACTTGTCTACTTTTCAGTGAGTTGGAGTCTTTCCATAGAATGGAGTGTATGTTTTTTACATAACAGTGCTTTTTATACAATTAATTAATAAAAAATAAAAAAAAAAAAAATATATGATATATTTCATGTGGTAGGAATTCATAAATTCTGTTGAATCTACCAATGTTTCTCAATACGGTTGGGTTTACCAAATCAATTTTCTTAATTCAATAGGTACAACTGAAAATTCAATATTCACATTAGAATTTATTGAGAACCGCAACCGAATAGTATGATAGTACATGTGACTACCAAAATTCGGTTGGCAACGAATTCGGTTACCACAACGAATTCGTTTTCTGTGTGTACGTTAAGCCGATTAGAGTAAAAACAATTTAAGCACTAACGCATTATATTTTTGTTGATGTTTATAAGAGTCTTATAAAGGGTGGTCCAACCATAATGTACGATGTTAATTGTGAGTCACACTTAACGTCAAGTTTTTTGCCCAATTTAATTTGACATTTCTTTGTTTCATTGTTTGACAAATTCAACGATGGAGAGGTATAATATTGAGCAGCACGTTAACATTGTTGAAGCCTTTTACGAAAATGGACGTTCAAATCAAAATGCATTTCGTGCACTTTTTTGGTTAGCATAATCGACGAAATGTGTCCACAATCGGGAGAAATGTGCGCAAATTTCAGCAAACCGGGTCTGTGTGATATGTGAAAACACCTGTGCATGCTCGCCCAGTTCGTTCTGCGGAAAACATTGCTGTTATTCGCACTAGTGTGGCAGAAGAGCCGTCAACCTCGACTCGTCGTCGGTGTTCGCTGTCGCGACATAATAACGGACTTCTTGTGGCCAGAATGTGGACCTGGACGATATGTGGTTTCAATAGGATTGTGCCACTTGCCACACAGCCAACGAAACAATGGCTCTTTTGAGCGAGAAATTCAATGGCCGTGTTATCCCATATCGTGGCGATGTTAATTGACCGCTACGATTATGTGATTTGAAACCGTTGGACTTTTTTCTTTGGGGATATTTAAAAGAAAAAGTGTACGTTAATAAGCCAGGAACAATTCAAGAGCTAAAGGATGAGATAATTTGGCACATTAACGACATTAAACCTAAATTATGTCTCAGAGTCATTGAAAATATGGACCATCAAATAGAGGTATGCCACCGAAGTAGTGGCGAGCATTTGGCCGATATTTTGTTTCACACATAATTGTCATAGATCCTTCTATCATAATAAAAAATATTAAGATAATTCTCGGAAAACCTTTTATTTTATTTACAATTAACATCGTGGGTTTTGGTTGGACCACCCTTTAGAAGAAATTAATTGTTCATAATGTGTTAAAATCGAATACAACTTTAATAAAAATAATGTGTAAGTTTTCGGCTTAAGCACATTTTTGTGTACTTTGAGATTCCTTTATCAGTGAACTTCATATCCGTTCACGCAAATATTATGGGGTCAAAGACGACTGAAAGAAATTTTAACCATTCAATAAACAGACGTTTGCTAATGTGTCATTGTCAACAACAAAAAAAAAGCCTTAATCGTTATTAAATAATACAATAAAAAAGTTAAAGTCGGGCATGCCGACTATATAATACCCTACACTAGTCTGTTTGAAAGCAAACTAATGTTAGGATCCGAAATTCAAATGGGTTAAAATATACTTGTGTCAAAATTTTATATAAAATAATAAAAGAAGAGAAAATCGAAAGTATAGCCGATATGGGCGATAGATCCAAATATGGACCGATCCTATAATAGGCTTTGCCCTTGGGACCATGTGAGTCAGCGAACGAAATTTCATTGAAATATATTCGTATTTGCGAGCTGCAGCGTGTAAACAATGCAATTTTGGGGAGACCTTTATTTGGGCACTAGGTCTAAACATCGACCGATTTTAACCAAAATCAATAGGCTTCGGCCTTGGGCCGACGTAAGTTGGTGTATCAAATTTCCTCAAACTATCTTAATATTTGCCACCTGTAGAGTGCGCACATGAATGCATGGACAGACAGACGGACATAGTTAAATAGAAATAAAAATTGATTCTGAGTCGATCGGTATGCTAAAAGTTGGGTCTAGGTCCAATATTTTTTGGTGTTACAAAAATCATCACAAACTTATTATACCCTCTCCACGTAGTGGTGTAGGGTATAAAAAGTTTTCAAATGTTTATTGTTAGAAAAATGATAATAAATAAATTTATTTTCAGAGAATATCCTGCTACTATAAATGTGGAATCGTTGAAAATAAATCTTTGGTTTAGGTTCAAATGAACATAATTTTTAAATTCGAAATCAGATTATTATAAAATTTACCTTGCATACGCGTAAACAAACAATGTGATAAACACCTGTAACCAGCAAATATCTAATTCATTCCCAGCAAAACTTCCTCTTATCTTTGTGCCGAAACCCCCTTTATTTTAACACTGACATTATTTTTATTATTACACAGTACAACAATAAACTGCATCGGATAGGCGACACATCAATTCTGATAGACATTGCGAATATGAGCACCAAATTTTAAAATTAGCAAAAAGCCGGGTTTATCTTTAAAATTTCCTATTTATTCGTATACCTAAATAAATAACGGACAATTTGTAATGTGGTTTTAAAGTATAGACTTAGGGATTTAAAAACTATATCAGCCTACTTTGATTAGGCGAATGATATAGGATATCACTGCAATTAAAGTGAAAACTTAACTTATTTTCCTATTTTGTAAATCTGATAAAATCCGATAAGCGTATTTGCAAAATCTTAAAACCCCAGTGTAGAAAATCATTACCAGATATGTGGTTATGTAAAATGGTAATGGTAACTAGTTACTTTTCTTATTACCTTTGTATGGCGATGTCGCGAAAAATAATGAGTTATGGTTACACACCAGCATACGAAAAATCTAAAAATATATCATTACCTATATTCTTACCAGTACTGACAAAAAGAATGAGTCTAAAAATAGATTTTCAAAAAAATAAGTTTTATAAAAATAAATATTTTGTTATTGTAATTTTTTTAAATTAAATTTTCTAGTGCGGGAATCGAATCTGGGACTCCAGGTTGCCAGTCAATAGCTCTACCATCTGAGCTATATCGACATGTAATGTTTGATAGATAAAAACATAATTGACCTGCTGCACACAAGTCAGCTTACTCGCCAACATACAAAAAATCAAAAAATATGTGGTTGCATATATCCTTACCAGTGTTGAAAAAATATTGAGTCTAAAAATAAATTTCAAAAAATATTCAAAAAAATCTAGAAAATTACTTTCTATTTGAAATAATAGCCGTATTTTCGACTTAACTATATCCGTTAACTCATAAAAAAACTGAAAGTGCACAAAAACCCGTTTAAAACGAAAACTAACACATTACTTTTCGTATGCACGTTAACTTTCAACACAGATAATTATCAACGTTGAAAACTCAACGTTTATACATTTTCACATCTAACGTAACTTATTCGCGTTACTTCCTAAAAACTTTTGCTGACGTGCGTTGGATTATAATGTTTTTATAAAGTTTTTTTATACTACAACCGGTTTAACATATATTTGCTGTAAATACTTAACGTTGATAGACATGAGACAAAATACAGCTAATGATAAAAAATAACCCCTCTATTCATAAATGCTTTGTAAAGTTATAGCAGGTTTACAAAACGTCATTTTCATACAAAATTTGTTCATTAAACCTCCTATAATTTTACAAAGTGTTTATGAATTTAGCGGTAAGTCATTATCAGTAACTCGTTATTATATGTTTTAAAATAATGCAGAAGGTAAGTGGGTGTCATTACTGGTAGTCCAAAAAATAATGATATGGCATTACCGTTTCTACACTAGGATATGACGCTAGTTCATGTTCCAATAACTTTATTTTATCAAAAGAATCACATCTTTTGCAAGAATATTTTTAGAAAATTTAATCTGAATTACAAATTTTTTGTCTTTTTGATTTCAAATGAATTTTGCATGAATTTACTATGGCAAAAGGAAATAAAGTATTTTTTTTACATGCATATGAGCAATTCCTAAAAACTTTTAATATTTGGGGTCAAAGAAAATATGATTTTCGTTTTATGAGCACATTAATAGTGTTTGTGTACACATAACCTGACATTTGGGCTGTTCAAATTCGTTCGCGTGTATGACTTTATGCAGGGGTCATCAAAGCTATGGCAGTTTAAGGTGGAAAATACAAAAAAAAATCCCAAAATTGCGTTTCTTAATGTATTTGAAAAATTATTCTATATATGAACTGTCCTAATTAATACCTACAGAAATTCATTTAAACTACACCTAGAAATAGATTCGGTGCTGACTACCGCATTTGTAGCCAATCGAATAGTTTAGTTGTGGTAGCCGAGTTTTTCAGTTGTGACAACAGAAAACCAATTGAGACAGGACTAATTTCATTCTGATAATTGAATTTTAGTTGTGTGAAGAATAATTCGATAGTCGCAATCGAAAAATTCATTTAATGCAACTGAATTATTCGATTGGCAACAACTTGGGTTGTCAGCACCGAATCTGTTTTCTGGGTGTAGGTATATGTTCCAGGAATTCCCGGGAATCCCGGTCATTTTTGATTCCCGCTATCCCGTAAATTTTTTGCGGGATTTCCCGGGAATTTTTTGATTTAATTATTTTAACATATCGATACCCTAGATTCAATACTATATATCTGCAAAACTACAATTGTTCAGGAGAGCAATAAAACTGATTCACTTGCTTATAAGATTTTTTTGAATCAATCTGTCCTCTAGAATATTATTTAAAAATGGCAACTAATTCCTATATATACATATTTTGAAATTATTTGCTTTATTTACATCGCTAATGTAAATATAGAGTTCTGAAGTAAAATTTTATTATAATTTTATAATAATACTAGCAGATATTTAGGCCCTGTTTATCTATTACGAAAATATTCTAAACGATAGCAATTGACAATTACTTTCGTCAAAAATATATGGGAAACAAAAACAAATTTTCGTTGCTTTGCTTTCGTTTAGACCATTTTCGTAATACATAAACAGGGGCTTAGTTTTGATAAATATAAAAAATATGCATTATTAGCAGAGCTTTGAAGAATTAATTCCTTAATTCAATTTTTCAATTCTGAATTAAAATTTCGATGAATTAATTCACTAAGCATGGAATTAATTCATATTTGCTTTCGTTCGATTTATTTTGTTACTAATTAATTCAATTGCAATAGTTCTTTTTATTAAATCAAATGAATTAATTCATTGGTGAACACATTCAATTTTATAAGTCGAACGGAAAAAAAGTGAATTAATTCCTTACTGAATTAAATCACTACTGAATTCGTTCAATTTCGTTTTCGTTCAGTGAATTAAAAAAAAAATAATAAGTTCACTGAATTGAAAAAATAAAATAAGTTCACTGAATTGAAAAAAAAATAAGTTCACTGAATTCAAAGCCTGTTTTCTGCTGTTCAGTAGAAGAAAACAATAATGTACAAATTAAATTTTTAAATAAGCAATTTTACAGCGTGTGCTAGTAAAAATAAACAAATTAGAAATCGGATGCTGTTTATCAACCTACATGATTCAAAAATAAAGCCTTTTACTATTAAAAATAAAAACTTTACAGATATAGATAGAAAAATTTGGAATAAAATATATCTATTAATTTTTCAAACTACCCAGTGTAGAAAATCATTACCAGATATGTGGTTATGTAACTACATACTTGGTAATGGTAACTAGTTACTTTTGTTATTACATTTCTTATTACCTTTATATGGCGATGTCGCCAAAAATAATTAGTTATGGTTACACACCAGCATACGAAAAATCAAAAAGTATGTCGTTACCTATGTGCTTACCAGTACTGAGAAAAATAATGAGTCTAAAAATAGATTTTCAAAAAAATTAATTATATAAAAAAAAATATTTTTATTGATTTTTTTTTTAAATAAAATTTCCTGGTGCAGGAATCGAACCTGGGTCTACAGATTGCCAGTCAATAGCTCTACCATCTAAGCTATATCGACATGTAATATAATTATTAGAGAAAAACATAATTGACCTGTTGCACACAAGTAAGCTTACTCGCCAACATACAAAAAATAAAAAAATATGTGGTTACATATATCCTTACCAGTGTTTAAAAAATATTGAGTCTAAAAATAGATTTCAAAAAAATCTAGAAAATTATTTTCTATTTGAAATAATGATAAAAATAAGTCATTATCAGTAACTCATTATTATATGTTTTAAAATAATTCAGAAGGTAAGTGGGTGTCATTACTGGTAGTCCAAAAAATAATGATATGTCATTACCGTTTCTATATATAGTTATGTAACTCTCATAGGTTACACATTATTTTATGTTGAAAGGTAATAAGTAATAAGCCGTTCTGTTTTTTTTTTTTTTGCTGGGTTATTGTTCTTGTTTGCTGGAATCCTTATTATTAGATATTGTTTATTTTTTGTTTTTGTTGTTTTCTATACTTTTGCGAAGATTTAAGTTTCATTCCGTTCTGCCCGATTATGCTTGTGATAAAAGCAAAACCATTTAATGTTAAAAGACCATGTAAACAAATCACTGATGATTATGTCAACTAAAGTTAACACGAGTACATAGAAGGTGGAAAATGATGAATAGTTTAGAAATATTATTAGTGGAAAATAAAACACCAAGCAGTGGATATCTGATAAACATTTAACTTATGGATTATATTAAAGTTAAAATTTATTATTTTGTTTTCAAATAAAACTAAATTTGTTTGTTCGAATTTTATACCAAATTTTCATAAGTGAGAACGGCCCAGCAAAACCTTGGTAATGGGTTGGACCTTTTTCACGTATTGCTTTGCATCACAATGGGTACCCCTTTACCATTGGTTTCACTTAGAAACCTAAAGTAATGCGTTACTAATGGTGTGATGCATAAATACTTATGTGGGAGGTATAAAATAATGAGTTACCGATATAGAGATATATTACTACTTATTTGGAGGCATTAAAATTATGTATGACAGATATTGTGTTATATAATAACTTATTAATAAAGCTAAAAATAATAAATTATTGGAATTGCATTATGTAACTACTTTTTATGTGAAAGTACGATTTAATAAAAATTTATAATCTAATTACACCTCTCGGATTGGTGTACTTTTAAACAAAGTCATTAGTGTCAATGTCTTATTTTATTCCCTATATGTAACTAATGAAACACGTACTAATGCGTAACAACTTATTTCCCTTCATACAACTATGTACTTATTTTCGCTAATTAGTGAATTTATTATTACAAGTATTTCAGTACTTCCTTCGTAATCACTTATTTGAGCCTATACCGGTACAATTTAGGCAACCATTTACGTCCAATGACACCCCCATGTTAAAATAATGTGTTATGCTACCAAAGTGTAAGTAGTTACAATTTTTGGTTTCTTATTACATTTCCCTTTCAGTAATAGAAGGTATTGCTGGGTACAAATTCAAATATTGAATATTCCTTTCATCGCAGATTCTTTATTAGCAAAATCGTGAAAAAAAGAGAAATTTAATGTATAGGGATTATTATCGCAGCTGTCAAAACGCGCAAATATATTAAATTAAAGGGCATGTCTCATAATTTTAAAATCTTTCAAGAAATAGCGTTATTACTTTAAATTTTGTACTTTTTTGCAAAAAGTTTATTAAAAAATTTTATTTTCCTACGAAAACGTTTTTGGAAATATTTTTTAAACTATAGCAAACTTTAAAATTCTAGTGCCATATTCGTGATCTGCGTAACAAAGTCTATTAGAAATAATGTGTCTCAATCGCGATGCATTAAAGTTTTCTTATTTTGTTGTACTGTGTTATTGATACTCGTATGAAGTTTTATGATCCTTTTTATTTATGAGTGTTATTTTTGTTAGGTTTTAGGACCAAATATGACAAATTCCAAATAGAATTTACAATTTATTTTACAACAAATGGAGAAAAACCTTATGAAAGAAACTTTCCTAGAACCAATGGTTGATAATTAATGCATTTTCAAGTGTAACCAAACACTTTCATTAGATTGTCTTTATGGGGTTCTCTCTAGCTTATAATGTAGATTTTAGTTTTTGTATATACCCAGCAAAACCTTGGTAATACGTTGGTATTACAGAACACATTACCTGGTAATACCATACCCCTTGCCATTGCATTATTTCATAACTAAAATGTAATGTCTTACATATAATGTGCTGCATAACTACTGGGTAGTAATAGCAACTTATTATTAATGATTAGGGCAAGGAATTTCATGCACTTAAAAATGGAAAATATGCGCCTAAAATATGCGGTTAAAAAAGAAAATATGAATTAAAAATATAAGAAATATGCACTAAAAACTATTATTTTTGCAAAAATAGTGCACTCTAAAACTTAAAAATGTATTTAAGTTAGTTATTTTGCAAACAGACACAGAACTCGAAAATTTCCCATAGGTCAATAAGCTTTTTAAAATGTTTATTTTTATTGCATCAAAATATGAAAACGTATCAATTTTCTATATTTTTTTACAAAATAAAAAATTCTCCTAAAAATTAAAAATATGCACAAATATGCATTGAAAAGCACTAAATATGTATTAAAACGGCACCAAATATGCATTTAAAGTCAAAATATGCAAAAACATGCATTTATGACAAAATATGCAAATATATGCAACTACAAATCGATGCCATTTTGTTCTAAATTTGATGATTCGGATAAATATTTAGTCCATATTAGTTTTGGACTATCGAGAAAAAAAAAGCATTTGCATGAAATTCCTTGCCCTATTAATGATATATTTAAACACCTCAAAGAAAAGAGTTACTTGTAATACACAACATGAGTTCTAAATAATAGCAGCGACTTATTACAGATGTGATATTTTAAAACCGTAAAATAAGGAGTTACTTTTAATGTGATACGTGATCACTTAATAGAAATAGCCACTTATTACCGATGGTGTATTCAAATACCTCAAAATAAGGAGTTATTTGTAATGCGATACATGAGTGTTATTTTCTATTTAAAATATTCGATACAAATAATTTATGTTTTATACATATTGACTGAAATATCTTTTATGTTTTTTGTTTAACGTTATATTAATCTGAGTAAATATTAATTAAATATGAATATGCTTCGTTTTAGCATTTATAAAAAACCAACACGATAACGTCTTATTTTAATTTTTTTTGTAAGAAGTAAGTATATATTTTTATACAGTAAGTAAGCGCATAATTTTAATGTGTTATTTCAGACCTGTTTGTAACACATTTTTTTGGCCTTACTTTAAGCTGTTATATAAGTAGTATTGTGCTCAGTATCGGTTATGTAAGTGGTTACGTAACTCCTAACATGTAACATTAAAGTAACATGTTCTTATGTTATTACCTAGCCCTCTTTTAGAAAGTACATACCTCCAATGACATGCCCTTGTTAAAATAATAGCTATTGGAATAGCAAAATAAGAGGTTACATACCTTAGTTTCTTCTTACAAACCTTTTTACCAGGTAATAGAAAGTTTTGCTGGGTATGTTAACTTTTCAAAGTGAAAAACGGATGGAGAAGTAAACTCAAACATTTTTTACTTACTTATTTCATATTATAACGAAAATCACATGTTTTTAACAAAGCTATTATTTTTCTTTAGGTTATAGTTGTTACTTTGACTGAAGCTCCTTCAAAAGCAAAGCAATGTATTTGTGCTTTTTAACATTCAAGCTTTTTAATTCTATTTATAATGATTAAAACGAAAGCAAAGAACTTTTAACAACGATTCCTTATTTTCGTATTACACCCTAACCCATCATGCCGTATAAATGACTAACATGTTGCAATTAAAGGATATTACTTAACAATTTGGACTGTACCTTGTCTGTGAGAATTTTATTGTAGATTTTAGTTGATCTGAAGAGTGTTACAATGAGTGTTCCTTTAATGAGTGTTATTTTTCTTCGGTTTTAAGATCAAATATGAAAAATTCCAAATAGAATTTACAATTTATTTTACAATAAATAGAAAAAAAAACTTATGAAAGAATCTTTCCTAGAACCAATGGTTGACAATTAATGCATTTTAAGTTTTGTTTATTTATTTAAAATTTATTTTAAAATTTAAAGAAAATTATATATTACAGAATTATAGAAAGTCCGAAAAAAAAATTTTTGTATTTTTTTTAATGCAAAAATTAAAAATAATTGTTAAAAATTATGAATTTTAATAAAATTAATAATAAAAAATGCGACAATAAATACTCAATTACATATATAACGTTCGTTAGCTAAAATTGTAGCGTGAACTTATTTGTATAAAAAAACGTGTGAATAAATACTGTAAGTATTTCCTGGTAAAATATTCAGTTTTATTAATTTTTCTGAATGATTTCTGAATAACTGTCTAGACTTAAGAGCGATGCGAACTTTGTTTCTATTTTTTTATTTGAAAGTGGGTATTTGTTTAAATTGAAATGAATTTGGTTCAAAATTGGGAATTCTTGGAGATTTCAACTTGCAAAATGGGGATATGAGCTTCCCACTACTTACAGCAAAAAATGAGTGCCACCTCAAAATCCCACTTTTTGGGAAAAGTTTTAAAAGTTGTTCAATGTTTTATTCGTCTCATATATGATAATATCGGGCATAATTTAATGGCCATAATTTTTCTTGTAGCGGGCCAGTTGGTATGGAAACCCTAATATATGTATATTAGAGCAACGCACTTTATATGGAAAAAATTGCCCTCCTCATAACAAACCTTGGTATTTTTAATGATGATTCCCAAAATATTTCGGGTCTAGCAATGAGATCTCACGAGCTGGACCATTTTTAAAAAAGGTATTTTTGTTTTAGTTTTTGTAAGAATTTTGCTTTTTAGCTGAATACAATATATTCAATATGGGTATTATATGAAAGCTTCTTTTGAGGCGCTCCCAGCGTTATATATAACATGTTCAAGCATATCCCGATATGTCCTATTTCCAAGGATATTCTATAAAAAAAACTAATTTTTAACTCTTTTGTATGGAGATGTTTGTGATTGAAATGTCAAAATTACATATCATAATCTATAGTCGATTTAAGTGAACACGTGTTTCAGATTTTTTTGAAATTTGCGATTTTTCGCGTTTTATCAGAAATTCAATGTGGTGGAAGAAATATGTTCTAAATAGGGCAATTTGGATACAAAAACTTTTCTCTTCAAAAGTAAATCTTCGCTAAGTGGATATACATAGTTTGGAATTTTGCAAATTTCATACATTCAAATTTTATCAAAATTTAATCCAGAGCACCGTGAAAAATATGTTAAATTTGCAAAATTCTAAACTATATCCACTCAGTGATGATTTACTTGTCAAAAGAAAAGTTTTGGTATCCGTATTGCCCCATTTAGAACATATTTCTTCCACCACATTGAATTTCTGATAAAATGCGAAAAATCGCGAATTTGAAAAAAATCTGAAACACGTGTTCACTTAAATCGACTATAGGTTATGATATATAAGAGTGACATTTCAATCACAAACTTCTCCGACCAAAAGAGTCAAACATTTTTTTTTATAGAATATCTTTGAAAATAGGACATCTCTGGATATGCTTGAACATGTTATATACACCGCTGGACGCGCCTCAAAAAAACCTTTTATATGATACCCATATTGTGTATGTTGTCTTCAGGTAAAATGCAAAATACTTACAAAAACTAAAAAAAGACGATTTTTAAAAATGGTCCAGCTCGTGAGATCTCATTGCTAGAATCGAAATATTTTGGGAATCATCATGTAAAAAACAAAGGTTTATTTTGAGGGGGCACTTTTTTTACTTTTTTCGTTAGTCGGTCTAATGTATATATATGTTCTTTTTTTAACATCCGGTGTGACATTTTACTGACAGCTTTGCGTTGAAACGGATGATTATTTGTAACTCACTTTATAATTGAGTTACAAAATATAAATAAACGAAGTGAAAATACAAGAAGATGAATGAAACTGACAACAGAATTAGACATAAATGAATTAGTATATGTTTGCATGTTGGTAGTACATTATCATTAAAAATGTCACATGTATTAAGAAAATGTCAATGCGGTCAAAATCTTTTTACTTTCTTTTATACGTTTTTGTTTTGTTGCACAAACAAAAATATTATATTACTGATTTGTAAAATTTAAAAAATATAATTTATTTATTACATATGCTAGTGTTGAAATTAGACCAACCTGTCAGACCGAAAGATTGGTTCTTTTTTTTATTAAAAAAGTAATATTTTATAAAAAGTACCTTTAGAAAATGACCGAATGAGAAATCAAAAATTCCCTCATAATAAAACACGGGTAATAATATACATAACAAGTAAACAAACAATTCCGTGATTTTGATACCCTGGTCCACTTTCAATGTTGCAGAAATTTTTTACACATATTTGTCCTACCTAAATACACAACATATCAAAAACTTGTAGTGTGAAAATTTCTTAAAAATTTTAAATGCCTTTTTTAAATTTTCATAAAACGTCTGTATTTAACCCACCTGAGCTTATGGAGCTATTTTCACCTGTAGACCTACCTGATTATTTTTGTGTTATGCAAGTAGTTCCTATGTATCACAAACCAAAATATTGAAAGTCCAAGTCTTCTTGAAATTTAGAAAAAAAAAATTTTTTAATTTTTATAGAAAGTGTGAAGTTGGCCCATTGTCGTTTTTGACCCCCTGATCCCCTTTCAATGTCCCTGAATTTTTTTGCACCTATTTGCCTTGGTTAAGTACACAACATATCAAAAACTTGGAGTGTGAAAATTTATTAAAAATTTTTAATAGATTCTATAAGTTTTCGATAAAAAGAGTGAATTTTACCCACCTGAGATTATCGAGCTGTTTTCACCTTCCGGGGATCCTGATTGTTTTTTGTGTTGCGCAAGTAATGTTAACAAATCATATATCTGAATACTGGAAGGTTTTTATAGCAAGTGGGAAGTTGGCCCATTGCCGTTTTTGACCCCCTGGTCCCCTTTCAATGTCCTCGAAATTTTTTACACATATTTATCCTGCTTAAATACATAACATATAAAAAAATTGGAGTGTGAAAATTTCTTAGAAATTTTAAATATTGTTTTTAGTTTTTCATTGACAATTCCGTGGTTTTGATACCCTGGTCCCCTTTCAATGTTCCTGAAATTTTTTAGACATATTTGTCTTACCGAAATACACAACATATCAAAAATTTGGAGTGTGAAAATTTCTTATAAATTTTAAATGCCTTTTTCAAATGTTCATAAAACGTCTGTATTTAACCCACATGAGCTTATGGAGCTATTTTCACCTGCAGACCTACCTGATTATTTTTGTGTTATGCAAGTGGTTCCTATGTATCACAAACCAAAATATTGAAAGTCCAAGTCTTCGTGAAATTTATAAAATAATTTTTTTTAATTTTTATAGAAAGTGTGAAGTTGGCCCTTTGTCGTTTTCGTACACAACATATCAAAAACTTGGAGTGTGAAAATTTCTTAGAAATTTTAAATATTGTTTTTAAATTTTCATATATACGAAGGGTGGGACACCTCTGTGGATTTGAGGCCCTGTTCCCCTTTCAATATCCCTTAAATTTTTTTGCATTTTTTTTGTTTTTAAATTTTCATATATATGGATGGAGGGACACCTCTGTAGGTTTGAGGCCCTCGTCCCCTTTCAATGTCCCTGAAATTTTTTGCACGTGATCGCCTTGATTTTCTACCCAACATATCAAAAAATTGGAGTATGAAAAGTTCTTAGAAATTTTAAATATTGTTTTTAAATTTTCATATATATGGTTAGAGGGACACCTCTGTGGTTTTGAGGCCCTGGTCCCCTTTCAATATCCCTGAAATTTTTTGCACGTATTCGCCTTGATTTTCTACACAACATACGAAAAAATTGGAGTGTGAAAATTTCTTAGAAATTTTAAATATTGTTTTTAAATTTTCATATATATGGATGGAGGGACACCGCTGTGGTTTTGAAGCCCTGGTCCCCTTTCAATGTCCCTGAAATTTTTTGTACGTGTTCTCCTTGCTTAAATACATAACATATCAAAAAATTGGAGTGTGGAAATTTCTTAGAAGTTTTAAAAATTGTTTTTAAATTTTCATATATATAAAGGGTGGGACACCTCTGTGGTTTTGAGGCCCTGGTCCCCTTTCAATATCCCTGAAATTTTTTGTATGTGTTCGCCTTGCTTAAATACATAACATATCGAAAAATTGGAATGTGAAAGTTTCTTAGATATTTTAAATCTTGTTTTTAAATTTTCATATATATGAAGGGTGGGACACCTCTGTGGTTTTGAGGCCCTGGTCCCCTTTCAATGTCCCTGAAATTTTTTGCACGTGTTCGCCTTGATCTACACAACATATCGAAAAATTGGAGTCTGCAAATTTCTTAAAAATCTTAAATATTGTTTTTAAATTTTCATATATATGGTTGGGGACAGACCTTTGAAGAATTAATTCCTTAATTAAATTTTTCAATTCTGAATTAAAAATTCGATGAATTAATTCAGTAAGCACCATATATTGAATGGAATTAATTCATATTTGCATTCGTTCGATTTATTTTGTTACGAATTAATTCAATTGCAATAATTCTTTTTATTAAATCAAATGAATTAATTCACTGGTCAACACGTTCAATTTTATAAATCGAACGGAAAAAAAGTGAATTAATTCCTTACTGAATTAATTCATTACTGAATTCGTTCAATTTCATTTTCGTTCAGTGAATTAAAAAAAAATAAAATTACGTTCAGTGAATTAAAAAAAAAATACATTTCTTATTACCTCTATATCGCGATGTCGCGAAAAATAATGAGTTATGGTTACAACCAGCATACGAAAAATCAAAAAATATATCGTTAAAATTTGCTGTTGCGGAAATCGAACCTGGGTCTACAGATTGCCAGTCAATAGCTCTACCATCTGAGCTATATCGACATGTAATATTTAATAGACAAAAACATAATTGACCTGCTGCATACAAGTAAGCTTACTCGCCAACATACAAAAATCAAACAATATGTTGTTACGTATATACTTACCAGTGTTTAAAATATATTGAGTCTAAAAATAGATTTCAAAAAATTTAAAAAAAATCTAGAAAATTATTTTCTATTTGAAATAATGATAAAAAGAAGTCATTATGAGTAACTCATTATTATATGTTTTAAAATAATGCAGAAGGTAAGTGGGTGTCATTACTGGTAGTCCAAAAAATAATGATATGTCACTACCGTTTCTACACTGGGTAGTTATAAGTAATACACAAAAATACGGTGGGTGTCATACTGAAGAGTCGACTTTAACTACCCGAGTAAAAAAGTTTTGATATAATCATATATTATTTTATGTAACTGCATATAGTAACTTATAGTTACATATGTCCACATATGCTTTTAAATTCAAGCAGATATACTTTTATATACCCGAGTAAAAAAAATTGATATCGCGCAATATCTAATCATATCCAATTTGATATTGTTTAAGATCTGCTGTAATATCTAGCTGTTCCAATTAGATCTCAAAATTGGGTGTATCCAATGATATCGTATTAGATCCCATTGTATATATGGGGATCAACTAAGATCAAATTATATCTCAAAATTGGGAAAATTGATATCTTTGGGGATAAACCTAGATCTAATTTGATCCGAAAAATGGCGGATCGAATTAGGTCCAGTTATATATTTGTGGATAAACTTAGATCTAATTTGATCCGAAAAATGGCGGATCGAATTAGATAGAGCTATATATTTGTGGATAAACTTAGATCTAATTTGATCTCAATTTTGGCAGATCGAATTAGATCTAGCAATATATTTGTGGATAAACTTAGATCTAATTTGATCCGAAAAATTGGCAGATCGAATTAGATCCAGCAATATATTTGGAGATAAACTTATATCTAAATTGATCCGAAAAATGGCAGATGGAATTAGATCCAGCAATATATTTGTGGATAAACTTAGATCTAATTTGATCCGAAAAATGACAGATCGAATTAGATCCAGCAATATATTTGGGGATTAAGTAAGATCTAAATTTATCCAAAAAATGACAGATCAAATTAGATCCAGTAATATAATTCGGGATTGCGTAAGATCTTAACTTTTCCGATAAATTGCAGATCGAATTAAATCCAGTGATATCTTTGGGGATTTGGTAGGATCTTAATTTATCCCATAAATTGCAGATCGAATTAGATCCAGCAATTTATTTCGGTATGAAAATGGCAGATCGAATTAGAAACAGCAATATATTTGGGGATTGACATCTAAAACTATCCAAAAAAATGACAGATAAAATTAGATCCCGCATTATATTTGGGTACTACGTAAGATCTCCATTTATTTTGGATTAAATAAGATCCCAGACAGATATTGACAACAGTTCAAAAAATAATACACTGGCAGAGCACTGATTTATAAAAATTAAAATATTTTGTTAAAATAAGGTTTAAAATCAGAAGGTCTCGAGTTCGATACCGTTCACGGCTATGCATTTTTTTTATAAAATGAATTTCTAGAGTTGATTTTCTTTTTATAAAATTATAATTTTATTTTCTATAAATGTTTTTATAAAATTATATTTTTTATATTAAATTGAATTTTTTTAAAAAAATAATTTTGTTTACATCTTTTTAACGCTTTACACCATTTCCAATTGTATCAACTGTTTTTAAGATTTATCAATTGTATTTCAGAAATAATCAATTGAATTTCAGTTTTATCAATTGTATTTCAGAACTTTTCAATTATTTTTCAGATTTATGAATTGTATTTCAGAACTAGTCAATTGAATTTCAGTTTTATCAATTGTATTTCAGAAATTATTAATTGTATTTCCGAAATTCACAACTGTATTTCAGAAATTATCAAACTGTATTTCAGAAATTATCAATTGTATTTCAGAAATTATGAAATGTAATTTAGAAATTTTTCTCTATTAACTATGATAAACAACCCGACTAAAAAAGTTTTCATATAATCTTATATGATTTGATATAATAACGCTATGCGACAGTCAAAATCGGGATGGGATGAAACCAACGGGAAATGTTATATCGGTCAAAAACAAGTTATACGTGTCCCGGCGTTTCGCTGGATCACCCCTAGGAATCGAGATATTTCTTTTTTTTTAACATAACTCGAGAACCACTAGTCCGATTTTGCTCAAACAATTTTAAAAAAATTAAAAATTACAATTGCTTTAATCTGTTCATATAACGTTTTTCTATATACTCAACAGTTTTTCCGGTAAAAATAAATGTTTGTTACCGCTACCATAAAAATCAATAACCTTTTGTTTATTACCTTTTTTTAATATTTTAGGCAAAAAATATTTTTTTCTTCATACATTTATTTTTACCGGCAAAACTGTTGAGTATATAGAAAAACGTTATATGAACAGACTAGCCGGCGCAGCCCGCTACGTTGTTAGCGTGCCTTAAAGTTTAGGGGGGGGGGGGGGCGCAGCAGGGTTGGAAAGCATTTTATAATATTAAAAATAGCGGGCAAAGCCCGCTGCGTTGTCTTAGCGTGTCTTAAAGTTTTTTTTTTTAATTCCAGTTTATGTAAAGGTAGACCTGGCAATTCAAGTAAATTCACAAATTCAGTTAGAAAATTTACTGCGTCGGTTTCTTCCACCGGTGCTTCGTTACATGAAGTTTAAATATCGGAATATATAAGTTCCATTCCTTTTCTAAGGTTTTTTTTCTTTTAGAAAATTTGTTTAACTTTTTGGAGAGTATGTTTCTATGTTACATAAGTTTTATATTCCGTGGAATATAAAACAATCCATTTGCGTTGTCTATAATTTCAATTCCACTCGTTCAACGTTTATATCCATTTCATTCCACTTGTGTAGTGTTTCAATTCCACTCGTTTCCTATTTAGTTTCTTAATTTTAGTGTTTCATATACACTTGTTCTTTAAGTTTTAGGTTTCTAGCTAAAGACGCAGACGTTAAGGGGGGGGGGCAATTTTCCCCTTTTGAACCACCATTTTTACCACGTTCCTGTCCAAAGTCCTAGAAATGCCTTGTCGATAAGTTAGCCCATACTCCAAGGAAAATATATTATATATTACAGGTTTCTAGTCGAAGGGTTCGGTTAGGCCATCAAGGGGGAGAATTATTCCGTTTTTACCCCTCCCGGTAGGAATTTCCAAAAATTCCGTCTTAGAGGACGTCTGCATTGGAGGAGGAACCTACTACATACATAATTTTAGGTCTCTATATCCAGCAGTTTGGCCAGGCCGTCAAGGGGAAGTTTTTTCCCTTTTTACCCCTCCCGGTATGAATATCCAAAAATACCATCTTAGGGGACGTCAACGTTGGAGAAGGAACCCAAATACCGAATTTAAGCTCCCTTGTTCCAGCAGTTTGGCCAGGCCGTTAAGGGGGAGACTTTTCCTGTTTTTGATCCTACCTGTAGAAATTTCCAAATATCTCATCTTAGCGGATGTCGACAAGAGAGTAGGAACTTTAATGCCAAATTTCAACTTCCTACCTCCAGCGGTTTGGGCAGGCCTTTAAGCGGCACTTTTCGCTTCATTAATCCCCATTTTTGCAATGTCCCTGTCCAAAAAGCACCTTCCCGGTAAGTGAGCCCATACTCCAAGTAACATATGTTTCACATTTCAGGTTTCTAACCAACTTTTACTATTTGTGCCCCTCTCGGTAGGAATTTCCGAAAATCCATCGACAGGGAATTTCAGCTTCCTAGTTCCAGCAGTTTGAGCAGGCTGTCAAGGGGGAAATTTTTTCTTTTTTTGTCCCTCCCGGTTGGAATTAGGCTGGAAGAGGAACCAAAGTACCGAATTTCAGCTTCCTAGTTCCAGCAGTTTGGACAGGTCGTTAAGGGGCAACTTTCCCTTTTTGAGCCCCCATTTTATAACGACCCTGTCCAAAATTCAAAAAAGTATCTTTCTAATAAGTTAGCCCTTACTCCAGGGACCCACATTTTAAGCTTCAGGTTTCTAGCCGAAGGGGTTTTTACAGGCCCCCAAGGTGAGGCTTTTCTTCTTTTTGCCCTTCCCTTTAGGAATTTACAAAAATTCCATCTTCGCGGCTATCTGCGATGGATGAGGAACATTCATACCAAATTTCAACTGCATTGCCTAAGCGGTTTGGGCAGGCCGTTAGTGGGGACATTTTTCACTTTCAACCACCATTTTTACTATGTTCCTGTTCCAAAATAGAAAAATTACGTTGCCGGTGAGTTAGTCCTATTCCAAGGAATACATATTTAAAATTTTAGGTTGGCCAAAAGGGATTGGGCAAGCCGTCAGGAGGAGACTTTTACCTTAGTTCCCCTCCCGATAGGAATTTCAAAAATTCCGTCTAAGCGGACGCCTACACAGAAGGAGGAACTCACATACCGAGTTATCTTTTGGGATATCCTGTAGGGAATTCCAAAAATACAAACTTAGTCGATGTCTACTACATTGGAGGAACCTTTATACCAAATTTCAACTTCTTACTTCCAGTGGTTTGGGCAGGCACTTTTCCAATTTGTGAGACTGTTTATGGGGAGACTTTTCCCCTTTTTGCCCGTTCCGGTAGGAATTTCCAAAAATCCCGTCTTAGCGCACGTCTATGCCGAATATCAAGAAACCTTGTTTTAGTGGAGATATCCGTGGGTGGAGGAAAAAAAGTAGTTTTTTGAAATTATATATTATTTTAAATGGTACTTTTTGGAAAAACGAAATTTTTTGGAAAAAGATACTTTGTTTTTACAAAGTACTTTATTTGTACTTTTCTTGGAAAAGGTATTTTTTTTTAAAAAGGTGTTTTTTTGGAAAAATGTATGTTTTTTGGAAAAAGGTACTTTTTTTGGAAAAGGTACTTCTTTTGGAAAAGGAACATTTTTTTAGAAAAAGGTACTTTTTTTTTGGGAAAAGGTACTTTTTTTTGGAAAAGGTACTTTTTTTGAAAAAGGTATTTTTTTGAAAAAATGTATGTTTTTTGGGAAAAGGAAAATTTTTTTAGAAAAAGGTACTTTTTTTGGGAAAAGGTACTTTTTTGGGAAAAGGTACTTTTTTTTGGAAAAGTATTTTTTTGAAAAAATGGGTCATATGAATAAAACTTAGCAATTACTTCGAAGTAATTACTTTGGGCTTAGGAATGGCTTTTAACTCCAAATTTACCAATTGGCTGGTAGAATAGGATGAAATGTAAACGAAAAGTTAAAAATTTAATTTCTAGTCTACTCCCAAGTAGACTAGATTTGTGAAGTAATTGCTTAAAAAACCCTGTATTTCCCCCTATTAGTAATATCTATTTTTTATTCATATGAGCCAATGTATGTTTTTTGGGAAAAGGAACATTTTTTTAGAAAAAGGTACTTTTTTTGGGAAAAGGTACTTTTTTTGGAAAAGGTACTTTTTTTGAAGAAGGTATTTTTTTGGAAAAAGGAATTTTTTTTGGAAAAAGGTACTTTTTTGGAAAAATGTACTTTTTTTGGAAAAAGGTACTTTTTTGGAAAAAGGTACTTTTTTCGGGAAAAGCTACTTTTTTGAAAAAAGGTACTTGTTTTGGATAAAGGTACTCTTTTTGGAAAAAGGTACTTTTTTTGGAAAAAGGTACTTTTTTTGGAAAAAGGTACTTTTTTTGCAAAAAGGTACTTTTTTTGGAAAAAGGTACTTTTTTTGGAAAAAGGTACTTTTTTTGGAAAAAGGTACTTTTTTTGGAAAAAGGTACTTTTTTCGGAAAAAGGTACTTTTTTTGGAAAAAGGTACTTTTTTTGGAAAAAGGTACTTTTTTTTGGGAAAAAGGTACTTTTTTTGGAAAAGGTACTCTTTTTGGAAAAAGGTACTTGTTTTGGAAAAAGGTACTTTTTTTTGGAAAAGGTACTTTTTTGGAAAAAGGTACTTTTTTTGGAAAAAGGTACTTTTTTTGGAAAAAGGCACTTTTTTGGGAAAAAGGTACTTTTTTTGGGAAAAGGTACTTTTTTTGGGAAAAGGTACTTTTTTGGAAAAAGGTACTTTTTTTGTCCCCTTTTTGCCCCTCCCGATAAGAATTTCCAAAAATACCGTCTCAACGGATGTCTACACCGGTCGAGGAACCTACATACCAAATTTCAACTTCATAGCTCCAGCAGTTTGAGCAGGCCGTCAAGGGGGAGACTTTTTCCCCTTTTTGCCCGTCCCTGTAAAAATTTCCAAAACTCCCGTCTTGGTGGATGTCTACGATAGTGGAGGAACCTTTATACCAAATTTCAACTTCCTACCTCCAGCGGTTTGGGCAGGCCGTCAAGGGGGGCCTTTTTCCCCTTTTTAACCCCCATTTTTACAACGTCCCTGTCCAAAATTCTAGAAAGTACTTTCCAGAAAAGTTAGCCCCTACTCCAAGGAACACATATCTTAAATTTCAGCTTTCTAGCCAAAGGGGTTTTGGCAGGCCGTCAAGGGGGAGACTTCCCCCTTTTTGCCCGTTTCGGTAGGAATTTCCAAAAATCCCGTCTTAGCGGACGTCTACCCCGAAAGAGGAACCTACATACCAAATTTCAACTTCCTAGCTTCAGCGGTTTGGGCTGGGCGATGTTGAGTCAGTCAGTCAGTCAATCAGTCAGTCAGTCAGTCACGTTATTCTTTTATATATAGAGATTAAAGGAATTGTAATTTTTAATTTTTTTAAAATTGTTTGAGCAAAATCGGACTAGTGGTTCTCGAGTTATGTCAAAAAAAGACCACCAAAGGTCAAATCGATATATCTCGATTCCTAGGGGTGACCCAGCGAAACGCCGGGACACGTATAACTTCTTTTTTACCGATATAACTTTCCCCGGTAGTTTGAACCCTTCCCGATCACTGACCCCTACCATTTGTCTCACAGTGTAATAAATGTTTATATGCGTGGCTTTATGTAACCATATACATTTATATCAACACTTTGCTTTTATAAATATGTTTGATATGACATTATATATAATCATGAAAAAGAAGCGAGTGAATATTTAAATAATTTTTGACTCCACAATACAATAACTCCAAGAATCATCTGTTTTTAGAGTAATTTGAAATTCTTCAGTGATGAGGGCTCATATTTTGGTGGCAGAGAAAACACTTGGTTTTTGTGTTTCTTGGTGCCGTCTCAGTACTTTGCAAAGAATTAAGTAGATCAGTGTTATCATTTGGGTGCCAGGAAAGCACTTTAATTTTTTTATTTGGGAGTTGGGAAAGCATTTGATTTTTATTTTTCTGGGTGCTTTCTCAGTTCTTTGTAAAGCATTGGCACCACCGTGGGACGGTGTTATCATTTGGGCGTTGGGAAATCACTGTTAACAAGCACTAATACCACCCATTTCGGTGCTTTGTCAGTGTTAGCCACTTTGTAATTTTCTACCTGGGCAATCTTATATCGAAATATATAAAAAAGTTAATAGAAAATTATATTAATTTTATATGTAATTATATTTGACATAATATCTAATTATACAAAATTTTATAAAGTTTAATTGCACTATAAAAATTAAACAAAAACTCACAAATTGTGGATCTGGATCATCCTGAAGATGCTTCATAATGGAGTAGCGAAATATCAAAAATAAAAAACTTTTTATATTTAAAAAACAAACCTTAAGCTCAAGGAAATTGTGAAGTTTATAATTGAATTTAACATATATTTTTCAAATAGTTGGCAAAATACTCTTTATTAAAATAAAAATAATGGTAGAGAAATAAAAAGAAAAAAATTTTGTTTTTTCATTGTGGAATTAAAGGTCGAAATAATTATTTTTACTTTTAAATATAAAAATAAAAATTAGACAAACATATGTTGAAATAAATATGGTTTAAGTTCATTTATTTTTCCGTGAAAAAAAAAATTAATGGTGGAAGTTTATTTTTTTATCTTATAAGAAAGACACATTTTATAAGAAAGACCAAAACTCTAACCTAGAAAAAGTTGTTCCGACAAATTTTTGTAATGTTTTATTTTGTAAGCTATTTCCAAGTTTATTAGGAAAATTTTTTCTAAACATTAAGCATTAGTATTTAATACGAATGAAATTAATGATCTCAACATTATGTACTAAAATTTTATTTAAAAATCTTCATCAAATTATATGTATTTATATATAATTTGATGCAGTTAGATAGACCCATTTTTCGGATCAAATTGTATCAGGTTAGATAACATGCGTATCTCGCTTGGTATAATTATATATTCCAATATTCGGATCAAATTAGATATGGACGTATATATGGGTTTATATATGGTGATATATGATTATATAGCATATTTTTTAGTCGGGAATCAACATGTTCTGAAATAGATTTGATTATTTCTGAAATACAATTAATAAATTTCGGAAATACATTCCATAATTTCTGAAATACATTTAAAATTTCTACTTCTGAAATACAGTTAATATTGTAGTTACTGATGAGTTATATATGACCATATATTGTTTAAATGGCACCATATATGTCAATATATTGTTTAAATGGCAGCATATATGGTATGTTCCCTATTAAAAAAAAAACAATATGGAGCTTTATATGGTAATATATAACTTAGACTCATCCATGCACCATTTGATCCGAAAAATGGCCCGATAAAATTGTATCAGTTGTTTATCAGTTTTTATCTAATTGCATCAGTTTAGATCTGACCTGATTAAATTATGGGTTAATCAGATGAAATTGTATCAGATTTTTGACCTGATACACTTTTATTGGTTTATATCACCTGGTATCAGTTTAGGTCCAAATAGATATATTTGTATACAAAATTATATAGTTATATCCCTGATTTTGACCTGATATCAGTTTAAAACTTTGATACAATTGTATAAAGTAAATGTCGGATACAATTATATTTTATTTATATAAAATTGAACCAATTACGATCAAACCAAAAAAATTGTATCAGGTCAAAAATCTGATACCATTTCATCTGATTAATACATAATTTAATCAGGTCAGATCTAAACTAATACATTTAGATAAAAATTGATAAAAATATATTTCGGGCCATTCTTCGGATGAAACTATATATTTATACAGATAAAACTTAATCACATATATGACTATATGTAACTATTTTTACTCGGGTTGTTTAAATGATACGATATATCAAAGTATATGGTACTATATAATATATTATCATATCTGGAACTGTATTAAAAATGTTGTTCATGAGGTCCCATATATGAGCATATATTGTTGAAATGGCATCATACATGATAGTATATGGTTTAAATGGCACAATATATGCTAATATATTGCTTAAATAACACCATATATAAATATATATGGCACTATATATGGAATCATATATTATCATATCTGGAGCTGTATTAAAAATTTTGATCATGAGGTACCATATATGGCCATATATTGTTTAAATGGCACCATATACAATAATATATGGTTTAAATGGCACCATATATGCTAATATATTGCTTAAATAACACCATATATATATATATATATGGCACTATATTTAGTAGCATATATTATCATATCTGCAACTGTATTAATGATTTTGTTCATGAGATACCATATATTACCATATATTGTTTAAATGCCACCATATATGATAATATGTAGTTTAACTGGCACCATAATGTCTAATTATATATTGTAATATATGCCACATATGATTATATATAATTTTTTTTACTCGGGTATGTTAGATATTTTTTCCTCAAAGGTTTTAATATGGAGACATATGTGATTTTATATTATTACATACTGTCCTACATATAATTGCATGTGCTATATATAAGTACATAAAGTAACATATTACAGATATAATTACATATACGTTTATATATAATTTAGTATGACACTATACATAATTATATAAAACTATATGTGGAGCCGTATAAGAAATATTTCATAATTTGTGTTAGATATGATTATATATTGACGAATAAAAACCCATACATAACTTAATATGGTTCCATATCTACAACATTTCATGATTTCTTTAATATATAACAATATAACCTTCTTTTTAAAACCATCTATAATTATATATCATCCCACATAATCAATTATTTCAAAGTGATTTTATATAAAAATATATAAGGTCCATATAAAACCGTATTATATTATATGTGGTTCTATGTTAACAATGATTTTGAACTAAGTAGTTTTAGATTTAGTAATTACTAGGGATTGGCGCATGACTAGAAATGTTCGTGAGTCACGTTATTCACACGTGATCGTGAGTAATAATTAATATACTAAAGTGATTCGTGCGTGAGTCTGACAATATATAATTCGTACTTGATTTGTGCGTGAGCGTGACCAAATTGTATACAATTCGATACAATAAGATACAATAAGATGTTCTCATTTTTCGGATATAATTATATCTAATTACATAAAAGATTATATATAATTAAATATAACTTCATATGGCTCCATATCATTTTTTTTACTTGGGTATTTAACAAAAGCGAATGTCTGAATATTTTGTATATACACTCACATTCTTGAATAGCTTTGAATAAGTTTCCACTTGCTGCTCCTGGTCCACTGGTGACTGTTTTGTCCAATGCTTCATATAAATGACGAAATGGCAGTTCATTGAAATGAAGCAGACATATAAACCAGTGAATTGGTCTATTTAATTGTTTTTCAAATAATCGTTAAACACCATTTTCTGATCCAGTATTTGCTGGCTCACCATCACTGCATATGCCAATTAATTGATCAATTGTTAATGTTTTATTGTTGAAAAATTCATTCACTTTTCTGTGTTTGGTTTTTGCATTTTCTTGACTACCCAAATTTACATATCCAAGTAACTCATTATAGGGCTCTTTCAGAACAACTAAATGCGGTTCTTTTACCATAGTGGTATGAAATTTGTCATTAATTTTCTCTGTAGTTAATGAGTCATCTTTTCTACCATCGAAAGAGAATGAAGTTATGGAAGAATTTGTATGTCGTGTACGAAGCACTGCATCTCTAGATTTAACTTTTTCTCTAGCCACTTTAGATTTATCCATAATAACAATATTACCATGAACATCTCTAAAATTTATATCTTCGAATAAAGCTGTTGCTAAACATGAAGCGACTCTATCTGAAACACCGAATCTATCACACATCATAACAAAATTTAAGGCATCGTATCTTTGAGTATAACGACCTCGTCTCATTTGAACAGTTGCTTCTGGAACTTCTGTTGTTGCTTCATTTTCATCTTCATCCATGTGTAATTCAGGTGGTTCGTATGTTGGATCATCGGTATCAGTTGTAAGTGTTGGTATTTTTGTAGCTACTTCTTCAACGTCTTCCGTATATTCAGGTATTGTGAATTTTCTATCATTATGCTGGTCCATCATAAATTCTTTTAGATGTTCTGGAATCAACCCACATGAGCATTCTGTTGTTTTTAATTTGCAATTACATTTGCCAATATAAAATAATTCGTTTATTGAATCAACAAATGCTTTAAATTCATCTCTTTTGTTTCTATGTTGTACATGTTTCTGGTGTTTATCAAGCAAACCAGTTAATTTTTTGAAAACACTCTTTCTATTAATGATTTCAATATTTAATTTACACCAAATTTGGATAAATTTATCTGTTACGTTAGGAGTAAAAGTTTTATACGAGAACATTTTGTTTTCAAATTTAGCACGATCACTTAAAAAAAAATAATATTTTAAAATGTCACATTTAGTAGGCAAAGTAAGATCATTTAAATCACTTGATAAACCAAATACAACAATACCTTGCTGAGGCATGTTAGTCAATCTAGAGTCAAAACTTGTTGATGTTGTTGCTTCCATTTGAGAAGACAACGCAGACGATGTTGATGGTTCTTTATTATCCATAATAACTTTGATATTATCACTGCACGCTTTGATTGTGTCACACTAAATTTAAAAATTAAAAACAAATATTGGTATTGTGATAACCGAGTTTTTATTAAAGTATTTTGCCAAACTGCGTGCGCATTGCACGATGAACGATTAAGGAAGACGGAAAAGCAAGCTTGGCAACGTTTAGTGTTGGTAAACGTCATTATTTTGTAACGACATTATTCAGTGTTACAAAGTTGTTCAATTGAACAATGCTGCCATTGCCGACTTATTCTACAGGTATCAATACAGATTCTGAAAGGTGATAAAAATACCTTTCAAACAAGCCCAGATTGAGAAATCTACTATAATTCTATCCGATTTTATGACGAATTTAATTAAATTATTCTATGTATATATGGAAAAATATCTATTTTGAATTTTTGGGGGGCTCCAAATCCGACTTAGAGCTATGGTCTCTTGAGCAATATTTCTCAGAATCACCTATAGATTACGTTTTTGCCATACGCTTCATCAAAAAAATCGTTCCATACAATTTGACCCGCCCTAATATACAATAAAAAAAATAGGTTAGTAGAAAAATTAGTAAAACGTCTTGTACATCAAGTTTACTAGTTTTCAGCAATTTTTTCGTGAAATTCCGTTTATTAAGTTTTAGTTATATTTTTTTAGCACTAAACAAATTTTAAACTAATGTTTTACTAATTTATTTTGCTACAAAAATTGTGCTGATAACCGCAATTATAGCGTGGACGACAACCAGATAGACAAATGTAGATGTCGCAGCTTGTCTGGATGTAGTACAGACAACGGAAATGATAAAAAAGAAAAACAACTACACAATTTCTATATTTAAATTTTCAGCAAAAAATTAACTAAAGTAAAATTTCGCTACAAGTTTTTTGAGTTTTTTTCAGTCTATTAATATTCAGCAAAAAGTTTAGTGATTTTAGCAAGGATTTTTTTCATTTGCAATCCACTAAGTGTTAGCAAAACTTTTGCTGAAAGTTACTATTTTTGTGGTAAAAATCAGCTCGCTGATTTTCAGCAAACCTTTTGCTGAAATTACCAACTTTTTTGCAAGCCTGCTCCTGACTAAAAATTTGCTGACAAAGCAACATTTTTTGCTGAATTTACTGACTTTTTTTTGAGTGTACGAAACAACAACAAATTTTATAGTTAACTTCTAAACCTTCAATATGCAACCAAGCGTAAGAAATTATTTAATACAATTTCAAAATTTCATGGATTTGGACTATTCATAAAATATGAAGTAAAAAAGTAGATATTTGCCAGGTTGTAGTATGAGTTATATAAAAATATAATAAGTACACTCACAATATATTTTCCATAACCGATTGAGGTTTATTTAAAAAGTAATAGGTAAAGTTTGTTTTCAATTGAAGAATCAATTAAAATACATTGAAACATATTGTTTAACTTTTTTTGTCAACCAATTAAAAACAAACCAGAAAAAAATATGTATCGTCTGTAGGAGTTATTATTTTCAGTCAAATATTCTATTTTTAGATTTCTATTTTTATAAAAAATTATTTAAATAATTTCGTTGTTTTCTGTTTTAAAACAAAAAATTAAAATATTTTCGGTTTTCTTTTTTGTTAAAATAGTTTGTTTATATACAAAATTATTTCAATTCAAATTACAAGAAATTCTTTACTCATACACACAAACATAGCCAATAAAAATATGAACGTCTCTGTTGTGTATGGTGTAGTGTTTTGAAAATCGAAACAAAAAAAAAAAACTTTCAAATATGAAAAAACAAACCACAAAATCGTTTTTTTTTTACGTTTTGTCAGTTAAAAAATTGATGATTGTTTTAATAGACTTTTCAATTATTTTTATTTCTTTTCTGGATTGTTTAAACAATGTTTGAAAATAAATAGCAAAATGGTTTGAATATAATGAAAAATCAGTAGTCCTTTTTTTAATTGTGTTTTCAATTAATTTAATATGTATTTTAGGTTGTTTTTAAGGATAAAATATTGTGAGTGTATATGCACTCACCCAATTAACAAAAAGGCTAGAGGCGCCACTGATGTGTGTATGTGTATTTTAACAATCAAATTGTCTTGTTTAATGCTTTTTTATTCATTTTTATCTTAATTATAATTAACATATTTATTTTTTCCGTTGTCTCTTATTGTTTTACTCTAAATAATAAATTTGCCTTTAGCAAATTCATGTTAAAAAAGAAAAATTCCCAACAAACACTCTGCATACTTATACAGTCATACAAAACACTAAAAAAAGCATAGGAACCAGTGTTGCCATATAGCCAGTTTTAACTGTTTTTTACAGTTTTTTGGGCTGCCTAACAGTTTCCAGTTTTTTCATGTAAAACACAGTTTTTCTTAAATTCATGGATTTTTTACAGTTTTTTCATATTAGATCGGCACATTTGTTTAGTTTACAATTTTGTTTAGCTAAAATTTAAAAATTAAAATATAAAAGTGCTTATGCATAATAATTTTAAAACTTTATAACACGTTTATAAAATGAATTTTGTATAAAATATTTGTTTTATAAGCCATTTATAAACTTATAAAGTCGTTATTATGACCCAAAATTACAATAAAACTTTCATATTGTCAAAAATTAGGTACAAATCGAAACATAAATAAATTTAAAAATGCCAATATTATACTATAAAATATACTTACTGGAAAAACAAAACATTTTTATAACAAATTTCATAAAAAATTAGCACTTAATAAAATTGTCTAAGCCATATCTGACACGCCATAGACCCGACGGACATTTTTTAGCCGAACTTTTCAGATCATTTCTAAATGAAGGATAATTTATAAATTTATATTTTTTGAAAAAATTAAAACAATGTCTCATCAAAAGAGGCCAAAATTGATTCTTATTTTTTAGTTAAATATTTGCCAATTCTGGATAACAAATTACTATTATTTTTTCAATTATGATCAAGGACAATTTCAAAAAACTTAATTTTTGCAAATACACAATTCCCGACATAACAATACTCAATCAAACCAAAGTCAATTTTATGTGGAATGCAAATCAATAAAGAATATTTTGATGTACTACATTGATCAGTAAAGTATTCTGTCCTAAGTCAGGGGTTAATCTCGGAAGGGTAATTCGATAAACTTTTTTTTAACTTTAGATTCGGACCTGGGAGAACAATATTCTTAAAAAAAGTTTTATTAGGAGGCTATGCAAAAAGTCTATAAATGTCAAAGGCAATTAAATTATCAAATCTCGATATTTTGAAAATTGATACCCTGGGATAATATCCCAGCAAAAAAATTTTAGTATTTTGGAAGCAGTAAAAATACGAAGCGCTTAAAAAAGCGCTACAAATTCTGCTTTACAGAGTTGCGCCACTTTATGCGTATACAATACATAAAAAATTTTGCAATTTTATTGTATACCCTTTAAAACTGCTTTAAACGAAGCAAATCGTAAGCAAGTTATTTAAAAAATTATAGTGCTACGCTATTCCCTTACGACGAAGCAGGTTGTAAGGGAGTAAAATAAAATGCAAGTTATCCAACGATTAATGCGCACGAAATCTGAATCATCTCAATCGTGTTTTACTCTTTTTTAGAAGGATTGCCTTACTAGAGTTTAATGTAGAGACGCCACATAAACATGAGTCAGTCTGCATTTTGAAGTCGGCAAATAAATGCATTTATTTTCATAAGAAGTCGTGATTAAATGCGCTCAATGAAAAATCATTAATGTACTGAATTTTCTCAGCAGCAAATAAAGCACTTTTTCCCACAAAAAAAGTGCATAAATTTATTCGCGCTTAAATGCATTTACTAAAAATATGAATTTACTGCAATTTTTCAGCAGGGAATAATGCGCTTTTCTCACAAAAGAACGTGCTTCCAAGCGGGCCCTTTGTGTGGAAAAATCATGCCTTCCGTAAGCAGCTTTGTAAGGGATTAATTTTATTTATTCCCTTACAAAGCTGCATTCAGCGAAGCAGGTTTTTTGCTGGGATATTAGTCCCAGGATACTTCGGGATCCCAGAATTTCTTCTGACTTTTTAAAATTTTTTTTAGAAAAACAGTTTTTCTATAAAGAAACAGTTTTTATTTACAGTTTTTCTAAAAAAATATATGGTAACACTGATAGGAACCCAAAAATAATAATAATGAAGGATATTGTCTTTTATGTGTGTGTATACGAGCACTTGTTCATATATGTACCTGAGTGTGAGTGCGTTGCTGGTATACAATGTACGACAATAGAAACATGTGCTTGAGACAAGTGAAGTTGCCGCTAAAAGAAAAAAGAAACTTAACACTAATACATTTATCAAAATAAACTGTTGATTGCTTATGTATATACATACAATAATGTTAAGCCATTAGTATTAGTGTACTATATTTTAACATCGTTGTGAGTTCATGTAGACTCTCACCATACTCTTTTATTGTTTAGTATATTTTAAATTATTATCAACTAGAGAGATTGAAGAGAGCTGCATTTCAAATTTTAATTTACATACATTTTTGTGTCAAGTGTATATTTTATTGTATACTTAACAGAAAATTTTAGATTTTATCACAGAAGTTTTTATGTGACACCAGTTGAGCATGTAATACGTTTACCTATGTATTAAGTATGCTTTTAGATGTTCTTGAAACTTGAGCAATGTATAAATAATTTATTTATGTTGTTTAGTTTACTTTTCTGAAAACTTCGCATCTATAGTTATTTGAGTATTTTGTAATATAATTTTAAGGGCACCATGACGCATGTGTGTTATGAAATTATTGTTAAAAAACAATCATACGTCCTGTAGTATAAGTGAAATTTTGTTTCTAAACATGCATCTATTTGATCGATTATTTTGGGTAATTTCAAACAAATTTATTATATCGACTCTATATTACCTTTTCGCGATATGTATATAAATACATTTTTTTCACAAACATTTTAACAAAATATCGAATTTTATATTTTATTTGCAAGAAAATAACTTTAAAAAAATAAATACGACGCGAAAGGCCAAAATAAAGGTGTTTTCTTTTAAATTTCTCATATACACATGAAATCTCTCGCTGGCGCAAAGTCGATATGTGTGCTTAAGGTATAAAATAATTTTTAATGTCTTTCTAAATTGTAAACAAAACTCGTTTAACCGATTTTATACCAAACATAGAATACGTGGTCCAATTTTGTTGAAACTGAAAATATATTCTATTAAGGCCTTCCATCAGTGATGCCATTGGTAGGAAAATTTCCATCTTTGTAGAACGTTTTTTTCAACGAGTTTAGGTGCTGAGAAAAGTAGGCATACACAGATAACAGATTCGTAGTTCCAACCGAATTTTTGTAGTTCCAGGTACAATTACTTTTATTAATTTTTAATACCGTTGTAATTACCGAAATTAATTTACAATTTTTGAATTTGTACTGTATTACCCAGTGTAGAAAATCATTACCAGATATGTGGTTATGTAACTACATACTTGGTAATGGTAACTAGTTACTTTTGTTATTACATTTCTTATTACCTTTATATGGCGATGTCGCGAAAAATAATGAGTTGTCGTTACACACCAGCTTACGAAAAATCAAAAAATATATCGTTACCTATGTGCTTACCAGTACTGACAAAAATAATGAGTACAAAAATTGATTTTCAAAAAAATTAATTATATAAAAAAAAATATTTTTTATTGTATTTTTTTTTTAAATAATATTTGCTGGTGCGGGAATCGAACCTGGGTCTACAGATTGCCAGTCAACAGCTCTACCATCTGAGCTATATCGACATGTAATATTTAATAGATAAAAACATAATTGACCTGCTGCACACAAGTAAGCTTACTCGCCAACATACAAAAAATCAAAAAATATGTGATTACATATATCCTTACCAGTGTTTAAAAAATATTGAGTCTAAAAATAGATTTCAAAAAATTTTCAAAAAAATCTAAAAAATTATTTTCTATATGAAATAATGATAAAAATAAGTCATTATCAGTAACTCATTATTATATGTTTTAAAATAATGCAGAAGGTAAGTGGGTGTCATTACTGGTACTCCAAAAAATAATGATATGTCATTGCCGTTTCTACACTGGGTAATTAATTGCTTTAATGTTTATGAATTATAAATTATGTAAATAGTATAAGACGTTCCGCAAAGTTCATTTAAAAATTAAAAATTGTTATGTCGCGAAGTGGGATAGAACCTGCAACCTTCCGTTTGTCAGCCTATTGCTTTTCCTCTAGGCTAAACTTGATTTAAATTTGTTTATGCTTCATTTATACTTGAGCAACAGCCACCTAATTTTTGTACAAAACAAGTATTTGCTTGTTTTTGTATGCGTTTTGACAAGTTAAAAACTACAAGAGCCAAAAACCAGGTAGTTTTTGCAGATGTATAAATGGAGTATTAGTCTAATTTTACATTTGAATTTCTTTAGGTTGAAAATTTGAATATATTGTTAACGAAAAAAATAATATTAACAACAGAAAGTCAGTTGTCTTTTAATTTGAATCAGTAACAAAATTATTAAAAAAAATTTATGTTGCGCACTGGAATAGAGCCGGCGACCTTCCGTTTGTCATTGCTTTTCCTCTAGGCTAAACCCGATGTAATTTGTTTTCTGTCAAATTTCAAATATGAATTTTTTCAGGTTGGAAATTTGCAAGTTTTTTTTTTGAATAAAATTATATTAACAACAGAAAATCAGTTGTGTCTTTTAATTTGAATCATTAAAAAATAATAAAAAAAATATACATATTAGTGCCTATGCAGAATAATTTGAAAGCCTTATAACACATTTATAAAAATAATTTTGTATGAAAAATCTATTTTATAAGCCATTTATAAATTTAAAAAGTGATTAAGTATGCATATGATCCATTGTATATATTTATAATGTCTTGGCTGCGGTTTGAACTCAGATCGCTAAGGCTTTGAGGCAGAGTCTCTGCCACCTGTGCCCCAGATACTTACATTTATTTATTGTCTAACTTTGAATTTAAATATGCATTTGTATGAAACGAAAAAATATGAAACATTCCAAAATTTTATTATGATAAATAAAATATCAGTTCTTAGTTTAAATATATTATCTATATATATAAAAATAAGTTGGTATATGTTCGTCATTTTATAACTCGAAAACCACTCAACCGATTTACAAACCAATACATGCGTTGGAAAGGTCTACTTTTACTGATGGTTCTTAACAAAAATTACGAAAAATGTCTACGCATACTTTTGTGATGGTGTGTTTTTCCCATATAAAATGTTTGATCGATATACAAATTTTTATTTTTTAACGGATTTCTGTTAACCGATTTCAACATTTCAGGGCACGTTGAGGATGGTCTGTAGATGGTTTATGTGAAGTTTGCACGAAATTGGCTCAGTGGTTCCGGAGATATGGCGTCCCTACATATAAAATTTTCGTGTTACTATGACAACCATGCATTGGCGGTACTATGACAACCAATCAGCACTTATAGCATTAACTTAATCTAATCTCAGCTCATCCTATCTCATTTAACTCATCTCAATTTTTTTTTGTGGAAACAATTTTTTTTGTGTAATCATTTTTTTTTGCGGAAACTTTTTTTTTTGTGAAATATTTTTTTTTGTGCAAAAAGTTTTTTTTTTTGGAAACACTTTTTTTGTGTAATTTTTTTTTTGTGGAAATATTTATTTTTTTGTGGAAAAAGTTTTTTTTTTGGAAACACTTTTTTTTGTGGAAACTTTTTTTTTGTGGAAAAAGTTTTTTTTTGTTGCCCGACTAAAAAAGTTTGCATATAATCTTATATGATTTGATATTATTATAAATGTTTATATGCGTGGCTTTATATAACCATATACATTTATATTAACACTTTGGTTTTATAAATATGTTTGATATGACATTACATATAATATGTGATTTGGTCTCCAGCCATATATTAAGAGATCTGCGATATAGTTTATATATAATTATATATAATGGCGTATAAGCTTCTATAAACAATCTTATATCAAAATATATAACATGACATGAAATCTAATTATGCAAAATTTTATAAAGTTTAATTGCACTATAACAATGAAGAAGACAAACTTAGAAAGAGTTTTTTTTATTTTATAAGAAAGACAAATTTTATAAGACCAAAACTCTAAACTAGAAAAAGTTGTTCCGACAAATTTTTGTAAAGTTGAGTTAAACCGAAAATTTACTTTGTCAAATATTTCCAAGTTTATTAGCATAAATTTTTCTAAGCAACTTTTTCTCGTTTTGAATTTTGCTTTTAATACTGAATTTAGACCAACCAAAAACCAGCTGGTTTTTATACAAAACTAAATTACGAAAGCCAAGCCATTTACACTGATTATTTTGTTTTTCTTTGTCACAACACTTTTTTACTACACACTTTTCATTCTTTTTTTATTGCTAAATTAATGTAGAAAAATTTTTAATACATTTAAAAAAGAATAACAACACACAATTTCAAACCAAACTAGAAATATTCTTAAAAAATTAAAAAATATTTTTTTGACACTTGCTTTACTCCTATATTCGTTGTAACATGGTGTATCGAAAATTAATTATAAATGATATCGGGTGTATAAAAAATGCACATTTCAAATATTTTTACTTGGTTTTTGGCAAAAACCAGGTGGAATCTGGTTTTCAGTTTGTATTAAAATTGTATGGAAAAACTATATTAATTTTGTAGTTTTCGGCTCGAAAACTAAAAATCGCCAAAAACTATTAGTTTTTGCCCAGTCTAAATACACTATTATTGATATTCAATTACAAACTGCGTTATTCTAAGTTTAAGGAAAATTTGCGTCCTAAAAACGTCCTAAATCGCATTCAATCCTCATTTCTATCAATACCAAAGATCGACAAATACCCACTTTGTTAGCCAAACTGTTCTGTCGGCCATTAGTATTTAATATGAATGAAAATAAGTGAAAAAAATAAAAAAAATAAAAACTAAATTCAATCATGAAAACTGCCTATTCAATAAATTTTATCGTTGAAATTTCTCCAATCATAAAAATTGTCCATTCAACTAAAAATTTGTAGCTATTTAATTGAATAAATTTTCAATAAAATAGTGATACATTTGATTAGGATTTTTATTGGTTTTTTTATATGTATTTGATTAAAAATTAATTCATTGGATTAAAAATTGATCAATATTGTATACCTTCTAAATAGCATATTATATGCATTTGATTAAAAATTAACCCATTGGATTAAAAATTGATCAATATTGTATAAATTCTAAATAAGACTCTATTCAGCTGGATAAAGTGGTAGTTGTCATGCCAACTATAAAAAATATATTTCTTTATTTTTAGCTTGCATTTCATAACATTGAATTTTATTAAAATAAAACCTGCATGCAATTTTCATTCATTTGATGGATTTATTTATACTTATATGAAAGATTCTCTCACAGAAATTAGTTTTCTTCTTTTTTCTATTCATATTTAATATGGCAAAATTAAAATATTTAACTAAATAAAATAATAAACTCAACGAGAATTTATAAAATTTTATAAAAAATAATTTAAAATATCAGTTACTAATACATAAACATTTATAAAAACAACTATATAAATAAAACACACGAAAAACACAACAATATGCTGATGTTTTTCTCTTGGTTTATGAAATGCTTTTGAGCGATAGAATAAAAAAATGGCAAGCAAATTTCAGTTTTGAGCAATTATTTAATATATTGGATTAATTTTTAATTGACGCCTTTTGAAATAATTTAACAAATCGTTTTAATTGAAAAAAGTTGAACAATATTTTTTTGTGTGAACAATATTTACTAAAATTTTATTTGAAAATTTTTATAAAATTATATGTATTTATATATAATTTAATGCAATTAGATAGACCCATTTTTCGGATCAAATTGTATCAGTTTAGATAACATGCTTATCTCGTTTGATATAATTATATATTCCAATATTCGGATCAAATTAGATATGAACATATATATGGGTTTATATATGGTGATATATGATTATATAACATCTTTTTTAATCGGGTGAAACATTTTTTTTGTGTAAACTTTTTTAAGAAGTGGAGAATTTTAATAAAAATTTCCGAGGGCCCAAGACCCCACCAAGTTCCATTTTTAAATAGAGTTAACCTTTTCATTGGGGTATTATATAGTTAGGGGTAGTCGAAATTTTCATCAATTGTTCTCTATCTCTCTTAGTTTCAGAGATATGGGCCATTTTAAAAAATCGGGAAGGAAAGAAATAGCGCCATTTTTAAAACTTCGGATATATTGATTGGGCCATTTGCCGGGTAATAACATAAACATGAAAATATTATATTTTAACAATAAATTATGCAAAATTTAACGAATTATTTCTTAAAAATTAGCTAAAAATAATTTTAAAAATGAACACTCAAAATTAGTTAAAATACTGAGGATTTTTAGTATTTAGTTAAATGAAGATAATTAAAATCTTTGTCTAAATCAGTGTTTCAACTAAAAATTTGTTAAAAATTAGTCAAATCGATTTGAAACCCGTTTGAGAGATTTTTTACTGACGTATTATTTTAAGTGTATGAAAACTTCATACTTTTTATGAACCCCTTTTTAATGAAACTTTTTTATTTGCTGTATGAAATTTTAAATAAATATTTTGATACTGCTGTTAAAACTTTATGAAAAACTGCATAAAATCAATGAAAAGTTGCAATGGACCAATTCCAGCGAAATTTCATTGATTCAATGTAGCAATTCATAGAGAAATTTTATATAGAAAAATTTATTTTAAGAATCAGGAGGATTTCTTATACGGCAACGTTGCCATAACTAAACGAGTTCTTTAAAATAAATATCCAGGAAATCTAAGTGGTTTTCTACGGAAAAGTCCTCACAATTCGAGTATTATTTCTATAAAAGAGTCTTTTGAATATTAGGGATGAATTTCTCAAAATCTAAAAGCTATCGTAATAAATTTCTGTTAGAATCTTCAAATTTTCTAAAGAAATTGTTAGGTATTTTATTATAAAACAGTCCTCAGAATCCGAAATATTTTTCATAAAAGTATATCCCTATAATCTTAAAATAACACATGTTGTAAGATACAATTCGGCAAATATTTTCAAAATATATATATTGAGATTAGGGTTTGGGATTTCCCGGACTTTTTTATTTCCCGGGAAACGGGAATGAAAAAATTTGATATTTTTGAACAAAATTGTTAATGAAAACCACCTATACTAATTTAATATAAGTAATTTTAGTTAAAAAAAAACACTATTTCAGTACAAATGCAGTCTGTGTAGTGAGAATTCAAAGTAAAAAATATCAGAATGTTAAAATTTGATTTCACATAAATTACTCGCAGCACTGCCAAATGAATTGCATGATTCCAGCAGAAAACACCTACTATTGGACTGTCGGAAACAAACCGTTTCATCACACTTGGCCCATTAGATATGGTGGCCAGAATGTTATTTTCCAAAAACAAATAAAACTCTTCTAGTCTTATTTCTACAATTCTTCTTATTTCATCAGCATTACATCTTCCTGATATATAAACCAACCCCAGGTTATAAAATGAATTATTTCCGTTTATACATATATTGAAATATCTCTTTTGTGATATTCTTGTCCATTCATCTAAGATTATAGTAAATCTCCTATTGTTAGAAATATTGGATATTTCTTTTATCATGATATATTTTACATGATTGTAGCAATTTAATATAATGTTCTTTACATCGGTTTCATTTTTTTGCAAGGTTTTTATTATAAAAACTTTCTCGAATAAACGAAGATCTAGTTATGGTGCGGATTGACTGCGGCTAATTTAGATACCATTTCAGGAAATGTTTGCCCTACCATAAAACTTTTAATGCCTATTCAGCTTACACTTTTTTCTTCGTGTACTTTGCTAATTTTAGCTGAAACGTTATTCTTGTTGCTGTTTTCTTCAAGAGAAGTTGCATGACCATCAATTTTTTTTTTTTTTGTGAACCAAATTTAGATGTCGGATAATCAAATTTAGCTACCACCGTTAAACATTAGTAAAGGAGTATTTTAAATTTAAAGTCGAATTTATTTTTAATCAAACGGTTTTGTTCATTTTGTGTATGAAAACCTTACAAAAATATTTATATTTTCAAATATTTTGATTGGTTGAAAATAAATTAACCAATCAGAATGCTCCAAAAATAAACCAAGTCACCCAATATTTTAACTAAAGTCGACTTTACCTTAATTATACATTTGAAAGATTTAGATAGTAAGGGCGATTATTTGTAAGAAACAAAGCTTTTTTTTATATTTCTTTTAAACATTTTACCAAATTCTTAGGTTTTACTACTTAAATTTTGAATAAGTTATGCGAAAAATCTTTATTAGTTGAAATGCTCCTAATTACTTGGTAAAGATTTTATTTGTATGTCAAACAAATGTATTCCCTTTTAAAAGATTTTAACAATGACATTTTTGTTTTGGTATTTAAAATATTTTTTATGACTAAAATTAAAAAATCCTATTCCAAACAAAAACAATTTAAAAAATTTAATATTTTTAAAATTTCCCGTTTTCCCGGGAAAAATATATTATTTTCCCGGGAATTCCCGGCAAACTTTTCCCGGGATTTCCCGCCCGGGAATTCCCGAACCCCAAACCCTAATTGAGATATATATATATTTTTTTTTTATTTTTTTTTTTTTTTATTTTAGTTAATGTACTTATAAATAATATAATTACATCACTCCCATAGTAGTGATACACAAAGAAAATATTGGTGGACGAGTTCTTATGGAATTTTTCAGTAAACCAATGAAGTTTTCTTCAAAAAGTAAACAAAAAATTTCTTAAATTTTATAAAAAAGTTTTATATATTTTATGAATCGCGATTTAATAAAAATTTTTCATTGAAACTTTTAATTGATAAAATGAAATTTTTCACAACATTTTTGAAAAATTCTTTAATGCAATCAAAAGTTTCAATGGAAGAGTTCAAGTGCAATATCATTGGTTTTATGCAAAACTTCATTAATATCATGCATATAATACTTTAAGTGTAGTGCTGAAGGTTCAGAATAAATTATAGCTTTTTATTCGGATATGTTTACATTTGCATTTTTTTAGTTTTTAAAAAGAAGCAAAACTCAAGAAATTTGTCATATAAATTAATTTGCTACTTTCTTTCAAAAGAAGATAGAGGATGGATAAAAGGTGGTTAGAGATGAAGAGCTTCCAATATAATATATATATTATAATAAAAGTATAATTTAAATTTTTTAAATCCATCCCATAAAAGGAATATTTTGATAATCAGAACTATAAACGACTTTTATGTTAAATCTAACTTAGGTATGTAATAAATTTTGTTTGAAAATTTTTTACTTAAGTGAAATTTTAGAACAAATTAATTCTTAGTTCTGGCACATAATCATTTGTTTTAAAAAACTACAAAAAGTTTTCGTTACTTCCGTAAAATTACTCAATTTATGTCTAATAGCAAATTTACATTGTTAAATTTTTCACTAGATTTCGTTTTGAAATCCAATTCGAAATCTATATCGTTTACATTAGAATATTTGACAGATAAATGGGATTTCGATTGACCAACAACAATTTTTTTGTAAACAAACTAACCTTAAAAAATAACCAAAATTAAAAGATTTTCTAAAAACCATTTTATGTAATGGCGGAACACAAAAATCATTTATATTATGAAAGATACAATGTTTTATTTGCTAAGAAATGTGTTTAATTATAGGGATGATTAGTAGAAAGCTAAAATATTCAATGTTTTGTCAGTGCTCTTGCCGGCGCAATCAAATGATTTTTAATAATTTCTTTTCGTCGGATGCAATAAAATAGCCGTTTTCAACTTTAAATATTTCTTTCAATTAAAAATAACAGACTTTATTATGTTATTCCTTAATTTTTTAAAGTTATTAAAATTTATTATTTATTAATTTTTTATGACATAAACAGCTGCTGAATGTTGCCACTTTTTCTGCAAACTTCCCTACTTTTCTGCAAATATGGGAGAAAAATTGGATTTCAATTTGGATTTCGCTGAGATTTCGCTGAAGTCAAAATTAAATTGGGATTTCATTTCCTATGGGAAATCTATTTCAAATCCCAAATTTGTATTGGATTTCAATCGAAATCTATCGAAATCTACTTTTAACTCGATTTCGATTATAATGTAAATTCGCTATAAGCCGAATTTTTCACACTAACATGAATTTTTTCACACAAAGGTAATTAATATGAAGGTGGTCGATTTTTATTTGCATTTAAAAAAATGGAAAAAAACCAAAAAATTTTTAATTTTTTTGGTGATTTTTTAGGCTACTAATTATTTAGCAAAATTTTTTGCTGATTTTAGCAGGTTAATTTGCTATTCTCCATTTACAAAAATTAAGCTCAAATATAACTAAACTTCTGTATATTTAACAGCTTTAGTTTTGCTGTTCCTAATAATAATTACTAATATTTAGTAGAAAAATCTGCTAACTGTAGCAGTTTTTTCTGCAGCATAATTTTTAACAAATTTTTAGTAACTTTTTCTGCTATTTTTGAAAATTTATTTCTATGAGTGTATATAACATCTAATCAAATTATATCATTATTCGGATATATTCATATCTAATATTATCAAATTATAACTGAATTGATGCAAACTTATATAATTACATGGGCCTATTTCTCGGATAAAATTGTATAAAGGCACAAGTTAAATTACATATATAAAGCCCTACACCAATTTTTTTTAATAGGGACGTCATAACTGTTATATAGAATAAGACACAAAAACGTATTTAAACGCCTTTTAAAGAAGTGTGTCAAACATATTCAAATTTAGAATGTCTAAAATTTATTTAAAAATTATGCATTAAAGTTGATGCCCCTACACTCTCAGAACAATTCCATTGTGGCAACGGAATTTTTTGCCAACCGAATTGATTCGGTTGCTGCAACCTCGTAATTCGGTTGCAGATTTCCATTCGGTTGCGACAACCGAATTCGATTTCAATTCGATTGCAACAACCGAATTATCGGTTGCCACAACTGAATTCGGTTGAGGCAACCGAATTACTAGGTTGCAGCAACCGAGCCAATTCGGTTGGAAAAAATTCGGTTGTCACAACGGAATTGTTCTGAGAGTGTACAAAAATATTCTGCAAAACTGTATCATTTAAAGCAATCGACTTGATGTTAACTTTTGCTTTTTGATTTTTCACCATGAACTTATTTTTTTCCCTCAGGCTCGACGGGTATTACGAATACCTAAAAACCCGGTTCTCAACGAAAAATTTGGGATTTCTAAATTATCTTTTTTTTTGAGTTTTCCTTAAAATTCACTAAAAATCGTCAAAATTACGTCAAATTCTCCCGTCTGGTACCACAATTTGTGGTAATGATGATGTAAATTAGTCACGTAGGTACATAAGTATTTATACGATGATATTAAATAATGTTGTTCGTCATTTTTTTTTCTCAGTTTAATTTCTTACTATGTACAATTTTCCATTACCAAGGGCATTCGTCAATACGCAAATAACTATGAGAAATAGTCAAACCTATAAAACAAACAATCATAAAGTAATGTTATTTCAAATAGCAGTAGCCAGCCGGCGCATGAATTTATAAACAAACTGTTGCTTTTCAGCTGATTTACGATTGTTATTGTATTTTATTATTTTTTTTTTTTTTGGTTTCTGTTTTTTTGTTCCTTTGTACTGCTGGTACTAAATCAACATGTAACATTAACCCAATTTTTTTCAAGGTGAATTTTACTCACATAAATTGTATGATTTGAATTTAGTACTGTTATTTAAATAAAGAGAATAAAAACTTTAAGAGACATTTATAAAAAGAGTAATCATCGTACTAAAAACACATTTTAAAATATTTTATAAGCAACAGGATAATCTCACTTACACACGGACACCTGTATATGAATATGAAGATGTTTGCAAACTAAAGGTGTTTTATGGCATTTATCTGTTGCTTTCAGGTTTAGTATAATTTGAAGCTGCACGGTAAACTGACGTTTCCGGTAAAATAAAAGGTACAAGTGCTAAAGATTTATTAAAATAAAAAAATATAAGGAATTAATATATACACACACAAACAAGTATATAAGTGTATACATAAATATATTGAAATATACTAAACATAAACACATTAAAAACATACATACATAAACACGCCAACTATATATACACACATTCCATATCCTACACAGAGACCATTAAATTCAATTAATGAAATGTGTTGTGATGATAAAATCATAAATTTTTTCTTTACTAATAAAAAGAAAATTGTGTTTATTTTATGATTTACTTAAAATTGTATTACAAACAAACAAAGCTGAAAATATTAAATAAAAAAATTATTTTAATGAACTTTTTAAATCGATAAAAATAAAAAAATTATAGCTACAGGTGTTTGAAAAAAAGATATTAATTTTGTGCTACTTCCATAATTGTGAGTTAGAAAATAAATTTACCTATAAACATATGAGGCTTTTCTTACCAATTGCCCAGCTACATAACTCACATTATCTATTGTCCTCTATGATCCCAGTGTAGAAAATCGTTACCAACTATATATATTAGAGCGACTGTTATTTCTCAGTCGCACTTATTCTGTACAGAACTAAAGACAATTTTGTCCATTGATTTTTAAAAATTTTCAAAATTTGTTCCCATCATTTTAAAAAATTTTTCCAATTTTATAAAATTATTTTCTATATTAATTTGTTTATTTATTTTTTTTACGGATAAGTGGTTTAGTCTAAAAATTAGTTTTAGTTTATTTAATTTTTAAAAATACATATATAATTAGACTTATATAATTATACCCTACACCACTACGTGGAGAGGGTATTATAAGTTTGTGCTGATTTTTGTAACACCAAAAAATATTGGTCCTAGACCCACCTTATAGTACACGGATCGGCTCAGAATTACTTTTTATTTCGATTTAACGATGTCCGTCTGGCTGTCCGTCCGTTGCATTCTTGTGAACACTCTACAGGTCGCAAATATTAAGCTATTTTGATGAAATTTTGTACACCGACTTGCGTCGGCCCAAGGACGACGTCTATTATTTTGCTTGAAATCGGTCCATGTTTAAACCTAGTGCCCATATAAGGGTACCCCCCAAAATTTTTTTTACAAGCTGCAGGTTACAAATACGAAGATATTTCAATGAAACTTGGTACACACACCTATGTTGGCCCGAGTTTAGACCATGTTTAAACCTAGTGCCCATATTAGGGTACCCCCCAAAATTTTTTTTACAAGCTGCAGGTCGCAAATACGAAGATATTTCAAAGAAATTTGGTACACACACCTATGTCGGCCCAAGAACGGAGCCTATTAATTTTGGTTGCAATCGCTCTGTGTTTAGACCTAGTGCCCATATAAGGGTACCCCCCAAAATTGGCTTGTTTACATGCTGCAGGTCGCAAATACGGAGATATTTTCTCTTCTTTTATGATTTTATAGAAAATTTTGGCAAAGTCTGTTTTAACCCATTCAAATTTCGGATCCAAACATTAGTTGGCTTTAAATCAGACTGGTGTAGGGTATTATATAGTCGGCATGCCCGACTTTAACTCTTTTACTCGTTTCTAATATAAAATTAATTCTTTCCCACTACGAAAATTCCAAGAAAAACAAACTGAGCTTTTCACGATCATGAAAATTTGAGGCCTTTAAGACATTTTATTAAGGGGGTTATGGACTCTAGGAAAAATTTTGTTTTCGAATTTTTTTATATTTTATTTGGATGGAGCATACTTTCCTCTATATGCTCCGAAAATTTCAATGATAAATTCGAAGAAATTAAATTTTCACATGTTTTTTGTAAAATATGTTTTAGTCCCAAAGTAATACTCTATGTGGTAAATTTGATGGTAACACTTTTTGTTTGCATTTTTATTAATTTGTTTTTATTAGAAATCGTATATCTTATAACAGGGCAGAATAAAAAGATGAAAACTACCTCAAAAGATGTAAGAATTGCACGCAGTTTTCAAAGAAAAGCCAATGACAATTCCTTGATGCATTTTGAAGACACGTCATATGGGGCAGAAGGTGATGGCTTAATATAAGTTATAAAATTAATCAATATATATATAAATGGGAAAGATACGAAATAAATTAAAAACTGTACAAAATTATAGCATTTTTACAAAATAATATGAGTAGCATTATGTATAATAATATACCTACCCGCGATTTTAAGATTATTAGGTTTAATATATCAAATACCCATTAACCGATTCGTCCCAAATTTGGTGGACATGTAGTAAGCTAGGGGATATAACTTTTCTTACTTTACAATTTTATGAAATCTTGCTGTTTTCTTAGCCTAAAATTAACTTTAGACTTCAAACGCGTTTTTCTCAAAACCATGAGTTCAAAATCGGCTGCCACTGTACAACCAAGATGGGTTAACCGATTTCGATCCGGTTTTTTTTTTCTTTCGTAGTCAACTAAAAACTGTAGTCCTTATCGTGGCCCTTTTTTGAATTGCAGTCAAATAAATTTTATATTCCCAAGTAAAATTGTTTTTTCTTGCCTTTTTTTGAAATTTTCAAGTTTGTGTGGCAACTTGGTTTAAAAAAAATTTTAAAAATAAAAATCGGGCCACGATAAGGACTAGGGAATTTATCTGGGATTAAGAATCACTTTACATTTTTATTTTCCGATCACTAATGAAGGAAGCACAGTGGCAGCCGATTTTGCCTTTTTTTAAAAAAGGCTAATAATGAAGTGGCAACCCTGGCGATTTTGGTTGGAGAAATTTAAAACTAATATTTTTTGAAAATACTAAAGGTATTCGTTTAAAGTATTTACGCCTCGTATACTGTGTATATGTTGTAAGTTTACTCGATTAATGTCAAAACTAGTTTACGAGCCCTCGTAAATATACGCTTACATTTTTATGCGTAAACTTTACATTTGAATATTGTCAAAAAAAAATTATTTTGTATTGTTTTGTTTGTTGTCTTTTATTTTCTGGTTTATTTGTTTTTAAATGATACAAATTTAAAAAATTCATGTATTGAATTTATGAAAATATCAAAAAAGTGGCTAAATGCAAAATTGAAATGTGAATAGTTTTAAAAGGTGCGTTCATTCAAATAAACAGGTAAAATTACAAATATACGCGATTACAAAAATACACGGTTTACGATGCCATAAATGCAGTTAGATGAATACCACTACTACAATAACATATATTTTAAATAAAAAAATAATATAGTAAAAATATTGTTCTTTGAATTTTTGACAACCTTTTAAATATGCCCCTTAAAATTTTGTTGTTACAGTATTTAACACCCTTAATAAAGATTTTTAATCTCTATATATAAAAGAATAACGTGACTGACTGACTGACTCAACATCGCCCAGCCCAAACCGCTGAAGCTAGGAAGTTGAAATTTGTTATGTAGGTTCCTCTTTCGGGGTATACGTCCACTAAGATGGGATTTTTGGAAATTCCTACCGGAACGGGCAAAAAGGGGGAAAGTGTCCCCCTTGACGGCCTGCCAAAACCCCTTTGGCTAGAAAGCTGAAATTTAAGATATGTGTTCCTTGGAGTAGGGGCTAACTTTTCTGGAAAGTACTTTCTAGAATTTTGGACAGGGACGTTGTAAAAATGGGGGTTAAAAAGGGGAAAAGGCCCCCCTTGACGGCCTGCCCAAACCGCTGGAGGTAAGAAGTTGAAATTTGGTATAAAGGTTCCTCCACTATCGTAGACATCCACCAAGACGGGAGTTTTGGAAATTTTTACAGGGACGGGCAAAACGGGGAAAAAGTCTCCCCCTTGACGGCCTGCTCAAACTGATGGAGCTATGAAGTTGAAATTTGGTATGTAGGTTCCTCGACCGGTGTAGACGTCCGTTGAGACGGAATTTTTGGAAATTCTTATCGGGAGGGGCTAAAAGGGGACAAAAAAAGTACCTCTTTCCAAAAAAGTACCTTTTCCCAAAAAAAGTACCTTTTCCCAAAAAAAGTACCTTTTTCCAAAAAAAGTACCTTTTTCCAAAAAAAGTACCTTTTTCCAAAAAAAGTACCTTTTTCCAAAAAAAGTACCTTTTTCCAAAAAAAGTACCTTTTTCCAAAAAAAGTACCTTTTTCCAAAAAAAGTACCTTTTTCCAAAAAAAGTACCTTTTTCCAAAAAAAGTACCTTTTTCCAAAAAAAGTACCTTTTTCCAAAAAAAGTACCTTTTTCCAAAAAAAGTACCTTTTTCCAAAAAAAGTACCTTTTTCCAAAAAAAGTACCTTTTTCCAAAAAAAGTACCTTTTTCCAAAAAAAGTACCTTTTTCCAAAAAAAGTACCCTTTTCCAAAAAAAAGTACCTTTTTCCAAAAAAAGTACCTTTTTCCAAAAAAAGTACCTTTTTCCAAAAAAAGTACCTTTTTCCAAAAAAAGTACCTTTTTCCAAAAAAAAGTACCTTTTTCCAAAAAAAGTACCTTTTTCCAAAAAAAGTACCTTTTTTCAAAAGAAGTACCTTTTTCCAAAAAAAGTACCTTTTTCCAAAAAAAAGTACCTTTTCCCGAAAAAAGTACCTTTTTCCAAAAAAGTACCTTTTTCCAAAAAAAGTACCTTTTTCCAAAAAAAGTACCTTTTTCCAAAAAAAGGACCTTTTTCCAAAAAAGTACCTTTTTCCAAAAAAAGTACCTTTTTTAAAAAATGTACCTTTTTCCAAAAAATGTACCTTTTTCTAAAAAAATGTACCTTTTCCAAAAAAAAAAGTACCTTTTCCCAAAAAACATACATTTTTCCAAAAAAATAACTTATTCAAAAAAAGTACCTTTTCCAAAAAAGAGTACCTTTTCCCAAAAAAAGTACCTTTTTCTAAAAAAATGTTCCTTTTCCCAAAAAATATACATTTTTTCAAAAAAATACCTTTTTCAAAAAAAGTACCTTTTCCAAAAAAAAGTACCTTTTCCCAAAAAAAAGTACCTTTTTCTAAAAAAATTTTCCTTTTCCAAAAGAAGTACCTTTTCCAAAAAAAGTTCATTTTTCCAAAAAACATACATTTTTCCAAAAAAAAACAACTTTAAAAAAAAAAATACCTTTTGCAAAAAAAGTACAAATAAAGTACTTTGTAAAAACAAAGTATCTTTTTCCAAAAAATTTCGTTTTTCCAAAAAGTACCATTTAAAATAATATATGTATAAATTCAAAAAAACTACTTTTTTTCCTCCCCCCACGGATATCTCCACTAAAACAAGGTTTCTTGATATTCGGCATAGACGTGCGCTAAGACGGGATTTTTGGAAATTCCTACCGGAACGGGCAAAAAGGGGAAAAGTCTCCCCATAAACAGTCTCACAAATTGGAAAAGTGCCTGCCCAAACCACTGGAGATAAGAAGTTGAAATTTGGTATAAAGGTTCCTCCACTGTAGTAGACATCGACTAAGTTTGTATTTTTGGAATTCCCTACAGGATATCCAAAAAGGAAACTCGGTATGTGAGTTCCTGCTTCTGTGTAGGCGTCCGCTTAGACGGAATTTTTGAAATTCCTATCGGGAGGGGAAATAAGGGAAAAGTCTCCTCCTGCCGGCTTGCCCAATCCCTTTTGGCCAACCTAAAATTTTAAATATGTATTCCTTGGAGTAGGACTAATGCACCGGCAACGTAATTTTTCTATTTTGGAACAGGAACATAGTAAAAATGGTGGTTGAAAGGGAAAAATGTCCCCACTAACGGCCTGCCCAAACCGCTTAGGCAATGCAGTTGAAATTTGGTATGAATGTTCCTCATCCATCGCAGATAGCCGCGAAGATGGAATTTTTGTAAATTCCTAAAGGGAGGGGCAAAAAAAAAAGCCTCACCTTGGGGGCCGGTAAAAACCCCTTCGGCTAGAAACCTGAAGCTTAAAATGTGGGTCCCTGGAGTGAGGGCTAACTTATTAGAAAGATACTTTTTTGAATTTTGGACAGGGTCGTTATAAAATGGGGGCTCAAAAAGGGAAAGTTGCCCCTTAACGACCTGTCCAAACTGCTGGAACTAGGAAGCTGAAATTCGGTACTTAAGTTCCTCTCAGCCTACTCAAACTGCTGGAACTAGGAAGCTGGAATTCCCTGTCGATGGATTTTCGGAAATTCCTACCGAGAGGGGCACAAATAGTAAAAGTTGGCTAGAAACCTGAAATGTAAAACATATGTTACTTGCAGTATGTGCTCACTTACCGAGGAGGTGCTTTTTGGACAGGGACATTGCAAAAATGGGTATTAATGAAGCGAAAAGTGCCGCTTAAAGGCCTGCCCAAACCGCTGGAGGTAGGAAGTTGAAATTTGGTATTAAAGTTCCTCCTCTATTGTAGACATCCGCTAAGATGAGATTTTTGGAAATTTCTACAGGTAGGGTCAAAAACAGGAAAAGTCTCCCCCTTAACGGCCTGGCCAAACTGCTGGAACAAGGGATCTTAAATTGGGTTCCTTCTCCAACGTTGACGTCCCCTAAGATGGTATTTTTGGAAATTCATATCGGGAGGGGTAAAAAGGGAAAAAACATCCCCCTTGACGGCCTGGCCAAACTGCTGGATATAGAGACCTAAAATTATGTATGTAGTAGGTTCCTCCTCCAACGCAGACGTCCTCTAAGACGGAATTTTTGGAAATTCCTACCGGGAGGGGTAAAAACGGAATAATTCTCCCCCTTGATGGCCTAACCGAACCCTTCGGCTAGAAACGTGTAATATATAATATGTTTTCCTTGGAGTATGGGCTAACTTATCGACAAGGCATTTCTAGGACTTTGGACAGGAACGTGGTAAAAATGGTGGTTCAAAAGGGGAAAATTGCCCCCCCCCCTTAACGTCTACGTCTTTAGCTAGAAACCTAAAACTTAAAGAACAAGTGTATATGAAACACTAAAATTAAGAAACTAAATAGAAAACGAGTGGGATTGAAACACTACACAAGTGGAATGAAATGGATATAAACGTTGAACGAGCGGAATTGAAATTATAGATAATGCAAATGGATTGGAAGAGGGAATTACCTGTTCAAACACTATCAACGGAATATGAAACTTATGTAGCATTGAAACATACTCCCCAAAAAGTTAAACAAATTTTCTGAAAGAGAAAAAACCTTAGAAAAGGAATGGAACTTATATATTCCGATATTTAAACTTCATGTAACGAAGCACCGGTGGAAGAAACCGACGCAGTAAATTTTCCAACTGAATTTGTGAATTTACTTGAATTGCCAGGTCTACCTTTACATAAACTGGAATTAAAAAAAAAAACTTTAAGACACGCTAACAATGTAGCTTTGCCCGCTATTTTTAATATTATAAAATGCTTTCCAACCCTGCTTTACGTTATTTATTTTCATTCAAAACACAAATGAACAAAACTACTTACGGGTCTATCTACCTAAGTTCGCACTTTACCAAATTATCTTAACATACACACGTATATTGCAATTTATTATGGATTCATTACTAACAATCCACTTTCATGAGAAAAAGTGATCAAATATTTATTTATTTTAAACCCATTGTTGTGCAGAATTATTTATTTGTGGTGGCTGGGTGAAGGCTTTAAATAAAAAAACTTTAAATAAAAAAACGAATTTAATAAAAATTGTGGGGGGCGCAGCCCCCGGGGGGGAGGGCGCCCTCACCCCCTTAACCTTTAAGGCACGCTAACAACGTAGCGGGCTGCGCCCGCTAGTTTACTATAAAATATTTCCTAATTTATGTGCCTTGCGGGAACCCAGGATCCCGGGAATTCAAGATAAATTTCCCGCTTTCCCAGGAAACTAAAATGTGCGGGATTTTGTATTCCCTAATCACAACACATCATTTCTTTTTAATTTGGGCACGCTGAACACGAATTTAAAAAAATCAAATCTCACAAAGGGTTTTCCAGATATCCAAAAAAAAATTTTAAAATGGCCAATAACTAAAATTTTGCTCAAAATTGCATATGTGACAGCGCATAGAGAAAGGGACCTAAGGGTAAAAAAATCAGGTTTTTTTTTTGTGGACAACATCTGAGCATCGAATGAGACCGATACCATGCTCTCCTGACGTTAGGTCCCTTTCTATCCTTAGGTCCCTTTCTATTTTGCGCGTCACATATAACTAAATATATATAGAAAAACCTCTGTTCATCGAGCCAGAATTGATATAACTGATATGTTACAATACCATGCGCGGTTCAAAGGGGGGATGGAAATCTCCACCCCCGTCTCACTCACAAACCGAAATCGAAAACGGAAAAAGGGGAAAGAAACGAAAAAAGAAAAAAAAGATAAAAGTTAAAACAGGAAGAAAGATCAAAACGAAGTGTTTCCAAAATCCAAAACTGTTCCAAAGCAGTTTAAAATTCTCCCCTTTATAGAGAATAAACTAAAAACGAGTTTTAATTACGAAATTGATTATATTAATTAAAATTTTAATTGATTTTGCACCTATCACTCAAATGATACTAATAATTACTAAAAATTGTATACGATTAATTGAAATAATTAAAATATTAATTCATTCAATTAAATATTTGATTAAAAACAGTTTTAATTTTTATCATATGTTTAATTGGATATTTTAGATTAAGTATTTTTTCTGTGTACCCAAATGTATCAGATCCTGAAAAATCACAAAATAATAAAATACGAGAAAAAGAATACAACAAACGTGGAAGTTCTTAAGTAAAACTATTTTTCTCTGGCAATTTTTCTTAAAGAAAAAATCTACAAATGAATATGATTATGTAGATCTTCCAAAACAAATTTGTGAAATTTTTCTTTTGAGAACTTTTTTTATGAAAAGTTTTTCAAACTATAAAAGGAATCTTTTTTAAGAATTAACTTTACTTAAAAATCAAATGTGATACTGTTTTTCGTAAGAGCATTTTTATACCCTACACCACTATGTGGTCAGGGTATTATAAGTTTGTGCTGATGTTTGTAACACCAAAAAATATTGGTCGTAGACCCACCTTATAGTATACCGATCGGTTCAGAATTTTTTTTTATTTCGATTTAACGATGTCCGTCTGTCCGTCCGTCCGTCCGTCCGTCCGTCCGTCCGTCTGTCTGTCTGTCCATGCAATCTTGTACGCACTCTACAGGTCGCACCTATTAAGATATTTCGATGAAATTTGGTACATAGACCTATGTTGGCCCAAGGACGAACAAGTTTGATTTTTTTGAACATCGGTCCATGTTTAGACCTAGTGCCCATATAAGGGTCCTACCAAAATTATATTGTTTATACGCTGCAGGTCGTAAATATTAAGATATTTTGATGAAATTTGGTACACAGACCTATATTGGCCCAATAACGCAGCCTATTGATTTTGGTGAACATCGGTCCATGTTTAGACCTAGTGCCCATATAAGCGTCCTACCAAAATTATACTGTTTATACGCTGCAGGTCGTAAATATTAAGATATTTTGATGAAATTTGGTACACAGACCTATATTGGCCCAATAACGCAGCCTATTGATTTTGGTGAACATCGGTCCATGTTTAGACCTAGTGCCCATATAAGGGTCCTAACAAAATTATACTGTTTATACGCTGCAGGTCGTAAATATTAAGATATTTTGATAAAATTTGGTATACAGACCTACATTGGCCCAGTAACGCAGCCTATTGATTTTGGTGAACATCGGTCCATGTTTAGACCTAGTGCCCATATAAGGGTCCTACTAAAATTATATGGTTTATACGCTGCAGGTCGCAAATATTAAGATATTTTGATAAAATTTGGTACACAGACCTACGTTGGCCCAAGGACAAAGCCTATTGATTTTGGTGAACATCGGTCCATGTTTAGACCTAGTGCCCATATAAGGGTCCTACCAAAATTATACTGTTTATACGCTGCAGGTCGCAAATATTAAGATATTTTGATGAAATTTGGTACACAGACCTATATTGGCCCAATAACGCAGCCTATTGATTTTGGTGACATTAGTTGGCTTTTACCCAGACTGGTGTAGGGTATTCTATAGTCGGCATGCCCGACTTTAACCTTTTTACTCGTTGTATTAAAAATTGTATAGTTGTAAAAATCAAAGATTCGCTATTTACGCGGAGAGAATTATCATCACTTCAGTAATGAATTTCTTCATAGTGTCAATGAAAATTGTCACTGGAACTCGTCCATTTAAACTTTTAATAGAATTTAGGAAACATCCCAGCGAAATTATCGGACGCAAAGAACTGGTTGTAGAACAACTTGTACTTGCATTCAACCAGTTCTACTTTATGTTCTATTATCGGTGATTATGCTTGAGTTTGTCCCAAAAGCAACAGGTTCTTTCCCTCCAAACTAGAACCGGTTGCTTTGTAACCGGTTCTAGGACCAGTTATAGAACCGGTTCTGCGACAGTAAAACGTTACATTTTGACTCCCAGGAATCAGTTCTAGAACCTGTTCCATTGAACCGGTGGTAAAAAGACCTGTTCCAGAACAGATTTCGAGGTAATTTAATTTTAATTTAATTTTAGTTCATAAAATTAATGAGACCCTTCATAAAATGAATAGACCACTCCTCCAATGATTAAATCATTCAGTCAATGAAGAGCTTCATAAAATCTATGGAGCAATCTCATTTAATATTATTTATTAGAGTTGGTTGTTGTCGTTGCAAATGCAAAAAGCGTAATAAAATTGTACCATATTTTACGGATGTGCAAAATATATCTAATGAAAGAATTCATTAAATTAAAAAGTTTGTTACAATGAGTGTTATTTTTTGTTCGTTTTAAGATCAAATATGACAAATTCCAAATAGAATTAACAATTTATTTTACAACAAATAAAATTTTATAATAAGCTTAATTCAATTATTGAAATTACTTCGTAATGCTTCGAAAAACTTAATATGATTTATAAAAAAATTTTGTAGTCCAAAATTAGTAATAAAAAAAAAAAAAAAATATAAAAGATAATTCTCTCAGTGCGGAAATTAATGCACATCACTAAAACTCGGCCTTATGATTACATAAAGCTATTGGATTTGAGAATTAAATGTTTACTATAAAATTCTTAATCTAAGAAATTTTTTTAAAATTAATGAAATGACGTAATTTTATAAAAAACTTAAAAAAAGTTAATACTATTGAACAATTTCATATATATAAAGAATATTTTCATTAAATTTATGAAGATCTAATTTATGAAATTCAATGAATTTTTTCAATAAAATTATGAAATTTGATGAAAGAAAAGTTTTAAAAAATTTCTTAATATTAATTACATATTATATACGTAATGAAATTCTGCATTGATTCTACGAAAAATTTCTATGAAATTGTATTATTTAGGGTGAGTTCCAAAACGTCATTTGCAATGCAACTGAACAAAGTCATGCATTCCTAAACGCAACCGTGTAAACGTTGACAATATCATACATCCCAAAATGTATAATAAAAGTTATCGAAGGGCATACAAAACGCAAACTGTGCATCACTAATTTTGTTGATGCTTTGTTGACACTTATAAAAAATAAAGTGCAAATATAACAATGGCGGATGAAAAGTAAGGAAATATTTTTGTTATTAAATTATTTTAAGGTGTTTCTTCCAACAATCCCATCATATTTTCCAAAATAATATTTTTTACCATTTTCAAAGAAACTAATTGCAAAAACGTGTTTCTAAACGTAAACAATATGCACCCGACTAAAGAAGATGTTATATAACAACATTAACTATATTACTCGCTATGTTTTTGGTTTAAAAAGACGTGCGTGGGTATCAATGTTTTCTATTAAATTATACAGCATTAGTTTCGAAAACTTACTCAAAACGCGGGTTTTAATATTCCTACATAAAATCATCTATACCCACCAACCTAAACATCTTTTTGAAAAACTTAATTTCTCAAACTTTTATATCAGAGTTAAGAGACTATTATCAATTGAATATAGTAGCCTAATGTCCAAATGGCAGTTTTATGTTCATGTCATTCCTCTCTGGAATTCAATTCCTCATGACATTTAACTTTTATGTAACGCACAACAGTTCAAAAAAATATTATTAATTTCTTCTAATAAACATTTAGTTTGATGTCCTTATGATTTGTAATGATTTTTTTTTCTTCTTTTTGTAATTAGTTTTTAAGTTAAAAGTTTTTTTTTTTTTATTATATTAGCAAATAAATAAATAAATAAATAAATAAATAAAAAAAAAAATAATCATTTATCACCATATATTATCCCATATATACGTCCATATCTAATTTGATCCGAATGTTGGGATATATAATTATATCAAGCGAGATAAGCGTGTTATCTAACCTGATACAATATTATCCGAAAATGAGACTATCTAACTGCATCAAATTATATATAAATACATATAATTGGATGCAGATTTTCAAATAAAATTTTGTATAATATTGTTGAGATCACTTATTTTCATTCATATTGACCCGAGTAAAAAAAAATGATCTCGCGCAATATCTAATCATATCCAATTTGATATCGTTTAAGATCTCCTGTAATATATAGCTGATCCAATTAGATCTCAAAATTGGGTGTATCCAATCATATCGTATTAGATCCAATTGTATATATGGGGATAAACTAAGATCAAGTTATATCTCAAAATTGGGAGGTCCAATGATATCTTTGGGGATAAACCTAGATCTATTTTGATCCGAAAATTGGCGGATCCAGGTATATATTTGGGGATATTTTTAGATCTAATTTGATCCGAAAAATGGCGGATCCAATTAGATCCAGCTATATATTTGTGGATAAACTTATATCTAATTTGATCTCAATTTTGGCAGATCGAATTAGATCCAGCAATATATTTGTGGATAAACTTAGATCTAATTTGATCCGAAAAAGTGGCAGATCGAATTAGATCTAGCAATATATTTGGGGATAAACTTAGATCTAATTTGATCCGAAAAATGGCACATCGAATTAGATCCAGCAATATATTTGTGGATTAACTTAGATCTAAATTTATCCGAAAAATGGCAGATCCAATTAGATCCAGCAATATATTTGTGGATAAACCTGGATATAAATTGAATAGAAAATTGGCAGATCAAATTAGATCCAGCAATATATTTTGGGATTTAGTAAGACCTAATTTGATCCGAAAAATGGCAGATCGAATTAGATCCAGCTATATATTTGTGGATGAACTTAGATCTAATTTGATACGAAAAATGACAGATCGAATTAGATCCAGTAATATATTTAGGGATAAACTTGGATCTAACTTTATCAGAAAAATGCCTGATCGAATTAGATCCAGCAATATATTTGGAGATAAACTTGGATATAAATTGATCCGAACATTGGCAGATCAAATTAGATCCAGTAATATATTTGGGGATAAACTTGGATCTAAATTTATCAGAAAAATGGCAGATCGAATTAGATCCAGCAATATATATGGGCATAAACTTGGATCACATATATATTTCAGGATTAAGTTGTATCTAACTTTATCTGGAAAACGGCAGATCGAATAAGATCGAAAATTATATTTGGGGATTACGTAAGATCTAAATTTATGAAAAAAATAACAGATGAAATTAGATCCAGTAATATATTTCGGGATTGCGTAAGATCTTAACTTTTTCAATAAGTTGCAGATCGAATTGAATCCAGTGATATATTTAGTGATTTGGTAAAATCTTAAATTTTCCCATAAATTGCAGATCGAATTAGATCCAGCAATTTATTTAGGTATTAAAATGGCAGATAGAATTAGAAACAGCAATATATTTGGGGATTGACATCTAAAACTATTCATAAAAATGACAGATAAAATTAGATGCCGCATTATATTTGGTACTACGTAAGATCTCCATTTATTTGGGATTAAATAAGATCCCAGATATATATTGCCAACTGTTCAAAAAATAATACACTGGCAGAGCACTGATTTTATAAAAATTACAATATTTTGTTAAAATAAGGTTTAAACTCAGAAGGTCTCGAGTTCGATATGCATTTTTTTTACAAAATGAATTTCTTTTTATAAAATTAAAATTTTTTTTCTATAAATTTTTTTATAAAATTATATATTTATTTTTTTTATTAAATTGAAATCTTTGAATAAAATAATTTTATTTTTTTTTTTTTTTTTTTTACATTAGACCAACACTCAGGGGATGCCCCCTACTGATGCAACGCATTGTGTTGATATTAGGAAAATAGGTTATGGGAAGGAGGAAATAGGGAGTAGTGTTTATGAACGTTTGACTTGAATTTCTCTAAATTGTAAGTATCAGGGAAGACACCTACGGGGAGTTTATTCTACATACGGGCGGTTCGACTAATGAACGAATTCTCTCTATAATGCGTTGTGCGACTAACTGGACAATCGACCACAAACGGATGAGATCTACTAGACAAGCGCGTGTTGCGGCCAAAAACACGTGACCCCGGGATAAGTACACTTATCTCAGCAGAACACTTCCCATGGTAGTAACGATAGAACAGTGTTACACAACCCACATTCCGACGATGCTCCAATGAGTCAATAGAGCTGGATACCCTACTGTCATTAATGAGCGCCGACGCCCTCCTTTGTACACGGTCCAAAAGCTCCAAAATAGACTTTGAAGCCCCTGCCCATATATGGGAGTTGTATTCCATCTTCGGCCGGATATAGGTGGTATAAATAGTGAGAAGATCAAAAGAAGTGAAGTAGTTCTTACACCGGTTAAGAAAGCCAAGACACTTGAATGCGTCTTTCGACACTTGAATGACGTGATCCTTCCAACGGACATCACACTGTATCCTCATGCCCAGAACATCAAGAGCTCCAGATTCCTCAATACTGATACCACCCATGTATACAGATGACATTGATGGCTCAGCGGTCCTATGAGTCAGCAAACAGCATTGGGTCTTGCGTGGATTAAAATCGACCCTATTCACGCGACCCCACTCGGAGATTGTAATTAGGTCCTGATTGAGTGTGTCATTCATATTCTGCCTCTTGCCTTCAACCTCCACAAGGCTTGGCCTATGATCAAAGGAATATGAATGGCAAATGTTGCTGTCATCTGCAAAACAGTAGATAGGATTGGAAGTCTGACAGAGAAAGTCATTCAGAAAGATAAGAAAGAGAGAAGGAGAAAGAACAGAGCCTTGTGGTACCCCTGCATTCAACTGAAACTCATTAGATGAGACCCCATCTATAACAACTCTTATAGTGCGATCCCTGAGAAAACTCGATATGAATCGAGAGAAGTCATCACCGACACCAAAAGCAATAAGCTTTGATACGAGTGCTTTATGCCACACGCGATCAAACGCCTTGGAAATATCCAGCGCAACCACCTTGCTTTCACCAAATCTGTGAATGGACCGACTCCAACGCTCCGAAAGGAGTGCCATCAGGTCTCCCGTAGAACGACTTCTACGAAAGCCATACTGTCGATCATTAAGAAGCAAATTGGATTCAAGGTAATTAACAAGATGGTAGTTAACCATGCTCTCCATGACCTTCGAGAGCGCAGAGCAGATTGCGATTGGACGGTAATTATCAGGGTTAGTAGCCGCACCCTTATTCGTACGCCAATTACTGAAAGCTTCCTCTCTGGATCTGACTGCATTTCTGCACGTCTGGTTAAACCAACACTTATGTTTGGACTTAACCGGAATGTACTTTGAAGGAATAAAAAATTTCATTCCAAGCAAAATCACGCGTTCTACCATTTTCGCAGCGGCATTAACATCGTCATCCAAGAAACATAGTTTCCAGTTGAATTGCCGATAAAAATCGTTAAGTTCGACCCAACGAGCCTTTTCATAAATAAGAACAGAGCGTTTCGTGGCTGCCTGTGAAGCGCTATGAAGCCCGGAATATGAAAAGGATGCGGAAACGGTACAGTGATTTACATCTTTTTAACGCTCTACACCATTGCAATTGTATTAATTGTTTTTAAGATTTATTAATTGTATTTCAGAAATAATCAATTGAATTTCAGTTTTATCGATTGTATTTCAGAACTTATCAATTATTTTTCAGATTTATGAATTGTATATCAGAACTAGTCAATTGAAGTTCAGTTTTATCAATTCTGTTTCAGAAATTATTAATTGTATTTCCGAAATTATCAAACTGTATTTCAGAAATTATCAATTGTATTTCAGAAATTATGAAATGTAATTTAGAAATTTTTCTCTATTAACTATGATAAACAATCAACAAGTTTTGAAATAGATTTGATTATTTCTGAAATACAATTAATAATTTCTGAAATACATTCCATAATTTCTGAAATACATTTAAAATTTGTGAAATGCAATTAATAGCTTCTGAAATACAGTTAATATTGTAGTTGAGTTACCATTTATGACCATATATTGCTTAAATGGCACCTTATATGACAATATACTGTTTAAATGGCACCATATATAGTATGTTCCCTATTAAAAAAAATAATATGGAGCTTTATATGGTAATATATAACTTAGAGTCATCCACGTACCATTTGATCCGAAAAATGGCCCGATAAAATTGTATCAGTTGTTTATCAGTTTTTAACTTATTGTATCAGTTTAGATCTGACCTGATTAAATTATGTGTTAATTAGATGAAATTGTATCTGATTTTTGACCTGATACAATTTTATTGGTTTATATCACATGGTATCAGTTTAGGTCCAAATAGATATATTTGTATACAAAATTATATATTTATATCCCAATTTTGACCTGATATCAGTTTAAAACTTTAATACAATTGTATAAGGTAAATGTCGGATACAATTATATTTTATTTATATAAAATTGAACCAATTACGATCAAACCTGACACCATTACATATAAACCGATAAAATTGCATCAAGTCAAAAATCGGATACAATTTCATCTGATTAACACATAATTTAATCAGGTCTGATCTAAACTGATACAATTAGATAAAAATTTAAAAACAATCGATAAAAATATATCGGGCCATTCTTCGGATGAAACTGTATATTTATACAGATATAACTTAATCACATATATGACTATATGTAACTATTTTTATTCGGGTTGTTTAAATGATACGATATATCAAAGTATATGGTACTATATATGGTAGCATATATTATCATATCTGGAACTGTATTAAAAATGTTGTTGAAATGGCACCATATATCATAATGTATGGTTTAGATGTCACCACATATGGTAATATATTGTTTAAGTGATACCATATATCAATATATATTGCACCATATATAGTAGCATATATTATTATATCTGAAACTGTATTAAAAATGTTGTTCATGAGGTCCCATATATGAGCATATATTGTTGAAATGGCACCATATATGATAATATATGGTTTAAATGGCACCATATATAGTAATATATTACTTAAATAACACCATGTATAAATATATATTGCACTATATATAGTATCATATATTATCATATCTGGAACTGTATTAAAAATTTTGATCATGAGTTACCATATATGGCCATATATTGTTTAAATGGCAACATATATAATAATATATGGTTTAAATGGTACCATATATGATAATATATGGTTTGAATGGCACCATATATGATAATATATGGTTTGAATGGCACCATATATGATAATATATAGCTTAAATAACACCATATATAAATATATATCGCACTATATATAGTACCATATATTATCATATCTGGAACTGAATTAAAGATTTGGTTTATGAGGTACCATATATGACCATATATTGTTTAAATGGCACCATATATGATAATATCTAGTTTAACTTTCACCATATATAATTATATATTGTTTAAATGATACCATATATAATTATATATTGCTAAAATGCCACCATATATATTAAGATATAGCTCTATATATAACTATATATGCAATAAGATCAACCATGTTATATAATATATAATTATAGATGCCATATCTAATATTACGAAGGCCGATATCTACCCAGCAAAATCTTTCATTACCAAATAAGTGGTTATATAATAAAAATTCATAGCTCCGCACAACTTATTTTTTGGCGTCTAAACTCATTATTTTTGTTTGGCGTGGTCGTTTTTATAAGTAGTCACGCTTACCCGCTCGCTTACGAAAAAATGAGAAATAAGTAGTTAAGAGATTTTGAATAATAAGTGGCTTACAAAAAGTTGAATTATAAGTGGTTATCTGATTGCTTACTTGATTCTTAAAAATAAGGAGTTAAGCAAATACTATTAGCTTAAGGAAATACATACAAAAATTTAAGTTTTCTCTAGTGTGTAATTTTAGGACTCATCATAAAAATTTAAACATAAAACATATTTACATATAATAAATAAAAATGTATAAAATTTAACTGTGTAAAAGTACTTATTTGAACTATTACGAGTAAGTCATTATTTTATATATAGAAGCAATGAATACAATAGGCCGTTATTAGGAAGTCATTATTTTATATTATAAAATAATGCAAAAGGTAATGATATATCATTTTTGGTAATGCAGATAGTAATGAGGTGACATTACCAATATTTTGCTGGGTAATTAGATGACATTATATATGGCATAATATAAGGAAAATTTTTCGGAAAAAACGTCATATATAATTATATATGGATATACATAACCACATGTCTAATTATATATTGTAATATATGCCACATATGATTATATATAATTTTTTTTACTCGGGAAATACTAATGGCTGACAGAACAGTTTGGCTAACAAAGTGGGTATTGGTCGATCTTTGATATTTTGTTGCAATACAAAAAAATTTTATTGATGGAAAGATGTTTGAAATGAGGATTGAATGCGATTTGGGCCGTTTTTAGAACGCAGATTGTCGTTAAACTTAGAATAACGCAGTTTGTAATTGAAATCCTTCTTTGAAATGTGGTTTTGTTGTTAATCACCAAAATTCAAAACGGGAAAAAGTTGTTTAGAAAAATGTTTGCTAATAAACTAGGAAATAGCTCCCAAATTAGTTTTCAGTTTAACTCATCATTACAAAAATTTGTCGGAACAACTTTTTCTAGGTTAGTGTTTTGGTCTTTCTTATAAAATGTTTGTCTTTCTATAAAATAAAAAAAATAACTTTCACAATTATTTTTTTTTTTTTCACGGAAAAAGTAACTGAACTTAAACCATATTTATTTCAACATATGTTTGTCTAATTTTTATTTTTAAACTTCAAAATAATTCTTTCGACCTTTAATTCCACAATGAAAAATTTTTTTTCCTTATTTCTTTAAAATTATTTTTATTTTATTAAAGAGTATTTTGCCAAATATTTAAAAAATAGATGTTAAATTCAAATATAAACATTTATTTATATATCAAAGGAAAAAATTCAAAACCGTATCCACAATTTCTGAGTTTTTTTTTCTTAATTCTTTTAGTGAAATTAAGCTTTATAAAATTTTGTATAATTAGATATCAGGTCAGATATAATTATATATAAAGTTAATACAATTTTCTATTAACTTTGTTTTATATTTTGATATAAGATTGTTTACAGAAGCTTATACGCCATTATACATAATTATGAATAACTATATCGCAGATCACTTAATATATGGCTGGACACCAAATCGCATATGATTATATATAACGTCATGTCAAACATATTTATAAAACCAAAGTGTTAATATGGTTATATAAAGCCACGCATATAAACATTTATAATTATATCAAATCTTATAAGATTATATGAAAACTTTTTTAGTCGGGCAGTGTTTTTATTACAAAGTAAACAACAAACTTGTTTGCTTTGTATCGAAACAGTAGTAAAACCGCATCACTGCAATCAATGTGTTTTGACGTTTAGGAACTCCTGTCAGTGTAGGGCGAAGGCTTTAAAAACTACAATTTTACAGGAACCTTAGAAATTTGTTCTCCTTTTCCTTAGAAAAAAAAATTCATTCGTACTTGAACTTAAACGGCCTCAAATGGTTATTTAAATTTTGAATGGCAACATTTTTTTATTTGGAAAAAAAGAAAAAAACCGAAATTAATTTTGGGAGGGACTCGACCCCGGGAGGCCTGTGGGGGGCAAAAAACATGGGAAGACAGTAACACGAAATTAAAGGAAATCGTCTCACGATTCCAAAAATGTATTTTTCTTTTTTATCCATGAAACGTAGCCCTACCTAGAGCCATTTTTTGACCACTAGGAGGTCAATGCCAGAATTTAATTTAGCTTTTAAGGACTTTTAAATTCGGGTACAAGTATTGCATGTGCAAAACAACTTACTGTACTTTAAGATAATATTTAATAATAATGTTGAAAAAATACAACAGTCTGGTAAGTTTTTTATTAAAATTAGCATCGTCAATCTGTAAGAAATCTGATTTAATTTTCGAAGGGTTAAATGCCTCATATAAATTCTTTAGACCCAGTGAAATATCTCTACATTAAATATTTTTAAAGTCCAACTTTTCAAAGCTCAATTTACATTATAAGTTGATTGAATTTGGATTCAAAAACTACTAGATTTTCGTTAAGTGTAAATGTAGTATAAATTGTAAATTTTTTTCTTACAACAATATAAGAATACCCAGTCAGAAATCGCCAGTGGTACAAAAAATCAAGCACTGGCATACCACTGGGTAACCACGGTGTTAAAAATAAATGACTGGCAGAACACTCATTTGGGACGCTTTGCCAGTGTTTGCAAAAAGCGTTTTACCAGTATTTGTTTTACAAAAATTTCGGTGGTTTATAAAAAAAACCACTGGCAAAGAATTGGCATAGAGTGATATGCCAAGGTTTGCAACCAGTGGTTATCCAATGCTACCTAGCCAATGCTACCAGGCGTACAAAAATCAATTCACTGGTAGACCAATGATTTTATAAAAATGCTGACGCTTCGTTAAAAAATGTTTGTAGTCAGGAGGTTCCGAGTTCAAATCCGGTTGCAAGCAAAAAATTGTTTTTGGATTTTTTTTAATTTAAATTTTTTTTTGTTTTATAAAATCAATTTTTTTGTTTGTGGGAAAGCTCCTTCAAGACCAACATTTTTTTTTGCCCTTCTCATGCCACTGGCATACTAGTTGCAAAAAATTGTTTGCCAGTACTAGCATTTTGGCACAGCCAGTAGTTGTCCAGCTATTATCACTCATTTATGTGTTTAGCCATTAAATATTATATGTCTCGTTATCTCAGTGGGTAGAGCAATCGTCTGCCAATCTGACGGCCTGGGTTTAAATCACGGCAGGACCAACAAAAATACATATGAATTTTTTTTAAATTTTATTTTGGAAAATATATTTCCAGACCACCTATTTATTGGTTTTGCCAGCGTTTTGCCAACGTTTAAAAATTTTGTTCCTCCTCATGGTATCAGTTTAGGTCCAAATAGATATATTTGTATACAAAATTATATATTTATATCCCAATTTTGACCTGATATCAGTTTAAAACTTTAATACAATTGTATAAGGTAAATGTCGGATACAATTATATTTTATTTATATAAAATTGAACCAATTACGATCAAACCTGACACCATTACATATAAACCGATAAAATTGCATCAAGTCAAAAATCGGATACAATTTCATCTGATTAACACATAATTTAATCAGGTCTGATCTAAACTGATACAATTAGATAAAAATTTAAAAACAATCGATAAAAATATATCGGGCCATTCTTCGGATGAAACTGTATATTTATACAGATATAACTTAATCACATATATGACTATATGTAACTATTTTTATTCGGGTTGTTTAAATGATACGATATATCAAAGTATATGGTACTATATATGGTAGCATATATTATCATATCTGGAACTGTATTAAAAATGTTGTTGAAATGGCACCATATATCATAATGTATGGTTTAGATGTCACCACATATGGTAATATATTGTTTAAGTGATACCATATATCAATATATATTGCACCATATATAGTAGCATATATTATTATATCTGAAACTGTATTAAAAATGTTGTTCATGAGGTCCCATATATGAGCATATATTGTTGAAATGGCACCATATATGATAATATATGGTTTAAATGGCACCATATATAGTAATATATTACTTAAATAACACCATGTATAAATATATATTGCACTATATATAGTATCATATATTATCATATCTGGAACTGTATTAAAAATTTTGATCATGAGTTACCATATATGGCCATATATTGTTTAAATGGCAACATATATAATAATATATGGTTTAAATGGTACCATATATGATAATATATGGTTTGAATGGCACCATATATGATAATATATGGTTTGAATGGCACCATATATGATAATATATAGCTTAAATAACACCATATATAAATATATATCGCACTATATATAGTACCATATATTATCATATCTGGAACTGAATTAAAGATTTGGTTTATGAGGTACCATATATGACCATATATTGTTTAAATGGCACCATATATGATAATATCTAGTTTAACTTTCACCATATATAATTATATATTGTTTAAATGATACCATATATAATTATATATTGCTAAAATGCCACCATATATATTAAGATATAGTTCTATATATAACTATATATGCAATAAGATCAACCATGTTATATAATATATAATTATAGATGCCATATCTAATATTACGAAGGCCGATATCTACCCAGCAAAATCTTTCATTACCAAATAAGTGGTTATATAATAAAAATTCATAGCTCCGCACAACTTATTTTTTGGCGTCTAAACTCATTATTTTTGTTTGGCGTGGTCGTTTTTATAAGTAGTCACGCTTACCCGCTCGCTTACGAAAAAATGAGAAATAAGTAGTTAAGAGATTTTGAATAATAAGTGGCTTACAAAAAGTTGAATTATAAGTGGTTATCTGATTGCTTACTTGATTCTTAAAAATAAGGAGTTAAGCAAATACTATTAGCTTAAGGAAATACATACAAAAATTTAAGTTTTCTCTAGTGTGTAATTTTAGGACTCATCATAAAAATTTAAACATAAAACATATTTACATATAATAAATAAAAATGTATAAAATTTAACTGTGTAAAAGTACTTATTTGAACTATTACGAGTAAGTCATTATTTTATATATAGAAGCAATGAATACAATAGGCCGTTATTAGGAAGTCATTATTTTATATTATAAAATAATGCAAAAGGTAATGATATATCATTTTTGGTAATGCAGATAGTAATGAGGTGACATTACCAATATTTTGCTGGGTAATTAGATGACATTATATATGGCATAATATAAGGAAAATTTTTCGGAAAAAACGTCATATATAATTATATATGGATATACATAACCACATGTCTAATTATATATTGTAATATATGCCACATATGATTATATATAATTTTTTTTACTCGGGAAATACTAATGGCTGACAGAACAGTTTGGCTAACAAAGTGGGTATTGGTCGATCTTTGATATTTTGTTGCAATACAAAAAAATTTTATTGATGGAAAGATGTTTGAAATGAGGATTGAATGCGATTTGGGCCGTTTTTAGAACGCAGATTGTCGTTAAACTTAGAATAACGCAGTTTGTAATTGAAATCCTTCTTTGAAATGTGGTTTTGTTGTTAATCACCAAAATTCAAAACGGGAAAAAGTTGTTTAGAAAAATGTTTGCTAATAAACTAGGAAATAGCTCCCAAATTAGTTTTCAGTTTAACTCATCATTACAAAAATTTGTCGGAACAACTTTTTCTAGGTTAGTGTTTTGGTCTTTCTTATAAAATGTTTGTCTTTCTATAAAATAAAAAAAATAACTTTCACAATTATTTTTTTTTTTTTCACGGAAAAAGTAACTGAACTTAAACCATATTTATTTCAACATATGTTTGTCTAATTTTTATTTTTAAACTTCAAAATAATTCTTTCGACCTTTAATTCCACAATGAAAAATTTTTTTTCCTTATTTCTTTAAAATTATTTTTATTTTATTAAAGAGTATTTTGCCAAATATTTAAAAAATAGATGTTAAATTCAAATATAAACATTTATTTATATATCAAAGGAAAAAATTCAAAACCGTATCCACAATTTCTGAGTTTTTTTTTCTTAATTCTTTTAGTGAAATTAAGCTTTATAAAATTTTGTATAATTAGATATCAGGTCAGATATAATTATATATAAAGTTAATACAATTTTCTATTAACTTTGTTTTATATTTTGATATAAGATTGTTTACAGAAGCTTATACGCCATTATACATAATTATGAATAACTATATCGCAGATCACTTAATATATGGCTGGACACCAAATCGCATATGATTATATATAACGTCATGTCAAACATATTTATAAAACCAAAGTGTTAATATGGTTATATAAAGCCACGCATATAAACATTTATAATTATATCAAATCTTATAAGATTATATGAAAACTTTTTTAGTCGGGCAGTGTTTTTATTACAAAGTAAACAACAAACTTGTTTGCTTTGTATCGAAACAGTAGTAAAACCGCATCACTGCAATCAATGTGTTTTGACGTTTAGGAACTCCTGTCAGTGTAGGGCGAAGGCTTTAAAAACTACAATTTTACAGGAACCTTAGAAATTTGTTCTCCTTTTCCTTAGAAAAAAAAATTCATTCGTACTTGAACTTAAACGGCCTCAAATGGTTATTTAAATTTTGAATGGCAACATTTTTTTATTTGGAAAAAAAGAAAAAAACCGAAATTAATTTTGGGAGGGACTCGACCCCGGGAGGCCTGTGGGGGGCAAAAAACATGGGAAGACAGTAACACGAAATTAAAGGAAATCGTCTCACGATTCCAAAAATGTATTTTTCTTTTTTATCCATGAAACGTAGCCCTACCTAGAGCCATTTTTTGACCACTAGGAGGTCAATGCCAGAATTTAATTTAGCTTTTAAGGACTTTTAAATTCGGGTACAAGTATTGCATGTGCAAAACAACTTACTGTACTTTAAGATAATATTTAATAATAATGTTGAAAAAATACAACAGTCTGGTAAGTTTTTTATTAAAATTAGCATCGTCAATCTGTAAGAAATCTGATTTAATTTTCGAAGGGTTAAATGCCTCATATAAATTCTTTAGACCCAGTGAAATATCTCTACATTAAATATTTTTAAAGTCCAACTTTTCAAAGCTCAATTTACACTATAAGTTGATTGAATTTGGATTCAAAAACTACTAGATTTTCGTTAAGTGTAAATGTAGTATAAAAAATCGCCAGTGGTACAAAAAATCAAGCACTGGCATACCACTGGGTAACCACGGTGTTAAAAATAAATGACTGGCAGAACACTCATTTGGGACGCTTTGCCAGTGTTTGCAAAAAGCGTTTTACCAGTATTTGTTTTACAAAAATTTCGGTGGTTTATAAAAAAAACCACTGGCAAAGAATTGGCATTGAGTGATATGCCAAGGTTTGCAACCAGTGGTTATCCAATGCTACCTAGCCAATGCTACCAGGCGTACAAAAATCAATTCACTGGTAGACCAATGATTTTATAAAAATGCTGACGCTTCGTTAAAAAATGTTTGTAGTCAGGAGGTTCCGAGTTCAAATCCGGTTGCAAGCAAAAAATTGTTTTTGGATTTTTTTTAATTTAAAATTTTTTTTGTTTTATAAAATCAATTTTTTTGTTTGTGGGAAAGCTCCTTCAAGACCAACATTTTTTTTTGCCCTCCCAACACTGGCATACTAGTTGCAAAAAATTGTTTGCCAGTACTAGCATTTTGGCACAGCCAGTAGTTGTCCAGCTATTATCACTCATTTATGTGTTTAGCCATTAAATATTATATGTCTCGTTATCTCAGTGGGTAGAGCAATCGTCTGCCAATCTGACGGCCTGGGTTTAAATCACGGCAGGACCAACAAAAATACATATGAATTTTTTTTAAATTTTATTTTGGAAAATATATTTCCAGACCACCTATTTATTGGTTTTGCCAGCGTTTTGCCAACGTTTAAAAATTTTGTTCCTCCAGTGCTTTTCCGGCGCTTTTTGAACAGCCGGTCCTTTTGTCTAATGATGTTATCATTTTGGGAATGGGAAAGCACTTTTTGCCAGTACTTGTACCACCTGTTAAAGTGCTTTGCCACCGCTTTCCCGTTTGTATTTTTCTGACTGGGTACCTATGTCATAATTTCCTACATAATATTGCAGGAACTTTTAATGTAAGTATTAATAGATGTTATTTTTATTTATGTCTAACAAAACAAGCAACAAATGAAAAATTAAGTAAGTTATAATTTTCCCAGCAAAACTGTCGGATGCAAAGAACCGGTTGTAGAACAACTTGTACTTGCATGCAACCTGTTCTAATTTATGCTCTAAAGGTTTTTTCAATAAGAGCGCTACAAAAGTAAAAAAGTTTAAATAAAACAAAAACGGTTTTGGATATCAATGACATTCTTTATTCCTGTTGAACAACCCTATATTATCGGTGATTTTTGTTTGAGTTTGTCCTAAAAGCAACAGGTTCTGTTCCTCCAAACTAGGACAGGTTGGTTTGGAACCAGTTATAGAACCGGTTCTGCGGCAGTGAATTCTTCCATTTTGACTTCCAGGAATCAGTTCTAGAACCTGTTCCACGGAACCGGTGGTAAAAACACCTGTTCTAGAACAGGTTCAAAGGCAAACAGTTCAAAAAAATTTTGCTGGGTTAGGGTTCTTATAAAAATATGTAGATTATTTTATTTTTGACAATTTCGAACAAAATTTTGATGAATTTATTAAACGCGATCACGATTTTTCCCAAAATTCTGACGATTTTGTTACAAATTACCCAGCAAAACTTTCTATTACCTGGTAATAAGGTTTGTAAGAAGAAATTAAGGTATGTAACCTCTTACTTTGCTATTTCAACAGCTATTATTTTAACAAGGGCATGTCATTGGAGGTATGTACTTTTCAAAAGAGGGCTAGGTAACAACATAAGAACATGTTACTTTAATGTTACATATTAGGAGTTACGTAACCACTTACATAACCGATACTGAGCACAATACTACTTACATAATAGCTTAAAGTAAGGCCAAAACAATATGTTACAAACAGGTCTGAAATAACACATTAAAATTATGCGCTTACTTACTGTATAAAAATATATACTTACTTCTTACAAAAAAAAATTAAAATAAGATGTTATCGTGTTGGTTTTTTATAAATGCTAAAACGAAGCATATTCATATTTAATTAATATTTACTCAGATTAATATAAAGTTAACAAAAAACATAAAAAATATTTCAGTCAATATGTATAAAACATATAAATTATTTGTATCGAATATTTTAAATAGAAAATAACACTCATGTATCGCATTACAAATAACTCCTTATTTTGAGGTATTTGAATCCACCATCGGTAATAAGTGGCTATTTCTATTAAGTGATCACGTATCACATTAAAAGTAACTCCTTATTTTACGGTTTTAAAATATCCCATCTGTAATAAGTCGCTGCTATTATTTAGAACTCATGTTGTGTATTACAAGTAACTCTTTTCTTTGAGGTGTTTAAATATATCATTGGTAATAAGTTGCTATTACTACCCAGTAGTTATGCAGCACATTATACGTAAGACATTACATTTTAGTTATGAAATAATGCACTGGTAAGGGGTATGGTATTACCAGGTAATGTGTTCTGTAATACCAACATATTACCAAGGTTTTGCTGGGTAATTTGACAACATTGGACGCACCCTAATTGTCTCAACAACAGTCGTACCAAAAGTGATTTCTGTCTGTATACCGAAACGTATACTTAATACGTCTATTTAAATATTATACGTTCAATTCACTTGCGATTAAGAAGCTGTCACTAGCTAACAAATGGTTTGGACAATTGTAAAGTTGAACAATACACATATAAAGGGTTAACCAAACACTGTTTAAGAATTTTCAAATAAAACTAAATTCAAACCATTAAATGTATATCCCTTTAATGCAAACTTCATGTACTGACATTTAGCAAACTGCACTTGAGCCCTTTTCAGACATAGTCGTCGTACATTTTTATCGAAATAAAAACATAAAATTGCCTTTTTAGTACAAGAGAGCTTATGTAAGTCTTATATCTTTTGTTTTCTGTTCCAATTTAAAGTTTATTCACAGTTGCTGAAAACCCTTTAAAATTAAAACATGATTATGCCATTGGAAATACAATTCATGGAAACCTTTTGAGGGTGAATTTATATGACCACCAACAAGCATAAGCAATTTGCAATGTTATGCTACAATTGACCTAAACACAGGATAAAAAAACTTAGAGAAAAACGGAATGCAAAGAAAGTATTTGGAATATTCATAATAATTATTTTAAAGCAAAAGTGTTATAAAGTCCATTAATGTATGTAGCTGCAATTGCTGCATTTTAGCTATGCTGAAACTCGAAAACCTGTTGACCGATTTAAAGGTTTTAATATTTTCATGACCACCATACTAAATGTGTGGAAACAAAAAGCAGCCCTGATGCTAATACAAAAAGTAATAATATGGAAATCTCTAAAATAAACTTAGATACACCCAGAAAACAAATTCGGTGCACAACAACGCATTTATAGCCAATCGAATGGTTTGGTTGTGGTAGACGAGTACTCCAGTTGTGACAACAGAAAACTAATTGAGACAGGACTAATTTGTCTGTGACAACGGAATTTCAGTTGTATCAAGAATAATTTGGTATTCTCAATCGAAAACTTCATTTGTTGCAACTGAACCATTCGATTGGCAGCATATTGCCGGGTATGTAAAAAGCAAAATGTCTAGTTCAAAAAGTTCAAAATTTAAATTCCAGATATTAACTGCACATAATTTTCAACATCAAGCTGTTCTATGTGCCATGTCAGGGAACAATAGTGCATTTGTATTTTTGTGACATTTTCAAAAAACAGTTGGATTTAAAGTAGATTTCTAGTATTCACATACACTAAGGCAGGGTTGGCTAGCAGTGGCAGCCGTGTCACAGTTTTTTTTCGTGGATTTTCGCATTTTTGGTGGTACGCGACGTTGTTGAATATTTTCAAACAATTTTGATTTTGTTAGAAAACCAGCGAAAACATATGTAAGTATTTACTTTAGTTTAAAAAATTTGTGTTTTAAAGGGAGACTGTCTTTAAAAATAATTAATTTAGTTTTAAAATTATTTTGTTGTTTTCTTCATTATGGTTAATAATTGCACGAAAGTATTTTTGTTATAAAATATTATAATTTTCAGCACATCTCAATGTAGAAACGGTACTGAGGTATCATTACTTTTTGGATTACCAGCAATAATACCAAATGACTTTTTGCATTACTTTGAAAAGAATTTCGTAATAAAAAATAATGCGCTACCAATAATAATATATATTTTTTAGCATTAATTACAATATAATCTATTTTTAGATTGAGTATGTTTTCAACTTTGCTAAGGACCTCTTTTTTGATTTTTTGCATGCTGGTGCGGAAACACAGAAATTATGTTTATATATCCATATCCTAAAGCACTATGTTAACAAGGTAATATAAGTTTGTGCTGATGTTTGTAACACCAAGAAATATTGGATTCAGACCCGCATTTAAGTAAACCAATCGACTCAGGATCGATTGTGGTTTCGATTTAACGATGTCCGTCCGTCATTCTGTCTATTCTTGATTACAGACCATACATGGGAATTTTTCATTACCATTGAAATTTCATTACCATTAGCTCATACTAATGACAATGAAAAAAATTTCATTACCATTTAATGGTAATGAAATATTTTTCATTCGAAAAATCATTACTAATGGTAATGAAATTACACTAATGTATAAAAAACTAATTATGATTGATTAAAAACCATTTGTTTACAAAAAAATTCAGGCAAATGAAAAGGAACAACGGGTTTGGCCGGGGAAGTTATAAAACATAATTTTTTAAGGAGGATCCATTCCATTCCGTTAAATTTTACCTGGATACAAATAACAATGGAATGGAAAGTAATATTTAATTTCAAATGAGCATGAGCCTGCATGAGCATATTCCATATTCCATTTCAGCGAGTTCTACTCCATTTTTAGGTTTTTCTGTCAATGGCAATTATTTTTTTTAATTTATTCATTATCAATGCTAATGAAATTTAAAATCATTGTCATTAATCAATGAAATCAAATTTTAGAATCATTACCATTAATTAAAAAAAATGGTAATGAAAATAATTTCATTACAATTGATATAAATGCAATGGTAATGAAATCATTAATTAATTAGTCCACCTAATTAATTAGTCCTATGCATGTTACATATTAAGCCAATTTAAAGCACCACACTAAAAAAAAATCAGTAAAGTCAGCAAAAAATGTTGTTTTGTCAGCAAATTTTTAGTCAGCAGCGTGCTTGCAAAAAAGTTGGTAATTTGAAAATAGTAATCCCAGCAAAAGTTTTGTAACACTTTGCTAAAATTAGTAAAACCTTTTGCTGAATATTAGTAGAGTAAAAACAAACCTAAAAAAATTTGTAGAAAAGTAATACGAGGGTGGATCACAAAGTCCGTGACTTTTCGAACTTCTCTCTTAGTTATATGAAATGCAACATTGCTCCGGTCAAGTAGCATCTGCTAATAATTACTGTCAAGTTTTGAGCAAGTTCCGTCATTAACGTCATGGATTTCTCTAAAAATGGAAAAAAAGTGAATTTCTAGTGCTCATCAAACATTATTTTTTAGCGAAAAAATGTCACTCAAACCAAAGAATATCTTGAAAATACTCTTTTACCATCAATTTCAATGGTAAAAGAGTGGTTTACTTAGATTCGTTTATGTCGCACAATCACTAGTTACGCTGAACGCTCTGGATGGCCAATTGTGGTCAATATACCCGAAAATGTAGAAAAAATGCACGATATGGTGTTGGCCGATCGGAGAGTGAAAGTGCGTGAGATTGTTGATGCCACAGGCATTTCATATGGCACTGCGGTTTCAATTTTAAATGATTTGTTGTGTTTTAGAAATCTATAAGCAAGATGGGTGCCGCGTTTGCTCTAAATGCAATCGTGTGACAACTCGAAAGGATTGTTTGTTATTTAACCGCAATTCGAATGAATTTTTGCAGCGCTTTGTAATAAATAGTGGATGAAATACAATTCCATTACAACACACTGGAAACCAAGCAGCAGCCTAAGCAATGGGCTTCGGAGCGGCCAAGGTGGGCTTGTCGGCCAACAAGGTCATAGCGACAGTTTTTTTGGGATGCACGCGTAATAATCCACATCGATGCCAACTTATTGGATTAAAAAAAAACGACCCCATTTGGTCAAGACAAAGTTCTTTTTCATCAAGACAATGCATGGGTGCACATGTGTATAGTCTTTATTCCAAATCAAGAGAAATGGCTCTGTGGAAAGAGATTTAGCTCAAACTATGAATTTATTGATGCCTATTTTAAGGACTTTGAGAAATCCTATTTTTTGGAACGAACAAAAAAATTGGAGAAAGGTTAGACTAAGTGTACTGAGCTAAAAGGGGACTATGTTAAAAAATGAATTTTTTTTTAAATGTTCCTTTCTAATTTTTATTTAAAAAATAAAAATAGTTTTTTCGACCTTTTTAATTGATTAATTGGAAATTTATTAATTCAGGTCGAGGCCAATTTCCTTATTATGAATTAACATAACAAGTACTTTTTAAAAAAAAAATTATTTGCCAGAAGAGTATCCTGATGAGGAAAAATAGCAGTTTTTGGAAAAAGTACTTATTATGTTATTTCATAATAAGGAAATTGGCCTCGAACTGAATTAATAAATTTCTAATTAATCAATTAAAAAGGTCGAAAAAACAATTTTTATTTTTTAAATAAAAATTAAAAACCAACATTTTGACAACACTCATAGTACGGAGAAAAATGTTTTTGCCTCTTCTTGTAATAACAAAGAAGAAAGGTAAAAATAAAATTTGTATTTATATATACCGATGGTATGAAATACAAAAACAAAAAACTTTCATAATATTTCTATTGTTGGCTATGCTTTGCAGAAGACTTCGAAAACATATTTTATTGTTTGCTCCATTCCGAGATTTTGATGCTTCAAATTGCATTGCACTACTGCCACCACTTTCTAAAGAAAACTGATGAAGGGGACCTGGAAAATCCCCGAAACGATCGTCTTTTCATTCCTGAAAGTGTAGAGGATTTTGTATTTGTACTTGTATTTGTCAGGAGAGTATCCTGATGAAGAAAAATAGCATTTTTTAAAAAATTACTTATTATGTTAATTCATAATAAGGAAATTGGACTCGAACTTTGTTTTTGCTAAAAAGATGTGTCTCATTCGAAAAGCTACGGACTTATTTATTCGCCCTTATCCATATGCATTCCATATGCTTGAAAAAGATAATTTTTTGAATCAACTCGCATAATATTTAATTTATTGTATGAATCAGTAAAAAACGGATCTGGTGGATTTAAATTAAATTTCAACTACAATCACAATTTCAAATTTTCAATTACAAATTACATGTATTGTAATTAAAAGTGATTTTAATTACAAAACAATCATCTTTACTTCAATATAAAAAAGAAAAAGTGTATTTTAAATCATAAAAGTCGACTATTATTTTAAATTTCTTACCATACAAAATATTTAAAATGTACCTTGAAATTCTTTTTTATAGTATATTTAGACTAGGCCCAAATTACTTTAGTTTTCCTATACAATTTTCATACAAACTGAAAACCACATTCTACCTGGTTTTTGCCATAAACCAATAAAAAATATTTCAAATTTGCATTTTTCATACACCCGGTTTCTTTTAATTTAAGTAATTTTCAATACACCCTGTTACAACGAATATAGAAATAAAGCAAGTGTCAACAATAAATTTTTATATTTTTTTTAAATATTTCGGTTTTAGTGTTGTTATGCATTTTAAAATGTGTTAATAATTTTTCTCATTTAATTTAACAATAAAAACATAAAGCAAAGTGTTTAATAAAAAAGTGATGTGACAAAGAAAAACTAAATGACCAGTGTAAATGACTTGGCTTTTGCAATTTAGTTTTGTACAAAAACCACCTGGTTTTTGCTTATAGTACGTTCTCACTGACGAATTTTACCTGTTTTCGCCAGTGAAAACTATTTTCAAAACTTACCCATTCATACTACCACATTTGACGTTTAAAGCGTTTTCAAAATTATGTCAATACCACGAACCACTAAATTAGGAACTTTTAGCCAAAAAGATATATTATTTTTTTTTATTTTATCCAATTTTTAATAAAAATAAATTGATTTTTGTTTTAAATTTTTAAAATAATTGATAATAATTTTTTTATGTTTTTGACATTTTTCCATTTTCCCAATTCGTTTCTATTCAGAGTTGTAAAAAAGAGGAGTATTAGGAAATTGAAATGTTTTGGATTGAGTTTTCATCGAAAATACATTAGTTTGGTATTTTCGTTACTCTACCCGGGTAAAATAACCAAGTAAGAAAAATTTAAGAGTTGAAATTTAATCCGAAAAATAGTTAAAATAAGGCACAATTTTTTGTCATATTACAAATAAATATGGTTAACTATTTATTCAAATTATCTTTATTTAGCCACACACAAAACTAAACTTGAAAATGTTAAAAACACATTTTTATATAATAGTAATTTTGCACTTGTTTTTTATGAAAACATGTACATGAAAACGCATTTTAATTGTATTTTGGGACGAAAACTCAATTAACGTATTTTCGAGCCCAGTATGAATGAGGTATTAGTCTAAATTGAGTATTAAATTTGAAGTTTTCATTTGTTTTTATTTTATATTTATTTATTTTGTGTATTGTTTTCAAATTTTGTTTATATTTATTTACAAATTTCCTTTTCTTTTTGAATGTATATGTTTGCCATTATTTTAAAAGTTCTATTTTAAATCAGGGATGATAAAGTTGCTACTATAATACTTTCTATGATACTATTAGAGCCTAAAAAGTACTATGGTACTCCTTAGCATCATGTGATACTATTTTAAATTATTCAAAATAAATAGTAAAAAATTGAAGGAAACGTAATTCAAAGAAAAGATTTATAAAATTTTACAAAAAATATTAAACGTTTATTTGAATTTAAGAGAAAATCTTTAAGTTGTTGTGTTGTTGTCGAACTCAGTTTGATTTTGATTAATTTAAATTGTGGGGTAACTTCATTTTTAGTAAACTGGACATGTTGTCATGTTTAATACCGTTTTAATACCCAATCCATACATACATATATATTTTTTTTAAAGATTACAATTTTATAATTTTTGACCCCACTTTTTATACCCTACACCACTATGTGGTCAGGGTATTATTTAATATTAAAGATGAGACTGAAACGCTAAAATAATACTCAACGCTGAAGATTGGATGCAAGAACAAAAGCGATAGAATAATATAAAAAAAGTAATTGCGAAGAAAAAATAACAAAATGCACTATGTAGAATGGAGTACTACAACATTGTGAATCCAGCTTAATGATCTGTTTTATATTATCAACCTTATTTTAATGCACAAAAGAACTTTTGTAAATTAACGTTTTTTGTTAATTTATAATAAAAAATTTAAAAAAATAAATAAATGTTACTATGCGGGTCGAAAATACAAATTTTTAAGCAGGTTGGTACTATTTTGAGAATACCATTTATTATCCCTGTTTTAATTATTTTGTATGGTACGGTAAAAACAAAACCTTTCGCCCTTACTATCTAAATTTTTCAAATGTATATTTTAGTTAAAGTCGACTTTAGTTAAAATAATGGGTGACAGTATGCCTTCACTTGGTTTATTTTTGGAGCATTCTGATTGGTTAATTTATTTTCAACCAATGAAAATATTTGAAAATATAAATATTTTTGTAGGGTTTTCACACACAAAATGAACAAAACCGTATGATTAAAAATAAATACTCTTTTATAGTAAGGCCCCAGTGTAGAAACGGTAATGACATATCATTATTTTTTGGACTATCAGTAATGACACAGGACTTACTTTCTGCATTATTTGAAATTATGTATATAATAATGAGTTACTAATAATTACTTACTTTTTTCATTATTTCAAAATAAAAAATTATGTATTACCAATAATGACTTATTTTTATCATTATTTCAAAAATAAAATAATGATTGAGATTTTTTTGTAAATTTTTTGAAATCTATTTTTAGACTCAATATTTTTTTCAACACTGGCAATGATATATGTAACCACATATTTTTTGATTTTTTGTATGTTGGCGAGTAAGCTGACTTGTGCTCAGCAATTCAATTATGTTTTTATCTATCAAATATTACATGTCGAGATAGCTTAGATGGTACAGCTATAAACTGGCAGTCTGGAGTCCCAGGTTCGATTCCTGCACGAGAAGATTTTTTTGAAAATCTATTTTAGAATCATTACTTTTTTTTTAAAAGAGAAGCAACACTCAAGAAATTCTTCCTATTAATTAACGTGTTGCTTCCTTTGGAAAGGGGATAGAGAAGAAGTGAAAGGTGGTGAACGAATATGACCCATCTACGCCGATGGCTTGAACAACAGACAATTAGTTGTTAGATGCTCACGTGTTGGTATACTATATGATTTATTTATATAAAAATTAAGAGGCAAAAATAGGGCTTCAAATATGGCAATACTGTAATTGCGCGAGATGTTGAATTTTAGAACAGTTGTTGCGCGCAATGTGACGGTGAGTTGGCGAACTTAGTTAATTCTTGCTCTTGTGATTACAAAACACATATTGTATAGGTTGCGATTGAAAAAAATTCAATTAGCCACACTCGCCGCTATGTAGACCGTGTTGTGTCTCTTGCCAAGAGTTGATACTACGAGTCATAGGCTGTGCAGAGGGCTGCCGGTTCGATCCCCGGTCATGGCAATACACAAAATGTTTTTCAAAATTAAGACAAATTAATAATTAAAAATTACTTTGATCAGTTGCCACATAAACTAACTACTGACGAGTCTTTGGGTGAGACGAAACTGCGGCAGTCTGGTGATTCCCTTGTGTCTGTTAAATTTTTCAATAATAATATTTTCTTCTTCTTTTTCCTATAAATCAGCTATAGAACGAATTAGTTTTTGGTTTCTTAAGTGCCTATGCATAATAATTTGAAAACTTTATAACACATTTATAAAATGAATTTTGTATGGAAAATTTGTTTTATAAGTTATATGATTATGCATATGACCCTTATTCTTTTTCCATAGAAAATCACTTAATTTTTTTTATAAAATATATTAAATAATAAATCCCTTAAAATGTTAAGGGTTTTCTGTTGAAAAGGCTTTAGAAAGTTAAATATTTTCTATCAGAAAAGTCCTTGAAATCTAAGAGTTTTTCTATTGAAAACATTTTTTGAAGTCTATAGCAAAAAGTTCTCAGGGTCAGAGTGATTTTTTTACAATAGAAGTCACAGGTATCTAACGGATTTTCTGTGAGAAAACATCCATAGTTTCAAACGCTTTTAACAGTAAAAAATTATCAGAAATTGTGTAATTTTCTTTGGAAAATATTCTCAGAATTCGAGGGCTATTCTTTAGTAAATACTCCTAATCTTAAAATATAACAGTTTGTCTACACGAAAAAGTCGGCAAATTCTCATAACACAGCAGTTTTCTGTAGGAAAGTATTCAGAATATGGGAGTTTTTATTCAGGAAAAGTTTTCATAATTGTAGAATATTTCCTTAGAATAGGAGCGGGTTCTTCTTCTTCTTTCGGTACGAACAATTCAATAGAAAATTCTACTTAGCACTTACCTTTGTTATTGAAAAACCTAAGTTATAAATATTTTTTATAAGAAAAACTTCAGATTATAAACACTTTTTCTTATAGAAAAACCTCAGATTCTGAGGATTTTGTCCTTGAGAAATATCCTAAGATAGAATTATTTTTTTAATAGGAAAAACTACTTTTGTATCATAAAATGCAATGATATTCATTTTCTTGCCTTTATATAAAATTACAAAAAATCGAAACTGGTGGTATCAAAAAGTTTCCATTAGGTTTCGATGAAATATTCTGATTCGCCTGAGTCAAATTACCGAAGCTTTGAAAGAAAAAATAATAGGGGTTTTCATATAAACTAGTAAATTCCTTGTAAACCTTGTATAAATACAAACCATATTTTTTCTGTAAGGAGTTTGAAATTAAACTCATAAATATACCAGGTTTACACCGTTTACGAGTAGAATACGAGTTTATATGAAAACCCCTAATGTAAATCGAGATATTTGAAAGACAAGCAAACTTTATCGTTACATTTCAAGTGTAGATGTAAGAGATTAATCAGAACTGAGTCGACAACGACAACGACATGTGCTTTTCAATATATTTTGTATGGGAAGCAAAATATCGCCATGTCGTCCGGCGATTTGTCGTCGTAATATAATCTATTCTATTCTCTTGACGACACACTAACACACACTTAAAATATTTGTCAAAATGTTGCCATATTTTTAACTAATTAAGGGAACAGAGTTGCAGAAATTCGTATTAAAGTTGCAAAAATTCGTACTTTGTTCACAAAAAATTTATTTTTAAAATATAATTGAAAATAAAAATACATAATTTACCGCAAACAAGCAAAATTAAATACAAAAAAATGTAAAACAACAAGAATTAATGCAAAAGCAATTGAATTGGTGAAGACTTGTAGCGAAACAAATACAAACAAAACTTTCATTTTTTTCTAAACGTCAACAAATGTCGACGGTCGATTGTCGCAGAATTTAATTTAATCGCGACGACTTTTGCTGTCGTCAATCGACACAGTTGTGATTAACCTCTTACATTTCAAGTGGAGCAGCACTTAACACACAAAGAGTTTTACTAATTATTTACCAAATAGCCTGGCAAATAATTCGTAAATCTCTTTGTGTGTTAGTAAAACTCTTTGTCGCTTAATTATTTTTGTTCGCCGTTTCCCAAAATTCATGGGTGGTCATTACCCTCTTGCTTACAAAACAATGAGTTACCAGCATACTTACTTCCTAGTTGAAAATTTCGTGACGACGTCTTCATAATGGCTTAGCGATATATCGCTAACGTTGCTGACTTGCTGATCCTCTCTCATACAAAATACATATAGACACTAGACTGGCCATTCGTTGTATGGGTGATTTTAAAGTTGTTATGAAACCCGTTCCCCGGGCTTACTTTGTGAGTTTACTGGAACAACTAATCCAGAAAAAATATAAGCTCAATTAAAGAATTTTCGAGCTATCCCTTGCCCTTGAAAGTTTTGAAATACAACCCAGTGTAGAAACGGTAATGACATATCATTATTTTTTGGACTACCAGTAATGACACCCACTTACCTTCTGCATTATTTTAAAACATATAATAATGAGTTACTGATAATGACTTATTTTTATCATTATTTCAAATAGAAAATAATTTTCTAGATTTTTTTGAAAATTTTTTGAAATCTATTTTTAGACTCAATATATTTTAAATACTGGTAAGGATATATGTAACCACATATTTTTTGATTTTTTGTATGTTGGCGAGTAAGCTTACTTGTGTGCAGCAGGTCAATTATGTTTTTATCTTATAAATATTACATATCGATATAGTTCAGACTGACTGTATTGACTGGCAATCTGTAGACCCAGGTTCGATTCCCGCACCAGCAAATTTTATTAAAAAAAAAAAATACAATAAAAAATATTTTTTTTAAATAATTTATTTTTTAAAAATCTATTTTTAGACTCATTATTTTTGTTAGTACTGGTAAGCACATAGGTAACGATATATTTTTTGATTTTTCGTATGCTGGTGTGTAACCATAACTCATTATTTTTCGCGACATCGCCATATAAAAGTAATAAGAAATGTAATAACAAAAGTAACTAGTTACCATTACCAAGTATGTAGTTACATAACCACATATCTGGTAATGCTTTTCTACACTGGGCCCAGTGTAGAAACGGTAATAACATATCATTATTTTTTGGACTACCAGTAATGACACCCACTTACCTTCTGCATTATTTTAAAACAAATAGTAATGAGTTACTGATAATTACTTATTTGTATCATTATTTCAAATAGAAAATAATTTTCTAGATTTTTTTGAAATCTATTTTTAGACTCAATATTTTTTAAACACTGGTAAGGATATATGTAACCACATACATATAACACTGGGAAAAAGAAAAATTACTTTTTTGGATTTTTTGAAAATACTGGCTCATAAATAAATATCTTTCTGGAATTTTTCAAAAGAATTGTAATTGGAATCAATTACTTTTCCAACAAGGCATAAAAATCCAAATCGGTGAGAAAATATTTAAGTAATTACGATTTGCCCAGACAGTTGTAGGGTTAAAATGGGATAAATTATGAAAATTATAAAAAAATTAAATATTTTTTTTCAAAAACTTACAATGTTATACTCTAGTTTTAATTCTAGGATCTATAAATATTCAGATATACATTTTTTTCTCTCTTGGATTACGATAACCTTGTCCCGGGTATTGACAAAATGGGATTTTTTTTTGTAAATTTGCAAAGTTCTAATTATGAGTTTTTTAAGATTTTGTTCAACAATATAATAAAAGTGGTCTACTGAAAATTACACATATCCCTCTTTTAACTTACACAGAAAAAAAAGTTACATGGAATGAATTTTTATACCCTACACCACTACGTGGAGAGGGTATAATAAGTTTGTGCTGATGTTTGTAACACCAAAAAATATTGGACCTAGACCCATCTTACAGTATACCGATCGGCTCAGAATCACTTTTTATGTCGATTTAACGATGTCCATTAGGATGTCCCTTAATATAACGATTTGCTGATTTTCGTTCATTACACCCCCCAGTTTTATTGGAAATGATCCCAAATGGAAGACATCGATTTTTTGGAAAAAAAGTGTATTACTATTAAAAATTCCCAAAATTCTAAATTTCTAAAAAAATTATTTTTTATTCCATTTATTCATTTAATATAGGCAAAATGATTCAGACATGGAATTTTGACTTCATCGGATAATATTAACCCACTTTAGCCTGGAGTCGAAAATGACCCACGAATTTGATAAAAATGCAAAAACGTGTTATTTTTTAATTAATTTTAAAGATTTTTTAAAATGCCTGATTTGGAGATGTCGATTGCTATTTGTACCACATAATAGTTGATATTAAAGAAAAAAAATAAATTGGAAAAATGATTATTCGAGTTTGTGTTTGGAGCGACTGCTTTCCAGGACATTTTACAAAAATTGCTCATTTTGTCAAAAATTTAACAAAATTTGAATGTTTTCATAAAATTTTACACAGTTTTCGGAAAAACATCACTTAAATTTGGTCATACTATACCCGATCAAAAAAATTCATATATAGTCATATATAGTAATATCTTGTTTTATCTTATAATATCCCAGGAAATATTTTTACAATCGGTAGCCAACCACACCTATTCTACAACTGGTCCCACTCCAACCGATTCCATGGAACTGGTTCCGGAACCAATTCCTGGGATCCCATATGGAAGGTATTACTGAAGTAGAATCAGTTCTAGAACTAGTTCCAGAACTGATTTTAGAGCAACCGGTTCCACTTAATATATTATATTAAATGCTGTAAGATATAGTTATATATTATTCCATATATGGTGCAAGTTTAACAATATAATTTGAGATATGATTATATATGGTCCCACATCAATAATATTTTCTATATGTTTAATATATAATTATATATAGTCACATATAACCTGAAAGACCCTACTATCGAATCCCAGCTCGGGCACAAACATTTTTTTTTTTTCTTTTTTAACTCAATTTAATTTACTTGAAAATATTCCTTTACAGATCTTAAAAAAATTAACCCATTTTCTGCCAACTGGGATTAATAATATTTTAATATGTAATTATATATTGTCATATATAACCCCACACATAATTATATATGTGACAGGTCTTATTATCGAATCCTAGCTCGGGCACAAAAAAAAATTTTTTTTTAACTTTTTTTAACTCAATTTGATTTATAAATATTTTTTTAACAGATCTTAAAAAGATTATACCATTTTGTTGCTGTTGACACAAATTATGTTTTCAATTAATAGTATTTTAAATATATAATTACATAGATATCGTAATGTATAATAATTTCGTTAAAGTTCTGAATTTGAGTTCTTCCAGAGTGAAAATGTTTTTTTTTGTAATATTTCTACATAAAATTTTGGCAATATTCTTATTTACTACTACTTTTAATGAAAAACAACTTGTGAAAAAGTGTTGGGTAAGAGAATTTCCAAAGGATTTATATTACCTTTTCAACAACATGTATATTGTTCTTATCCCATTATTAATTTCGCAAATACAGACAGTTGATATTTAGACTTTTGACCCATAAAAATCGTGGCCTAGACCCTCCAACAAACATTTTTTTTATCTTTTTCCTGCCGACGGAGTTTTTTTAATGAAATAAATATTTTTTTAATAAATAAATATTTTTTTTAATTTTTTGTGTTATTTTTAAAATTTTATTAGAATTTAAATTATTCCAAATATATCATAGGATAAATTTTGATCTCAAATTATCCAATTCGATCTGCCAAAATTAGCCTATCCATTTGTATCTAATTGGATGTAAATTAATCTTGTGAGATATTTTGGAACTATCAGGATCTCAATTTTAAATTATTGGATATTATTGGATCTCCCAATTTTGAGATCTATTTGGATCTAATTTAATCCTGTAATATATTTCAGGGATCTAATTGGATATTACTGGATACCCCAATTTTGAGATGAACTTGGACAAGATTAAATGTCAAACTATATCAAATGGGATATGGCTATATATGCTAGATATAATGCTTTTTTGATCGGGTAATTATCTTTACATTTGTTTAAAAAATATTTAACTCTTGGTGGCCTGGGGTCAGAAAAGACCCATGAAACTTAATATTAATTATGACTACGAGATTGTAAAGCCGTTAAATTGATATAAAAAAAATCTCAACTAACTCACTAACAATAATGGAGACACATTCAATTAGGATGGTGCCAGAATAAACCGAGAAATTAACAAACTGTTATTTAACGATTATGCATAACATTTTTTAATAAACTTTTAATAAGGAAAATCAATACATTAGTAATTGTATACCTTAACGATTAAAATTAAGAAAAGTTTATGCATTAGAGCTTATATTAATAATTTAAAGAAAGTATATATGTTTGGATAGATCAGGCAAGTTTCTTTTAAATACTCTTTAAAAATTCAAAACCGGTTAAGAAATGACTGAGTTACAAATGTTTAATTGCACCAGTCACAAAAAATATTCTTTTCTCCTATTTCGAAAATTTGAGGGTATATTACAAATTTTCAAACCGGTTTTGTAATATACTAAGCTAGACCTACAACCTAAACTAGGTCAATTTAAAAGTGTCTTCAAAAATTTTTCTTTGTTGACCAGTGTAATTGTAAGAAATGGTTCTTTTGTTTTATAATAAAGATTATCCGAAGAAATTTAATTTCTTTTTTTGACAAAAGTACCTCTAATTAATCGCCCTAAACTTTTAGATATTTTGCAAAATATACCATTTTTTACAAAAAGATTAAAAAAAGAAAAACATCAATTATTCGGGAATTTTAAAAATTTGTGTAAAAGATTTGTAGAAAACAATACTGGTAACGCTCTTTTGTAGTTGTACTGGGATAAGGAAAAAAAAAACTGTGTTCTCCCAAAACTATTTTGTTTGTACTGTTGGCAATTTCCACGAATTCAGTTGGGGCATCCGAATTAAGAAGTTGCCTTAAGCGAATCAACGAAATTGTTTTGAAATTAAATTATATATATTTATTAGAGTTCGTCGCAAAAATTTGATTTTCGGATATCATCACTTTTTTTAAAGTTTTTTTCTTTTTTATTTCAACTCCTTCCACTGGCGCAAGTCGTCCAAAAACGCTAATTTTAAGACCCTTTTCCTCCAGAGCAAAAACAGCTGCATTTATAGGAAATCTGATTTTACCATTCGATTCTACAACAAAATTTAATACGCAAAACTTTTTTTTTACATTTTCAAAATACACCAGATAGCCATTAGAGTGATTCGAAAATCCGCTTTTTTCAAAAACTTCTAAAAAGTAATTTTTTATTACACACAATGAAAATGTATTTCCGGCGGAGTACATGGGTATAAAAAATTTGGATATACCGCGAACCGTTAAAAAGTTATTAGCAAATCAAATTTGGATTTTTGTTTTTAATTCAATGAAAAAGTATTTGAGCTAATTAAAATGCAGCTTTCAATACTCGCTGCCGCATTATAAATTTATTTTTTAGTAATGACAAAATAATTTGTAAGTTTTGTAATATTTATTACAAAGACTTTTTTTTACTAAACATATTTGATTACTAAATAACGTCGCGGTATATCAAAAATTTTTGTACCAATATTCTCAGCAGGGAATACATTTTCATTGTTAGTAATAAAAAAGTAACTTTTTTGAAATTTTTAAAAAAAGGGAATTTTTGGACCACTCTAATGAATATCTGCTGTATTCAGAAAACGCAAAAAAAATGTTTTTTATATTAATTTTTGCTGTCGAATCTAATGGTAAAATCAGATTTCCCAGAAATGCAGGCGTTTTTCTCTGCAGAAAATGGGTTGAAATAAAAAAGAAAAAAACACCATTCTTTTTTTACATCAAAATCTTTTAAAAAAAAGTGATAATTCGGATATTATCAAATAAATTTTTTTTTGACGAACCCTAATATTTATAATTCATGTATAGGAATAAGCATTTAAGATAATTTTCCTTTTGTTTAAATTCGTAACGGTACTTCCTAGAGTTATAACAAATTGGAAGACGAAGAAATTAATGAAAAATAGTCAATCGACTATAAACTTTTATCCAGAAATGAAAATCATAAATCAAGTCGCTCAAGATTAATATTTTTTGGTGGTTATGGCTCAATATGTGAGTCTATTTTTTAAGCATACAGTGTACTTGAAAATATATTAATCTCGCTAAAGGAAAGTTATATTTCAAACGTATTCTTAAAGCAAATTTTTTTCTAGCAAGGCAAATGTTCTTAGTTTGGTTATTGTTTAATGTATGTTCAATAAGACTGTATATAAAAAGAAAGAAATCGTGTAAAAAGGAAAAGACTTAGGGCCAAATTTACAGTCATAACTAGGGCAAGGAATATCATGCACTTATATATATATATTCGTTCCTTTTACTCCTGCAAGGAGCATAGGGCCGCAACAAGATTATCCCAATACGTTCGATCTGATGCACGGTGTTTGATTTCATTCCAACGAAGGTGTAAGTTGGATATTTCGGTTTCAATTTGCCGTTTCCAGGTGTGTGCTGGTCTTCCTATACGTCGACTGCCTTGCGGGTTCCAGTCTATAGCTTGTTTAGCAATATCATTGGGTTGTTTACGTAATGTATGTCCAATCCAATTCCATTTGCGTTTGCGGATTTCAATTTGGATAGGTTGTTGACCAGTTTCTGACCAGAGTCGGCAATTTGAAATTGTTCTAGGCCAGAATATGTGTAGAATCTTCCTTAAGCATTTATTCACAAAAACTTGTATGGAATGTAAGTCGCGAGGTACTGCATTCCACGTCTCGCATCCATACAACAGTGTGGATTTTATATTGGAGTTGAATATCCTTAGCTTCGTCCTTCTTGATATATGTGAAGAGTTCTACACTGACTTGAGTAAAATTTTCATTTTTATATAAATTAATAAATACCAGTAACTACCCATAAAAATTAAGGTATCAGTACCGATATTTGGAATTTCTTTTAGAGGTGTTGGCAACAGTATTAAATTTGAAACGGTATTTTAGCGATAACGGTAACCAACCTTGATTTTTAAGATATTAATGGTTTCATTTCACTAATGTAATTTTTAAAATAGGAAGTAGTTAATAGCTCTTCTGATCACTTCTTTAAAGCAAGGTTGGTTACCGTTATCGTTATAATACCGTTATCGCTAAAATACCGTTTCAAATTGAATACCGTTACCGTTATCGATACCTCTAAAAAAATTTATAAATACCGTTATCGTTACCGTTATTTTTATGGGTATTTATTATTTTATATAAAAATTAAAATTTTTTTATTTTTTATTTTATAATCTTGAGTGTTTTTTTTTACAAAAAATTTATAGATAATAATTTTACTTACTAAAACTACCAGTATTGAATTTATAGCTTAAAATCTGTATTTTCAGTACTTCAAATTAAAAATATGCCATGTTTTTACTTGTTTTTATATGTGTTTAACATAATTTTTAATACCGGTACGTATTATTGCTGTTTCGATAACGGTATACCGTTACCGAAACAGTCTTAAATACCGTTACCTTTACCGTTACCTAAACAAACGAAATCTGATACCGTTACCGTTACCCTTACCGTTATTCGTTTCGGTAACCAACCTTGCTTTAAAGATTAATAAAGCTTTGAAGCCAAATTTAGTCTTAAATCTCCACAATAGTTTTGACCATTTTCATACATACCCTACGGGAAATTTTAACAAACTGTCACCGAACTGGCCCCTTTATATGAAATAGACTGGTCACTTTTACATGGCGTTGTCATAGGAGGGGGAAATTGACCCCTTGTGACATGTCACAAGACAAATCCCAGCACAGGTCCCTGAACTTTGTTTTTTATGAGAGTTCAGTAACCTGTCCTAGGATTTGTCTTGTGACATGTCACAAGGGGTCAATTTCCCCCTCCTATGACAACGCCATGTAAAAGTGACCAGTTTATTTCATATAAAGGGTCCAGTTCGGTGACAGTTTGTTAAAATTTCCCGTAGGGTACATACAGAAATATTTTAAGAAAAATGTTCACTTTTGTAAGAGTTTATTTGTAAAAAAAACTTAAAAAATCTCGAAAATTGCGATTGCGGATAAGACCTTGTTCTAAAATCATTACATATAATAACCTCTGGGCTACCGAACCTTTGAACACCAAAAAATTCAAACGCTTATTGAATCCTTAAAACTTCTATTAGAAGCTGTTCTTTTACCAATAAACTGCACCAATTTTTACAATCTGAACTCAATCGGTACCCATAAATCCAAAAATTGCCATTCCCAGTATGTTTTTTCATTAATTTCACTGTGTTCAGGCTCCAAAGGCAGGAATATAACGACAAATCTGAAAATCCACTAATTGATAGAATAATCGGTATCTCTCTCGCATTTAAAATATCAATCAAAACATACCGCTCATTAACAGGTTCATCCATCGGCATTATTACCTAATGATGCAGTACCAATTGTTGGCGCGACCACGATTATATATTTTTTTTTTTTTAATTTTTGATGTATAAAACAGAAACATGTGCTCTTTATTATATATTTTTTTTATTTGTTTGCATATTTATTTTTTATAAGAAATATATTTTGACAAATTCAGTATTACTTTTAGTTGTTCGTAAATTTACACACATTATGCCTAATATTTGGTTTTAAACACAATGTTCTAACATTAGACACAAAGTGTGTAATTATAAATAAGAAATACATCTTAATATATTTTATATGTATTTTTGTACACAAAAATATGTATTAAAAAATTGTACACATTTGATGTCTAATTTTGGGCATTTTGAGTAATGTTACATAAAATTTTACATATTCATTAGTAGTGAATTTACAAGCATTTTTTAAAGTGTAGGAATAGGAACATAAGAATGTTTATTTTTAGAAATAATGAGAAAAAAAATAATATTTTATTAATAAAATTAATAAAATGAAAAATATGCACAAACATGCATTAAAAAACGCAAAATAGGCATTACAAAGGCACCAAATATGCATTTGAAGTCAAAATATGCAAAAAATGCATTTTTGTCTAAATATGCAAAAATATGAAATTACAAATCGATGCCATTTTGTTCTAAATTTGATGATTCGGGTAAAGATTTAGTCCATATCAGTTTTGGGCTATCGATGAAAAACATGCATTTACATGGAATTGCTTGCCCTAGTCATAACCATGAATGGTTTTTTTTTCTCCAAAATTTGCCCTTATTTTTTATTACTCGTATATATTTTTTTTTTCTTTAACATTAAAAGAGATTTTAATGTTAGAGTCCTTTAAACTAAGATAATAAGAGCAAGAATAATAACAAAAATACTACCACATAAACAAATTCAAACAAGCATACATACACAAATTCCCATATTTATATACCTTAACAAATGGAGTTTAATATAGTAAAACTGTTGCTTTTCAATTTAGTCTTATTTGAGGCTGCATGCTAAACAGTTGTTTCCTTCCGGTAAAAAAAAAAGGTATAAGGCAACTTGCCAAGTGATTTGTTTTTGTGGACATATTTTATAAAATACACACACACAAATACATAAACACATATACACTCAGATAAATACCTATCATAATAATACAATACCAGATACACTTGCTTTGAAGCAACACATTCAAAGTAAAATTACGGTGCTTAAAACATTAATAAATCATTAAATTCTCTGTGTAAAGAAACGTAAGAAACAAAGCAATAAAGTGTGTTTAATTATACGGAAATTTTGTGCAAAAAGTTTCAAAGGAAACAATTTAAAAATAAAAAATATATGAAAATATACTAGAAAATTATATACATACACATATATTTATAACGAAGAGGATGTTTAAAAAGTGAAAATATTTAGTGTAAATCTATTACTGAAAATAAGATATTTAATTACAGATTACTCTAATTTTAAAATAACTTATGTTGCTACCTTTAAAGGTGTTTTAATCGACTTTATGAAAGCGTATGTATGTATATTATGTATAAATGATTGTGATTTGATGTGATTTTCTGTTTTATTTTTTTTGTAAAATTCTAATGTCATATCAAGGTTAAAAACTAAAGTTTTTTTTTAATAAACTAAAGAATATATTATAATATGAAAAGAAATATGTCAATATTACAATTAAGGCATAACTTTATATTTGGGGTACTTTAGATGTTAAAATTAGTTTTATAAAATTAAGTATAACATGGCATATAAACATATTAGGGGTTTTCATATAAACTCTTATTCTACTCGTAAACGGTGTAAACCTGGTATGTTTATGAGTTTAATGTCAAACTCCATACATAAAAAATATAGTTCGTATTTATACAAGGTTTACAAGCAATTTACGAGTTTATATGAAAACCCCTATTATTTTGTGAATTTAAAAGTAAATAACATGTTTCAAGGAAAATTTTGTAAGAAAAATATATACTAAAACTGATTTTAGAGGAACTTGGAGACGAATTTAATTTTGTAAGTTTGAGGTAAAAAAAGAGGAATAAACCTTTTATTCTAAAAATTATAAACACCTTTAATTTGCAGATCTTTTTTATGAGAAGTCTTCATAAGTGATTTTTCACTAAGTCGCTATTAATTGTTTGTATTTTATAATTGTCAGATTGTCTCTATATGATAATTTTTCAACAACCGGATGCAGGATCCGAACATGCGACTACTCCTACATTAGAAACGTAAATATACTAAAGTGCCTCCGCTTAACGACCTAACCCAAGTAAGGCCTTGAATGCAATATAACTCAATTCGCAGTTTTCTTTGTTATTGGTTTTACCATGGTTGGTAATCGAAACGATGCGGTTATCAGTAACCGAACTTTTACAATAATCCAAGGAAGTTTCACTGGAAATCGTCCATTGAAACTTTACAATAATTAATGCAGTTTTTCATAAAATTTTATGAAAATTTTCATATTAAATGAATGTTTTTCGATCGATTTTAGATCATATATGTTAATATCTCTTTTTGTATAAATAATTTTTCAAATTAAAGAAAGATGATACAATTTTTACAAGTAAATTACAAAGAATAAAAAATTAGAAAAAATTCGATAAGACTAGCAGGACAGAATACATATTTTCGGCTTTCGCTAGAAGGCCACCGTAATTGTCTACTTATGCTAAGCGGAAAACAAATAATAACATGTTATCAACTCAACTAGACTAACATCAACGAAATCTAACAATGCTATTTTTATCCTTTGTTATTACTGTTTTTGCTTTGAACTTTAATTCTTAAAGTATGTATTTTAAGGGTATCGATATTTAAGCGTTATTGCACACAGAAAATAAATTGCTTGGAACTGTATCAAAACTAGGGTTTATCCCGCCCTTTTTACAATCCCGCAACCCCGGGAATTTCATGCGGGATTTCCCGGGATTTTTTGGATTCTTTTACAAAAGTTATAGCTAATATATATTGCAATTTTGGAAGCTTTATTTAAATTTAAAGCATTCATGTTTTTCAAATCAATTTAAATAAAAATATTTAAAATGAAAAATACGATTTAAAATTTAATAAACTGAATTACTACAATATAAAAAAAATATTATTTAGGCCAAATTGTTTTTGAACGTCAGCTGAATTTGGTTTAGTTACCAATAAAAATAAACGTACTTCGGAAAAAAATTTTTTCTTTAAAACGATGATCTTTGTTCAAGTAAAGCAATATATACAACATTTGAACATCATTACTTCAGTTCCAAATATCTCCAAAAAGCCTGTGCATTAAAATTAAAAAAAATTAGTAATATTTTCGTATTTTCAGCTGATATAAGTAATTTGAGTGTTTTTTACTTCAAATAATTTCATTTAAATTTCAATTGCTACTCCTTTATTTTAATTGTATTTTTTAAAAATTATTTATTTTTAAAATAATGCATCAGATGCTTTTTCAAATTATTTTGGATTTTTTATATGTTAATTTAAAATGCAACTATGAAAATTAAATAACCATGCAAACGAAGATGATCATTAATGAGTCAGAAATTAGCTCCAATAACATAAACATTTTTCCACTTTTTCCTATGAAAGTGGTCCGTCCAAAAGAGCCCCTTGTGTACTCAGGAATGACTCAGAAAAAAGAACATATAAAATCCAAATTTTCCTCATAATTTTAAAAAATTTTGGAATCTTTACGTCAGAAAAATTAACCCTCAATTTGAGACAGCTTTTTAGATTGTAGAGACAAATTTTTGGGTTGTTTTCTGAGGGTTCATATTTTCTACCAGAAAAAAAGAGTGTTTTTCAAAAAAACAATAATCATTTCTATAAGCCATTTAAGAATCTTATTTATGAGCGCTCCGAAATTGCTGGCTGGGAATTTATTTTTAAAAATTTCTAATCAAAAAATACCAATTAAATTTAAAAAATTATTGAATAATATTTTATTTTCTATTTTTATAAAAAGATTTAAGCCAATTTACCTAAAAATTTGTGTGAAAAATACTCCCTTTGAAACTTTTTTATAAAAATAATTTTAGACGAATTCTTCTGTAAATCTCCATAGAAACAAAATATCTAGAAATATAAATTTTTGGATTCCATACTTAAGAAATGTTTAAGTAAAAAATCGATCTGACTTTCGACTATAAAACTGGTCTGACACAAGTTTGCACCCATGAACAATTCCAATATGTCCTAAAAGAAGAGACGAAAATAAAATACCCGTGTCTTTCATTTTGTCTATATTAATTCGTTTAACCGTTTAAAACGCGAATTAATTCAGTTATTTCTAAGAGTTTTTTTTTTAATTAAGACGGCCTTCCATATAAATATATTACCTCAATATTAATTCGCGATTTAAACTGTTAGAAGAATTGATCTAGAAAAAGTGGAAGACATGGATATTTTTTTTATTTTTATACCCTACACCACTATGTGGTCATTATACCCTACACCACTATGTGGTCAGGGTATTATAAGTTTGTGCTGATGTTTGTAACACCAAAAAATATTGGTCCTAGACCCACCTTATAGTATACCGATCGGCTTAGAATTTTGTTTATTTCGATTTAACGATGTCCGTGTGTCCGTCCGTCTGTCTGTCCATGCATTCTTGTGCGCACTCTACAGGTCGCAAATATTAAGATATTTTGATGAAACTTGGTACACTGATTTATGTCGGCCCAAGGACGAAGCCTATTGATTTTGGTGAACATCGGTCCATGTTTAGACCTAGTGCCCATATAAGGGTCCTACCAAAATTATATTGTTTATACGTTGCAGGTCGCAAATATTAAGATATTTTGATGAAATTTGGTACACCGACCTATGGCAGCCCAAGGACGAAGCCTATTGATTTTGGTGAACACCGGTCCATGTTTAGACCTAGTGCCCATATAAGGGTCACCCCAAAATTGGCTTGGTTACAAACTGCAGGACGCAAATATTAAGATATTTTGATGAAGTTTGGTATACCGACTTATATCAGCCCAAGGACGAAGCCTATTGATTTTGGTTAACACCGGTCCATGTTTAGACCTAGTGCCCATATAAGAGTCCCCCCAAAATTGGTTTGGTTACAAACTGCAGGTCGCAAATATTAAGATATTTTAATGAAATTTGGTTCGCTGGCTCACATTATAGAAAATTTTGACACGAGCCCCATTTTAACCCATTCGAATTTCGGATCCAAACATTAGTTGCCTTTTACCCAGACTGGTGTAGGGTCGGCATGCCCGACTTTAACCTTTTTACTCGTTTATATATTAAGTAGATTTTCTCATAGGTACAACCAAAAAATTTACCTTGTCGGACGGTGTTGTAATAGAAATCCAATACAACATATGTCGGATTTATTTATTTTCGAATGAGCGGGAATTCCCGGGATCCCTGGAAATTCAGAAAAAAATCCCGCTGTCCCGGGAAATGAAAAAGTCCGGGAAAAGAAAAACCCTAATCAAAACCAACGAAATTTTTCCTTATTTCATGATTTTAATTGCAATTACTTAAAATTCATCCTCAGAAAAGTTAAAATTATTTATAAACATGAAATAAAAAACATTAAGCGAAAACCTGTGACATTATTTATCCATTGCCACATTTTATAATTAATAACGAAAAAATACTACACCTTTTGCAATTGTAATTCAGAAAATATCAATTGAAATTCAGAAAATATCAATTGAAATTCGGAATTTCCATTTGAAATTCAGAAAACATCAATTGAAATTCAGAATTTCCATTTGAAATTCAGAAAACATCAATTGAAATTCAGATTTTCCATTTGAAATTCAGAAAATATCATTTGAAATTCAGAAAATATCAATTTAAATTCAGACAATATCATTTGAAATTCAGAAACTATCATTTGAAATTCAGAAAATATCAATTATTATTCAGAAAACATCAATTGAAATTCAGGAAATATCAATTGAAATTCAGGAAATATCAACTGAAATTCAGAAATCGTCATTTGAAATTCAGAAAATATCAATTGAAATTCAGAAACCGTCATTTGAAATTCAGAAAATATCAATTGATATTCAGAAAACAGAAATTGAAATTCAAAAAATATCAATTGATATTCAAAAAACAGAAATTGAAATTCAGAAAATATCAATTGAAATTCAGAAAATATCAATTGAAATTCAGAAATCGTCATTTGAAATTCAGAAAATATCAATAGAAATTCAGAAACCGTCATTTGAAATTACGAAAATATCAATTGAAATTCAGAAAATATCATTTGAAGTTCAGAAAATATCAATTGAAATTCGGAAAATATCATTTGAAATTCAGAAAATATTATTTGAAATTCAGAAAATATCATTTGAAATTCAGAAAATATCAACTGAAATTCAGAAAACATCAATTGAAATTCAGAAAAATGTAAACAGAATTTTTTAAAGAATCCGGCCAGGTAGATAATGTTACTCCCTATAAAAAATTTATATATGGATTTTATCAAAATACGTTTGATTAATAAGTGGGAGTAAAATTCATTTTATTTACGCGGATTATTTAAAATTTGTGTGGCTGAATGATTTTATGTAGATTAATTTCTTTCTTGTTACGAATTATGGCTCCAAAATGAAAGGCTGAAATTTAAAGCCAAATAATAGCCTTTAATATCAGCGTTACGTTTTAATGTCTAATGCAGCCATAATTCGTTACAAGAAAGAAATTAGTCTACATAAAACATTGAAGTACACAAATTTTAAATATTTTTCACTCGCGTGATTACAATGAATTTTACTTATTTTGATAAAATAATTATCTACCTGCACCCCGTTTTTGTATTTCTCTCATCGAAAAAGTTTTCGCAAAAAACATGTGAAATGCAACCCTGCTCTGCTTGATATATCATACATATTATTTTTTTTCCAAATTGGTGTTGCGGTCTATGGGGATCGAACAGGCAACCTTATGTGTAACAATCCAACGCGCTAACCATTACACCACAGCGGAAAACATTGAAAATATATGTAAAACGAGTAAAAAGGTAAAAGTCGGGCATGCCGACTATACAATACCCTACACCAGTCTGGGTAAAAGCCAACTAATGTTTGGATCCGAAAATCGAATGGGTTAAAATGGGGCTCGTGTCAAAATTTTCTATAATGTGAGTCAGCGCACCAAATTTCATTAAAATATCTTAATATTTGCGACCTGCAGTTTGTAACCAAGCCAATTTTGGGTGGACCCTTATATGGGCACTAGTTCTAAACATGGACCGATGTTCACCAAAATCAATAGGCTTCGTCCGTGGGCCAACATAGGTCTATTAAATTTCATCAAAATATCTTAATATTTGCGACCTGCAGCGTATAAACAATATAATTTTGGTGGGACCCTTATATGGGCACTAGGTCTAAACATGGACCGATGTTCACCAAAATCAATAAGCTGCGTTATTGGGCCAACATAGGTCTGTGTACCAAATTTCATCAAAATATCTTAATATTTGAGACCTGCAGCGTATAAATAATATAATTTTGGGGGGACCCTTATATGGGCACTAGGTCTAAACATGGACCGATGTTCACCAAAATCAATAGGCTGCGTTATTGGGCCAATGTAGGTCTGTGTACCAAATTTCATCAAAATATCTTAATATTTACGACCTGCAGCGTATAAACTGTATAATTTTGGTAGGACCCTTATATGGGCACTAGGTCTAAACATGGACCGATATTCACCAAAATCAATAGGCTACGTTATTGGGTCAATGTAGGTCTGTGTACCAAATTTCATCAAAATATCTTAATATTTACGACCTGCAGCGTATAAACAGTATAATTTTGGTAGGACCCTTATATGGGCACTAGGTATAAACATGGACCGATATTCACCAAAATCAATAGGCTACGTCATTGGGCCAATGTAGGTCTGTGTACCAAATTTCATCAAAATATCTTAATATTTACGACCTGCAGCGTATAAACAGTATAATTTTGGTAGGACCCTTATATGGGCACTAGGTATAAACATGGACCGATGTTCACCAAAATCAAACTTGTTCGTCCTTGGGCCAACATAGGTCTGCGTACCAAATTTCATCAAAATATCTTAATATTTGCGACCTGTAGAGTGCGCACAAGATTGCATGGACAGACAGACAGACGGACGGACGGACAGACGGACATCGTTAAATCGAAATAAAAAAAAATTCTGAACCGATCGGTATACTATAAGGTGGATCTACGACCAATATTTTTTGGTGTTACAAACATCAGCACAAACTTATAATACCCTGACCACATAGTGGTGTAGGGTATAAAAATTATTAAAAAAGAAATGAAGTGTATTAACCATATATGCTCGGCTTAGTGTAATTAAGGCTCCATTCTTGATTTTTATAATAACTAAATTATTTTTGATGGCTGGCTCGAGCTTTTTTTCCATCCCTGGTTTCAATTGATATTTTGAGTCATACAAAGAGCACAAACAATGGTGTTTGATGTAAATATTTGGGTTTTATTAGGACATTAGTATTTTATATTTTAATAGTTTTAATATTTTCCTGTTTGAAGACACAGTATAGAACAAATACTTTCTCACTGATAGAGAGTCACGCAATCTCTTTATACTGTATACTCCTTGAAGAAACCCTGTTTTTATACCCTACACCACTACGTGGAGAGGGTTTCTGGTGATGTTTGTAACACAGATCGCAAATATTAAGATATTTTGATGAAATTTGGTACACCGACTTACGTCGGCTCAAGGACGAATCCTATTGATTTTGGTTAAAATCGGTCCATGTTTAGACCTAGTGCCCAAATAAGGGTCCCCCCAAAATTGGATTGGGTACACGCTGCAGGTCGCAAATACGAAGATATTTCAATTAAATTTGGTTCGCTGACTCACATGGTCGCAAGAACAAAGCCTATTGATTCTAAATCGGATCGCCCATATGGGCTATATTTTCGATTTTCTCTTCTATTATCATTTTATAGAAAATTTTGACACAAGTCCGTTTTAACCCATTCGAATTTTCGATCCAAACATTAGTTGGCTTTTAATCAGACTGGTGTAGCGTATTATACAGTCGGTATGCCCGACTTTAACTTTTTTACTCGTTTTAATTATGCAAAAATCCAAAAATTGTATTTAAAAAAGACTTATAGTATTATAGATAAAAAAATTTTTTTTCACTATATGAGATTCACGTGAAAATTGTTTGTAGTTTGTTTTTACGCAAATTAGATATATATGACTATTACTTTTCTTGTGAAAAATTGATATTTTGTGTTTAATGTGAACGTGTCTTAAATAAAATAAAAATCAATTATGTATGGTATTGTTCGGCTTAAGGTTCTGATAGGTAAAAAAACAAATAGTTTTTATTTAATTTTATTTAAAAACTAATATTTCCACTAATTTCTTTAGTCTTAATCGGGGAATCTGGATAAATACAAAAAATAATAATTATTAATATTTAACGTAAAACAAATAAATAACACAACGATGAATGTTTACATTTTAAATAAATTTGAAAAATAAGTCCACTTCTTTTTGATGGTGCAAACTTTTCTCAACTAAACTACTCTTTCGTTCTTCTGTGCCACTATGTGTCTGAATATAATATATATTATTGATTTGGAAATGGTTAAGAATATCTTCAAATTCAATTGTCATTAGGTACAACTGAAAATATAAGTTTTGAGTTTTCAATTATGCCAATCGTTTCCAGGAAATTTAAAGATAGTTGTCGTAACAGCCACAATTCGATTGGCTGCAAATTACTTCCCAGCAAAATTGTCGAGTACAAAGAACCTATTGTAGAACAACTAGTACTTGCATGCAACCTGTTCTAATTTATGTTCTATCATCGGTGATTTTTGTTTGAGTTTGTCCCAGAAGCAACAGGTTCTTTTCCTCCAAGCTAGAACAGTTTGTTTTGGAACCTATTATAAAACCAGTAATAGAACTGGTTCTGCGACAGTGAATCCTTCCATTTTGACTTTCAGGAATCAGCTTTAGTACTTGTTCTCAATTAGACCCATTCTGCAACTGGTTCCACTAGAACAGATTCCGTGGAACGGGATCCTGAAGCAGTATATATATCTCATCATCCATTACACAGCATTTATATTTTTTTTATAAAATTTTATTTTTTATAAATACTTATTTGCCTCAGCGTTCTCTGTTGATTACCTAATTGGAACTTTTTGAACTTTAAACGTTTTCATACCAACATTAGCTTTCACTTTTCGTACAAAAAAATCGGAAAATTGAGCTAATCCAGATGTATTCAGTGCTGTTCTTAGGATGTTCTCAACTTTTCTGGCCTTAGCAATATCCTGCAGATCTTTTTTTCTTCCCTATCCATGTCTCTTATCAATGGTCCTCTTGGTAACATATAATACCCTCCCGATCAAAAAAATTTATATATATTCATATATACCCAGGTAGAAAAATACAAACGGCACAATGTTGGCCCGGTATTGGAGGCGGTAGTACATGTACTGGCAATGCGTCGGATTTTTAACTTTCACTGTACTAGCATGTTGTCGAAATGATAACACCAATAAACGCTTGGCCGTAGTTAGTTCCAAACGTTGGCGCAGGCTTGGGATTTTATTTTATTGGTATTATCCCAGTACATTTAATAACAAATTTAGTAGTTTGCTAGAACTTTACTGACCTCTTAGTGTACATCACAGATTTTTAATGTATTCTTTCGAAACTTCACAAGAAAAGAATGGCGATGTCTCTCTTACATAAATAATTGTGTAATAGATGTAAAAATACATAAAATTTATAAAATTTTTAGTTTTAATAAATTAAAAAAGCTCGTTAAATTTCAGTAAACATTACTGGCAAAGCACGTTTTAAGTAGTACCGGCATTTCGTAAAAAACAGTGCTTTCCCAGTACAACTTTTGTTGCAACGTTGGCAATTTCTACCTGGGTAGTAATATCTTGTTTTATCTTATAATATGTGAGTTATGTATATTGTCATGAATAGCCATATATAATTATATGTTTGTTATGTGGTACCTTATATAACCATATATTTTCATATATTGTCTTTTATAATATTAGATATCAACCATATATACTTTTATATACAATTATAAATGACCATATATAACATACTATATGATCACATATGGTGGCATATAAGCCATATATTTTGAAATTGAGATATATGCCCACTTATAAAAATTTGTTGGTTCTACGATGTAAGATATTTTTATATATAATTATATATTATATTAAATGCTATAAGTCATAATAACATATGATTCCATATATGGTGCAAGATTGACAATATAATTTGAGATATAATTATATATGGTCCCACGTAGAGTTGTCAAAACCGGTTTCCGAATTATTCGATAAACCGGTTTTTTACTATATTTCCGGGTTTTTAAACCGGTTTTTGAAAAAGGACGGTTTTCGAATTATTCGAGGAACCGGTTTTTTCGTGTCGAATAATTCGACATTTTCGAATATTTATAAGGTGAAAATTTCTAATAAATTTTTTTCATTTGTTCAATAATTATGCAAAATATTTAAGTGCCTACCCGAGTAAAAAAAATTATATATAATCATATGTGGCATATATTACAATATATAATTAGACATGTGGTTATGTATATCCATATATAATTATATATGAGGTTTTTTCCGCAAAATTTTCCTTATATTATGCCATATATAATTTCATCTAATTAGATATCGGCCTTCATAATATTAGATATGTCATATATAATTATATATTACATAACATGGTTGATCTTATTGCATATATAGTTATATATAGAACTATATCTTAATATATATGGTGGCATTTTAGCAATATATAATTATATATGGTATCATTTAAGCAATATATAATTATATATGGTGACAGTTAAACTAGATATTATCATATATGGTGCCATTTAAACAATATATTATCATATATGGTACCTCATAAACCAAATCTTTAATTCAGTTCCAGATATGATAATATATGGTACTATATATAGTGCGATATATATTTATATATGGTGTTATTTAAGCTATATATTATCATATATGGTGCCATTCAAACCATATATTATCATATATGGTACCATTTAAACCATATATTATCATATATGGTGCAATTTCAACAATATATGCCCATATATGGTACCTCATGAACAATATTTTTAATACAGTTCCACATATGATAATATATGCTACCATATATAGTGCCATATATATTTATATATGGTGTTATTTAAGCAATATATTACCATATATGGTGCCATTTAAACCATATATTGTCATATATGGTGCCATTTCAACAATATATGCTCATATATGGTACCTGATGAACGACATTTTTAATACAGATGCAGATATGATAATATATGCTACCATATATAGTCCCATATATATTGACATATGGTGTCATTTAAACAATATTAATATATAGACATATATGGTATCATTTAAACAATATATTGTCATATGTGGCACAATTTAAACAATATATGGTCAAATTTGGTACCACATCAACATTTTGAATACAATTCCATATATGGTTTAATTTGAATAATGTAAAACTGTATGGCGCTATAAAAAATATTATCAGATATGTTACTTCATTAACAATATTTATAACACAGTGTCATATATTGTAATATATGTATATCATTCAATATATATTGATGTATCGTAATGGTACAATAATTCCAATATCAGTTGAGATACAATTTGTGGGTCCATATCAACAATTTGTTCACGTACATTTAACATATATATTTGTACATTTAAGTTATAATTTATAAACACTTTATAAAGTTAAATAGTTCCATAAACCTCGTCTAACTGTATAGAATGTTTATGAATATACGATTTAATATATAATAATTACAACTACAAATTGGTGCCATTATCTAAAATTTAATTTAATGTTAACTTATAATAAAATAAAAATGTATTTCCTAAAAATAAAAATATAGTGTTAATTAATGTTGATATACAATAGGTTTAAGTTTAACATCCCAGACAGAAAAATATAATCGGCACAATGCTGGCAAACCGTTGGCGATGGTCGGTTATGCATTGGCAGAACGTTGCATTAACTATCTTGGCAAAAAAATAGATTTCAAAAAACATTTTTGAAAAAATTTATAAAACTTTTTTTAATATTTGCTTTTAAAAACATGAAATTTAACCCAGTCCATCAGATTGTCAGCCAAGACCTCTACACTCTAATCTAACGAGACTTGTTATAGATGTGTGATAGCTACAAATTAAATGAATGATAAAAGCATTTCGAGCTAACTTATAAGCATCGAAAAAAGGTATTCCAGAAATTATTAAATGTATTTTAGAAAATTTTAATTGTATATCACAAAATATTATTTGCACTTCAGAAACTACAATATTACGCAAATTTAATTATTTATTTATTTAGTTGTGTCCAGAAATAATGAAATCTATTTCAGAATTTCATAGCTAATAGAGAAAAATTTCTCAAATACATTTCATAATTTCGGAAATACGATTGATAATTTTTGAAATACAGTTTGATAATTTCTGAAATACAGTTGTGAATTTCGGAAATACAATTAATAATTTCTGAAACACAATTGATAAAACTGAACTTCAATTGACTAGTTCTGAAATACAATTCATAAATGTGAAAAATAATTGATGAGTTCTGAAACACAATTGATAAAACTGAAATTCAATTGATTATTTCTGAAATACAATTGATAAATCTTAAAACAATTAATACAATTGGAAATGGTGTAGAGCGTCAAAAAGATGTAAATAAAATTATTTTATTCAAAGATTTCAATTTAATAAAAAAATAAATAGCCCAGGTGAAAATGTTCATATATGACCATATATGGCAACATATATGGGTTCGGATCCGAAATTTGAGGGTATATGGCCATATATGGAGATATATGAATGTTCATATAAAATTTTTTTTTTATTTTTTAATAAAAATATTGCTTTTTTTATTCAAATTAAATGTAAATATTATAATTCTATTCATACGTTATTGATGAATTTGTACATTTGAATGAAATTGAGAAATTATGAAATTTTTAATGGACATAAACATTTTACTTCAAGTTTAGAAAATATTTTATGACTGATTTTTGATTATTTATTGATTGTTTATGCACTAATAGAAAAAAGTGTGTAAAAATTTTAGTTAAAGGTACTAAAAATTAGTTCAAAATGAAAAACTGCTGAATTATCAGTGTAGTTTTGCTAAATAAATAAGATTGGGACAGCAAAAATAAAACTGTTTAATATATTTACAAAATTTGAGTTATAATTGAGCTAAATTTCAGTGATTAGAAAATAAAATTAAATTTTACTTAGTAGTGACAAATAAACATCACATAAAATTTAAAATTTTCAAAGTTCCTTTTTCGTTTTTTGTTTTTAATGGAAATACAAATCTAGCCTTCTGAAATCAACAGTTTAATATTTTTAGCAAATATTTCTGTTGATTTTATAAACTGCTATTTGCATTGAACAAAATTTAACAAAAAATTTTTTAAATACAGCAGTTTGTTTTAGCCATTTTTAGTTTACTAATATTTTGAAAAATTTTCTGCAGAGTTTCTAAATTTAGAAGTTTTATTTTTGCTGTTTTTATCTTACTGCAACATTTTCAATCGTATTTCAAAATTTATCATTTTATTTCAGAAGTTATCAATTGTTTTTCTGATTTATCAATTGTATTTCAGAAATAATCAATTGAATTTCAGTTTACCCAATTGTATTGTAGAAGTTATGAATTGTTTTTAAGATTTACCAATTGTATTTCAGAAATAATCAATTTATTTCTAGTTTTATAATTGCTTTTCAGAAATTATCAATTGATTTTCATATTTATCAATTGTATATCAGAAACTACCAATTGTATTTCAGAAATTATAAATTGTATTTCAGAAACTGAAAATTGTATTTCAGAAATAATCAATTGTATTTCTAAAACTGGCAACTGTATTTTTGAAATTGCCAATTGTATTTAAGAAATTATCAAATGTATTGTATTTCAATATTTTTTGAATCCGCTCACGTAATTACCCCCATGATAAAAAAAAAACTTTAAACATTACCCATATATGGAATAATATATTAGTTCATATATGAAGATATATGGAATATATGAACCAATATATGGACCAATAAATGCAGTATATTATCATATATGGATTCATACATTTGAATGTATTTACACATATATGCTTCCATACATAACATATATGTTCATATATGATCATACATTAAACCATATATGCTCATACATGAAACCATATATGACAATATATGAACACATATGAACATTTTCACCTGGGAGTATATAATTTTATAAAAAAATTTATAGAAAAAAAAATTTTAATTTTATAAAAAGAAATTCATTTTGTAAAAGAAATGCATATTGAACTCGTTACCTTCTGAGTTTAAACCTTATTTTAACAAAATATTGTAATTTTTATACAATCAGTGCTCTGCCAGTGTATTATTTTTTGAACAGTTGGCAATATATGTCTGGGATCTTATTTAATCCCAAATGAATGGAGATCTTACGTAGTACCCAAATATAATGCGGCATCTAATTTTATCTGTCATTTTTATGGATACTTTTAGATGTCAATCCCCAAATATATTGCTGTTTCTAATTCGATCTGCCATTTTAATACCGAAATAAATTGCTGGATCTAATTCGATCTGCCATTTTTCTGATAAATTTAGATCCAAGTTTATCCCCAAATATATTGTTGGATCTAATTTGATCTGCCATTTTTCAGATCAATTTATATCTAAGTTTATCCACAAATATATTGCTGGATCTAATTCGATGTGCCATTTTTCGGATCAAATTAGATCTAAGTTTATCCCCAAATATATAGCTAGATCTAATTCGATCTGCCACTTTTTCGGATCAAATTAGATATACGTTTATCCACAAATATATTGCCGGATCTAATTTGATCTGCCAAAATTGAGATCAAATTAGATCTAAGTTTATCCCCAAATATATAGCTGGATCTAATTGGATCCGCCATTTTTCGGATCAAATTAGATCTAAAAATATCCGCAAATATATAGCTGGATCCGCCAATTTTCGGATCAAAATAGATCTAGGTTTATCCCCAAAGATATCACTGGACCTCCCAATTTTGAGATATAACTTGATCTTAGTTTATCCCCATATATACAATGGGATCTAATACGATATGATTGGATACACCCAATTTTGAGATCTAACTGGATCAGCTAGATATTACAGCAGATCTTAAACAATATCAAATTGGATATAATTAGATATTGCGCGAGATCAATTTTTTTTACTCGGGTATGCATAATAAATTAAAAACCTTATAACACATTTATAAAATGAATTTTGTATGGCAAATTTGTTTAAAAGTCACTTAAAAATTTTCAAAGTGATTATGCATATGACCCTTAATGTTTGATTCCTCCTGATTTTGTCGTTGTTATGACGTACATTAGTGGACTATTATCAAAAAAATTTATTTTTCGAAACAAAAATGTTGAAATTCTTTTACAAGACTGTTTTTTTTTTGCAGAATTCTACATTATCTCTCTCTATCTTAAAAAAGTAATAATTTTTTGACAATAAGTTTAGTAGGAACGATCTAAAAATTTGACCTAAAATGCATATAAGCTCATGTTTTCCATTTCCTCAATAAATAAAAGGGGTTTTTTCTTATTTTTTTAGTTTTTCTTCCCCCGTGATAAAACATTTTGCGATTTGAAACCGTAAAATTGAACTTTTTTTTAAAACAGAAAACAACGAAATTATTTTAATTATTTTTTCTAAAAATATAAGATTTCACTGAAAATATCAACCCCTTCCGGCTATATGTATTTTTTGTAGTTTGTTTTTTATTGACTTATACAAAAAATTAAACAATATGTTTCCATGTATTTTAATTGATTCTTAAATTGAAAACAATCTTTACCTATTACATTTCAAATAAACCTCAAGCAGTTATGAAAAATATATTGTGAGTGTATGTATTGAATATATTTTAGTTGTTTTCGCTATTTTCAATTCCTAATAGAATATTAATAATAAATAATGCCTTAGCGAAATCATTTTAATGGTTTTGATCAAATTCAAACCAATATTTTTCCTGTGTGTGGGTCTGGTCGGACCCTCAAGGGCCCCTTTTTGTGTAGTCAGTGTAAATTTTTCTTTTGGCTATTGTAACTTTACGTTTGAGAATATCAGCATAAACCGCATATGTATTCCACATTAAGGCTCCATTTAATTTAAAGAATAATTATATTTAAATTTTTGTTAATAACTAAAAAGAAAAAAAAATGCATGTCATCGGTTGTTTCTTTTGACTATTATAACTAGACAACTGTCCAGCTAAAAAAGTATGTATGTATGTCTTAGCCAAACTTACAGTATTCATTGTCTTATATGATACGAATAAAAATTTTATCACTTTTTTAACTTTTCCAAAAAGTGAGAAGTTTTGAATTTATGTTGAATATATTAAGGTTGTACACAAGGGGTGTGCTATTTGTTGAATTGTTGTATCTTCCTAACAAAAAACAGAGTTGTTAAAAGTTAAATTGAAAAAATACTGCATGTTTAGTGTCCTATGCTAACGGAGAGTAAAATCAATAGTATATAATTGTTAAAGTCAAATAAAAATTTTAACAACTCTCTCTTTTGTTAGGACGATACAACAGATAGCACACCCCTTGTGAACAACCTAATTATTTATTATAACTTAATGGAATTTGGAAAATGCTGAAAATTTGTCAATCGAGTTTTTAATAGGCAATTCCAAAAAAATATTTGTTTTTTTTTAACTTCAGACCTAGTTCTAAATCTTTAGTATAATAGAGAACTCAATTTATCTAAAAATCGGCAAAATTTTTTTTTATTTTTTTTGATTTTATAAAAAAGCTCAGATGTTTTTCTTTCCACACAGAAAGTTCCATAGTGATATTCGGCATTGTTTTGGAGAAACTATTTCTTGAATATATACAGGGTGGCCCAAAATTACCGAAGGGTTTGAGTCAAAAGATCCATTGTGTCCCTCGCTGTGGCTCCAGCCTGTTGGAGCCATACTTGCGGATGGTTTTCCACGGCTGGCCTTAAAAATTTTTCCAACATTGTTCGGTATCGAATACCGTGTTCATTTTCAAAAAAATAGGTGCCAATTATCCTTTCTGACGAAACACCGAATCAAACAGTACACCTAAGTGGGTGTAATTATCGCTGTTGAACTACTCTTGGATTTTCCGTAGCCCATATCCTGCAGTTTTGCCTATTAATGAACTCATTTAATTAGAAATGGGCTTCGTCGATCATAATTAAATTATGAATTAAATCATACTTTTCTTCTGCTTTTTTCCGGGAACGATTTGGGCACGTTGTTCAATTGTGTACTGTTCCATTTTAAATTCCCCAAGTCTGCTTAACAAAATACTGAAAAAGAAAAAATTTATTGTAGATTTTTAGTTGATTTGAAGATTGTTACAATGAGTGTTATTTTTGTTCGGTTTAAGATCAAATATTGCAAATTCCAAATAGAATTTACAATTTATTTTACAACAAATTTACAATTTATTTTGCAACATCCTTGGTTGAAAACAAAAAATCGTGTAAAAGTTCTTTGCTTTCGTTCTAATCACTATAAATAGAATTAACAAAAATCTTTCAACTAAGACCAAAATAAATTTTTGACATTTCTTTAAATATCGCCGACATATCTTTCAGTTGATAAATAGAAGATTTGTAAAAATACTTCTTTGGGTGATACTTTTTGGTGATAATTCTTCCGAATGCTTATTGGGTATAATTAAACTCCGGCGATTCCCATTTTTTATTCTTATGCGGCGTTCACATATACGATTTGACGTGTTTAAGCGTTAAACATGTTTAAATGAGATGTTTTACAGTACATTTTTTCTACCCTTAAACACGCTAAATTATCGCGTTTAATTTTTAAACACGTTGTTAAACACGATAAGTTTGATATCAATTGGTGTTGAATGACAAGTTTGAAGCAGAAGAAAACAAAACAAGAAAAATAAAAAAATTAAAATTGAATAAAATAAACTAAATTTAAATAAACAATTAATTAAACAAAACAATTAATTAAACTTTGCTCCCGGTGAACGAAAAATCCAAAAACAGCCATGAAATTGTCCCTTAAATAAAAATTTAAAAATTTTGTTTACGACTGGGGCGGATAATGTTATTTAACTTTTTATAGCAATTATAAAGTTGGATAATGCCAAAAATTATTAATTATTGCCTCCGGCCGAAGAAAAAATAACTTTTTGGGAAATTTTGTTAAATTTATGTTTTTTCTTACAATTGTTAAGGAACAGCTGTTCGAGATGTTTAACTTAAACACTTCATTTTTAAGTGTGAACTGATATGTTTAACTTTTACATAAACGTGTTTAATAATCGTACTGTGAACGTAGTATTATGTAATAAACCGTGTGACAATTTTTATTTTCATTCGGTCTGTAAGTGAAAGACATCTCAACATGTCTTTTATTTAGGAAATAGCTCCATCAAATACAAAATTAACAAAAAGAATAAGAAGGTTGAACTTTATTTATCTTTTGTAAATCGTTGACACAAATAAGTCGGTTCAACAATTTTTCAATTGATTTTATTCCTAAGCAGGTGAGTTATAAGAGGAATAAATATTTCTAAAGCAACATAAAAAATAGTTTATAAAAATATATTTCTGTTTTTGCACTGTTTTAGTAGGTCAGTTTCCGGATAATTTTTTATAATGGTTTCTAGTTCATCGACAGCGGCTACAAGCGAAAGCACTAAAATGTGGATAATCGGACAGGTATCACCAGAGCTATGCAAAACCAAACTTCCGACAAAAAGGAGGTATTAAGTTTAGTTTTTTACTGTAAAGTCTGCCTCAAGCTAAATAAATATGTATTCCATCCGGTTACTTTTGAAATATATATTTTCATGTATGCACAGCGCATGCTACGGGGACAGTTTTTCGATCAAGTGTTTAGTATGGAGACATTTGGTTAGTTTGGGGACTGTCCTCAAACTCTTCCTAGGTCTAGCGCATAGCATCAAGACATTTATGACTCATATACAGCATAGTTTGGGCACATTTTTGGCCATGTCTCCGAACTATGCGCACCACTTACATATATAAAAATATATATAAAAACGAAAAATATGTTTGCAAATCTTTTATTTGAGTGGTCTTACACTGATAGAATTTTGTGCATAGTATTAATGAATTTGTTCATTAATCTAATGATTTTTTCATTGAAAAGTCCCCAATAAACGCGTTCATTAAATCAATGAAACGTATTCATTAAATGAAAACTAATTGAAAAAAATATATTTTTTATTTATTATTTATTTTTTTTATTTATTATTTATTTTTTTATAATTTTTGTTTGTACATATATTCCTTTTTTGTTTTTATAACGTTTTTGACATCTCCCTGAACTCGACTTGAACCCGCAATCACTAGAATGTAAACATTACCGCGTTATCGATTGATCTAAATAGCCAAAACAAAGTGATATCATTATTTGGACTTTTATATTTAAATAATTTCAGTTTGCAACCCTAGCGTTCATTACTGGAACATATATCTATTTTAGTAATAAGCATATCTTACGGGTTAGTTGAAAATTTATAATGAAAAAATTCATTAAATTAATGAATTTTTCATTAATTCAATGAAAATTTTTCATTAAATCAATGAATTCATATTAATTAAATCGATTCATTAATATTATGAACGAAAATTCTATCAGTGTAGTGCCATTATTAAAATACAGACAAAAAAACACAAATAAATAAAAAAAATTAAGGAGAGTTGGGGCGGGGATTGGTTTTTCAGGCCACATTCCTTTTGTTATAGTTTTATTTAGAATAACTCAGGAAAATATTCTGTTCCAAAGAAGCTGGTTTTCGTTTGTAACCCCTTCTACTGCACGGAGGAAAAAGACGATTTGTAAAAGACGTTAATAAAAGTGCTAACGTTGTGTGGAATTACTTGAGAAACAAACAAAATTATGGCAAAAACATGAAGGGAAGACAAACCATGGCCACAACATCTACGGAAAGACGAAATATTTTAACAATAGCCTCAAATTCTAGTGACTCTGCTGCAAAAATCAAGGAAAAAAGTGGTTCAAAAGCTAGTCTATCTACAGTTAGAAGGGTAATAAATGCAGCAAAACATTTAAAACGATTGAAATTGCAGAAAAAACCACCATTAAACCTGCAACGTAAGGAATTACGATTGAATTTTTGCAAAGAACACATGACGTGGAAGAGTGAGTGGAATAAAGTAGTATTCTCAGATGAAAAAAAGTTTAATTTTGATGGACCTGATGGTTTTAACTACACTAAGAAAAGTTCTGCAGTTACTACATGACAGTTAGTTATGTAGTAATGCGGTTGTAGTTATTTTAACTACAATTGTAGTTAATTTACTTAGAACAAAATTTTTCAATGTTTTTGACAGTTATTTTTTTAAACAAACTACAAAAATTACTACATTGTAGTAACATTTTTTTTATGCAGTTATTTTGAATTTTATTTACAAATACTTAAATTTTCAAGTGTGTATGCACACACACGAAGCAAACAGAAGTATGTGTATGAATCACTTGTTTAGAAATTTCTAGTGAAAGAATATGAGTATAACATGTTTTCTCTTGTCTTAGTCATAAAACAACGCCAAAGAGTGAGCACGCGTAATACGGAAAAGGTTATATATTTTTATTAAATTACTAAAATAATAAGGTAAGTTTTATAATATAAATTTATTTACGGGAAATGTTAAAAAAATATTGTATTTATTTTCTTTCAGTTCTTTTATATTATCATCCCTTTCTACCTGGAGAAAAAAAAGGAAGCCAATCAACAGCATATTTCATCCCTCACAGACGGACATGTACAACAATATCTTAATAGTGAAAAAAAGTGACATTAAGTGTAAATTTTGATTTCTCAATTTTAAATTTATTATAGAATAAAATTAAGTTAATAGTGTTTACATAAATTTGTTTTTTTTTATTAAATTAATAATTAAAAAAAAATTTTTATTTATGTTTTTTTAACTACATTTGCAAGTTGTTTGTACAGTTTTACAATAATTTGCATGTATGTAGTTTCAATTGCATTTGTAGTTGTTTTTACTACATTTGTCAGTTGATTTTTAGCAGTTAAAAATTACTTCATATTGCAGTTAATTTAACTGCAAATGTAGTCTACACCTTTTTAAGTGCAAATGCAGTTATTTTAACTGTCATTTGCAGTTGATTTTACCTACATAATTCCCTGAGTGTACTATTTTCATGATTTAAGGAAGGAAGAACGTTTTTTAGCCCGTCGCCATAGTCGAATAGGTGGTGTTATGTTCTGGGGTGCGATATCGTAATATGGAGTTGTAGACTTGGAATTTCAAACCACGAAAATGACAGCCAATTCATATAAATCAATACTGCAAACGGCGTATCCAAAATTTCAAAACTTGTTTGGACCCATCCCATGGACTTTCCAACAGGATAATGCTCCTATCCACACAGCAAGGATAACTAAAACGTGGATTAGCGAGCAAAATGTTGAATTGCTTCCATGGCCACCGTACTCACCGGACTTAAACATAATGGAAAACGTGTGGGGATGGTTGTCTCGAAAAGTGTACGAGTCTGGACGGCAATTTGATGACCGAGATTCCTTGATTAATGCAATAAAATCAGCTTGGTCTGAAATTTCTTTACAATATTTGTCGCAACTGTATGATTCCCTTCCAAATAGAGTTTATGAGGTAATTTTGTCCAAAGGCGGAAGTACACATTATTAAAAATTAATAAAATATATACTCAATAAATAAATAAACTCGTTTTAACTTTACTTTTTTTGTTTTTTGTTGTCTTATGCTTTACTTTCAACATGCACCTAATCAAGTGACGCAAAAACAAATCACATTTTTTTGACAAAATTTAAAAAGAAGCAGAGATTTAATTTAACGGGACTTTGTCGACTTTTCTTTTTTTACATTCTCTTTCGCAATTCTTAAACCTTAAATAAAAAGTACAATACAATCCGGTACATGAATTATCTTGAGAGCAGGAAGCTTAAATTAATTGCTAAAATAACGCACCTATTCATGTGAAGCGCAGTGTATGTTTGGAGGTAATTATATGTATTTTTACAAACTACCATATATGTATTTGGAGTATGCTTCCAATTATATTGTTTTTATAGTTACTATACGTATATTTCCCGGTAAACATGGGTTTGTTTGCAAATTAGTCATATTTTGTCATCTAAAAATACATTTTTTTGCATTTTTAACTTTATAATAATTATATTAGTGGGATACAATTGAATTATATATTTGCTAATATAAAAGCAGTTAATTGCAATATAGCAACAAATTACAGAGCAGAATAGTATATCCAATAGAGACTTTTGTGTTTTGCAAAGATCGAAAACCAAAAAATATTGGTGGATAAATTAATATAGTTTTAATATAACTCCGTTTTTACTTCTTAGACATTATTTTTTTTTTCTCTTTATCACTATATAGGTAATGTTTTTCCAGAATTTTTCATTACGAACAATACAAAAATTAATCTTCATTTGAAGTACATAGAATATTTAAAATGTAATTAAAAAAAAAAAAAAATGTATTATTAATATAAATAATACTCGAGAGCTCGACTAAGGGACTATGTATATAAATAATTATCATTGTTAACTAGTGTTTATTATAGTTTAAGGATTAATAAAGATTTGGTAAAAATAAACGTTTAAAAAAAAAAAAAAAACAATATAATTGGAAGCATACTCCAAATACATATGTAAACATACATATAATTACCTCCAAACATATACAAAAACGTCTTTTTCCTCCGTGAAGGGATGCCGTAATATTAATATTGTATATTTACGATACGATGTGAACGGAATAATGTTTTGTTTGTGTGGGCAAAGCCATACGCAAAATCTGAACATAGTATATGAATTTGACATATTCACATACATACAAAATATATATTTATGTACATACAGCAGTGGACTAAAGTGGATACATTAATTCAAGATTTTTCGAAATTTGTTATAATTTTTGTTTTATTATAGAAACTTAAATAATTTTTTTAAAAGCCTAAAAATTAAACATTCTTCTTCAACAAAAACCTAAATATAGTAGACTATATCATTAAGAAGTTAATAAAAAAGTAATTGCAAATTGTGACCGCTTTTATCCAGTATTGTTCATATTTCAAATTTTCGGCAAGGTCTTTCTTTAATATTTTGTCCAAAGTCCTTTGTTCTCTAAAATAGATTTTTTGTGAGAACGCATGCATTCCACGAAATTTTTAATAGTTTGAGGTGGAATATTAGCCCCTTCCGCTGAAAATATTGACCAAGGATCATCTAAGTTGGTCGGTGCTCGTTCGTATTGGGAGAGTCTTCTTTTGAAAATTCTCCCAAAAATTCTCGATGGGATTCAAATCGGAGCTTTGAGCTGGCAACTTCCAAGCTGGAAAAACCACCATTGGATATCACAAATTGAACAAAAGTTATAAATACAGTTTAAAAAAAAATTGAAATATGTATCCACTTTAGTCCACTACTGTACGTCTATTAAGCCACATTAGTGCCCTTACAAAAAAAAATTTGGAGATTTGAAAGATATACTGTTAGTTTTTTGTTCAATTGTGATTAGATGCGACTACGAAAAACATATTTAAACATATTGTACTTTTAGAACAATTTTCGTATCCGAGAAAACTTTAGCAATACTGTTAATTTTACTATTCGTTCCTTTGACCATATAATATTTAAAAGACTACCTTTTTTGTTCCTTGTCTACGCCGAGACTGAATTCTTTATTCATCAAAATACTTAAAGCTACTTAATATAATAAAAGAACATTGGTGGAATATGCTTCCTACGCATATTCCCACACTATAACTTTAGTGCAGTATGGACATATAAAAGAGTATCGTATTGCATGCTTATGGTATATGCAATACAGAGTAGTCAAACATACTACAACCAATTAAATATGAAAAATTTATTTCAAAACTTCAGCCAATAACTTGCAATATATTTTGAATGTATTTTTTATTTGAGAAACAGTAACTATAAAATAATATGCCTGTTGGCTCAAAAGAAAAATTTATTGAATTTAACAAAATGTATTGGTGTTTTATGGCTTTGAACTCCAATAATTTATTTATTTGATCAACATTTTTGTTAAGTTTAACAAATTTAACTTAAAGAACAAAATTAGTCAAACTACAATTTGAATTGTACTTTACAAAACTTACTAAATTTATTCAAATTATTAGGGCTCAAAGGTCTCCAGACCTGGTCGATATTTAAATAAGACATGTACTGATACTACATAGCAGCAAACGTTTTGTCCGCTTTGTTTTATCTCGCTTTTATTCGAAATTTTCAAGAGTTCAATCCCCCACCAAGTTCCATTTTTGAATAGACATAACCGTTTTTGCATCTCCATCTATAGGGTAATAGTAGAAAAATGAAAATATATTTAAATACGAGTAATAAATTGTGTAAAATTTAACAAATGGGTTCTCAAAAATTGGTTATAAATAATTTTGAAAATCAACACTCAAAATAAGTTAAATTACTGAGAATTTCTAGTATTGTTTCAACGAAAAATTGTTAGAAATTACTCAAATCGATTTAAACAAAAAAAAAATCTAAAGTAGAATGTTTGTGTGTCTGTTTGATCACTTCAGAGAGTAAAAACAATAAAAGAATGCTGAATAGGAAAGAAAACTATGAATTAGCCACATTATAAACAAGGTCTTGCGTGGGTGAGATGGCTTAGCTGTTGAACTCTAGTATAGTTCCGTTTGTACTGTAGGTGTGCTTGGATTCGATTCCTACAGCCGGCAGGTTGTTGAAAAAAAATTATCATATAAGTAGAGATAATCTGACAATAAAATATAAACAATAATAAAATTTAATGGAAAATCACTGATAAAGCCTGTCCATAATAAAAAAAGGCAGAAACTACACCTTTTGCAATTGTAATTCTGAAAATATCAATTGAAATTCAGAATTTCCATTTGAAATTCAGAAAACATCAATTAAAATTCAGAATTTCCATTTGAAATTCAGAAAACATCAATTGAAATTCAGATTTTCCATTTGAAATTCAGAAAATATCAATTGAAATTCAGAAAATATCATTTGAAATTCAGAAAATATCAATTATTATTCAGAAAACATCAATTGAAATTCAGAAAATATCAATTGAAATTCAGTAATCGACATTTGAAATTCAGAAAATATCAATTAAAATTCAGAAACCGTCATTTGAAATTCAGAAAATATCAATTGAAATTCAAAAAATATTATTTGAAATTCAGAAAATGTCAATTGAAATTCAGAAAATATTATTTGAAATTCAGAAAATATCATTTGAAATTCAGAAAATATCATATGATGTTTTCTGAAATTCAGAAAATATCAATTGAAATTCAGAAAATATCAATTGAAATTCAGAAATCGTCATTTAAAATTCAGAAAATATCAATAGAAATTCAGAAACCGTCATTTGAAATTCAGAAAATATCAATTGAAATTCAAAAAATATCATTTGAAATTCAGAAAATATCAATTGAAATTCGGAAAATATCATTTGAAATTCAGAAAATATAATTTGAAATTCAGAAAATATCATTTGAAATTCAGAAAATATCAATTTAAATTCAGAAAACATCAATTGAAATTCAGAAAAATGTAAACAGAATTTTGTAAAGAATCCGGCCAGGTAGATAATGTTATACCATATAAAAAAATTATATATGGATTTTATCAAAATACGTTTGATTAATTAGTGGGAGTATAATTTATTTTATTTAAGCGGGTGAGGATTATTTAAATTTTGTGTGCCTGAATGATTTTACGTAGACTAATTTCTTTCTTGTTACGAATTATGGCTCCAAAATGTAAGGCTGAAATTTAAAGCCAAATAATAGTCGTTACAAGAAAGAAATTAGTCTACATAAAATCATTGAAGCACATAAATTTTAAATATTTTTCACTCGCGTGAGTACAATCAATTTTACTTATTTTGATAAAACTCATATATAAATTTTTTATAGGGGATAACATTATCTACCTGGACATATTCTTTTAAAATATGTGTTTACATTTTTCTGAATATCAATTGATATTTTCTGAATTTCAAATGATATTTTCTGAATTTCAATTGATCTTTTCTGAATTTCAAATGGAAATTCTGAATTTCAATTGATATATTCTGAATTTCAAATGGAAATTCTGAATTTCAATTGATATTTTCTGAATTACAGTTGCAAAAGGTGTAGACCTAGTCTGATTTGAAAATTAATAAAGTGTTTATAACTTTTGAAAAAAAATTTTTTATTCTTCTTCTTAACCTCAATCCTACTAGATTTAAATCCCGTTTGAGAGGCTATTCTAAGGGTACTGACATTTGTAAGGAACCTTAATGTTTTTGTCCTTAAAAAAATATACATACAGACAGTATACTACGTTTTTAAATATACCTACGTTAATAATAGTATGCTTTTGTGCAAAGGTGAATGTAAACTTTTATTTACAATTGCGCTTAAAAATATAGCAATTTTAAGGACCCCCTTATACACAAGTATGAACCACTTATTTCGAAAGTGATATGAGTACACTTGTTATAAAAAAGTTTGTGTTTCAATGTACATTTATTTATGCTATAAAAAAATCCATATTTATTTTATTTATTTCGTAAATCTACTAAAATCTAACTAATACCACTTTCGAAATAGTAACAACTATTTATAAAACGTTGAAGTTAACAAGAATTTTTTTTTTTGACGACCAGTAACCATATTGGCTAAGTTTTATCGTTATTTTAAATATAAAGTAAAATTATATGAAATAATATTTTTTGTAAATTGTTTTCAAAATCTATTTTATACTAGATTTACATTAACTAAAAACTAGTAGTTTTTGAAAACTACTTCTATTTTCCTGTCAAATTCCATACAAATTTTGAATCGAAAACTAAAAATTTTTAAAAACTACACTCACAATTTTTTTCCCTTAAAATCAACCGAATATATACATTAAAATAATTGAAAATAAGTTAAAAAAAAGGACTACGAACTTTTAGTCTAAAAAAATTGTATTTTGTCGTTTATTTTTAATTGTTAATTAATTAACTGGCAAAGTCGGTAAAAATAATAGATTACTCGCTTATTTTAAAATTAATTGTATTCTAACAACTAATTGTTTTTACAGAAAATTTTAATTGAATATTTTAACTTCTACCGAAAGTCCGTATTTTGTGTATTTTGTTTATTGAATGACTGATAGAAAAAGTTAAAAAATATAGTTCTTTGCAATTTAACTACTTATTCAATTAAAACAACTTTACTGATTTACTTTTTAAACAACTGTTGAATTTTTATGGTAAAGTCATTGTGAGTGTACTAGTTTTTGGTTGTAGTATAAATTGGGTTTTAGACTCAATATTTTTTCAAATTTGCTAAGGAAATAATCAAATATTTTGAATGTTTTGTATGCTGGTGCGTAAGCATATTTGTGTGCAAGAAGTCATTTATATTTTTATCTACCAAATATTATATGTCGCAATAGATTACATGGATCTTTACCGGATATGGCAGAATGTTCAAATGATATGGAGGAATATGGTAGAGGTGACCTACGTACGGCAAATATCGTCAGGGGCAAGAAAGAGAGAAAAGTTAAGATTTACTTCGTGGTCGCATTCAGGACGGCAGATTTTTACGATACTGCGCTTTAAATAGCTAGTTGATAGGCAGTTGAGTGTGATAGGAGGAAATAAGTACACTAACAGAAAAAAGTTGTGAAAAATTAAGTTAAAACTAATAAAAATTAGTAAGTCTGCTCTACATTAGTAAGATATAAACAGCAAAAATAAAACTGTTAAATATAGAGAATTTTAGTTATATGTGAGTTAAATTTGTGTTTATAGAAAATAACAACTTTAGGGGGGTAAGTACTGTAACAACAGAATTTTAAAGGGCATATTTAAACGGTTGTCAAATATTCAAATAACAATATTCTTACTACCCAGCTAAAAATCGACATATATGAATACATACAGGTTAAATGTATGTTCATGCATGCTCATAAACATGCATTCATGTGCATACATGGATACATAAATCTCCATACATGCATCATATATGTCCACACATGTGCATTAACGAAATTTGAGGTAATATCTACATGCATGATCATGTATGTTCATGCGTGTTCATGTGTGTTCATACATGTACACACATGTAGATATTACCTCAAATTTCGTACTGACGCCGAATTATAAGTAGTAAAAAATTTTAGTTTCATTATATAACCACTTATTTGGTAATGAAAGATTTTGCTGGGATGCTTCTGATATTGTTTTGGAAAAATGCTATAATTTTGTATAGTTTTTAATTTATTTCGTATTTTTTCCCCATTTTTATATATATTGATTACTTTTATAACTTATATTAAGCCATCAGCACCTGCCCCATATGACGTGTCTTCAACATCCATCAAGGAATCGTCATTGGCTTTTCTTTGAAAACTGCGTGCAATTTTACATCTTTTGATGTAATTTTTATCTTTTTTCTGCCCTGTTATAAGATATACGATTTCTAATAAAAACAAGTTATAAAAATGCAAACAAAAATTGTTACACACAAATTTACCACATAGACTATTACTTTGGGGCTAAAACATATTTTACAAAAAAACATGTAAAAATTTAATTTCTTCGAATTTTTTATTGAAATTTTCGGAGCATATAGAGAAAAGTATGCTCCATACAAACAAATATAAAAAAAAATTGAAAACAAAATTTTTCCTAGAGTCGATGGAGCTGCTAAAATCAGGCTAAAAACTCACCAAAAAAATTTTTTTCAAAGTTTATTTTCGATGTTTTGTTTTTAGTGCAAATTAAAATATAGCCTTATGAAGTCAGCAGTTTACAATTTTTTTAGCTAATTATTCTACTAATTTTAGCAGGATAGACTCCTATTTGCATTCAACTAAATTCTACTCGAAAATAACAAAAATTTTGTAGAAATAACTGTTTATTTTTGCTATTCTTGGTCTACTAATATTTAGCAAAATTTTCTTCAGATTTTCAGTATAAATTGTCATTTTCAATTAACTAAAAGTTAATTCAAATACAACTAAAATTCTGTAAATTTAACAGCTGTACTTTTGTTTTTATTATTTTACTGGTATTTAGCCAAAAAAAATGCTAATTTCAGCAGTATTCTATTACTACGAGTACATAAGGAACTAGAGAAAAATGCAACGTGTAAATACAGAAACGAGGGGATAGCTTGTTGCTTGTGTTATCAATACAACCCACAATTCAGTTGGTTCTACTGAAACTCTAATTTACTGGCATATTTGCCAGAATAGTTACCACTTTAGGCCAGTTCACATTATCACACAAGTGCTTATACTTTTCTTCAAACAAGTATGACAAAAAGTATGCTGAAATTGTCTGGTTGCCAAAAAAGTATAAAAGAAAATCTTTTCAGTGTTCAGACTGTTAACGACGTACACAACAAATAAATTAAAACAGTTATTTTTTCTTCTATTATTACTAGGGTTTTTCTTTTCCCGGACTTTTTCATTTCCCGGGACAGCGGGATTTTCTTCAGAATTTCCCGGGATCCCGGGAATTCCCGAATACAACTAAAATTCTGTAAAATATATACATTCGACATATGTTGCACTTGAAAAACTCGATTACTGTTACAACACCGACCGACAAAGTTCATCTTTTGGTTGTACCCATGAGAAAATGACTTAATATATTCTGAAAGGATGGCTAAATATAAAATATCCATGTTTTTTACTTTTTCTTGATCAATTCGATTAATATTTGGGTAATATATTTATATGGAAGGCCGTCTTAATTTTAAAAAACTCTTAGAAATATATTAATTAAATATTAATTCGCGGTTTAAACGGTTAAAACAATTGATATAGAAAAAGAGAAAGACACGGGTATTTTATCTTCATCCCCTTTTTCAGAATATATTGGAATTGTTAATGGGTGCAAAATTGAGTCGGACCAGTTTTATAGTCAGAAATAAGATCGATTTGTTGCTAAAATATTTCTTAAATATGAAATCCGAAAATTTATATTTCCAGATATTTTGTATCTTTCTATGCAGATTTTCAGAAGTATCCGTCTAGAATTATTTTTATAAAAAAGTTTAAAAGTGAGTATTTTCACACAAATTTTTAGGCAAATTCGCCTAAATCGTTTTATCAAAAAAGACACTACAACAATATTAAATAGTTCCTTAAATTTAATTGGTTTTCTTGAATAGACATTTTTTATGCCACAGCTACTTAAAAATAAATTATTTAATTTTCGTATTTAGTGGCATTTTAAATTAACATATAAAAAAATCCAAAATAATTTTAAAAAGCATCTGATGGATTATTTTGAAAACAAATAATATTTAAAAAATACAATTGAAATAAAGGAATAACAATTGAACTTAAAATTAAATTATTTGAAGTAAAAGAAACTCAAAATACTTGTCAATTGAAAATATGAAAACATTACAATATTTTTAATTTTAATGTCTAGTTTTTTGGGGGTATTTTTGGAACTTAAATAATGATGTTGGAATGTTGAATAAGGCTGGTTTACACTATAAGATTTTCGGTACGATTTTACTTTAGTACATAGTGTAAACCAGCCTATACAAATATTGCTTTATTTGAACAAAAATCATTTTAAATAAAAAAATTTTTTCCGAAGTACATACAAGAATTTTTGTTGGCAAACTTGGTAATGGCTGATAAAATTTTTTTGGTTTAACTAAACCAAATTCAACTGGCATCTAAAAACAATTTGGCCTAATTCAATTTATTAAATTTCAAATCTTTTTTTTTTAATTTTAAATATTTTTTGATCAAATTAATTTCAAAAAACAATGCTTTAAATTTAAATAGAGCTTCCAAAATTGCAATAATACTAGCTAAAACTTCTGTAAAAGAATAAAAAAATTCCCGGGAAATCCCGCACAAAATTGCGGGATCCGAAAAAGGGCGGGATTCCCGGGAATTCCCTAATTATTACTTTTTTCACCATTAGTTGTTTTTAATCTTTGTTTACATTTATTTGGGAACTCTTTACAACAGTTTTTTCTGCAAGGTAATTTTTAACAAACCTTAAATATTTATACCCTACACCACTACGTGGTCAGGGTATTATAAGTTTGTGCTGATGTTTGTAACACCAAAAAATATTGGTCCTAGGCCCACCTTATAGTATACCGATCGGCTCAGAATTTTTTTTATTTCGATTTAACGATGTCCGTCCGTCTGTCTGTCTGTCCATGCATTCTTGTGCGCACTCTACAGGTCGCAACTATTAAGATATTTTGATGAAACTTGGTACACCGACTTATGTCGGTCCAAGGACGACGTCTATTGATTTTGGTTAAAATCGGTCCATGTTTAGACCTAGTGCCCATATAAGGGTCCGACCAAAATTATATTGTTTATACGCTGCAGGTCGTAAATATTAAGGTATTTTGATGAAATTTGGTACACAGACCTATGTTGGCTCAATAACGCAGCCTTTTGATTTTGGTGAACATCGGTCCATGTTTAGACCTAGTGCCCATATAAGGGTCCTAACAAAATTATACTGTTTATACGCTGCAGGTCGCAAATATTAAGATATTTATTTTGATGAAATTTGGTACACAGACCTATATTGGCCCAATAACGCAGCCTATTGATTTTGGTGAACATCGGTCCATGTTTAGACTTAGTGCCCTTATAAGGGTCCTACCAAAATTATACTGCCCCGGTAAAAAAAATAATATGATGTTATATGTAATGATATCTTATTTAATATAATTGGAGATATGCTATGATCCGAAAAATTGTGGATAAAATTATGTCGGATAAGATCTAAATATATTGAATCATATAGAATCTTATCCGGATTTTGACCCGATATAATTATATCTAATTTGATGTAGAAAGACATAATTTTATAACGCTTCATACTTCAAGATCAAAACAAAAACTATTAAAAAGTACTGAAAAATAACACCCTTAAGTTAAGAATTAAAAATTTAAATAAAAATTTAGAAGAAGTTGTACATAATTGTAACCAAGCCTTCTCATATAAACTTGTATTCTACCCGTAAACTGTGTAAACCTGGTATGTTTATGAGTTTAATGTCAAATTCTATACATAAAAATATGGCTTGTATTTATACAAGGTTTACAAGGAATTTAGGAGTTGTAATGAGTACGCCTTTTATATTTTGAAATGATATATAAATATATCTCAAAAAAACATAGAATTTTTTTTACATTGCGCTATACTTAAACATATCTGAAACAACTTAGAAAAAAAAATGAACATTGAGCTATATAAAACTTTATATATTTTCCGATAAAGCCATTTTTAATTATATATGACGATGTATTAAAATTGTCATAGCATATGTAAATAGATATGGCACATATAAATATATATGGGGACATGTTTATTTATACTGATCTATATATGACATCATATAAGAAATTTTTGAAAAACTCAAAGCTATACATAATTATATCCGCAAAGATATAGTGTTACACTTGACTATATTAAAACATATTAATTCATATTAAATTATATAATTTCCTATATAACTATTTTTACTCGGGTGTTTATACGCTGCAGGTCGCAAATATTAAGATATTTTGATAAAATTTGGTACACCGACCTACGTCAGCCCAAGGATAAAGCCTATTGATTTTGGTTAACACCGGTCAATGTATAGACCTAGTGCCCATATAAGGGTCCCCCCAAAATTATGTTGTTTATACGCTGCAGGTCGCAAATATTAAGATATTGATGAAATTTGGTACACAGACCTATGTTGGCCCAAGGACGTAGCCTATTGATTTTGGTGAACATCGGTCCATGGTTAGACCTAGTGCCCATATAAGGGTCCCCCCAAAATTGGCTTGGTTACGAACTGCAGGTCGCAAATATTAAGATATTTTAATGAAATTTGGTGCGCTGACTCACATTATAGAAAATTTTGACACAAGTCCCATTTTAACCTATTCGAATTTCGGATCCAAACATTAGTTGGCTTTTAACCAGACTGGGGTAGGGTATTGTATAGTCGGCATGCCCGACTTTAACCTTTTTACTCGTTTTAACTAAAATTGAAAAAAAAATATATAAAAAAACTTTATGAATAATAATAAAAAAATACAATTTATCGAACATTTTCCTTAGTACACTCAGAAAAAATTTGGTAAAAAATTTTATTTTACAAACTTTTAACTACTTTTTAGTAGCAATTTTAATTTTTACAAATTTCCTTCTACGGACTTTTTATAATTTTAGATAATTTTTTTGTTTCTCGGATAAAATTAACGAATTTTGGTAAATAAATGTTCTTTAGTTTGACTCTAGATCATAAATTAATATCACTTTCTGTTTAAATTATTTTCAATTCAAAGAAAGATGATACAATTTTTACAAGTAAATTACAAAGAATAAAATTTTTTGAAAAAATTCGATAAGACCAGCAAGACAGAATACGCATTTTCGGCTTTCGCTACAAAGCCATCATCAGTGTCTTTCGCGTTGAGTGGGTTAATATTTGATAATTGTCTGCTTATGTGACCGTTGAAAGCAAATCGAATTTGTTATCAACAACTCAACTTAGACTAACATCAACAAAATTAAACAATGCTATTTTTATCCTTTGTTATTATTACTCTTTTTTGCTTTGAACATTAATTCTTAAGATATCTCAGCTGATTCTATTCAACTCTGTGTATGATAACTACAGATTTTTTGAATTACAACGAACCGTTAAATTTAAATATATTTTATTTAAATTATATTTTTGCACCGTGTCAATGTGTTTTTAAGATGAATGAGGGGAATGTTAAGTTGATCTCTTATTTAAGTAAATGAATGTTCTTTAGTTTGACTCTAGATCATAAATTAATATCACTTTCTGTTTAAATTATTTTCAAATCAAAGAAAGATGATACAATTTTTACAAGTAAATTACAAAGAATAAAATAAATAATTTAATTTATAATTTATGATCTATAATTATAATATAATTAGGATTTAGTGTAGTAAAATCCTTTGTGTGGTACTTACTCGCTTAATTACTTGGTAATGTCTCTTTTTCCGGGTACTAATTATACTGCTTATTATTTAGATATTAATAATGATTACGCACTACAGTGATTTTACTGGGATGCAATATATATCATTTTAATCACAATTTCGCTTGTAGCTATCAACGTTAAATATTTAAAGCAAATTTAAGTTAAACCGGATTTAAGTATGAAAACTTTCTAACCAGCTAAGATTTATAATATAATAATGATTACAATTTTCAACCAGCTAATATTTGCAGTATTCGTAGTATAACCGAGCGTATATCAGCAAAACTTTTTTGAAGTACTTTTACGAAAAGTAATTTTTTAGTTTTCGCCAAAAACACAGCTTCAGTTAATCACAATTATATCTTAAAAACGAGTAAAAAGGTTAAAGTCGGGCATGCCGACTATACAATACCCTACACCAGTCTGGTGTATTGTTTGGATCCGAAATTCGAATGGGTTAAAATGGGGCTTATGTCAAAATTTTCTATAATGTGAGTCAGCGCACCAAATTTCATTAAAATATCTTAATATTTGCGACCTGCAGTTTGTAACCAAGCCAATTTTGGGGGGACCCTTATATGGGCACTAGTTCTAAACATGGACCGATGTTCACCAAAATCCATAGGCTTCGTCCTTGGGCCAACATAGGTGTATGTACCAAATTTCATCAAAATATCTTAATATTTGCGACCTGCAGCGTATAAACAATATAATTTTGGGGGGACCCTTATATGGGCACTAGGTCTAAACATAGACCGATGTTCACCAAAATCAATAGGCTTCGTCCTTGGGCCAACATAAGTCTATGTACCAAATTTTATCAAAATATCTTAATATTTGCGACCTGCAGCGTATAAAGAGTATAATTTTGGTAGGACCCTTATATGGGCACTAGGTCTAAACATGGACCGATGTTCACCAAAATCAATAGGCTGCGTTATTGGGCCAATATAGGTCTGTGTACCAAATTTCGTCAAAATATCTTAATATTTACGACCTGCAGCGTATAAACAATATAATTTTGGTAGGACCCTTATATGGGCACTAGGTCTAAACATGGACCGATGTTCACCAAAATCAAACTTGTTCGTCCATGGGCCAACAAAGGTCTGCGTACCAAATTTCATCAAAATATCTTAATAGTTGCGACCTGGAGAGTGCGCACAAGATTGCATGGACAGACAGACAGACGGACGGACGGACGGACAGACGGACATCGTTAAATCGAAATAAAAAAAAATCTGAACCGATCGGTATACTATAAGGTGGGTCTACGACCAATATTTTTTGGTGTTACAAACATCAGCACAAACTTATAATACCCTGACCACATAGTGGTGTAGGGTATAAAAATTGATTTTCCATTTAACTTCCAACGAACCATCCTGTATTTTATTTAGCAATATCTATGAAAGTAATTTCATATATTTGCTATTATCTTGCACACTACTGTATAATAAACCATAACAAACCATTAGTCAAGCAAAGTAGAAACCCAAAGAGTATCAACAAGTTTGAACTTTTGAAGTATTATGCACATAAAAAACACACCAAATTCAAGTACGTATGACGTATATGACAAAAACAACCTTGTACACCCCATTTATAAAGTAAAACAATTAGGTTGTTCAGAAGTTGTTCTAATAAGGAAATTTGAATATGTGATAGAGAAGAGAAAAAAAATAAGTATGCTTTTCTTATATTTGAGGGTTATGTAACTTATATTTAAGGGTTAGAATGTGGGGTCAAAACTGATCTCAATCTTAGCTTTTTGTTTTTTTTATCTATTAAATAGTGTAATAAAAACTTTAAAAAATTCTCAATTTCGGCCGATATGTTTACAAGCAAAAGTTATTTAATTTTATCCCCTCTATCACATATCTAAATTTCGTCGAAATCCTCAGGAACCCAGAAACAGACTCTCCCTGTAAGTGTTAGAGATACGAAGGAGATTGGAAGATAAACAAGAATCTAAAAATAAATCGATTGTATGTGTCTGTGTTGTTCACTTCTGAGTAAAAAACAATAACAGGAAGCTGCGAATTAGTTATACTGCATTCAAGGCCTTACTTGGGTGGAATCATTAAGCGGTATTAAGTATATCATTAAGTATACACTCACAATATTTTATCGTTAAAAACAACCTAAAATACATATTAAATTAATTGAAAACACAATTAAAAAAATTAATTGAAAACACAATTAACATAAAAACAGTTAATTAGGGTGCTCAATCGATTAACCGTTACTCGATTAATATTTTTTTTGTTATATTACACTGTACAGCAAAATCAATTTTTTACAAAATAACAAGGTTCTGACAACTGACTCTGGCTGAGGGGACCAAAAAAAATATACGTGTATCGGCGTTTTAAAAGTTTAGGTCTGGTGCTATGTTTTTGGGGGTTACCATTGTTAGGCGCTTTCTGATATTTCCACTACAAAGTTTAACATTTTTGACCATAACCTTGCTTAGAACTTTTTATGATTTGAGCATTATTTGTGTTGTTTACAAAAAAGTGAAAGTTGTGTAACAGCAAAAAAGGGCACTTAATACGTGAACATTTTCGGGTAATAATTTATTATGATTTTCGATGTGGATTATCTAGACAAGAATACATAGATAATTTAAATCCAACTTTTGATGCTGAGGCTCCATCTTTTGCAACTGTGAATGTTGTGCAAAAACTGATAATGCAAGATGGTCATGTGATACACTCTGAGATTGAGGATAACTTAGACATAATTTCCACTACCATAAATAAAATAATGCATAAAAATTTAGCCGTAAAAAAAGATTTGTTCTCGTTTGATTCCTCATAACTTAACAATAGCTTAAAAAAAAGCTCGGGTCGATTGGTGCAAACAAATGTTCAAGAAATACAATAGCGGCGATAAAAAAGGCGTGTATAAAATCGTCATAGGTGACGAATCATGGATCTATGCATATTAGCCTGAAACTAAACAGTAGTCGACTGTATGTTTCGTGATGAACGAAATCGAATAAAAGTTGTTTGTTCTCAAAGCACATCGAAAAAAATGGTCGCCTGTTTTTAGAAAAACTGGTCATGTGGCAACAGTGCCGTTAGAACAACGTACAACAGTTAATTCTAAATGGTACATCACCATTTATTCCTATAAATGTTCGAAGAAATGAGAAAAATCAATCCCCAAAATCGGATAATTCTTCACTGACAAGCCGAGCTCTCACCATTCGGCTCAAACAAGTGACTTTTTTAACAATCAAAACATCGAGGTAATGGGTCATCCGCCATACAGACCTGACTTGACAACTAATGAATTTTTTTCTGGCTTCCGCACATCAAAGATAAGCTACTTGGACAACGATTTTCGCAGAAGAACCCATAGATGCATTCAAAAACCCTGTTTTGGGGGTGTCACATGCGGAATGGAAAAAATTCTATGACAAGTACTTCGAACGCATGCAAAAGTGTATATATAGATCATAAAGGAGAATATTTTTAAAAACAATAAAGACATTTTCAATAACAAATTTCTGTTTTTTCATCGTTAGACTCGAAATATAAATAAATAACCCGCAGCATCAAATGTATAAATATTTATTTCACATCTAAAAAATATTAAAATGCACTCAAATTATTAGGTTTTAAAAGAAAATCACGAATTTTTGGGAATACACCGATATTTTCACCGATTTTAAGAAATGTGTTTGGGTTAAGGGTTATTTATTTACAGGAAATCGTATTCAGTACTTTAAAAATATGTACTAAATACTTATATAAGTATTATAAATATGAGTATGCAAAATGAGGTTAGCAGACTTTTGTTCGCTCCATAAATTTTTAAATTCTTCAAAATTGTTAATACCTTTTCGATTTTAATATCAAGCTAATTAAAAGTTTCTTTCAACTCGAAAGAATTAAGAAATAAGATTCATCTAAAGCCAGTTTCAGTGAATCTCCAAAATAATTAAATTTCTTCAATTGAATTTTCTCATAAAAACTGCAAATTGTAAAATATTATTTCCAATTTAACCTTATTTTATAATATTTTAGTAGAAAAATTCTCAGATTCTAATATATTTTTCTTAAAGAAAGACTCCGAGATTCTTACTAATGATTCATTTAAAAAGAATTTGAATGTAAAATACTTTTTTTAATCCTATTAGAAAGATTCTAAGATGAGTGTTATTTTTGTTCGGTTTTAAGATAAAATATAACAAATTCCAAATTGAATTGACAATTTATTTTACAACAAATAGAGAGAAGACTTACGAAAAAACTTTCCTAGAACCAATCGTTGACAATTAATGCATTTTCAAGTGTAACCAAACACTATCATCAGATTGTCTTTATGGGGTTCTCTCTAGGTTATAACGTAGATTTTAATTTTTTTATTTACGTAAACTCCCCCGTAAATACCGGGATGAGAAATAAATTCAAAAATTTTTACTATTTATTTATGTATTACAACGAAAATCATATGTTTCTTACAAAGCTATTATTTTTCTCTATGTTATAGTTGTTGCTTTAGTATTCTCAAGGAACTTCTGCAGTCAGAATTTCTAACAAACCTTAAATATTTATACCCTACACCACTACGTGGTCAGGGTATTATAAGTTTGTGCTTATGTTCGTAACACCAAAAAATATTGGTCCTAGACCCACCTTATAGTATATCGATCGGCTCAGAATTTTTTTTTATTTCGATTTAACGATGTCCGTCCGTCCGTCTGTCCATGCATTCTTGTGCGCACTCTACAGGTCGCAAATCTTAAGATATTTTGATGAAACTTGGTACACCCACTTTTGTTCTCGTCTAGGAGCGTTATTAAACATTTAAAATATCAAAGAAAAACAAAACCAACAACAGAAAATTTTCCACAATTTGCTTTGTCATCTTCCAATGTACTACTCTGTTGTTTTGACAGATCTAACAATCAAGTGACATCCATTCATGTAGAAACAACAATAGACGTGAACAAAAAATTCTCATTGAGTTTGTAATTTAACTTAACAAATATTTACAGAAATTCTAAAAACGTCGTCCCCTGACGATTTCCTTAGGCAAGAATGAAATCCGGATAGGGACATGCCTGCAGCGGATTATTTTTCACAATTTGTTAAATACGTTTGGGATTTTTAGCATATTTAATTCCTTTGATGCAAATATTTGTATGTTGTATTTAATATTCAAGCTTTTAATTATACATATAGTCATTAGAACGAAAGCAAAGTACTTTTACAACGATTACTTTTTATTTTAGTATTACACCCTAACCCTAATCTCACATTTCCAACCAAAAGCATACTTTTTTTTGATAAAATTGTGATATTTTACTCATTAAAAGTGCATCAAATCGCAAGATCTGGACACATTTTTATTTTAGATAATATTGTTGTTATTCTTTCGAAATTTTTTTATAAACGCAAAAATTTTAATGTAAAAATTTTAAGGAGGCCGAGATTTTTTAAAGATTTCTTTAAAATTTAATTAAAAACGAGTAAAAAGGTTAAAGTCGGGCATGCCGACTATACAATACCCTACACCAGTCTGGTTAAAAGCCAACTAATGTTTGGATCCGAAATTCGAATGGGTTAAAATGGGGCTTGTGTCAAAATTTTCTATAATGTGAGTCAGCGCACCAAATTTCATTAAAATATCTAAATATTTCCGACCTGCAATTTGTAACCAAGCCAATTTTGGGGGGACCCTTATATGGGCACTAGGTCTAAACATGGACCGCTGTTCTCCAAAATCAATAGGCTTCGTCCTTGGGCCAACATAGGTCTGTGTACCAAATTTCATCAAAATATCTTAATATTTGCGACCTGCAGCGTAGAAACAATATAATTTTGAGGGGACCCTTATATGGGCACTAGGTCTAAACATGGACCCGTGTTAACCAAAATCAACAGGCTTCTTCCTTGGGCTGACATAGGTCGGTGTACCAAATTTGATCAAAATATCTTAATATTTGCGACCTGCAGCGTATAAACAATATAATTTTGGTAGGACCCTTATATGGGCACTAGGTCTAAACATGGACCGATGTGCACCAAAATCAATAGGCTTCGTTCTTGGGCCAACGTAGGTCTGTGTACCAAATTTCATCAAAATATCTTAATATATGCGACCTGTAGCTAGGGTTTGGGGTTCGGGAATTCCCGCGCGGGAAATCCCGGGAAAAGTTTGCCGAGAATTCCCGGGAAAATAATTTATTTTTCCCGGGAAAACGGGAAATTTTAAATATATTAAATTTTTTTAAATTGTTTTTGTTTCGAATAGGATTTTTTAATTTTAGTCATAAAAAACATTTTAAATACAAAAACAAAAATGTCATTGTTAAAATCTTTTAAAAGGGAATACATTTATTTGACACACAAATAAAATCTTTGCCAAGTAATTAGGAGCATTTCAACTAATAAAGATTTTTCCCATAACTTATTCAAAATTTAAGTAGTAAATCCGAAAAACTTGGTAAAATGTTTAAAAGAAATATGAAAAAAAAGCTTTGTTTCTTACAAATAATTGCCCTTGCTATCTAAATTTTTCAAATGTATAATTTAGGTAAAGTCGACTTTAGTTAAAATATTGGGTGGCATTATACCTTGGCTTGGTTTATTTTTGGAGCATTCTGATTGGTTAATTTATTTTCAACCAATCAAAATATTTGAAAATATAAATATTTTTGTAAGGTTTTCATACACAAAATGAACAAAACCGTTTGATTAAAAATAAAGTCGACTTTAAAATTAAAATACTTCTTTATATTAAGGGTCAATAATTTTATAAGTAACGTTTTCATTAATAAATGTGAAAAGAAAAGACTAATGGTTAACGGTGGTATCTAAATTTGGTTATTCGACATATAAATTTGGTTCACAAAAAAAAAAAAAATTGATGGTCATGCAACTTTTCTTGAAGAAAACAACAACAATAATAACGTTTCAGATAAAATTAGCAAAGTACCCAGCAAAACCTTGGTAATATGTTGGTATTACAGAACACATTACCTGGTAATACCATACCCCTTACCATTGCATTATTTCATAACTAAAATGTAATGTCTTACGTATACTGTGCTGCATAACTACTGGGTAGTAATAGCAACTTATTACCAACAATATATTTAAACACCTCAAAGAAAAGAGTTACTTGTAATACACAACACTGTTGGTAAAAGTGGCACAAAAGTGGCATTTGTGGCACTATTGAATGTTCAATGGCACCATGGCACTCTTCATAGAATTTTGGCACTTTTTAATAAAATTTATATATAATTTGATAAAAGGTCGATATCGCTGGTTTTTCATTGAAAGCCACGCCTACTTAGAACGGGTAGCAAAATTAAAAAACAAGCGCTACACTAAAAATTTCTGGACCAGCTTCCAGTTCTTCGGGGACAATTTAATCATTATTTTGATCTTTAAAAATGAAAGCAATGGGGATAAAATTAGAACAACTTGAATTGATTCTATTGTATTGTCCGTCACCGGAATTTTTCAAAAATTTGTTATGGTATTCTAGTTTTTTTATGACAAGCAAAAGTTTTAAAAATTTCACCATACAATGGTGAAAACTTTTTCTACCAAAAATAAAATTATCAAAAAATTGTAATTTGTGAAAAATTACGATTTTTTCGATAATTTTATGAAATCTTAAATGATATGAAAAATTAAAAAATGTCCAGGAACCGCAAAAACGAGAGAACTAGTTCTAAGCTCTTGGAGTTTCCTTTAAATTTTAGCATCAAGCACCCTGAGCTTATTCTTAACAACGTTAGCCCCAAAAATCCCATGTTAATACGTAATATTTTGGAGGAATTTGCAGGAATGTTAGTTAGAGTCGGTAAAAGGATCGATGCATCTTAAAATAATATCTCAAAATATGAATGAGGTATTTCATATTTTATTTCTGTGAAGAAAAATTTTAAAAGTCTTCAAAAGAAAATACAATTTTTATATTTTAAATTGTTGACAATTAAAAATATTTGTTTGTTATGTGCTTTTTATTACATGACAATTTTGTCAAGTTTTTGCTGTGACAATTTTTCTGAGAATACTAAAATTATAATAATTTCCATTCACACCAGTTTTGTGACAATTTTGTTATTGTTATAAAGTTTAGAATAAGGGTGTAAATGTATAAATATTTGAAATAAAAGCTGAACATATTTTTTGAAACATTTGCATGTTGCTTAATTTTTTTTTTTGGCACTTTTAAAGCTTTTTTGGCACTTTTTTGGCATCATTTAGGCACCCAACGAAAATTCTCAAATACCATCACTGATACACAACATGAGTTCTAAATAATAGCAGCGACTTATTACAGATGGGATATTTTAAAACCGTAAAATAAGGAGTTACTTTTAATGTGATACGTGATCACTTAATAGAAATAGCCACTTATTACCGATGGTGTATTCAAATGCCTAAAAATAAGGAGTTATTTGTAATGCGATACATGAGTGTTATTTTCTATTCAAAATATTCGATACAAATAATTTATATGTTTCATACATATTGACTGAAATATCTTTTATGTTTTTGTTAACTTTATATTAATCTGAGTAAATATTAATTAAATATGAATATGCTTCGTTTTAGCATTTATAAAAAACCAACACGATAACGTCTTATTTTAATTTTTTTTGTAAGAAGTAAGTATATAATTTTATTGTGTTATTTCAGACCTGTTTGTAACACATTTTTTTGGCCTTACTTTAAGCTGTTATGTAAGTAGTATTGTGCTCAGTATCGGTTATGTAAGTGGTTACGTAACTCCTAACATGTAACATTAAAGTAACATGTTCTTATGTTGTTACCTAGCCCTCTTTTGGAAAGTATATACCTCCAATGACATGCCCTTGTTAAAATAATAGCTGTTGGAATAGCAAAGTAAGAGGCTACATACCTTAATTCATTCTTACAAACCTTATTACCAGGTAATAGAAAGTTTTGCTGGGTATCCGAGGAAAAAAGTGTAAGCTGAATAGGCATTAAAGGTTTTATGGTAGGGCAAACATTTCCTGAAATGGTATCCAAATTAGCCGCAGTCAATCCGCACAATAACTAGATCTTCGTTTATTCGAGAACGTTTTTATAATAAAAACCTGGCATTGCAAAAAAGTGAAACCGATGTAAAGAACATTATATTAAATTACTACAATCACGTAAAAGATATCATGATAAAAGAAATATCGAGCAATATTTCTAACAATAGGAGATTTACTATAATCTTAGATGAATGGACAAGAATATCACAAAAGAGATATTTGAACATATGTATAAACGGAAATAATTCATTTTATAACCTGGGGTTGGTTTATATATCAGGAAGATGTAATGCTGATGAAATAAGAAGAATTGTAGAAATAAGACTAGAAGAGTTTTATTTGTCTTTGGAAAATAACATTGTGGCCACCATATCTAATGGGCCAAGTGTGATGAAACGGTTTGTTTCCGACAGTCCAGTAGTAGGTGCTTTCTGCTGGAATCATGCAATTCATTTGGCAGTGCTGCGAGTAATTTATGTGAAATTAAATGTTCAACATTCTGATATTTTTTACTTTGAATTCTCACTACGCAGACTGCATATTGGTAAAATAGTGTTTTTATACCCTACACCACTATGTGGTGTAGGGTATAAAAGTTTGTGCTGATGTTTGTAACACCAAAAAATATTGGTCCTAGACCCACCTTATAGTATACCGGTCGGCTCAGAATTTCGATTTAACGATGTCCGTCTGTCCAGCCGTCCGTCCGTCTGTCTGTCTGTCCATGCATTCTTGTGCGCACTCTACAGGTCGCAAATATTAAGATATTTTGATGAAACTTGGTACACCGACAATATAATTTTGGGAGGACCCTTATATGGGCACTAGGTCTAAACATGGACCGATTTTAACCAAAATCAATAGGCTTCGTCCTTGGGCCAAGTTTCATCAAAATATCTTAATATTTGCGACCTGTAGAGTGCGCACAAAAATGCATGGACAGACAGACAGACGGGCGGACGGACGGACAGGCGGACATCGTTAAATCGAAATAAAAAAAAAATCTGAGCCGATCGGTATACTATTAGGTGGGTCTAGGACCAATATTTTTTGGTGTTACAAACATCAGCACAAATTTATAATACCCTGACCACATAGTGGTGTAGGGTATAAAAATAATATAAATACAATAAAATTTTTTTTTAGTTATTTTATTGAAAAAATTTTTATAAGTAATTTATTAAAGTTGAATTTGAGCAGTGTTGCACGAAAAACTTAAAATGGTGCCTATTTTCTCTCACCAGAAAGAGGAATAGTATAGCTGTTTTTTCACTTATGCCTATCAACATTTAAGCACGGTAAGTTGCTTTTCACGTGGAAAAATTTCACTCGAACTTTAAAGGCCTCAAATTGCAATTTAATTTATAAAAATTAACAATTTTTAATTTTCTAACAAAGGCACAATCACAATAAACACAAATTTTCAGTTTTTCCCAAGAAAATTAATAGTCATGTACATTAAATTTGCGTGAAAACAAACTCTACACAATTTTCACGTGAAACTCATTATCGTGAAAAATCATTTATTTCACGTGAAATCGAAACAACTTACGGTGCTTTAGTATTTAAAGCAAATCTACATATGTTAAACCGATTGGAGTTTAAAAAATTTTTAAACATGTTATGTTTTAGGAAGGAAGATGAACAAAATACGTTAGATGTGAAAATGCATAAACGCTTAATTTTCAATGTCGATAATAATCCAAGTTGAAAGTTAGCGTGCATACGAAAAGTAATGTATTTGAGTTTTGTTATGAGTTATCAGATAAGTTAAGTGGAAAACACAGCTTATATTCTGGACAAAACCGGCTTAAAGTTCAACGACTTTTTTATATAACTTAGCTTAGCTAAAAGAAAAATGTCAAAAAATTATACACAAAACAAGAACAAATTTCTTGGTTGCCCAGCAGAAATGTGGAAGTAGTAAAAATGATTAGTGCTTTTTTTCTGCTTCCTCTATTGCTTCCAAAGATTTAGAGCTTGCAGTAAGTATGAAAAAAGCAATAGTTTTATTTACCTCAGTTTATCGCTCTAAGAAAGCACCAAAGAATGACATTGTTAACCGAATTTACTTCCCGAGTAAAAAAGTTTTGATATAATCATATATTATTTTATGTAATTGCATATAGTAACTTATAGTTACATATGGCCACATATGCTTTTAAATTCAAGCAGATATACTTTTATATAGTCATATGTTAGATATTTTTTCCTCAAAGGTTTTAATTTGGAGACATATGTGATTTTATATTATTACATATTGGCCTACATATATATGTATGTGCTATATATAAGTACATAATTACATGTACGTTTATATATAATTTAGTATGACACTATACATAATAATATAAAACTATGTGGATCTATATAAGAAATCTTTTATACACTCTAATAAATTTCTGTTGAAATTTACTCTATTAAAAGGAGGTAACTTGATACCTACTATAAGTTGGGCAAAAATAGACACAGTGTTTAAAATTAAAATACATAGACACATTGTGTTTAAAAATAATAGGCACAACGTGTCTAAATGTACATTTTTAATTGTATCAAGAATGTTGATAAACATTTGTATTTTGTTTAAATTTATATTTTATGTGTCTAAAAAAGCTTCTTTAAATGCATGAGTCTACATTTAAACTATATAGAAACATGTTTAGTGATGCAAAAACATGTTTTTTATTAAATACCTCATCTTATAATCTCTTCAAATAAAACAAAATGCATTAAAAAGAAAATAAATATTTTATTAATAAAAGAAATTCAGATAAAAAAAAAACCGATTAAAATTAGCATAAAATTATTTATTGTGGAGTTTTTCCTCTACAGAATCTAAGAATCCCTATAGAGTCTAAGAGTCTTTCTTTTCTGTAGAAAATAGTCCTCAGAGTCTGTTTGCAAAATCTGCAATTTCTAGGGTTTTCTTTATCAAAAGTCTTTAAAATTTCAGGGTTTTTCTAAACGAAAACACTTAATATCGGAGGATTTTTTCTTAAAATTTTACCGGCAAAACTGTTGAGTATATAGAAAAACGTTATATGAACAGATTAAAGGAATTGTAATTTTTAAAATTGTTTGAGCAAAATCGGACTAGTGGTTCTCGAGTTATGTCAAAAAAAAAGACCACCAAAGGTCAAATCTATATATCTCGATTCCTAGGGGTGACCCATCGAAACGCCGGGACACGTATAACTTCTTTTTTACCGATATAACTTTCCCCGGCAGTTTGAACCCTTCCCGATCACTGACCCCTACCATTTGTCTCACAGTGTTATTATCTGAGGATTATTTAGAAGAAAAATTCACCAGAGTATTTTCATTTTTCTATATCAAAATCTGAGCAAAATCTAAGGGGTTTCTAAAGAAAAAAGTTTTCACAATTTTATGGTTTTCATTAGAAAACATTTCTAGATTCTCAGGGATTTCCTAAAGTAAAAACTTCAATATCTGAAGATTTTTCTAAAGAAAAAAGTCCTCAGAATGTTAGCGTTTTTCTTTAGGAAAAATTTCTCATAGTCTTTGAGTTTTCTGGACTAAAAAGTATTCACATCTGAGGGTTTTCCTACATGAAAAGTTCTAAGAATCTAAGACAATTTTTATACTAAAAATGTCTACAGCTTCTGAGGTCTTTTCAATAGGTAAAACTTGTTAATATATAGTAATCAGATTCTGACGAATTTTTTTAGTCATAATCAGTGGTTTTGGAGAATCTTGAGGCTTTTCTTTTTTGAAGTCCCAAGTAATAGTCCTTAAAAGTTTTATCATAATAGGTTCTCTAACAATCGCTCATCACTGCTTCTCATAAGTAGGAGCTTATACTTAGAGTGTACAGAAATATGGTCTGGTTAGAACCCTGAGATTAAAGAGTACTTTGTTAAGGAAAAATTTGCAGATAAAATCGAATAATTTTTGCACCAAAATCTACTTAATTTCGAGCATAATATATGGTACTTGGTTTGCACATAAAAATTGTGAAAAATAACTGTGCTTTTTCCATTATTAGTTTTAAAGACTTATTGGCGATAATGCCTGCAAAAATATAAAGTGAACATTAACATCTCTAAAATTCTTTTAAAATAATTAAAAACTCACCACCGAAATACCATTTAGGGGTTTATGATTGACCGTGAAAAATAATATAGTTATAGATAGATCTTTGCTTTTTGCCAGTTTTTTGGTGTTCTATTGATTACTTCTCTGTTTGGTAAATGTTCCTGATTTATTATTTTATTATGAAACAAAATTTTTTATTGATTGACAATTCTTAGTTACGCATTAAATTTAAAATTAAACACAAATGCTTAAGCAGACACAGCAATAGATATTTACTATATTAAATGTGTAATTTACTTTTAAATGTGCTTATATATTTGGCTACATGTTTATCAACATAAAATTTACTATATTTTGTGTTTGGTTTTATAAGTAAAAGTGCGTAACTTCATTATAAAGCATAATGTGCTTAATCATAAGCATTTTGCTTTATTTTATATAAAAATTTACGCACATTAATGTAGCTGTTTTACATTCAGTTTTTAGAGTGTAATTTGTGTTAGTTATGATTATATATTGACGAATATGAACTTATAACGTTCTTTATAAAATCATCTATAATCATATATCATCCCACATAGGCAATTTTTTCAAAGTGATTTTATATAAAAATATATAAGGTCCATATAAAGCCGTATTGTATTATATTTGATTCCATGTTATCAATGATTTTGAACTAGTTTTATATTTAGTAATTACTAGGGATTGACGCGTGACACGAAATGTTCGTGAGTCACGTTATTCACACGTGATCGTGAGTAATAATTACTATACTTAAGTGATTCGTGCGTGAGCATGAGTAAGAATAACCCGTGATTGATTCGTGTGTGAGTTAATTTTTTGCATCATATGTTTTTAGTAATTTTTACTGTTTTGCGTGAGAATTTTCTGATTGTAAGTTTAATAAGTTAATATGTGCTAAGTAAAAAACGAAATGCTCGTGCGTGAGTAATTTGTTTTTTTTTTTTGTTTTTTTTTTTTTTTTGAGCATGAGTCAAAAATGGCTTACGCACCGCACCCATAACATTAACAACACTGAAGCTTTAATACGAAATTCTCTATACTATAACGTACACTTGACTGATTTCTCATATCTTTGTTGTATATCATAATCCTATTAACTTTAAAATTTCAGTGTTCTTAACTTTATTTTAAAATTACTAAATTAAAAGAAATTTTTTTTCATGTTTATTGTACTGTCATGATAAATCTGGATAAAAGTAATGGAAGATTTATCGAAATTATAAGATCTCCAGCAGGCCTGGGGTTAATCATTACATTTTGTAATTAATTACACACCCGGTGAAAAATGTCCATATATGAACATTTATGGTTCAACCATATATGTATGGATCCGAAAAATGAGGTAACACCTAAGTATATGATCATATATGGACATATATGAACATATAAATTTATTAAATATATGCGAATAAATGCGGACGTTGCTGTCCTTTATTATAAGGTTGTACTATAGATATAAATTTATGTATGACATTCGAATTAGGCACCACATATGTTCCTTTTTTATTGATGGCATTAAATTAAATATAATTCCATATTTATCCATATACGAGTTCCTTTTACACATATGGAAAAATGTATTCTTGCAAATATGTTCATATACAACTCCCTTTTGCATAAATTGAATAACATATACTTTCATATTTGTCCATATATGAGTGCCATTTCCATATATGAAATAACAGATACTTCCATATATGTCTGTATATGAAATTATTTCCATATATGGAATCACATATACGTCCATATATGTTCATATAAGATCCATATATGTTCATAAAAAATCCATATTTGTTCATATGTGTCCATACATAAACCATATATGAACATGTTTGAGCGTATATGAGCATTTTTCACCGGGCATGCAATTACACAATTACATGTAATTGTAATTGAAAAAAAAACTCATCTATAATTACATATTCGGCCTTATTACGAGTATCGTAGTCGTAGTCGAAACTACTCACTGAAAACTCACTAAAAACGCAACTTTTGAAAAATTTTTCAATTGGATTTCCATATATAGCACTCAGATTTAAAAAAATCCACCATGAGAGTTTCATTTCTTTATAATTTCCATTATATACAAAATCATTTTATATGGAGTCGAATATTTCGACTACAAATTCGACACTCGTAATCAGGCCGATTATTTGTAATTGCAATTCAAAAAAGAACAATTACAATTACAAGTAATTGAAAATTTTTTTTTATTTAAAAAAATTATTTTTGTATGTATATTGTTAGATATGGTCCTATATAATATGATAAAAAGTATAAGGTTAATATTTAGATATAATTGTATCAAACTATGTCCACTTTTATAACATTTTATATAATTTTATACAAAAAGATATAATTTGATGTAATTGGATGAGGACAAAATTCGGATACAATTGTATCGAATTGCATAAAATTGTATCAAATTGTACCAAATTGTATACAATTGTATACAATTCGATACAATATGATACAATAAGACGTTCTCATTTTTCGGATATAATTATATCTAATTACATAAAAGATTATATATAATTAAATATAACTTCATATGGCTCCATATCATTTTTTTTACTTGGGTTGATAAAAGCTGTGATTTCATGCCATTATTTGGAGCTATGATAGAAGCGCATATCAGAGTAACTAAAAGTTAACTCATCTGTATGAGACCAACCGCTAAAATATATCAAAACTGTAAGCAGGGCCGAAAAAATTTTTTGCACTTGATTCAAATTATTGAAATCCCAATTTTATATGTTGTAAAAAATTGGTACACTCCCAAAACAATTCCGATGTGACAACCGAATTGGGTCGGTTGCTGCAATCTCGTAATTAGGTTGCCCCAACCGAATTTAGTTGTGGCAACCGATAATTCGGTTGTGGCAACCGAAATGAAATCGCATTCGGTTGCCACAGCTGAATTCGGTTGCTGCAACTGAATTACGTGGTTACAGCAACCGAATCAATTCGGTTGGTAAAAAATTCCGTTGCCACAACGGAATTGTTCTGAGAGTGCAGTGGTCGATATTCGGTGTTTTACGAATAAATTTTGTTTATAGGAAAAGCAGGGGCAATTTCATATGCCTTTTAGCGTCAAATTCAAGGAAAAAGCCGAAATTTAAGTTAGCTGTTTTTACGCCAAACTTTCGCCTCATGGCAGCCGAACAACTGCAACACTGCTTAAAAATGTGTAGATAAGAGAGTAAATTAAGGGTGTGTGTACAACGACAGCAAAGTATCATGGTGAAAAATATTTGTTCTATGCCCGAGTAAAAAAATTTGTTCTCGCGCAATATCTAATCATATCCAATTTGATATTGTTTAAGATCTGCTGTAATATCTAGCTGATCCAATTAGATCTCAAAATTGGGTGTATCCAATGATATCGTATTAGATCCCATTGTATATATGGGGATAAACTAAGATCAAGTTATATTTCAAAATTGGGAGGTTCAATGATATCTTTGGGGATAAACCTAGATCTAATTTGATCCGAAAAATGGCGAATCGAATTAGATCCAGTTATATATTTGTGGATAAACTTAGATCTAATTTGATCCGAAAAATGGCGGATCGAATTAGAAAGAGCTATATATTTGTGGATAAACTTAGATCTAATTTGATCCGAAAAAGTGGCAGATCGAATAAGATCCAGCAATATATTTGGGGATAAACTTAGATCTAAATTGATCCGAAAAATGGCAGATGGAATTAGATCCAGCAATATATTTGTGGATAAACTTAGATCTAATTTGATCCGAAAAATGGCAGATCGAATTAGATCCACCAATATATTTGGGGATAAATAAGATCTAAATATATCCAAAAAATGACAGATCAAAAATTAGATCCAGTAATATATTTCGGGATTGCGTAAGATCTTAACTTTTTCGATAAATTACAGATCGAATTAAATCCAGTTATATATTTGGGAATTTGGTAAGATCTTAATTTATCCCATAAATTGCAGATCGAATTAGATCTAGCAATTTATTTCAGTATTAAAATGGCAGATCGAATTAGATCCAGCAATATATTTGGGGATTAAGTAAGATCTAAACCTATCCAGAAAAATGACAGATAAAATTAGATCCCGCATTATATTTGGGTACTACGTAAGATCTCCATTTATTTGGGATTAAATAAAATCCCAGACAGATATTGACAATAGTTCAAAAAATAATATACTGGAAGAGCACTGATTTTATAAAAATTACAATATTTTGTTAAAATAAGGTTTAAACTCAGAAGGTCTCGAGTTCGATACCATTCACGGCTATGCATTTTTTTTATAAAAAGATTTTCTTTTTATAAAATTATAATTTTATTTTCTATAAATGTTTTTATAAAATTATATTTTTTTTATTGAATTGAATTTTTAAAAAAAATAATTTTATTTGCATCTTTTTGATGCTCCATTTCCAATTGTATCAATTGTTTCTAAGATTTATCAATTGTATTTCAGAAATAATCAATTGAATTTCAGTTTTATCAATTGTATTTCAGAACTTATCAATTATTTTTCAGATTTATGAATTGTATTTCAGAACTAGTCAATTGAATTTCAGTTTTATCAATTGTATTTCAGAATTTATTAATTGTATTTCCGAAATTCACAACTGTATTTCAGAAATTATCAAACTGTATTCCAGAAATTATCATTTGTATTTCAGAAATTATGAAATGTAATTTAGAAATTTTTCTCTATTAACTATGATAAACCATCAACAAGTTCTGAAATAGATTTGATTATTTCTGAAATACAATTAATAAATTTCTGAAATACATTCCATAATTTCTGAAATACATTTAAAATTTCTGAAATACAATTAATAGCTTCTGAAATACAGTTAATATTGTAGTTGCTGATGAGTTACCATATATGACCATTAGGGTGGGTCAATCGATATAGTGCCATCGATTTTTCGATAGCTTTTGGCATGAGGAAAAAAAATTCCACTACGACATATCAAAAAAATCGTTTTCGAGGCGCCCAAATTTCAATATTTTGCAATTTTTAAATAAATGCTGGATTAGCGCCATCTTGCGTTGGCTTTTTGAAACAACTAATGACATTGTAAGCAATATAACATTACAACCTTTCCAGAAAGGTATTACTTATGAAAATCGTATAAAAAATGTGGCAACTAGCCAAAAGCTATCGAAAAATCAATGGCACAATATCAAAAAAATTTTGTCCATACAAATCGCCCCACTCTAATGACCATATATTGTTTAAATTGCACCATATATGGTATGTTCCCTATTAAAGAAAACAATATGGAGCTTTATATGGTAATATATAACTTAGAGTCATCCATACCATTTGATCCGAAAATGGCCCGATAAAATTGTATCAGTTGTTTATCAGCTTTTATCTAATTGCATCATTTTAGATCTGACCTGATTAAATTATGTGTTAATCAGATGAAATTGTATCAGATTTTTCACCTGATACAATTTTATTGGTTTATATCACATGGTATCAGTTTAGATCCAAATAGATATATTTGTATACAAAATTATATAGTTATATCCCAATTTTGACCTGATATCAGTTTAAAACTTTGATACAATTGTATAAGGTAAATGTCGGATACAATTATATTTTATTTATATAAAATTGAACCAATTACGATCAAACCTGACACCTGACACACATTACATATAAACCGATAAAATTGTATCAGGTCAAAAATAAGATATAATTTCATCTGATTAACACATTATTTAATCAGGTCAGATCTAAACTGATACAATTAGATAAAAATTGATAAACAATTGATAAAAATATATCGGGCCATTCTTCGGATGAAACTGTATATTTATACAGATATAACTTAATCACATATATATCAAAGTATATGGTACTATATATGGTAGCATATATTATCATATCTGGAACTGTATTAAAAATGTTGTTCATAAGGTACCTTATGAGCATGTATTGTTGAAATGGCACCATATATGATAATATATGGTTTAAATGGCACCATATATAGTAATATATTACTTAAATAACACCATATATAAATATATATGGCACTATATATAGAATCATATATTATCATATCTGGAACTGTATTAAAAATTTTGATCATGAGGTACCATATATGGCCATATAATGTTTAAATGGCACCATATATAATAATATATGGTTTAAATGGCACCATATATGCTAATATATTGCTTAAATAACACCATATATAAATATATATGGCACTAGATTTAGTGGCATATATTATCATATCTGGAACTGTATTAAATATTTTGTTCATGAGGTAACATATATGACCATATATTGTTTAAATGCCACCATATATGATAATATATAGTTTAACTGGAACCATATATAGTTATATATTGTTTAAATGATACCATATATAATTATATATTCTTAAAATGCCGCCATATATATTAAGTTATAGCTCTATATACAACTATATATGCAATAAGATCAGCCATGCTATGTAATATATAATAATATATACCATATCTAATAATATAAAGGTCGATATCTAATTAGATGAAATTATATATGGCATAATATAAGGAACAATTTTGGAAAAAGACGTCATATATAGTTCTATATGGATATACATAACGACATGTCTAATTATATATTGTAATATATGCCACATATGATTATATATAATTTTTTTTACTCGGGTGGTGAAAAAAAATTAAATTTTCCTGTGTGAAATGAAATCTTTGTCGACAATATAAAATTTTTCACAGTTGTAAATAATAGTGAAAAAAAGTAAAATGAAACAAATATTTTTAGGAAATATATGCAACCAGATCGTTGCAATTAATGGAAGTTTTAGTTTTGCATAACAAAAGAAAATAGTTACCTACATACATATAATGTAATTTTTACTGCCTCTTTTGTGGTACGTTAATTTTAGACCTTTTTTTTGTTCAGAATTTTTCATTATACATTGTTTCTTAATTTTTCTATTAGAAACACATTCTTTTGGAAACACATTCTTTTGGAAACACATTTTAAAATGTCAAATATTTCTATGCTTATGTCAAAAATTCATTTATTCACCTCAAAACTATTAAAAATTTACTATAAATAATACTTTGCTACCGTTTCACATACCCCCTAAGTAACAATCAACCGTGGACATTTTTTGACATTTAGAAAATACAATAGAATATGGAAACAAGAATTTGGTTGTATTTGTTTTGTCATATTTTTTAACCAGTTCATTTAGTTTTACATTCATTTTTTGTTTTTAAGTTTACCTTAATAACGCTCCTAGACGAAATTCTCATTGAGTTTGTAATTTAACTTAAGAAATATTTCCAGAAATTCTAAAAACGTCGCACAGTGCTTTGTCCCATAGGCAAAATTAAAAAAAAAATGTATGCGGAACGTTAGTGACTTATACATTTTTGAAGAGCTGACATAATACCATAAATAAATATAAAGGATGAATTCAGTATCTCCTCTTTTTGTTAACAACAGAGGGCGCTAAAGTCAAAAGAATTTTGAGCTAAAATAGTTAAACGAAAATCTAATTTTAACTTCTTTACAAAAAAAATTGGCAAAAATTCATTTTTAATGATAATTCTTTTGACTTTAGCGCTTAAGTTTAGTAGAGAAAAAAAAAAAAAATATGGGAAAACATATTTTTTTTTATTTATTATTTTAGGACACCTTGAAGCTCTTTAATAGAATTTGGAAAAAAAATTGTTTTTTTTAAGGTACCACAAAAAATTAAAATAATAACGTTTAAAAAAAAAAAGAACTTGAAAATTAAAACGCAAGCTTCGGTTTTATGTAGTGTAAAAAATAAAAAAAAAAATCAAGAAACTTTAAAAAAAAAATTTTAAGTAACAACACTTTCTTTTGCGCAAAACCTAAAGTTTAGAGAAATTTAAAAAAGATATAAAAAAACAAGTAATTTTTTTATGATTTAAATAGTCCATTAGGATGTATAATTTTCTATAAAAAAAAAATTAAAATTTTGAACCGCAAATTTTCAATTTTTAACTTTTTCTACATATCCCAATTTTTGTGGATATATATGTATGTATGTAGATGTATATGCTGTCCCTTAAAATACGATTTGTCGATTTTTATTCATTACACTGCCAAGTTTTCATCTAGTAGGTTCAAAATTGAAGAATTTAATTTTTTTTAGAAAACTTTAACCCTTGCTGAATTGCGGCCGAAAATGGTCCATTTTTGAAAAAGAAAATAGCCTATCAATTAAAAATTCACAAAATTCGAAATTTTTGCAAACACTAGTTTTTTATTTAACTTCATCATTAAATATACTTAAAATTATTCAGATACGGAATTTTGGTTTCGCTGGATATCATTAACCCACTTTAACCTAGAACCGAAATGCCCATAAATTTAACAGTAATGAAAAAACGGCTTTTTTTATTTATTTGTCAAATTTTTTTTTAAATACATAATTCGGAAATGTCAAAAGCTATTTTTGTAACATAATAGTTATTATTAAAGAAAAATAATAAATTGAAAAAATGATAATTCGGGTTTTGTGTGGGGAGCAACTCATTTCCAGGACATTTTATGAAAATTGATTATTTTGTCAAAAATTGTTTTCACTAAATTTTACCAACTTCCCAATATTTTTGACCATGTGTGTGTCATATTGAAGGTTTTGCTAAAATAAAATAATATTGCACCATAAAAAACTTGTAAAAATTGAGCAATAATACTGCTCGCCTGTGGCGCCCTTATAATTGATAATGAATGAGAAAAAGGATATACGGGAGATAGTCATATCCTTGCACCGAATGAAACAAAATTTTCCACAGAGATAAAAAGTATAATTTTATAAACTGTTCTAAGTTTTTAGTCCATTCTGATCAAAAATCTATCCAAAATATAGTTTTTGAGAAAAAGGATATATTTTTTTCCTTGCACCGAATGAAAAAAATTTTACACAGAGCTAAAAAGTATTATTTTACAAACCATTTTAAGTTTTTAGTGCATTCTGATCATAAATGTAGTCAATATATGTAGAGTTTGCTGTTCGGTTTTATTCGAAACCGAAACCGCGGTTTTTAAGTTTTTCTTAAATACTTAACAAATTAAAATAATTTAATAAATTGCAAAGATTCATAAAAGAGCTCTAACACCTTCTGATGCAGCCTCCGAATAATGAGAATTATTGGAAAGTTTATAATTTTCTCAGCCATTATGAGTTGTTTATTATTAATTTTTCAATAATGAAAAAATTTTAATGCACTCATAAATACGAGTCCAATATGTTTCATTTATAAATCTAAAATTTGAGCATTCTGAAAAATTTTTAATGAACTCATAAATACGAGTCTAACATGCTTATTTGTAACTCCAAAATTTGAGTCTTCTACGAGTAAAAATTTCTGAGCGCTCAGTAAAATGTCGGCTGGGATATTATTGAATCTTGAATTTCAAAAAGGGCTCAGCTATTTTATAAAATTTTGTATTTAATTGTAATTAAAATTTTCTCCATTAAATATTACTTTAAAGAATTTTTTATTTTTGTTATTACGGATAACATAAACTGAGGTTTATAATTTTAGAAAATAAAATTGCACCAAAAAATCAAGTGGTTTAAGAGATATTTAGTTTCACATATTCAGTTCAGATTTTAACCCTGCATTTTTCAAAAAGTCCTTTTTCGTAGTCCGCGAAATTTATGAAATTTTATATTTATATTGTTTTAAACAAATTGCTAAAATTTAAATTTATACTCTTGAAAATACTGATTTAGTTGCGGACAAAAGAATAAAAAAAAATTAATTCATAATAGTTTTCCGCGTTTTTTTCTCTTTTTTTCTCCCTCAAAGCCCTCGAAACGGCGCTATTGCATATATTTGAGTGAGAAATTCAATTGAATTTTAAGTAATAAGTATATTGTGCGTTTTAAACTATTTACTTTTATACTTATTTAATTATTTTAAAACAATTCTATTATTAGCACAAGAAAACCGAAAATTAACCGAAACCGCGGTTTTATAATTTTGAAAAACCAAAACCGCGGTTTTCAGATTTTTCGGTTTTTAGCAAACTCTAAATATATGGTTTTTGTGAAAAAGGATGTATGGGAGGTAGTCGAATTTTTCTTAATTTACATGTTATAAGCCAGCACACCAAATTTCATTCTTCTGCGATAACTCCTCTAATTTTGCCGATTGACTATATGGGGACGAAGCACTGTGCGTCGTCCCCTGACGATTTCCTTAGGCAAAAATGAAATCCGGATAGGGACATACATGCCTACAACGTATTATTTTTCACAATTTGTCAAATACCCATCAAAACTTTCATTACCAAATAAGTGGTTATATAATAGAAATTCATAGCTCCGCACAACTTATTTTTTGGCGTCTAAACTCATTATTTTTGTTTGGCGTGGTCGTTTTTATAAGTAGTCACGCTTACCCGCTTGCTTACGAAAAAATGAGAAATAAGTAGTTATGAGATTTTTAATAATAAGTGGTTACACACATGCTTACAAAAAGTTCAATTATATATATGGTTATCCGATGGCTTACTTGATTCTTAAAAATAAGGAGTTAAGCAAATACTATTAGCTTAAGGAAGTACATTCAGAAAAATTTAAGGTTTCTCTAGTGTGTAATTTTAGGACTCGACATAAAAATTTAAACATAAAACATATCTACATATAATAAATAAAAATGTATAAAATTTAACTGTGTAAAAAGTACTTATTTAAAATATTACGAGTAAGTCATTATTTTATATTTAGAAACAATGAATATAATAGGCCGTTATTAGGAATTCATTATTTCATATTATAAAATAATGCAAAAGGTAATGATGTATCATTTTTGGTAATGCAGATAGTAATGAGATGTCATTACCAATATTTTGCTGGGCATATAATAAATAAAAATTTATAAAATTTAACTGTGTAAAAAATACTTATTTAAACTATTACGTGTAAGTCATTATTTTATATTTAGAAACAATGAATACAATAGGCCGTTATTAAGAAGTCAATATTTTATAGTACAAAATAATGCAAAAGGTAATGATATATCATTATTGGTAATACAGACAGCAATGAGGTGTCATTACCAATATTTTGCTGGGTAAGTTTGGGATTTTACATTTACATTTAATACATACATTTAATTCCTTTAACTACTTTATTTAGTTTTTTGTATTTTTTATATCTCTTCTGTCGAAAATAATTTTTTTGTATGAATTTTTGAAACTCTTTTCCAATTGGCAACACTAACTCAAGTAAAAATATGGCAACAATTTCACAAATATATTGTCAAATCGTTGTGAAAATAGAATAGATTTGTAGTATTGTTTGGTTTAGGTCATAAATTCTTCCGATAGAGAATTAAAATAAAATATTTGAAAAATAAAATACAAAATATCTGGATATTTATTTTTTTAAATTTATGACCTAAAGCCAAAAAATACTTCAAATATAACAACACCAAAGGTCAAGAATATCAAAACTAGAATAGCATTTTAGTAGGTTTGAGGTTAAGAAGAAGAAGAATAAACCTTTTTCTCTAAAAATTATAAACATTTAGCTTTTTTTTTAATCACCTGGATTAAGAATTTTTCATACAAAAAGGGGATTTATTAAATCCAAAAAAAAAGTTGGATTTAATAAATCCACAATAAAAGCACAAATATATGAAACAACCTATTAATGTAATGCTAGAAAAAATACGAATTAAAATTAAAAAAGAAACAAAAAAATTTTAAATCTAAAAAATAAAAGGTTTTTATTAAATTTTTTTTATGAAATATGTTTAGAAAAAAAAACTACACCTCAACAAATACATATTTTCCATCTTGGATATGGAGAAATAGCTGAAATAGTAATGGCGAATTTTCATTCTACTGTAAGTAATTTAATTAAATCCAATTAGTGAATATTAAATATTGCAATGGAATTTTTCAATTATGTAAAAATATAAATTGAAGTGATAAAACTGAAACGGCAGACTGTCTATCGCTGTTTTATATAAAATATAATTGAAACTTAAAAGTTAAAGTAAAATCCTTCATCATCGAATTCGGTATTAAAAATTAGGGTGAAAGAAGTGTCGGAAGGAAAATTCTTTTTAAAATGGGGAGAATCTAACCCATCTGTTGAGCACTTTTAGAACTACTTTTTGGATTTATTAAATCCAAGTGATTAGAAAAAGCGGCTATTAATTTTTTAAATCTGACTGAATCTAGTTTCTGCCTTTTTATATGGAGCCTGTCCATCATCAGTGATTTGCCATTAAATTGCTTATTGTTTATATGTTTATTGTCAGATTGTCTCTATATGATAATTTTTTCAAAAACCCTTTGGCTGTGGGATTCGAAAACATGTCCCCACATTACAAACTTAACTATACTGAAGTGCGACGACAGGTCAGCCATCTCACCCAAGTAAGGCCTTGAATGCAATGTGACTAATTCATTTTTCTTTCTTTTCTATTCAGCTTTCTGTTATTGTTTTTACTCAGAAGTGATCAAACACAGACATATACAAACATTCCATTTTTAGATTTTTGTTTATCTTGCAATCTCCTCCGTGTCTCCTTTTTCACAAATGTTGCAACACTGACGTATGGTTTTTACGTTCAAGAGTAGCCAACTTTCGTTCATTGGCGAACACCGACCAATTACGATTGGCACCGGAGACTAGATATCAATAAGCTTTGCATGTTACATGTTTCAGATATTTACATGTCTGTACATAACTTTAGTTTTATTTGAAATACATTCTTGCTACAAAAATTTTCTTAGTTGCCCGGGGAGCTTTACACAATTATTTTACAATTACTCAATAAGTACATTAACCTTAAGTGTTGTAAAATTTTAATATTTTGTCATTGTATATTTGACAGAATTACAAGTTTTAATTATAAAGTAAATTTGCATAAAATTATTGCCTTTAGAAAATTAATTGGCAATACACAAAACTCTTAAAAAGTTTTTATTATCATAAATAAGAATATTATTTTTGTGTGTATGTATGAGTTTAAACATTTTCTTAACAATCGTTAATAATTGTAAGTGACAATCAATCACAGTATACAAACAACCATAACTACATCAAACATGCATATTTCTTTACCGTACCACAAAAGGGATGATAAATTGTAATTTCCATGTTTATGGTAAAGAGCCTTAAAAAATTTACTTTTTTTCATAACAGTGAATACTTGAGTGTTATTTTGTTATTTTAAAAATACTGGAACTTTATATTAATTTTGGTGTATGTATATGCACTCAAAAAAAGTCAGTAAAGTTTTCAAAAAAGTTTGCTGACTCAGCCAAATTTTAGTCAGGGTTGTTCTAGCAGAAAAATTGCTAATATTAACAAAATCGTTTTGCTGAAAGTCGCTGAACTGTTTTTTAACAAAAAAATTAATAAATTCAGCAAATGTTGTGCTAACGCTTAGTCGATTACAAATGAAAAAAAAGCAAAAAATTTGTTGAAAAATTTTATGTTAGTTAATTTATTTCCAGAAAATTTAAATCTAGAAATTGTGTTTTTATGATTCTTTTGAAATTATTTAGAAAACGTTGTAAAATATGAAAATGTCCATATAAAAATATCGACAATGCGAGGTGATTTAATTAAAAATCTAAAAATTTATATATTTTTAAAAAAGTAAAAATATTTTTATATTAGCTGTATTTTGTCTCATGCCTATCAACGTTAAGTATTTAAAGCAAATCTACGTTAAACCGATTGTAGTGTAAAAAAATTTCAAACAGGTTATGTTTATAATTTTTCCGTAATAATCGAACGTATGTCAGCAAAAGTTTTTAGGAAGTAACGCGAATAAGTTACGTTAGATGTGAAAATGTATTAACGCTGAGTTTTCAACGTTGATAATTGTCCGTGTTGAAAGTTAACGTGCATACGAAAAGTAATATGCTATGTTGTTTTCTTTTCTGACAAAAATATTGCATTTTTTTGCACGTTGCTTTTGAATTGCCTTTTTTGTGTTTTTTTCTAAATTAAGGGTAATATTCTGAGAGGGCATCGTGTTCTTTTCTAAAAATGTTGTCTAATAAAGTGCAAAAGTGCAACATTTTCCGCCCTCAAAAAATTTACGGGGTAGAGCGTTGCCCTGTTTTTTTTTTCTTTTCATCAAAGTTATGTATATATACTGCAATGTTGTTTGCCAGCAAACTCGCAACTTGGTGGCTTAGGTGGTACTATCTTGGCTTCTGATGCAGAAGGTCGCAGGTTCAAACTCCGGTTGGACCACAACATTTTTTTTAAATTTTATTTTTTTTTTATATAAAATTTTATTTTTTTTTTATAAAATTTTATTTTTTTTTTATACATTTTTTTTAAAATATTTTTTTTTTAATTTTATTTAGTTTTTTAATAATTTGCTCTATTTTATTTAGTATTTACTAGTTTTTACGCTACCAATAAATAAAAAAAATTATTGTTGTATCAGAAAACATTTAGGTATTCATTTCGAAAAAGTACAATCAAAATAATACGTCAGTTAAAAAATCTGTCAAACGGGTTTCAAATCGACTTGACTAATTTTTAACAAATTTTTAGTTGAAACACTGATTTAAACAAAGATTTTAGTTATCTTCATTAAATACTAAAACTCCTTAGTACTTTAACTAATTTTCAGTGTTAATTTTCAAAACTATTTATTACAAATTTATAAGAACCCATTCGTTAAATTTTACAAAATTTATTGTTAAAATATAATATTTTCATGTTTCTGTTATTACCCGGTAGATGGCCCACCAGTGTATTTCTTTCGCTCCCGATTTTTTTAAAATGGCCCATATCTCGAAAACTAAGAAAGATAGAGCAAAATTTACGAAAATTTCGACTACCCCTAACCACATAATACCCCACCGAAAGGGGTTATCTCTATCAAAAAATGGACCATGATGGGGCCTTGGACCCTCGGGAATTCCTACACTCAAAATCATACGTCTGTTGGCTGGACAGAAAAATGTGTTGTTTTAACAAATTCTATTGCTGTTTTTTGGCTTAAAATAAAATTTGTTGATTTTAACAAATTCTTTGTTAAATTTAACAAATCTAAATTGAACATTTAATGCGACATTTAATTTTCTGACATTAGGGTTGTATATTTGGGTTGTAGCAACTGAGATCTGGTGGGTAACTACTAAAACGGGATACTTGAGGTCAATGGCGCTAGAGCAAAACATTGGCCTCCTCGAGAGAAAAACATAGATGTATCATACTTTAATATCCGACTATAAATGCCAGAGATATAACGAAAAATGTAAAATGGCGACCCCTATGTTCGGTAAAAAAAAAAAAATATTTTTGAAACCTCCTTGCAAAAATACCTCATAAGGTGATACGCTCTAGTGTACATTAGAGCGTACCACCTTACAGTCAAAAAAAACAAAGTTTGCCGTACACCCTCCAATATTAAGTATTTTTGGAAGGTGATTTCAAAAACAAATTTTTTTTTTGCCGAACGTAGGGGTCGCCTTTTTTAATTAGTAAGTATGTACACTAGACCGTACCTCAAAAAAAAAGTTCGCCGTACACCCTCCAATATGAAGTCTTTTTGGAAGGTGATTTCAAAAACAATTTTTTTTTTGCCGAACGTAGGGGTCGCCTTTTTTAATTATTCGTTATAGCTTTGGCATTTAAAGTCGGATGTTAAAGTGTGATATATCGATTTTTTTACCTCGAGGAGACCAGTGTTTTGCTATATAGTAAAAATCCAATTAAAAAAAATTAAAAAAGCGACCCCTACGTTCGGCAACCAATATATAAAAAAAAATTCTACTGGGTTTATCGAAAAACTTCCTTAGCAAAAGTTTAATGATTTTCTGCGAGCTTTAAGTTTCTGACATTAGGGTTGTACATTAGGGAGGTAGCAACTGAGATCTGGTGGGTAACTACTAGAGAGGGATACTTGAGGTCAAAATGCCCTTAGAGCAAAACACTGGTCTCCTCGAGAGAAAAACATCGATGTATCACACTTTAAGATGCGACTGCAAATGCCAAAGATATAACGAAAAATGTAATGTTCGGCAAAAAAAAACAAAAAAATTTTTTTTGAAACCTCCTTGCAAAAATACTTCATATTGGAGGGTGTACGGCGCACTTTTTTTTTTGCCTGTAAGGTGGTACGCTCTAGTGTACATCACTGTTGGTAAAAGTGGCACAAAAGTGCCATTTGTGGCACTATTGAATGTTCAATGGCAACATGGCACTCTCCATAGAATTTTGGCACTTTTTAAGAAAATTTCTATATAATTTGATATCGCTGGTAGAACGGGTAGCAAAATTAAAAAACAAACGCTACACTAAAAATTTCTACAAATTTTCTGGACCAGCTTCCAGTTCTTTGGGGACAATTTAATCATTATTTTGATCTTTCTTAAAAAATATAAGCAATGAGAAAAACTTTAATTGATTTTATTGTATTGTCCGTCACTGGAATTTTTCAAAAATTTGTTATGGTATTCAAGTTTTTTTATGACAAGCAAAAGTTTTAAAAATTTCACCATACAATGGTGAAAGCTTTTTCTGCCAAAAATAAAATAAAATTATCAAAAAATTGTAATTTGTGAAAAATTTATAATATAAATTTTATGAAATCTTAAATGAAATGAAAACTTCAAAAAATGTCCAGGAACCGCAAAACACGAGAGTTTCCTTTAAATTTTAGCATCAAGCACCCTGAGCTTATTCTCAACAACTTTAGCCCCAAAAATCTAATGTTAATACGTAATCTTTTTGAGGAATTTGCAGGAATTTTAGAATCGGTAAAAGGTTCGATGTATCTTAAACCAATATCTCAAAATATGAATAAGGTATTTCATATTTTATTTCTGTGAAGAAAAATTATAAAATTCTTCAAAAGAAAATAAAATTTTTATATTTTCAATTGTTGACAAATGAAAATATTTGTTTGTTATGTGCTTTTTATTACATGACAATTTTGTCAAGGTTTTGCTGTGGCAATTTTTCTGAGAATACCAAAATTATAATAATTTCCATTCACACCAGATTTGTGACAATTTTGTTATTGTTATAAAGTTTAGAATAAGGGTGTAAATGTATAAATATTTGAAATAAAAGCTGAACATATTTTTTGAAACATTTGCATGTTGCCTAATTTTTTTTTTTTTTGCACTTTTAAAGCTTTTTTGGCACCAAACGAAAATTCTCAAATACCATCACTGGTGTACATACTTAAACATTGCTTTAAGTATGGATGCCAAGGCGTATGATTGTTAAAATCACTCATACGTCACGGTTAATGAGAATTATGTATAAACTACATTTACACTTGAGCAAAAACCACCTACCGAAGTAGAAATTGCCGACGCTGCAACAAAAATTGTATTGGTAGAGCACTGTTTTTTTACGAAATGCCGGTATTGAGCCGTTTATATTTTTCTTCCTGGGTGGTTTTTCTACAAAACTAGTTTTTACTTGTTTTTTTGTATGCGTTTTGATAAGTTAAAAACTACATAATCCGAAAACCAGGTCATTTTTACTGAGGTATATATGTAGTATTATTGATAAGAAACATTTCAGGAAATTTTTTTTACAATTGGTTGCCAACCGCATCAATTTTGCAACTGTTTCTACTGCAACCGATTCCACGGAACTGGTTCCGGAACCAGTTCCCTGAATCTTTTGTAGAAAGTATGAACGAGGGAGAATCAGTTCTAAAACTAGTTCAAAACAGATTCTAGCGCAACCCGTTCCAATATTTAGCTAAAGAAGCGGTTGCTTCTGGGACAATTTCAAACAAAAATCATCGGTGTTGGAATTGATTGTAGAAAGCTTTTTTGTATGTTCTCTGTATTTTATAAATTACCTAACAATATACTGATTATACTATTGTAAACCCCTGTGCTAATAATTATAAGACTGTAGTCTTAAGGCACAGGCTACCAAATAAATAAATAAATAAAGGGTTGTACAGGAAAGGTAGCTATTCTACAACTATTCTTTACAACAGAAACTATTCCGGTGTTGGTACGTTTTTTATATAAAACAAGATATATAAATAAAAAAATTATTGGAATCATAAAATCTTGCTTTTTGAACCGCGGTCGCTAGAAACCCATAAAAATATGGGATTTTTATTATCAGTTTTGAATTCAGCAGCCCAAATATTATAAAGGACATGAGTTTCACGTCGACAGGAGTTGTGTTTTAGCCGATGTCCGGGAAAAAACGAACAATTTTTCTTAAGAATTTTTAGAACTACACTCAATAAAATAAGTTAGTATAAAAATTAGTAAAATGTCTTGTATATCAAGTGTACTAGTTTTCAGCAATTTTTTTGCTGAAATTCCGTTTTCAGAAAAAGTTTTAGTTATATTTTTTTAGCACTAAACTAATTTTGAATTAATGTATTACTAATTTATTTTGCTACAAAAATGTTGCTGATAATCGCAATTATAGCGTGGACGACAACCAGATAACAAAATGTAGATGTCGCAGCGTGTCTGGATGTAGTACAGACAACGGAAATGATAATTAAAAAAAAAACAACTCTGCACAATTTCTATATTTAAATTTTCAGCTAATAAATTAACTAAAGTAAAATTTCGCTACAAGTTTTTTGAGTTTTTTTCAGTCTACTAATATAAATCAAACACTTTAGTGATTTTAACAAGGATTTTTTTCATTTGCAATCGAATAATTGTTAGCAAAACTTTTGCTGAGATTACAATTTTTTTGGTAAAAATCAGCTCGCTGATTTTCAGCAAACCTTTTGCTGAAATTATCAACTTTTTTGCAAGCACGCTCCTGACTAAAAATTTGCTGCCACATCAACATTTTTTGCTGACTTTACTGACTTTTAAGTGTAAAGTATAGTAACTGTTACACTCCATATATTAAAAAAAAATATTTTCACGCAAGTTTAATATACAAGAGTTTTGATTTTCTTATTGAAAAGTAACATTTTGTGTTTATTGTGATTGTGTGTTTCATATAAAATAAAAAAAGTTCTTGATTTTAACAATTTAAACTATGATTTGGAGCTTTTAAGTTTTGAAGTTAATTTTTCTATATGAAAAATTATTAACGATGATTAACAAATAAACTATACTTTCGTCTTTTCCTTCCAAAAATTTAATAGAAGAATGGATAATTTTTTTTTGTTTGATATGAGGAATCAAATATTTGAATTTCATTAAATATAATCCTAAATTCAGTTCAGTAGTGATTGCCGTTTAAACAAGTTCATTTTTATTTTTTCTTCCTAATGCAGTCTAATACTTCTTGTATTAGTTGCTTTAGAGCTGTTGGTAGTATATTTATTAGATGCATAACATGCAGTGGTCTATTCCATAAAGGGTGTTCTGGTGTCAATAGTGATCGTGATTTTAATGTTTTAATTTCATCAAATAATATTGTTTATAACTGCAATAAATGCGCTAAAGGATCTAATAATTTAATTGCTATGATAACAATTTTGTCAAATGTAGTAAGAGAATTAAAAAAGTTATTCAATGCCTGTATATACAACAACAATGCAGTTGAGATTGCTTCTTTTAAAAATAAAAACATACATGCTGAGTCAAGCTTAAATTCAAAAAATAATGATTTACAACAAAAAGGTCGTTCAACTCTGAGTGATTCCTTTTCTTCAAGTTCTGCTAATTATGCTTTTCGTAAAGATGTTGTTAATACTACTGAACCAAGTAATAATGTTTTAAATTCTAATATGCGAATACGTAGAGCTAGTCTTTGTCTTTCTTTACATGATGATGATGATATTCATAATGATGTTATTGCTACTATTAAACCAAATAATGTTATTGCTGCTACTGAGCCAAATGCCGTTTTAAATTCTAAACGAAGAGCTAGCATTTGTTGTTCTCAAAACTCTGACAATACTGTTAGCTCAGCTTCAACTGCATACTCTCAAGTAGAAAGTAATATCCCAGTTAACAATACTGGATGGACCAAAGTTAACTACAAAAAAAAGAAACGTAAGCATGTGGTGTTTGGAGATAATAATTCCAAAGACTTAGAAGTTATCGCTAATCAAAAATAGGTGCATATTTCCTCATTTAAGCCCAGCGTAACAGCAGAACAAATCCTGAGTTATGTTGCAAAAGGTGCTAATATTTCCAAAACCCATCAAAAATGTTTTAAATTGGTTAGAAAGGAAATTGAGCAGAACACATTGAGGAGTGTTTCTTTTAAAATTGGGATCTCCGCTGCATTATATGATAATCTATTTGAGCCTTCCTTGTGGCCTACTAATGTAAAAGTGCGTCCGTTCTTGTTCTTTCAAAAGCCTATATCTTAAAACATGTATAATATTAATTAATATTTATAATTATTTTATAGTTTAATCATAGTCTGTAAGGAAATGATGTTCCATAGACTGAATAAAGAATAAAGAAAGAAAGAAAGAAAGAAAGAAAGAAAGAAAGAAAGAAAGAAAGAAAGAAAGAAAGAAAGAAAGAAAGAAAGAAAGAAAGAAAGAAAGAAAGAAAGAAAGAAAGAAAGAAATTAAATGATTGGATGTTGGTTATTTCAACATTTACAATAAACAAAGTGGTACTTTTAACTAGGTTTTTGGAGAAAGTTTCTTTTATTACGGGTATATGATATGATTTTTAATCCGGGTTTCCCACTTAGAAGCATTAAATTACAAAAAAATACAACAACAAAAAAAAATAAGAGAAACGTATTTTTATTGCGGCACAATCTCACATTTAAAATTTTAGATCAAAAACTTACCTATTTTCTATGAACCATATCTGAAATTTACGAAATTTGGATATTTTACATATAGGGTTTAGGTACTGACCAAATAAACACTTTGTTAGATATACTGCCCATGGTGCGGAACCAGGGCTGCCACTATTTGAAATATTGATGAAAAAGGGGCTGCGGAAAAAGTTGTCCAAAAGACGAAGGAAAACGAGACTTGAAAAATCTCAGACATCCCATGATTAAATTAAATACGCACTTTTTTTTGCAAATTTAAACTAAACTCAACAACCATTTCCATTCGAAAAAATAATTGAATAACAAAAAAAGTTTCACATATTCCGACATAGTTTTGTAAACCGGTAGATGAGTCTCCAGAAAAGCTTTCCTTTTATATGTTTTACAATACAATAGGTTTGTTTTTTTTTCGAATTTTATATCTATATCTATAACTACTTGTAAAAAAATGACTGTCCGTACTTACCTGAATTTTCTTTTATTTTTGTAAACAAATAAAACCTAAAAATTTGGTGTCGCCTTTGTACAAAAACTGTTTTCATACAAAGACTTCGTTGGAACGCAAAATGGAGCAATTATCTTGTGTGCCCTGATCTACATCTCCTAACAAACGCATAATTCATTTGCTAGCATTTGTTGTTTTTCATATTTTATGAAATAAAAAATTCTAAAATTCCAAATATTTTTATGACAAATATTTTTGTTTACATTTGAAAGAGAAAAACCAAGAATTTTTAAGACTTGGTAGCATTTTTATAACTACTTAATTTTAAGAAGCTAAATTTATACCTACTTAAAAATTGTATAAATGCTTAAATTTGTATGGAATATTTATACAAAATTCGAAAAAAACAAACCTAATATATATTTTTCTTTGAAATTATAAGGTACAAATTAAAAAACGTAAAATTGGGTAATTTTTGTTCCCACTTTTCACATCTAAGATTGCGACCGCTAACAAAAAATGCGTGTAGATTCCTTCTTCCTCCTCTATCACATATCCGAATCCCATTAAGTTCGGAGAGAGCACTTGGTATATCTTCCTTGTTAGTTATCTTCAAAATTACTCCAAAGAATAAATAAAACAAATAGAATAAATAACTATTTTACGAATACTAAAAAATCCTAGTATTTATTTCAAGAAATAATAAAATTTTGTTCATAATATCAAACAGCTTAATTAAAACCTGTAACCAACTGTAGACATAATTCTAAAAAGCTTTGCGTATGTAAAATTGCTTATGAGTACAAATTGATTAAACTAATTGGTTGTTTATATTTACTGAATTTGTGTAATATTACATGAAACATTACATAATTTTATTAAATTTAGAAATATTTTTTAGAGTATACTGAAAATTACAATAAATATAACACAAAAGTACTTTCGTCTCAGATCTACTTTATCACAGTGTTTTTTTCACAACAACATCACCAACAAACAATGCAACAATAAAATTGAATTAAATATAAACTTGTCACTTTCTATAATAATTAAACTGTGCGGAGTACCTACATACAGAACAATGGAAATAGCACTGGGAAATAAAGAAAATAGAAGATTTAATTTAAAATGGTTTGGCTGGCTTAAGGTACGTAATTCCATTTAACTAAATTATTTTGCTATTAACAAATAGCTCTAGTAGGAAAAATTGTATGGAATAAACAATACAGCGTATTCAATGGAAAATAAAAATAACTGTGATAATTTAAAGTACCCTAGTAAAAAAGTTTTGATATAATCATATATTATCTTATGTAATTGCATATAGTAACTTATAGTTACATATGGCCACATATGCTTTTAAATTCAAGCATATATACTTTTATATAGTCATATATTTAGATATTTGTTCCTTAAAGGTTTAAATATGGAGACCTATGTGATTTTATATTATTACATAATGGCCTACATATGTATGTATTTGTATATATAAGTACATAAAGTAACATATAAAATATATAATTATATATACGTTTATATATAATTTAGTATGACACTATACATAATAATATAAAACTATGTGTATCCATATAAGAAATATTGTATAATTTGTGTTAGTTATGATTATATATTGACGAATATGAACCCATATATAACTTATAACGTTCTTTATAAAATCATCTATAATTATATATCATCCCACATAGGCAATTTTTTCAAAGTGATTTTATATAAAAACATATAAGGTCCATATAAAACCGTATTATATTATATTTGGTTCCATGTTATCAATGATTTTGAACTAGTTTTAGATTTAGTAACTACTAGGGATTGGCGCGTGACACGAAATATTCGTGAGTCACGTTATTCACATGTGATCGTGAGTAATAATTACTTTACTTAAATGATTCGTGCGTGAGCGTGAGTAAAAATAACCCGTGCATGATTCGTGTGTGAGTTTATTTTTTACATCATATGTTTTTAGTAATTTTTACGGTTTTGCGTGAGAATTTTCTAATTGTAAGTTTTTAATATACTCATGTGTGCTGAGTAAGAAACGAAATGCTCGTGCGTGAGTAATTTGTTTTTGTTTAGGAGCATGAGTCAAAAATGGCTTACGCACCCATAACATTAACAATACTGAAGCTTAAGTACGAAATTCTCTATACTGTAACGTACTCTTGACTGATTTCTTATATCTTGGTTGTATATCATAATCCTATTAACTTTAAAATTTCAGTGTTGTTAACTTTATTTTAAAATTACTAAATTAAAAGATAAATTTTTTCATGTTTATTGCACTGTCATGATAAATCTGGATAAAAGTAATGGAAGATTTATCGAAATTATAAGATCTCCAGCAGACCTGGGGTTAATCATTACATTTTGTAATTAATTACACATGCAATTACACAATTACATGTAATTGTAATTGAAAAAAAACTCATCTACAATTACATATTATTTGTAATTGCAATTCAAAAAAGAACAAATACAAGTAATTGAAAATTTTTTTTTTATTTAAAAAAATAATTTTTGTATATTGTTAGATATGGTCCTATATAATATGATAAAAAGTATAAGGTTAATATTTAGATATAATTGTATCAAACTATGTCCACTTTTATAACATTTTATATAATTTTATACAAAAAGATATAATTTGATGTAATTGGATGAGGATAAAATTCGGATACAATTGTATCGAATTGTATAAAATTGTATCAAATTGTACCAAATTGTATACAATTGTATATATATATATAATTAAATATAACTTCATATGGCTCCATATAATTTTTTTTACTTGGGCAGTTAAAAGTTGAATGCACTAAGTATACAATATACATACATATATCTTAGCTAAATACATAATTAAAATGTCGATTTACAATAGGTGATTTTGGAAAATTATTAGTATAACCCGGTGAAAAATTATCATATATATTTTTTATATGGTCATCCATATATGTATATAGCTACCAGAGCTTCGAAAGACTTAATTCAATTTAAGCTAAATCAAATCACGAAAAATTGAATTCAGATTTTAAAAATGTTCATGTACCATTCCGTTAAACCATTCATAAAGAATTCATTCATAAGCTTCAATCTCAAAGCTTTAATAAGAATTGAATGAATTCACCTTTTAACTAAATGAATTCAGGTAAATTTGGTTTCATACAATTGGAATCCAATCAAAATAGAATGAATTCATATATTTTAAAGCTTTTGGGAATTAAGCTATCGAATTAATTCCATAAAAATGCTATTACGGAATGAAATTTAACCCAGATTTCATTAATTTTTAAAAAGTCAATGAAAGAATTAAGCTTTTTAAACCTTTCATAGCTACATACTAGAAAAATTAACCTTCACCTCCATATATGGACATATATTGTCATATATATGGTTGTTTGAATTCCTTGACGTAATAGCATTCAAATGATATGTATTATTGAGTTGATTATGGAAAGAAATACCGAAAAAGAATTTTCGACAGTACGTATAGTTCTATACACGCATTTACAGTTGGCCTTCGTAGTGTTTTTTTTTTATTTTTTGTTCTTTTGAAATTTTTTGGACAAAATAGGGCTCAAAGATGAAAATGAAGTGGTTATTTACAATCTTAAAACAATTCTGTTGTGGCAACCAAATTTCTTCCAATCGAATTAATCCAGTTGCTCCAATTCGGTTGTGACAACCGAATTGCAATTGAATTCGGTTGTGACAAGGGTTGCCAAAGAAACTGATGTATGCCAAAGAGTTTCAAAAGTGGTAAAAAGGTATCTGGAACACCTAACAATTGAAAGGAAGCCGGTAACAGTAAGAACTTCCCGATAGAAACGCTTTTAAAAATTTGGAGGCCAGAACCAGAGCTCGAAAATTGAAATCAAATTTTATACAAAAATACAACTGTTGTATAATGGTCGACGAAACTTATGTCCTGGCTGATTTTTCGCAGCTCCCTGGTCAATAATTTTATGTTTCCGATGTTCGAGGAAATGTTGCGGAAAAATTTAGGTCGAAAAGCAAACGAAATTCCCTAAAAAATATCTAGTATGGCAGGCCATATGTAGCTGCCGCCAAAGAAGTTATTTGTGACATCTGGCTCTATAAACAGCGAAATTTATATCAAGGAGTGTTTGCAGAAGAGACTTCTTCCATTTTTGAGTCACCACAACGTATTCACTTACTTTTGGCCCGATTTAGCATCTTGTCACTACAACAAGAAAGCGCTGGAGTGGTTTAATGATAATAATGTTGTTTTGTTTAAAGGCACATCCACCAAACTGCCCGGAGCTCAGGCCAGTGGAGTGAAAAGAGAATTAAAGGGCACAAAAAAGGTCTCCCAGCACATGCAAGATTTCAAACGTAGATGGACCACGTGCTCTAAAAAGGTGACAGAAACTACCATAAAAGCCTTAATGGGAGGGTTTCCGGAAAAAGTGGATAACTTTGTTCGCAATGGTTAGAATTCCATGCGGTTTTTTTTTGTTTGATTTTATATTAAATTTCATTTAATAAAAAGTTAGTTTGAAGTCTTAAAATTCAGTAGTTTGTTTTTTGTTTAACTTTATGTGTTAAATTTTTTTTTTTTTATTATTCTCATAATAAGGTCACAAAATTCACAAAATTGTTGGAAATAATTCGGCCATTTCTTACTTAGTAGTCCCATTGCAATTAAATTTAGAACAGACATAGCTGAGGTAATACCGAATTTAAAAAAAAATCTGAAGTCGAATGTTTGTAAACAAGGCCTTGAGTGGGTGAGATAGCTAAGCTGTCGAACTCTAGTATAGTTACGTTTGTAGTGTAGGAGTGCATGGGTTCGATCCATAAGCCTGCCCATAACAAAAACGGCAGAAACTAGATCTAGTCTGATTTGCAAATTAACAATGTGTTTATAACTTTTGAAAAAATGTTTATTTTTCTTCTTAACCTCAAACCTACCAAGTTATATTATATTCATAGAAAACTTAACTACCTACTTTTTTGCTTTCAAACATTTTTTGTATAAGGAACGGTTTTCAAGCTAGAACCATGTAAAGCTAAAATTTGGAAATTTTTAAAAATTAACTTTTTAAAACAGCAAAAATATATTTGAAAAATTGCCAAAAAAATACATTTACGATCTGGCGTACATCACTGATAATAACAAAGCTAGTTTAGAGTCTCTAATTGTAAAATCAGTTATAAATTTTTTTTCAGGACTCACAGGATAACGCCAGGATATGTTTTACAAATATCTCTCTCACTCAAAAACTAGCCAATATATTTTCTAGAAATTAGACACAGATTATATACCATACATGGGCAAATGCGGCCCGTCAACCAATTTCGTGCGGCCCTTCATTAATTTTTAAACAACAAAAAAAATTTTAAAATTTAAGCATAATTAAAAAAAAATTTAATTAAATTAAAATAAAAAATTAAAATCAGAATTAAAAATATACATAATACAGAAAAGAGCGATACCAAAATAATCAACGGAGCCTCAAAACCGATCAACAAACATTGACAAAGGGAGACTTCCTCTAAAACTTTCTAGAGCATTTTCCCCTCCTACATACGAATATGAATATGAGTGGAAAATTCCGTCTATTTTATTTAAATCTTAAACCTGGAAGAAATACTTTACGGCTCAATATGACATAGAACTACTTAGGAGTCTCTTATTTTTTATGAGTTTGAATTCAAAAAAATTACTTTTCAATTTAGGAACTGTTTAAGGCTGTAAGACCTCGTAAGGATCTCAAATATCTACTTTTAAGAATTGTTCTTGAAGCACATAAATTTGGTAAAATAGTTAGATACAATAAAATTTTATTCATACACTTTTGCAAAAAGATTATTAAAAAATTTAATTATCCATATTCGTGATCTGCGTCCCAACGCCTATTAGAGATAATAATTCGCAATCTCGATGCATCAAATTTTTCTTATTTTGTTTTACTGTGTTATTTTTTATGAAATAAATTTTTGTTTAAATCGTTTTTTACCATATATATTTTGGTTTTCCAAACGTGTTTAATTTAGTTTTCTAATACATTCTATAAGTTAGAGAAAAAGGAGTAAAGGTTAAATTTGGGCATGCCGACTATACAATACCCTACACCAGTCCGGTTAAGAGCCAACTAATGTTTGGATCCGAAATTCGAATGGGTTAAAATGGGACTTGTGTCAAAATTTTCTATAAAATTATAAAAGAAGAGCAAATCGTTAATATAGCCCATATGGGCGATAGGTCCAATTATGGACCAATTCTATCTAGATTTTATTGGCTTTTTTCTCTGGATCATATCAGTCAGAAAACCAAATTTCTTTAAAATATCTTAATATTTGCGACCTGCAGCCTGTAACCAAGCCAATTTTGGAGGGACCCTTATATGGGCATTAGGTCTAAATATGGACCGGTGTTAACCAAAATCAATAGGCTTCGTCCTTGGGCCGACATAGGTCGGGTTACCAAATTTCATCAAAATATCTTAATATTTGCGACCTGCATCGTATAAACAATATAATTTTGGTGTTAACCAAAATCAATAGGCTTCGTCCTTGGGCCGACATAGGTCGGGTTACCAAATTTCATCAAAATATCTTACTATTTGCGACCTGCAGCGTATAAACAATATAATTTTGGAGCGACCCTTATATGGGCACTAGGTCTAAATATGGACCGATTTCAACCAAAATCTATAGGCGTCGTCCTTGGGCCGACATAGGTCGGTATTTTCATTCAAAATATGTTAATTTTTGCGACCTGTAGAGTGCGCACAAGAATGTATAGACAGACAGACGGACGGAGGAACGGACGGACAGACGGACATCGTTAAATCGAAATAAAAAAAAATTCTGAGCCGATCGGTATACTATAAAGTAGGTCTACGACCATTATTTTATGGTGTTACAAACATCAGCACAAACTTATAATACACTCTCCATGTAGTGGTGTAGGGTATAATAAAATAATTTATAATTTTTTCCAGCTGATGGCCTTGGCAGTCAACGCCAGTTAATTTATATTAGGCTTATATTTATAAAAGGTTAATATCATGTAAATAAATAAATTACAATTTTCTCTATTTTTCTTCATAAAACGCAAAATGTTTTTATTTTGGAATTACCCAGCGAAAACATGGCAATGTCAGGTCATTTCCAAACGGAATTGACCTGACGTATCTTTTGACTTACTGATAATAAGTTATAGAAATATTTACATATCCTTGCAAAGTAATCACTTACTGGTAATTTGTTAAATTAATACCGATTTAGTTTTTTACGCTAATATTTTATTTATTGATTTGTTTTGACTAAATAGGAAATTTTCCAATGTAAAAAGTTATTTTGCAAATATGACCAACTATTTCACAATATAGGTAACCACTTACATATATTCTAACTTCTGAATAACTTATTCTATCTTTGTCAGCAACTACTTATTCTTTCAGTATGGGTAACCATGCTGGTAACTCATTATTCTCACTTTTTTGTAAGCGTACCGTCTGGCCAACCATGAATTTTTGGACATCGTAACCAGTGAAACCATTTGCGCGCTACTTAATCGCTTAATTACTTGGTAATGTCTGTTTTTGGTGGGTACCTTTCCTTTTTGCTTCTTTAAAGCTTTCATAAAAAAGTGTCATAAAAAAATTCAATAGTGCAAAAAAAAATTTTTTGAAAAAATTGCGATCACATCTCGAACTGGCTCGAAAGCTGTGTAATATAGAGCAGAATTTTTGGAAAAGTCGATTTCAGTTTTAAAACGTTACTAATTAAGTGAGAATTACTTGAAACATTTTTTTAACTTCTTTTCTAATCTAACCTAAAGAAGTTTTCTTCACAAAATAAATGAAAATGTTCTTAAATTTGATGAAAAAGATCCATATATTTTATGAATTTAGTTTTAATGTAACTTTTTCATTGAATGTATGAAACTTTTAATAAATAAAATGAAATTTTTCACAACATTTTATGAAAAATTCCATTAATTCAATGAAAACTTTCAATCGACGAGTTCCAGTGAAACTTCGCTGGTTTTATTCAAAAATTCATTAATATCAGGCAGATAATTCTCTCAGTGTTTATTTATACGATTTTTAATTAAAATTGTTACATTTCAACTTTCAAATAAATAATAAATCAATAGTGTAATACGGCTTTGACATAGTCGTCAGCCGTTATTAAAACAGTATATTTTAATAAAAAATGCTATTTTTTTCTTTTGATTACAAAAATATGTGTAATTACTTCAGCCTATTTAAAATTTGAAGTACAAATTCTAAACTGTTCTTCAGTTATTATGCTTTTATGCATGAGAGATGCAATACAATATTTTTATTTGCAATAATAATAAATATAACCTAAACAAGAATTTTAAAAAAATTCAAGGACATTCAACGAAGTTTTTTATTTTTTAAATAGCTAACAAGATTAAGTGGTTACTGTGAAAATACTGTTTTAGTAGTTGTTTATTATGATATTAAAAATAACTGCTTTAGATAACTGTTACAAAATTGCATTACTTTTCTTTAGTTGTTTTCTTAAATAAGAGTTATAACAGTTGATTTGTATTTCATAGAAAAACTTCAATTACAGTTAAAAATAACAAATTCTGATTACTATATTTTTTAAGTAAATGAACAGCAAGTGTCAAAACAAAAGTTACTAGTTATGAAATAAGACAAATAAAATATTTATTAGAAACAAATTAGTGACATAATGTTCATCAAAAACGTAACACATGTAACACGGTACCAATCGATTATACCAAAAATTGCACATTTATACCACATATCCCATCACTGATATATAGTAAATATTTCACATAACACAAATCTTTGGTTAGATGGAAAAATCTGCAGCACGTAGAAAGTGTTAATAACAAATATTGAACACAAACAGATAATAAATGCAACGTGCTGTGAAAACTTGTGCCAATGTACTTTAAGTCTTAAAATGATAGATACACTCTATGTGAATCCAATGCGTCAGATAATATAATGATGGCCACAGAATGATTTCTCTGATCTGCCTTTAATATACAATTTAAAATAAGTTAGGTTATTAAACCTGGGTGACCCGAAATATATGATAAAGGAAAGATTTTGGAAACGTGTTTCTAATTTAAGAAATGCTCAATTGAATGGTGCGTTTAAAAGACTTACTGTATGACTGTACTTAGTGAAATAATCAGTAGTTGTTGTTTTTAACAGTAACTACGGTTCCCAGTGTAGAAAATCATTACCAGATATGTAGTTATGTAACTACATACATGGAAATGGTAACTAGTTACTTTTGTTATTACATTTCTTATTACCTTTATATGGCGATGTCGCGAAAAATAATGAGTTATGGTTACACACCAGCATACGAAAAATCCAAAAAAATATTGTTACATATGTGCTTACCAGTACTGACTAAAATAATGACTATGAAAATAGATTTTCAAAAAAAAAAATTATATTAAAAAAATATTTTTTATTGTATTTTTTTTTTTTTAAATAAAATTTGCTGGTGCGGGAATCGAACCTGGGTCTACAGATTGCCAGTCAAATAGCTCTACCATCTGAGCTATATCGACATGTAATATTGAATAGATAAAAACATAATTGACCTGCTGCACACAAGTAAGCTTACTCGCCAACATACAAAAATCAAAAAATATGTGGTTACATATATCCTTACCAGTGTTTAAAAAATATTGAGTCTAAAAATAGATTTCAAAAAATTTTCAAAAAAATCTATAAAATTATTTTCTATTTGAAATAATGATAAAAATAAGTCATTATCAGTAACTCATTATTATATGTTTTAAAATAATGCAGAAGGTAAGTGGGTATCATTACTGGTAGTCCAAAAAATAATGATATGTCATTACCGTTTCCACACTGGGTTGTTTATCTTTGGTTAGAAACAAACCGAATTTTTGTAGTTCCAGGTACAATAATTTATTAATTTCTAACATTTGTAGTTTAAATTAACTTAAATGTATTTACAAGTTTTAAATTTTTGTTGTACTAATCAGAAATTTATAATAAACAGATGTGACGTCGATAACTTTTTAAACAAAATGTAGAAGTCGCTAAAATGTAAATTTTATCAAGGGAGAATTTTGTTTTCATAATTTTCGACTTCGACTTCGGTTTGGGGACACATTTTTGAGGAGAAGGATTTGGGTATTTAACAAAATATTAGGAATTTCTTAAGAATTTTGGGGTTTTTTTCATGTTCGATAATTACTAATTTGTAACTGAAAAATTAAAATTGTAAATTTTAAAATATTTAGTTTTAGACCAAAAATTAGAAGAATTTTCTAATAAATTATATGCGTATTACACTGTGAAACAACATGAGGGTCACGGACTTAGGGGAGGATGATTATAGTTCTATTTGTTATTGCTACATATCCCAGTAAAAAATGGTGCTTACATCTAAGAAGGGTTTTAGCGGAAACAATTAAAATAGACTCTTAAAAACCCTCTTACATATGCCATGATTTTTATAAGTATGCCGAATAACCACTTGAAAGCGCTAGTTTTGTGAAAAAATAAGCGGTGATTTTAGTGCATATTTTTCGTGTCTAAATTATTTAGATTAAAAAGTAATGATAATAGGCATACTATATAATTTATTTTACATAAAATTTTATAGATATTTATTTTAATTACAACTTTGTACATATCAATATTATTTTTTTTTGTTAGCATTTACGTTTTTGTTCAGAAGCGCAGTTTCCTGATTAATCACTTTTTATCACATAATCAAAACCAGCAAACGCAATCAGCAGTATCTCGAAAATGCTCGTATAGATCACTTAAAATCAACGATATCAAATTTACTGATTTACAACCTGCATTCTTGTAAGGGATACGATTAAGCTGCATACACCCTGCATCCTTGTAAGGGAAAACAGTAAGCTCTTAGTTTTTTTATTTTTGTATGCAAATCATTTTAAATTTTTCTTTTATTTCTAACCAAAAGCTATGCATGTTCCCTTAAAAAAATAAAAAAAACCCGCTGTCGCGATCTCTAAATAATATTTTAAAAGTCTAAGAAAATTGTCAAAAATTGCCTTCAGTAAAAGGAATGTATTTAAAAGGTAATTTTTCAAAATTTAAAAAAAAATCTGGTCACCCTTATACATTAGAGTGGGCCGAACTTTGCCGAATTGCGAATTTCAAAAACGGGGGGAGCGGAAAAGTTGGGTATGCGTCCATTAACCAGTAAAAAATAAAATTTTTGAAAATCGGTTCACGTTTAAAGTCCCCGCAAAGCGGTTGAAATTTCGAAATTTCGGAACGTTTAAAAAAAAATCCTTAAATTTTGTTTAAAAATATTTGTTGTTGTGATATATTATTTCTAATAAATTATAGTTCGCTGAATCCAAAAAAAATAAAAATTTTTTAATCGGCCGAAGGGGTTCTGAAATATTGCTACTTGAATTTTGCTGAAAAACACGATTTTTCATTGTGTCCGAAATCTCGAGATTCGATCACACTATATTATATTTATTATCAAAATGCCCAAAATTATTAAAAAAGACGGACCAGTCATAAAAATTTTATTTTATGTTGATCCAAAACAATAAATGGTTAAAATCTCTGATCACTTAATAAAAAACAGTGATCACAAAAAACAATCACTTTTGACTGCGAAAATTTTTACAACGTTTGTCGCAGCGTCCTTGGAATACCCTTCGACATTTTTAAACTTTTTTACACTCAAATGAAAGACAATTTTATATAGATAGTAGATTTAAAAATTAAAAAAATTAAAAACATTTTTAGACTAACTTTTTGAAGGCTCGACTGAAAAATGAAAAAACGTGTTTTTCAGCAAAATTCAAGTAGCAATATTTCAGAACCCCTTCGGCCGATTAAAAATTTTTTATTTTTTTTGGATTCAGCGAACTATAATTTATTAGAAATATATCACAACAACAAATATTTTTTAACAAAATTTAAGGATTTTTTTTAAACTTTCTGAAATTTCGAAATTTCAAGCGCTTTGCGCGGACCTTGAACGTGAACCGATTTTCAAAATTTTTATTTTTTACTGGTTACTGGATGCATACGCAACTTTTCCGCACCCCCCGTTTTTGAAATTCGCAATTTGGCAAAGTTCGGCCCACTCTATTATACATATGTATGAAATGAAAGAATATGATACATTCCAAAATGTTATTATAATAATTAAACTTTCCGTTCCTAATCTCAATATACTATTGTAATTACCAAAGTAATGGAAATTAATGGTTGACTGCACTCAAGTAGAAAAAAAAATTTAATTGGTTGGAAAAACTAATACTTTTGGATAGAGTGATAGATTTTATTGAAACAGAACCAATACTAGATTTTTGCTGCCGATATATTATTCAAATGCCTAAATCATCGATAAATTGTTGGCTGTTGGTATTTAAGCTAATATAGAAATTGGAAAGCCAATATTTTGGGTAATGTGACATTGATTTGATTAATCTTTGATATATCTTCTGTTCATAACTAAATTTAACTTTTCTGATGACGAATTTTAAATAATTGCAATTAAAATTAACGAATAACGAAAAAATTTCGTTAGTTTTTTAAGGATTCCAACAACTTTATTTTCTGTGTACATAAATAATTATCAAACCAATTTCTAAGTCATTTTAGATATAACCTTATATGGGTTCAAAAATGAGATCAGAATGGCGCAATTTTTGGTTTTTTCGGTTTATTTTATATTTGTTCCAGTGTTACCACCAGTAAAGCAAAAAATTACATAGCTGTATATCAAAAATTATCCAAAACCGTATAAAATTACACAAAAAATATATTTTTCATATTATTTCAAAATAAACTCTCCTGGGCACAGTGGAGAAGAATACAAATATTTTCGCCATTTCTTACCGACTGATATGAAATTTCACACTGTAAGTTTTGGATGGCCGAAACTGCAAGAGCTATGCCATTCGACTGCAAAGTTTTGCAATTTTTCTATTTACAAACCGATTTTTAAAGACGTAACCTTTCTATCATCTACAAAGTGCAAAAGTTTTTTTGTATTTTAAAACTAAAATTTAGCATTTTTGATATAACCTGTTCCGTGTTTTTGCCTTCTGCAAAAGCATATCCAGGCCAATTTTCAGAAAATGTTATAACAAATTATTCTATTAACTAAAGGTAATTTCAATGCAATATCTTTTTCAGGATTAAAATAGCGTGCTTTTAAATTTGAATATTACAAAAATTGTAATTTATCCATATTAAAAGCTTCTTTCAGAACAAAGTATTTATGTTTTTCAGAAAGGCTAATTATTCTATTCCATATTCCTCAAAATTTAACGGTTTATATTTAAATTAAACCAATTTTTTTCTGAGTTTAAAGCTGCAATTTAAAAAAAAAGCTGGAGTAAATCCTCCATGGCGTCCGTAATGTGATGGCATAAGTCCTGTTCAACCCTAGCTTTAAATGTCGGCAAGACAGGAACAATTTTAAAAATATTTATATTCGTATTTGTAAAATTTTGAAATTTCTTTGCAGTATGTGTATCAACAAATTTTCTTTTAAAAAATAAAAATATAACATTTTTTTTTCAAAAATTTCATACGATTCTGTTGAAATCTGAAACATCCCAGTGTAGAAACGGTAATGACATATCATTATTTTTTGGAGTACCAGTAATGACACCCACTTACCTTCTGCATTATTTTAAAACATATAATAATGAGTTACTGATATTGACTTATTTTTATCATTATTTCAAATAGAAAATAATTTTTTAATTTTTTTGAAAATTTTTTGAAATCTATTTTTAGACTCAATATTTTTTAAACACTGGTAAGGATATATGTAACCACATATTTTTTTATTTTTTGTATGTTGCCGAGTAAGCTTACTTGTGTGCAGTAGGTCAATTATGTTTTTATCTATTAAATATTACATGTCGATAAAGCTCAGATGGTAGAGCTGTTGACTAGCAATCTGTAGACCCAGGTTCGATTCCCGCACCAGCAAATTTTATTAAAAAAAAAATACAATAAAAAATATTTTTTTTATATAATTAATTTTTTTGAAAATCTATTTTTAGACTCATTATTTTTGTCAGTACTGGTAAGCACATAGGTAACGATATATTTTTTGATTTTTCGTATGTTGGTGTGTAACGACAACTCATTATTTTTCGCGACATCGCCATATAAAGGTAATAAGAAATGTAATAACAAAAGTAAGTAGTTACCATTACCAAGTATGTAGTTACATAACCACATATCTGGTAATGATTTTCTACACTGGGATGTTGGATTTACAGAATTCTAAAATATTCTGATTCTGCTTCACCTCGCTGCGTTAGCAAAATTTTTGTCTGGTTAAAGTCCAGTATCATAATAACTACAGCAAAAAAAATTTCAGACATTAGAAAGACACAATCATAACAAACTCAAACTTTCGCACTCTTTCCCTGAATTTTTAAATGTTCTTGAAAACCAAGAGAATTTTTAAAAGAAGCTTGATAATTATTTTCGCAAAAAATAAACAAAAGGCGGTGCTTTAAACAAAACAAAAAATACATAACACCATTTCTGATTTCTTCTAAATTGCGTTTAGTGTTGAAAAAATCTACAAAAGTAATTCACCAGAAAATGGAGATTTGTGGTAAATGTTTCACTGACAATCTCGTTTCGTCTAAATATCGACTAATTTTTATTAATTTATTAAAAAGCTCCGGGACTTTTAAAAATTTACGGAAATTTCTATAAAAAGTTAAATTACACAAAAAATACACAAAAATGTCATTGTTCAAAAATTATTCAACGAATGTGTCCCGTTTTTGAATAATTATTCAAAAAGTGGCAACACTGATTTGTTCCAAACTATAGCAAATTTTGGTACCATACAAAAGCTATGTGAGAGGCTTATTTACCGGTATATAAAACATGTTCAAGCATGTTTATTTGTTAATGACATAACAGAAAACATCAAAATTTTAGGTGGTTTTGTATGGGGGTATACACAGGACTAAGGGCCAAATTCATATATATTAATTCTCATAATATTTAAATGAGGGGGTGTTTCGGCTTTTTTCGATATTCGGATATACTCCGGGTTTGAGACGAATTTCCTCGAGGGTCTATATTTTTGAAGATTTTGGAACCTCTGACTACTTAACATATGCAATATGGGTATTAAACTTTTTCCTTTTAAGAGTGCATTTCGCATAGGCGTAGATAGGCCGGTCTGGGGGGGCTAAGCACACCCCAGAAATAGTTTAGCCCCCTAGATTTTTTTTAACAATTAATTTTTACTTGAAATAAAATTTCTTATCCATTTCTGACTCAACTTTCTTATGAAAGTAGATCGTCAGTAATGACCAGGACAAGAAATGTTGTAAAAATCGTGTTTTATAAACATAAAGTATTACACTGAAAATATTATTACAGTAACTGACTGTAGTTTATTTAAAAAGTTATCCGTACATTTATTTTTAAATGATTATTCAGTTAAAATACAAAGAAATATATTTTTTAACCGTTTTTGTCGTTTATTTAAAAAATAAATTACATATAAATACGGATTTTCTGTTACAGTTAATATTTTCATTTAAAATGTTTTGTTAAAAAAAAGAATTCCTTTTCGATTTCTAGGTCAGTTAAAAAAATTAAATAAACTAAATATAATTTATTCTTACGGATTTTGTAGTTAATTTTTTGAAATTTAAAAAAACGAAATAAATGAAAAATCATTATTTTTTAAGGATTTTGTAGTTTATTTATTAACATTTAAAAATAAATGAAAAGTTCTTTTGATTGAAATGAAAAGTCAGTAGACCGGTTTTCAAGTGATTTTTCATTTATTTTAAATTACGTTTTCAGTTAATTTAAACTACAAACTATTTTGAGTGTAAAAAGCGGAAAGTTTTTATTACAAAGTTTTTAAACATGAATTTATTATTTATTTCAGCGTTTTCAATATTATTTTTGTTAAGTAGGCTATAGTATTATTATCTTAAAAGTAGTTTAAATATCATCGTCAAAAAATTAGTAACTATATTTATCGAACACTTTCGTTTCCTTGAATTAAAAGTATTTTAAATGTAAATGTTCCAAAAAAAACTAAGATTTTGATAGAATCAAAAGTACGATTTGTAACATCTATTTTTAGCAAAATATGCAAAAATATGCATTTATTGACATAATATGCAATAAAACATGATAAGCTACAATATACATATATTAAATTATGCACTTATAGCAAAATATGCAAAAATATACACTTCTAGCTAAATATATATTACCAATTCGATGCCATTTTATTGTAAATATGTATTTGCATAAAGTCCCTTTTTCTAATAATAAGTTAACTAAAAACTAATTTTAAAATTTTTTTTGGAGAATTTTTTAGTTAATATACTTTATTTTGTAAAATAAATTGCAAATCTCCCAATCTGAAATTAATATTCAACAATTTTTCAGCAAAAATTTTCGCTAATTTCAGCAAATTTCCTTTCTGTGTGTTTTCTACTAATATTCAGATAATTTTTTGCTGATATGAGAAGGGTAAGTTGTCATTTAAAACGAACCAAAATATCACCCAAATATAGCTGAAATTTTTAAGATTTAACAGTTTTATTTTTCTGTTTTTATCTAATTAAAATTTACTTAACAGTTGTACAGATTTATTTCTATCAGTATATTTGTATTGCTGGTATAAGTCATAAAAAAAGTGCAATTCAAACAAAATGTAAGCCTTAACTTTGATTTCACTTAAATTTTTGTAGTGATTATTGGGTAAAGCTGAAAGCGTAACTGTCCGAATAGCTATCTGGCGATCGTACAGATGATCGTAAACGAAACAGAGGAACCAAACCTATAAAACTTTAGATACATTTTTTGATAAATTACAAAAAAAACAAAATTTTTATAAGACGGGACTATAGCCCCCCCCCCCCCCTAGAAAAATGGTCTAGCTACGCCGGTGGCATTTCGGTTATGTAAAACTAATTTTAAATTTCTTAAATTTCGGACAAGTAGCCATACAAAAAAGTATGAAAAATGGAGTTTTCCCCAAACATCTTTTTTGGTTGGTATGCAATATGAAATGTTTTACCGCAACAGCAATATAATTTTCAATAAGCTTTCGAAAAATATATAACATCCCTACGGGAAATTTTAACAAACTGTCACCGAACTGGCCCCTTTATATGAAATAGACTGGTCACTTTTACATGGCGTTGTCATAGGAGGTGGAAATTGACCCCTTGTGGCATGTCACAAGACAAATCCCAGGACAGGTCCCTGAAATTGAGAGTTCAGTAACCTGTCCTAGGATTTGTCTTGTGACATGTCACAAGGGGTCAATTTCCACCTCCTATGACAACGCCATGTAAAAGTGACCAGTCTATTTCATATAAAGGGGCCAGTTCGGTGACAGTTTGTTAAAATTTCCCGTAGGGATCGTATAGAAAAATTTAAGCTCAATGTAAAACTAAGGAAAACAACCTTTTTAAGTAAGTTCGCACACAAAATAGTACCGTGATGTAGTATACCATACATATGTAAGTACGTGGACAGGATATATTGAGTTCGTGCTGATTTTTGTTCTATCAAAAAATATTGGACCTTTTAGTATACCGACGCACTCAGAATCTCTTTTTAATTTGATTTAGCGATATAAATCCATTCGTCTGTTCATCCGTCCGTCTTTATATATTTGTTTGCTTGTATCATTTTTTTTTTTTCATATGTGCCCCTTGATTAGACAATTGGAAAAGCTAATTTGATTTTGTATACAATTAGTGTATATATTTATTTTTATAAAATATTATGCCTGTTCTTTTACTTACTACAAATTACTACTTTTACTACAGCTGGAAAATTTCAATACAAAAAGTAAACAAAACTTTCCAATTGTAGTAAAAGTAGTAAGAAATTAGAGTAAACGAACACACTGAATGATTATATATCTTTTTAAAGGTAATTCTACAATAATTTTTGGTTGTAATAAAAATTTTATTAAACTAAAAAAATAACATTGTGAAATATATTCAAAATAATAACACGATAAAAAAGAACAATTAAAAATATTTGATAAAGTTTTTGAAATTTTTGAATATTGGTCATCGAAATCGGGTAACACTTATGAATTAGCAAGCACATAAACTTTAAAAATACACAGTACAACAAAATATGAAAAATTTGATGCGTCGGGATTGCGACATATCATTTCTAATAGACTTTGGGACGCAGATCACGAATATGGTACTAGAATTTTAAAGTTAGCTATAGTTTAAGAAATATTTGCAAAAACGTTTCTGTAGAAAAATTAAATTTTTTAAGAAACCTTTTGCAAAAAAATATAAAATTGAAGGTAATAACGCTATTTTTTTGCAAAATTTTAAAATGATGAAATATGCCCTTTAAATCTATATATTGCACGTTTTGACAGCTACGATAATATTCCCATATATGCATTTAAAATTGAAATTTCTCTTTTTGCACGATTTCGTTAATAAATAATCTGCGATGAAAGGATATCTAATATTTGAATTTGCACCTTTAGTAAACATCTCATGTTACTTAATTTATCAAAAAAATTTCGCATTTTCTGTTTCAATTTAAAGTTAATATTGACTAAACCTGAAAAAGACTGATTTTTTTAATACCTAAAAATTAAGGAGTCTGTAACAAATCTTAAAATATAAAACCCAGATAAAGCCATTCAGAAATATTAAACATATGTTTTCCAATCAATTTCAACAAAGTTTTAGATAATTGAAGTGCTAATTTTGAAAACATAACGATTTTAAAATATGCATGTTCAAAAATGTACTTTATTTCCTTTTGCCATAGCAAATTCATATAAAATTTATTTGAAATAAAAAAGATGTAAAAAGTTGTATTTCAGATTGAATTTTCTGCAAATGTTAATGCAGAAGTTGTGATTCTTTTGATAAAAAGAATTTAGTGGAATATGAATTTACGTCATATGTAAAGATTTTTCAAATCCGATTAAGGGATTTTACTAGATTTGCAAATTAGGAAAATAAGTGAAATATTCACTTTAATTGCAGTTATATCCTAGATCCTTTATCTAATCAAAATAAATTGATATGTTTCCAAAAGCCCAAAGTCTATATTTTTAAACCATATTAAAAATTATCCATGGTTTAGTCAGGTGTATGAATAAATAAGCAATTTTAGCAAAAAAAAACTGTAATTTTGCTAATAGTTAAATTTGCAAATATTTCAAAAACTAGAGCTAATTTTGAAATTTGGTGTTCACAATCGCGATATTCATCCTAAAGTCTATCAGAATTGATATGTCGCATGCCCGATGCATTAGTGTTGTACTGTGATATTAATTTAAATTTTTGAAATAATATACTCCGGAAATATATTTTTACGAATATGTATGCTTGTGTTTAGTATATGTATCTAGTATTATATATCGCTGGAAAGCTTATTGAGAACTACATTAGCTGATGCAGAAAAACATTTTTTTTTTATTTATTACAACTAGTTAACTATAACTAACAAGCAATTTTTTTACAATAGATTACTATTAAACAATTTGCAAGAAACAATTTATTAATATTTTTATGTTAAAATGTTGGCGAAAGTCTAACCAAGTCAGCTGGTATTCTACGTCTAAGTCTTCGGGATTGGCCATCTATATGGATTAGGGCTAAAGCTTCAGGGTTCTCGTGTTGTCTGAGCCTGGTATAATGTTTTCCAGCGAATTTGCGAATCACATCCTGTACTTGTTCTATGCCCAGATCACAATGGATATCAGCATTACGAACATACCAAGCTGATGCAGAAAAACATGACAACATAATTTTTTATATGGCGACATGTCTGAAATTTAATAAATTAAAAATTATTTTTACATAACTGGAATGTATTCTCAAAAAGAAAAAGTTTGCTACCCATATTGCATATGTTAAGTAGTCAGAGGTTCCCAAATCTTTGAAATTCATCTCAAACCCGAAGTAGGCCGAATATCGAAAAAAGCCGAAACAGCCCCTGACTTAACCATCTAATGCCCAAGGCCACCAAAAGGCGGTCTTCAGATTTTAAATGTGAATCACGCAAATTCACGAAACAAAATAATATTCAAAAATTAAGAAAACTTAAACTTGAAAATGTGCCCAGTATAGGGTTTGGGGTTCGGAAATTCCCGGGAAAAAATTTTTTACAATCGGTTTCAAACCACACTAGTTCTGCAACTGGTTCCGCTGCAACCGATTCCATGAAACTGGTTCCGGAATCATGACTGACATAGAATCAGTTCTAGAACTAGTTCCAGAACTGATTCTATTGCAACCGGTTTCACTTTGGTGCTATAGAAGTGGTTGCTTTTGGGACAATTTCAAACAAAAATCATCGGTATTAGAATTGAGAGTAGAACGGTCTGTAAAGAAAAGAAATTCTATAACCGCAAGGAATTTCATGCACTTAAAAATGGAAAATATGCGCCTAAAATATGCGGCTAAAAAAGAAAAATATGCATTAGAAATGTAAGAAATATGCACAAAAAACTATTATTTTTGCAAAAAAAATAATATGTTTTGAATTTTAGCATAAGTAGATCATCATCAATGATTAACCCATCAAGGCAAACGACACTGACGTATTCTGTTTTGCTGGCCTTATCGAATTCTTTCAACATTTTTTATTCTTTCTAATTTACTTGTGAAAATTTTATCATCTTTCTTTAATTTGAAAAATAGCTTAAACAGAAAGTGATATTAATTTATGATCTAAAAATATTCATTTACCAAATAAAAAGATCAAATATACATACCATTCATTCAAAAATAATGCACTTTAAAACTAAAAAATATATTTAAGTTAGTTATTTTGCAAACAGACACACAACTCGAAGATTTTCCATAGGTCAATAAGATTTTTAAGAATGTTTATTTTGATTGAATCAAAATATGAAAATTTCAATTTTTTTATATTTTGCACAAATATGCGTTAAAAAAGCACAAAATAAGCACTAAAAACGCACCAAATATGCATTTAAAGTCAAAATATGCAAAAACATGCATTTTTGACAAAATCGTTTCCATTTTGTTCTAAATTTGATCATTCGGATAAATATTTAGTCCATATTAGTTTTGGACTATCCATAAAAAACATGCATTTGCATGGAATTCCTTGCCTTAGTTATTCTACTCGTAAAGGGTGTATTCTACTCGTAAACGGTGTAAACCTTTATTTTTAACTTGGCAAATTATATTTTAGCTTGAAACTTGACAAGACCTAAATTAACTTGGCATAGATTTTTTTTACTTGTCTTACAAAAAGTAGACATTTAAACCGAAATTCATTGATTTAAATATTTCCATTCTTTCATCGTTAAAATTGATGTTCTACATAAAATACGACTTGACTTAAATGCTTTCTACAATATATTAATAAAACAAATCAAAATAAAAAATGTTACCAAAAAACTGATACTTTTCGATTTTCACTCCCATTTCCCGGGAAACCCTAGTCCAGTACGAAATTTTGCCGTATATTTTGTATTCAAAATACTTAAAAATATAAAGTCGCCTAAAACAATTACTTGAAAATATGAATAAAAAGCCCAAAAAAAAGCGTGAGTCGTTAAAATTCGACTCACGCACACTCACTCACGCAAAAATTTTACTCACGCACACTCACTCACGAACAATTTTCTTCTACTCACACTCACTCACGTTCACGTGAGTAAATTAAGGTTTCACTCACACTCACGCGTGATTAACCAAAATTGTGCTCACGTACCCATCTCTAATTATATCCATAGAAAACTTTACTGCCTACTTTTTTTGCCTTCAAAATTTTTTTGTATTTTTAGACTTAGAAAAATAATACCAAGAAGTTTCATTAAAATCCGCTCAGGAATATATGTTATATTAATATGTTTAAGAAAAATTAATAACCCCAAAAATTTGACTTCTGACCTTACACAGGGGCAATTTAGTGTATTTATATTTTGTCCTAATTTTCAGGATTGAGGTATTTGATCTTGTGTTGTTATATTCCGGCCAAAATTATTTGAAATTAAGAGAAGAAAAAAAAACTTGCCTAAAAGCTAAATAAATGCCAAGATTCGCCGTTTTCTCGAAATCCGTTAAAATAAAATCTCTGCCCCAGCCAAATGAAAAACGGAATTCCTACAATTTTTGTAGTTTTTAATCTACAATATGTTCTTAATAAAACCTTAGAGTCCAATCGTTGATGTTTTAAAATTTCTTTAAAAAAATTTTTAAAAATGTAGAATTGTAGGATTGAAAACAGTGTTTAAGAATTCCAACATTTTTGGCACTAATTTAAAACGAGTTTGCAAAGCACATGATAAAAAATAATTTTTAATTGAGTACCTTGGAGTTAATAAAATAAGAAAATGTTTTTGCATTACATTATTTCTACAAATTTCAAAATTTGGGCTCGAACTTCTTGCTAAGCGTTCTGTGACACATTAGTTGCCGGGGGCAATTGTAATAACTTGGTTTTTTTTCACCGATTTTAGTTTTTATTGCCTTATTAGAAAGATAATTTACTGTTTTTTACGATCTTTTAATCATTTTAATTCAAGATTAATTTTAAAAAAAGTCATATTTTTCCCATATATACCGTTTTTCAAACTTCAGGGCCGGTGAGGCACGTGTTCCTCTTATCCGATTGTCCTCATTTTTTGGCAGACGTTGTTTTACAGCCAAATACATATTTTAATGGGGGGGCCCAGTCAATAACTTACATTTTTTTTGCTCCATACAAAGTTGGAGAACCGTAATCCCCATGCAAAACCAGTAAAATTTTTATATTTTGTGTTATGCCATAAAAAAAGCAAGCTTGAGCATGTTTTATACACCGATAAAAAGGCCTCTCAAATACCATTCATATGACACCAAAGTTTCCTACAGTTAACCTGAAAAATCTGTCAAACCGGTTTCAAATCGACGTGACTAATTTTTAACAAATTTTTAGTTGAAACACTGATTTAAGCAAAGATTTTAGCTATCTTCATTTAACAATATACTAAAAATCCTCAGTACTTTAACTAATTTTGAGTGTTAATTTTCAAGACTATTTATAACTAATTTTTAAGAACCCATTCGTTAAATTTTACAAAATTTATTGTTAAAATATAATATTCTCATGTTACTCTTATCACCTGGTAGATGGCGCCACCAATGATAAAATGGTCCATATCTCAAAAACTAAGAGAGATAGAGCAAACTTGATGAAAATTTCAACTACCCCTAACCATGGAATACCCCAGCGAAGGGGTTATCTCTAACCAAAAATCGACCCTGGTGGGGCCTGGGACCCTCGGAAATTTTTAATAAAAATTTTCCACTTCATAAAATGGCCCATATCTCGAAAACTAAGCAAGGTAGAGCAAAACGGACAAAATGTTTGCTCCATTGGAGCGCCCTTACATGCCCTTACATGATATGGGCTAGGCCCGGGGAGGGACCCTAAATTTTAATAAATTCTACGCCTTAGTATAATTACAGATAAAACTGTAGTTTTACATAATTTTTCCTTAAATTTAGATTTGTTAAATTTAACAAATGAATTTGTTAAAATCAACTAATTTTATTTTAAGCCAAAAAAGAGGAATAAATTTTGTTAAAGTATATTTGGAATTATTTAAATTTTAAAAAATTTAAAAGATAACAAAAAAAAATAAAAAAAAATCATTTATTATTTAAAAAATATTTATTTCATTAAAAAAAAACAAAAAAAAAATGCCGTCGACAGGATTTGAACCCAGGTTGCTGGCGTTGTAATCGGCCACTTAACTCACTCTACAACATGACTGACTATATGAGACAACATTGTTCGTGTTACTGAGTTATATATAATTATATAAATTTATATATATAGATGACTTAGAAAAAATAAATTAATAACATTCTTCAAAAAACAAAAGGGTTAAGGCACCTATTTATATGCCTCAAAAGTCTAAATATCAACAGTCTGTATTTGCAAAATTAATAATGGGATAAGAGCAATATACATGTTATTTAAAAGGTTATATAAATGTCTTTTAAATAAGGTATCACATATATAAGCTTAGCAATCCTTTGGAAAAAATACTCTTATCCAACACTTTTTCACAACTTGTTTTGTTTGTATTAAAAAAAGGAGTACAAAAATCAAAATATTGCCAAAATTGTATGTAGAAATATTACAAAAAAAAAAATCATTACGCTCTGGAAGAACTCAAATTCAGAACTTTAACGAAATTATTATATGTTACGATATCTAATTATATATTTAAATTACTATTAATTGAAAACATAATTTTTTAAAGATCTGTAAAAAGAACATTTACAATTAAATTAAATTGAGTTAAAAAAGTTAAAAAAAAAAAATTTTTTTTGTGCCCGAGCTGGGATGCGATAGTAGGGTCTTTCAAGTAATATGTGACTATATATAATTATATATTAAACAACAATTATTTTAATTTTTGCATTAAAAATACAAAAATTGTTTTTCGGACTTTCTATATTTTCATATATTTAGTTAGAATATTCTTCTACCTCAAGTCCAAATTCTAATATGATATTGTCATATTAGATTTTTATTTGTTGTTTCAAAAAGGGTTGATCATTTTCATGATAGACAATACAATTGTTTCGTAGACATCACTCTACTCTTCAGTTGTCCGCTAAGAAAATGATAACTTTCCTACTCAAAACGAGACATTACATAAGGTACAAAAAACCAACGGGATGAGAATTTTGTACTTTCGTATATGAACTGTCTGATTTGGTAAAACCAGTTATAAATGTAATTGTTGCTTTTATGTAATTGTTGCTTTCAAAAAGGAGTTGATTTATAACTGGTTTTACCAAATCAGACAGTTCATATACGAAAGTACAAAATTCTCATCCCGTTGGTTTTTTGTACCTTATGTAATGTCTCGTTTTGAGTAGGAAAGTTATCATTTTCTTAGCGGACAACTGAAGAGTAGAGTGATGTCTACGAAACAATTGTATTGTCTATCATGAAAATGATCAACCCTTTTTGAAACAACAAATAAAAATCTAATATGACAATATCATATTAGAATTTGGACTTGAGGTAGAAGAATATTCTAACTAAATATATGAAAATATAGAAAGTCCGAAAAAACAATTTTTGTATTTTTAATGTAAAAATTAAAATAATTGTTGAAAATAAGCACACCACGGCTAAAATCTCATTCAAATATTTATTTTGTTTTGAGTTTAAAATTAGTTGTTTTTACAAAATGTATTGACAACAGACATACATATAAATAGTACCCAAAGGGTACTTTTATGTAATTGTTGCTTTCAAAAAGGAGTTGATTTATAACTGGTTTTACCAAATCAGACAGTTCATATACGAAAGTACAAAATTCTCATCCCGTTGGTTTTTTGTACCTTATGTAATGTCTCCTTTTGAGTAGGAAAGTTATCATTTTCTTAGCGGACAACTGAAGAGTAGAGTGATGTCTACGAAACAATTGTATTGTCTATCATGAAAATGATCAACCCCTTTTTGAAACAACAAATAAAAATCTAATATGACAATATCATATTAGAATTTGGACTTGAGGTAGAAGAATATTCTAACTAAATATATGAAAATATAGAAAGTCCGAAAAAACAATTTTTGTATTTTTAATGCAAAAATTAAAATAATTGTTGAAAATAAGCACACCACGGCTAAAATCTCATTCAAATATTTATTTTGTTTTGAGTTTAAAATTAGTTTTTTTTACAAAATGTATTGACAACAGACATACATATAAATAGTACCCAAAGGGTACTTTTATGTAATTGTTGCTTTCAAAAAGGAGTTGATTTATAACTGGTTTTACCAAATCAGACAGTTCATATACGAAAGTACAAAATTCTCATCCCGTTGGTTTTTTGTACCTTATGTAATGTCTCGTTTTGAGTAGGAAAGTTATCATTTTCTTAGCGGACAACTGAAGAGTAGAGTGATGTCTACGAAACAATTGTATTGTCTATCATGAAAATGATCAACCCTTTTTGAAACAACAAATAAAAATCTAATATGACAATATCATATTAGAATTTGGACTTGAGGTAGAAGAATATTCTAACTAAATATATGAAAATATAGAAAGTCCGAAAAAACAATTTTTGTATTTTTAATGCAAAAATTAAAATAATTGTTGAAAATAAGCACACCACGGCTAAAATCTCATTCAAATATTTATTTTGTTTTGAGTTTAAAATTAGTTGTTTTTACAAAATGTATTGACAACAGACATACATATAAATAGTACCCAAAGGGTGCTTTTATGTAATTGTTGCTTTCAAAAAGGAGTTGATTTATAACTGGTTTTACCAAATCAGACAGTTCATATACGAAAGTACAAAATTCTCATCCCGTTGGTTTTTTGTACCTTATGTAATGTCTCGTTTTGAGTAGGAAAGTTATCATTTTCTTAGCGGACAACTGAAGAGTAGAGTGATGTCTACGAAACAATTGTATTGTCTATCATGAAAATGATCAACCCTTTTTGAAACAACAAATAAAAATCTAATATGACAATATCATATTAGAATTTGGACTTGAGGTAGAAGAATATTCTAACTAAATATATGAAAATATAGAAAGTCCGAAAAAACAATTTTTGTATTTTTAATGTAAAAATTAAAATAATTGTTGAAAATAAGCACACCACGGCTAAAATCTCATTCAAATATTTATTTTGTTTTGAGTTTAAAATTAGTTGTTTTTACAAAATGTATTGACAACAGACATACATATAAATAGTACCCAAAGGGTACTTTTATGTAATTGTTGCTTTCAAAAAGGAGTTGATTTATAACTGGTTTTACCAAATCAGACAGTTCATATACGAAAGTACAAAATTCTCATCCCGTTGGTTTTTTGTACCTTATGTAATGTCTCGTTTTGAGTAGGAAAGTTATCATTTTCTTAGCGGACAACTGAAGAGTAGAGTGATGTCTACGAAACAATTGTATTGTCTATAATGAAAATGATCAACCCTTTTTGAAACAACAAATAAAAATCTAATATGACAATATCATATTAGAATTTGGACTTGAGGTAGAAGAATATTCTAACTAAATATATGAAAATATAGAAAGTCCGAAAAAACAATTTTTGTATTTTTAATGCAAAAATTAAAATAATTGTTGAAAATAAGCACACCACGGCTAAAATCTCATTCAAATATTTATTTTGTTTTGAGTTTAAAATTAGTTGTTTTTACAAAATGTATTGACAACAGACATACATATAAATAGTACCCAAAGGGTACTTTTATGTAATTGTTGCTTTCAAAAAGGAGTTGATTTATAACTGGTTTTACCAAATCAGACAGTTCATATACGAAAGTACAAAATTCTCATCCCGTTGGTTTTTTGTACCTTATGTAATGTCTCGTTTTGAGTAGGAAAGTTATCATTTTCTTAGCGGACAACTGAAGAGTAGAGTGATGTCTACGAAACAATTGTATTGTCTATCATGAAAATGATCAACCCTTTTTGAAACAACAAATAAAAATCTAATATGACAATATCATATTAGAATTTGGACTTGAGGTAGAAGAATATTCTAACTAAATATATGAAAATATAGAAAGTCCGAAAAAACAATTTTTGTATTTTTAATGCAAAAATTAAAATAATTGTTGAAAATAAGCACACCACGGCTAAAATCTCATTCAAATATTTATTTTGTTTTGAGTTTAAAATTAGTTGTTTTTACAAAATGTATTGACAACAGACATACATATAAATAGTACCCAAAGGGTACTTTTATGTAATTGTTGCTTTCAAAAAGGAGTTGATTTATAACTGGTTTTACCAAATCAGACAGTTCATATACGAAAGTACAAAATTCTCATCCCGTTGGTTTTTTGTACCTTATGTAATGTCTCGTTTTGAGTAGGAAAGTTATCATTTTCTTAGCGGACAACTGAAGAGTAGAGTGATGTCTACTATTGTCTATCATGAAAATGATCAACCCTTTTTGAAACAACAAATAAAAATCTAATATGACAATATCATATTAGAATTTGGACTTGAGGTAGAAGAATATTCTAACTAAATATATGAATATATATTAAACACATAGAAAATATTACTGACGTGGGACTATATATAATGATATATAAAATTATGCATATTGTTAATCTTGCACCATATATGGAATCATATATAATCATATCTTATAGCATTTAATGTAATATATAATCATATATAAAAATATCTTACATCATGCAACCAAAAAAATTTTATAAGAGGGCATATATTACTATATCTCAAAATATATGGCTTCTATGCCACCATATGTGATCATATATTATGTTATATATGATCATTTATAATTATATATGATAACAGATCTGTCATATATCATTATGTATAGCATATATGGTTGATATCTAATTTTATAAAAGACAATATATAAAAATATATGGTTATATAAGGTACCACATAAGAAACATATAATTATATATGGCTATTCACGACATCATATATACTCACATATTATAAGATAAAATAAGATATTACTATATACGACGATATATAAATTTTTTTGATCGGGCTTATCAGATTAGATATATTACAATTTAATAATATGTGCCCAATTCTGGGATGCAATTGCATCAGAGTAAATATATCTAATTTTATGATATTAAATTAAACTCTATTTAATATAATACAATCTATTTAATATAATACAATTTTTTTATGGATCAAATTATAAAAACACATATCACACTTGATCAACAAGAGGGTATTAACTCAAAATTTTAAAATTTTCAGTAGAGGTGAAAAACTGTTTGTGTTTACATTTCAAGAGATTTTGAAAATCCGAATACATCATAGTAATCAAATTCCATTTGAAAATATATTTACATTGTTTTTCTTTTAAATTTTTGCAGTTATTGCAAAAAAATCTATTTTTTGAGTTAATACCATTTTTCTGATAATTTTGTTGATATAAAGGTAGTCAATACACTATCACGAAAATGGTCTCAAATGTGGTTTTCGAGATGACAGAGTAATCGGAATACGTTGAAATTTTTGCAGTAGGTAGATATTGATGTTGTTAGTTGATTTCTTGCAAAAAGTGAAATTTTTAAAATTTTGAGTTAATACCCTCTTGTTGATCAAGTGCGATATATGCTTATTTTATGTTCTTATATATAAGTGGTATAATTCATTAACTTTTACAATAGTCTTATTGCAGGATTTTAAGCTAATTTGTGAAAAACAGTATTCATATTTGCTTAATAACGAAAAAAATAATATAGGTTTATAGTCGATACTCATTAACTTTAAACCTATGATAAAGTTTGGAGGGAGGAAGCCACCATTTAATTGTTAATTATTTAATTTTCAGGTATGAAATGATTTATTAAAGCCATCCCAACCCTAGAATGTGTGGCTTCCAACAACTTGCATCCATCAAACTGAAAAAAGCTACAACAATTGCGTAGCCAATGACCTTTTTCGAAAAATTTACAAAAAAATGTAAAAATAAAATTAAAAAGAAAAACAAAACAATAGTGATGTACAGACTGTCAAAACATTATTCGAAATTCGATTAGTTTTGTATGCTTCGAATAACATGTTCTAAAAAATTACTTTTTTACACACATTTCCATTGATTTGCTTTATAAATAAAAAAAAAATATTTTTAATGGATTTTAAATTTATCTTAGCACATCATTAGTTCTCTAATGTAAGAAAATACATTTTCACTTCCGATTACCGAGTTAATTGTTTGTAGTTTGTACATCATTTATGCATTAAACACATAGACGACTGCGGCTACATAACTACACGACTACAAATGCTGCTGGCTGCAATTGTAGTCGTGTAGTCAGCTACTTAATTTTTTTGAAAACGACAGCAACATAGTAAACAGATGATGCAAAAAATTTGACGTTTTGATAAATGTTAATCTTTTTTAGTTTGTGCTTCTAATATAATGGCTGAGGAATATTTTGTTAATTTTGTAAGATCCATTTTTTTTACAAAACATCGCAATAAAATTAGTTCCAAATATAAATTAATGAAACCTTCAACAATTGTAAAATATAAACAGCTGTTTCTTTAGTGTTCCCATAACGGTGATTTTTTAGTCAGAACTAGCGATTTTATTTCGCCTCTAGCGGGAAAAATTGTCCTGTTTTGCATATTTTGTTATATTGTCAACACTATTTTCGTTTTGTAGCCAACAAAAATAGAAATTATCCTAAGTTGACTACAGCGGCAAAAGTAGTCGTGTAGCCGTGTAGCTGTGTTGGTGTCAAAATAATCGTTTTCATATAAACGTGTGTATTTTATTTTTGTCAGGCTGTAGTCGTGTAGCTGCAGTCGTCTATGTGTTTAATGCTTTACAACTTATTTGGGAGAAGAGAGAAAATAAACAATAGTGTTGCCAGTATCAAATTGAAAAATTAATTAATACGATTATGAATAAAGATTTCTAATAACTTTTTATTAAGCGAAATATGTATTTTAACTGTAGAAAGCTTCAAATATTAAATAAATTTTATTTATGAATTAGCACAAAGATATGTAAACTTTTTTACTCGGGAATACGTAAAAATTTTAAATCAATTATGGTATATATGTCTAGACGTTGAGACATCGATATGTTTTTAGTTTTGATGTTTGCCGTCATCTTAGATACTGACAATAGGCAGTTAGTCAGCAAAAATTAGAAAAAAAATTCTTGTGATCACTACACTCTCAAAACAATTCAGTTGTTGTCCCAACCGAAATCAGTTGTGGGAACAGATAATTCGGTTGTCAGAACCGAATCGCAATCAAATTCTGTTGCCACAACTGAATTCGGTTGAGGCAACCGAATTACGAGGTTGCAGCAACCGAATCCATCCGGTCGACAAAAAGTTCGGTACACAAAGGAATTGCTCTGACAGTGTACAAATAGGCAGTTAATCAGCACGAGTTTGAAATAAATTCTTGTGATGATGCCAGCTATGCAGTTTGTCAGAATCATTTTGGATAAAGGAAAAAACTGCAGACATGCCTTTAAGAAGTCTTTGGTATATATCTGCACCATCTGACTTGTCAGCTTTAAGATACATTTTCCAGATGGAAAATAAGGTCTACCCAAGAAGTCCGGGCGAAAGATTGTCAAGCGACCTGTAAATAAAATTATTATTTATTGTGCGTTAAAGTGATACTTATCACTCTGCCACTTTTTAAAATTGCTCCAACTTTTATTCGTATTATATTTATTTATTTATTTAATTTAAGTCTATGGAATTACATCCTTACAGACTATAATATATATTGAAATAGTACAACTAAATATAATGTTAAATCTAGGTATTTAAAAACAGTATTATATTTCGTTTTATAATGCCTATATCTATAGAATAATCGATAAAGTCATACATTTCAATAAACTGACGACATAATCTTCTGAGAGGATCAGCATTAGTATAGGTGGTTTGCACGACTTGAAGATATAGGGGGGTATAGTTGCGAGTTGACCGTTGGGGAACATTTATATTTATATTGCTGAGCAGGAAGTCAGAAAAAGTATTACCATTTAGCAGGTTGACTAGGAATACAGTATTGAGCATTATTCTTCTGCTTCTTAATGTAGGCAGCCTAATACTTGCTAATCATCGGTGTATGGTGGAAGATCCTCCAAACGGTTCGGAAAAGTGCTCCTTAAGCAAAACAGAAGAAATTGTTTTTGAACTGATTCAATACGGTTACTATGAACTGCAGTATCAAGATCCCATATAATTGATCCATATTCCATGATTGGCCTTACCTTAGTTATGCTAGGATCGATAAACTCTTTGGCTCATTGCTTTATAAAAGCAAGCACACCACGAGCTTTATTTGTCGTCATCGTAATGTGCTTAATAAAGTTTAATTTAGGATCTAGTAAAATACCAAGATATAAGAATTTATCAACAGATTCCAGAACATGACTACCCAAAAAATAGATGCAGAACGAGTTCCATTTTCTTGTGAAACGCATGTGTTTACATTTTTTAAAATTTAAATTCATGAGATTGTGATTGCACCACACATAAAAACCATCCAAGTCCTGTTGTACCAAGATTCTTGCCGAAGATGTTTCAAATGTAAGAAAAATCTTCACGTCATCAGCATACATCAGAATATTGCCATACTTTATCGCATTAGGGAGGTCATTTATGAAAAGTATAAACAATAACGGCTGTCATAGTGAGCATCAGAGTATGTTGTGGCAAAAAAATCAGCAAACAGATTACTTATAATTAAGTCATCACTTGATTCAGTATTTAAGTACTTCATTACTCTTGGAAAGCCATTCGATTTTCTTTTAGAATTAACGAATTTATAGAAAGATTTAGGATCGTGTTTAAAATTAAGTTTCATGTTATCCAAATAATTTGAATACAATTTCGTATTAAGTAGGTTATACTCAGCACGAGCAACAGAATATTTGCCATAGTGACGAAGTGAACCAGATTTTTTGTAATTTTTGTATTGTTTGTTTTTTATATTTTTGAGCTTTGACAGTTGTTTTGAGCTCCAGGGAGGGCCCGAATGTTCAAACGCTAATGCTTTCGGAACACACTCGTCTAGATAGTCCATAATAGTTTTGTAAAATATATCAATCATTGCATCAATTTCTGAAGGGATCCCATTTGAGATTGATAACAGCTCTAACCAGTTTGTATTGCTGAGAAAAAAATTTAGATCATTATAATTGGTACGTTTAAAACAGAATACTTTTACTTTTTTATCCGCTGGTTTACATTTTTGAACAGTAGGGATATTGTAGGTAATTTCAATGGTTGGGTGGTGGATATCTTCGGGTTTGGTAACAGGATCAAAACGAGTTAATGAACATTCAGTTGATTCACTTACAAATACCAAATCTAATAACTTTCCGGAATAGTTGTAAACACCATTTATTTGAAAAAGGCATAAATCATGTATATTATTGAGAATGTTATCAATCCAATCTTCAGATTTAGTTGGAGTATAAAAAAACGAATCTGGTAAAAACTTCCATAACACTGAAGGAAAATTAAAATCACCAAAAATAAATACTGAATCATCTGGTTTAGTTGTTGATAATACAGATCTAATGTTTTCATAATGTTTAAAGCAGATCAGTTCATCAGACCTCGGTGGAATATATGAACAGGTAATAATAATAATTTTATGTTTCAATTTTATACGAACAGCAATAAATTCTATTTCATGAAAAGTATTAGATATTATTTCTTCGCACGAAAAAAGGCTGGATACTGCTATTAAAACACCACCACCAATAGTTTCAGTTTCTCGATCACGTCTAAATATGTTGTGTTTATTACTAAGAATTTCTGTGTTTTTATTTAACCAAGTTTCAATTAAAATAATAACATGGACAATATATATAGACAATAAAAATATATAGGACAATAAATACTGTAAGTTGACATTGATATGCTATACTTTTTCCTGTAGCGGTTCAGTTGGCTTGAAAAGAATTAAATATATAAAGATCAATTTCATAGTTATATCATGTGCTCTGTTATGCCTGTTTGACTTCCTTCAGATTATATGTAAGCCATTCTATATATTTTCAAATAGTATATTGGTATTTAAATTAAAATGTTCCCTATATAGTCTCTAAATTATTTGTATTGTCATCATTAATCCTATCCTCTAGCATTTGAGTATACATAACTATTCATCAGTTTTCACTTTTACGTCTAAATCATTGTTGTACAAAATTTTCATATAATATTTGGACAAGGCTATTTTATAAATAAAAACCATAACAAACAAACACATTAAACAAAACCACAACCACAACATTTTCATACTAATTTTAAAAACCTAAAAATCTAATAGAACTACATGATGTAATAACATCCCATGATTTGATTTTATTATAGCCACAAAACAGTACGAGTACAACAACTAAAAAGCATAAAAACAAATCATAAGCAACCAACATCAAGGCAAGCAGACAGGCAATCAGAAAACCCATATATAGTTATTGGTACTAAATACTCTATAGAATATCTCGCTACTAAAACGTCAATTTAACTTAACTCAAATTACATTAAAAAAATCTATAAATCCTATAAATAAACTGCACTGAATATTCTATACTCAACAGTTTGCTAACATTACAAAAACACATACATACATATATACAAATGTATGTAATTTACTAATACATATAAGTAAATGCCTAAAACTATTGGTAGAGACTAACTAAATTATAACAAAACAAAAGTCGGTTAATAACATTATAGTACAAAGCATACAATCACCAGCAAAAACAATTGAATTTAATAACAAGAGTGGCAGCAGAAACAAAAATATAAAATCAGCATATATCCCTAACTAAGCCAATAGCAGCAGTAGCAATCAATTATTCAAACAACAATAACCACAAAATCAATAACATTTAAGGAATTTACCAATACGAAGCTGTTTCATTACAACAAAAATTTCCTAAAAATTTGCCAAAATAGCGCTGCATTGGAAAAAATTAAAAGAGCATATATTGCAAACACACTCAAATAAACCACATGAACAGGTTGTGGAGGCATCTTCAACATATAAGGCATACGGAGGCAATATCCAGCCATATCCAGAGCCTAATAATGTTGCTATAGAAAATCATCAAAATCAACATTTCGATACAAAATCATTTAGTAGTAGCAACCCTTTTCAAACTCCCAGTCAAGGTCAACAAAGACCATCAACTACATCTACTTTAGATTCTCTTAAAAATACTGACTTTTTAACATCAAATCCAAAAACTACAATCACGGCGACTACAGCGGCAAGACGATATTCAAGGTTTGAGACCACAGAAGGTTTGGAACGCAGGGTTAGTACTGTTGGCAGTAGTATTGGTGGTGGTGGTGGTGGGAGAACTACAGCACCTACTGTTGGTGATGTCAGAAGTACTGAAATAGATATTCAACATCAACAAAACTTTGGAGCAAGATCATATGCAGAGGCAAGAGCAAAACGTGGTAGCATTTATGTCGAATTGAAAACACATGCACACAGTAGTGGTGGTGGCGGTTCTGGAGGAAGTTTAACCAATCGTCATAGTGGTAGTTTTACAGGTGGTTCTGAGCTTGGTTCGTTTACTCGTAGTCAAACAGGTATGTTTCTGTTATTGCTTTGTTTCTTAGTTTTTTTATTTCCCAATATATACTGCACCTATCTACAAACGAAAAGAAGTAATTTATCTTACAGTTCATTTTTATTACATTTTCCTAAATCTGTATTCAATATAATTATATTTTATATTAGTATAATTGAATTAAGTGTAAAATAAGTAATAAAAAATATTTATATTACATTTTCAATTTAAAAGAAGCGAGCAGCTAGAACCGTACACTTAAAATAATACGTCAATAGAAAAATCTGTCAAACGGGTTTCAAATCCAATTGACTAAATTTTTAACAAATTTTTAGTTGAAGCACTGATTTAATTAAAGATTTTAGTTACCTTTATTTAACATGAGTGTTATTTTTCTATATTTGTTGTAACCGGGTGTATCGAAAATTAATTATAAATGATACCGGGTGTATCAAAAGTGCACATTTCAGATAATTTTACTTGGTTTTCGACAAAAAAAAGAGGTAGAATCTGGTTTTCAGTAGTTTGTATGAAAATTTTATGGAAAAACTAAATTAATTTTGTAGTTTTCGGCTCAAAACCTAAAACTGTTCAAAAACTACTAGTTTTTGCCCAGTCTAAATATACTATTACATAATTTTTGAAAATTTTTTCGAAAAAGGTCATCATCTCAGTTGTTGGAATCCACACATTCTAGGGATAGCATGGCTTTAATAAATCATTTCATGTCTGAAAATTAAATAGTTAACACTTAAGTGGTGACTTCCTCACTCCAATCTTTTTAAAAGGTTTAAAGTTAATGAGTATCAACCATAAACCTTTATAATTTTGTCTTTATTAAGCCATTATGAATACTGTTTTTCACAAATTTGCTTAAAATCCAGCAATAAGGCTGTTGTAAAAGTTTATGAATTACGCTGTAAGAATCTTTGTAAACTAAAAATTAATTATCTGCCTTCAACATGATTATTTTCCACAATTTTTAAAATAAGTTTTGGGATTTTAGCACATTTAATTCCTTTAATAAAGATTAAATTTGTATGAAAACCCAATATTCAAGTGGTGGACTTTCTTAAATTTATTTTAAACATTTTAACTTCATTAAAGCAAGAATGTTAAACTTCCTAAATTCCAGTAAATATTTTCTTTCACTTTCTTAAAAAAAAAAATTGATATTTCAACCCATGGAATTCTTATTTGGTTTGTAGTTTGTATTACAGTAAAACTCGCTTAAGACGAATTCCGGGGGACCAGAAAAATTAGTTCGTTGTAAGCGAGGTTCGTAATAACCGGGGCAAAATTTTGTTTAAATTTTTTTAATTATCCACAAAATATTTAATAATCCTTAAAAAAATTAAAAAATTGGTAAATTTTTTTACTTGATTTTTAAAATAACTTGTTCGGTTCAAAATTTGTCAAAACACAAAAAAAAAATATATAAAAAAACCGCCAAATTTTGGAAAGTTTGTATTAAAAATGGATAATCTTATGAAAATTTGTTTGTGGGACCATCAGAAAGAATTTGTTGTAACCGTGGGGTCATATTAAGCGAGTTCGTATTAACGGATGTTTTTTTATATTGAAATTGCTACCATAAAGCCGAGAATTCGTCTTATTCGAGTTCGTATTATACGAGTTTTACTGTATATAAAGTAAAGACACCTACTGTCCAAATCCGACCACAAATCACGGAGTTATAAGCAAGTCCAACTTCGAACTTTGAACCGAAATAACTCCCGAGATAGGTCCGACCGACAAAAAAAAAAGTTGTTGTGGAATCCCAATAAAAAGTTCTACCTGTGGTATAAATTTTGACCTGATCGGAGCTGTGTCACTAAACTCAACTTTAACCCAATATATTGATGGAAAAATTTAGCAAATTCCTTTTTTTTTTAGCGTAATCCTTGAGCTTGCTTTTTTCAAAAATGTTTTTTTAGCTACTTACATATTTACATAAGAGCGAGCTATAATTTTTTGGCTCGTTTTATAAAAACGAGCAAGCTTTTTTGGGCTCGATTGCAAATAATTCCAAACATTAATTGGATTTTAATCAAGCTTATGTACACTGAGAGAATTATCATCACTTCAGTAATGAATTTCTTCATAGTTTCAATGAAAATTGTCACTGGAACTTGTCCATTCAAACTTTTCATGGAATCTATGAAACAGGTTTCATTAATGTCAATGTTTATGAAAAGTTCATAAAATTAATAAAACTCTTCATAAAATGAATAGCCCACTCCTCCAATGAATAAATCATTCAACCAATGAAGAGTTTCCTATAATTTATGAAGCAATTTCATTTATTATTATTTATTATAGTTGGCTGTTGTCGTTGCTAAGCTGGAGTGGATAAATAAAACGTATTTAGCAAATGCAAAAAACCTAGTAAATTGTACCATATTTTACGAATGTAAAAAATATATCTAATGAAAGAATTCATAAAATTAAAAAGTTTCATAGAATTTTATAATAAGCTTAATATAATTAATGAAATTCCTTATCAATGTTTCGAAAAAATTAATATGATTTATAAAAAAATTTCATAGTCCAAAATTAATAATAAAAAATAAAAAAATAAACAAAAATTACAAGATAAATCTCTTAGTATGAAAATTAATGCACATCACTAAAACTCGGTCTTATGGTTATATAAAAATATTGTACATATTTGAGAATTAAATGTTTAATATAAAATTCTAATTGTATGAAAATTTTTAAAAATTAATGGAATGACGTTATTTTTTAAAAAAATTAAAAAAAGTAAATAATATTGAACAATTTCATATATATAAAGAACATTTTCATTAAATTTATGAAGATCTAATTTATTAAATTCAATGATTTTTTTTTAATGAGATTATGAAATTTTATGGAAGGAAAGTTATGAAAAATTTCATAATATTGTAACAAAAAAAATCTAAATTGTTTTGTTTATTTAATTTTTTTATTTATCTAAGTTTTTATTATAAAATTTCTTTGAAATTAATTTGGTTCCCGAGAGGTAATTAATTTTATGGCCAGCTACCTAAACCACAAAGTCACAGAATTTTCTGCATAACGATTGATTAGATGAAGGAAAAAAATTGACGAGGATAATTTTTACACCGGCTGCCAAGTCTTCTTGACGTTCTCTAACGATCTGCCTTTTTTCTCTCCTCTGTCTATTAAATAAGGTTGTGTAACATCGCTAATTTGACCTTATTTTCTTCTTAGTTGACCCTTGAAGTTATAAAAAAATAATTGCTTGCTGAATTGTTTTACAGAAAAAATATTCAAGCACTTTTTTTACATCAACTTCTTCTTCTTCACAATATTCTCATTTACTCATTTATTCTCATAAACTATCGATACTCGTTTAGGTCGTTACTACATGACAACAATCGAACCGTAGATGTTTCACTAAGCAGGGATGTTAAACAAAATCAAACAATCGTTAACGGTTTCGTTATTTATAAAATCGTAACCATTATCCCCCGCTTAGGATCTAGTCTCCTGACAGAGATTACTATTGAATTTAGCCAAACGATTTACATGCACGACCTTAGTACTCCTCTTATCTGGGGGGACGAATTCGATTAAGCAAGTCCAAAATTTTCTCCACTATGCTAGCCGGTCCTACCCAATCCGATTGTAGCTTTGGGCAGAATCCTTTCTTCCGAGTTGGGGAATAAAACCAAGCATGATCACCAGAAGAAAACTGTTGAGTATTTGACCTCATGTCATATTGAACGGTTCCGGTTCAATAGGTGACTACATCATTTTCAATTAACAGCTGATCATACATATGCCAATATGCTTTTAACCCCTTGTCGACCGACGGTACTTAAAAGTAACATTACAGTTACGAGCTCATAAAATCTTTAAAAAAAAGTTGTTGTATATCTTTGGGCCATACACTATAATTTTTCTAATAAGACCTTTTTTCGACTATTGGCGACACCGTCTTCTCAGAATAACGGTAATTTGAAATGTGTTTCAGCTGTTTGGTTAAGATATGGTGGCACTAATTTCGATTAATGAAAAATACTTATGTTATAATGATAAATAAATTGTTTTTCTTAATACCATGGAGTCAATTAATTAACAAATGCTTTAATACTAATTTATTAAAAGTAGAAAATAAAAACCAATGTTTGTTTCTTACTTTTTAATTCATCCTGACCCAACGGTAATCCTGGTACTCCTAGTCACAACTAATATCCTTGCAGGTCCCTGTCAAATTTTAAACTTTGTATATAACTTTAAGAAGGCATATTAATTAAGATTTAGTCAAAAAAATACAAAGTTTCCAATGCTTTCGAGTCTTGGTCCACAAGGGGTTAAATCTGCAGATTCGCCCCAGATATCCGATTTCGATGCACGACAACCCTTTTCCAGCCAGGATCGCATTTGTTTGAGAACGATGTCCTCCTTTTGTACATAAGCAATATCTTCAGGAAGGGCCTGTATGTAGAGTGTCCAAAACCGTAACCGAAAACCGGTTAACCGGTTTTTTTAATTTCAAAAAACCGACCGGTTTCGAATAATTTCCAAATTCGAATAAACCGAAAACCTGTTATTATTTGTCGGTTAACCGGTTTTTTTAAAAGATGTTTTTATCAAAACTATTTTCAAGCTAATCATTCGAAAATTCTATATCTCGACTGCATTTTATTTTTAAAGACTTAATTTTGATAAACGAAACTGCAGTTTTGTTCCCCTTTATATAAAAATAATATCTTCATATGTATTCAAACAAATAAGATACGAAAGTCCTTTGGGTGACTAATGAATGTTGCTACAAAAAACATAATTACTTTTTTCTGCGTAATTAATTGGTTCCATTTAAGAAAATTTTAGTTATATTTAAATAAATTTTAGTTGAATACAAATAACATTCTACCCTGCTAAAATCGGTAGAGTTTTTACTGAATATTAGTAGAGCTAAAGTAGCGAAAATAAATAGTAAGTACTGCTGTTTTTAGAAGAGTAGATTGTCTTCCCATTAAAAAAAATATCAATTAAATTTTGGAAATGTAATTGTTTTTCTGTGATGTTATTAATTTAATAATATTCGGCATTTTTATCTGGTTTCAGCAGTGTAAAAAAGTTCTTTGCAATTAACTAAAATTTAAATTTTTGTCTAATTACATCTGATCGTGCTATATCCTTGGCGCTTTTGTATGACTCAAAACTCGCATTATTTTCGGTTAGCGCTTTTTATAGAAAGGTGCTAGTTTGACGTTTTTCTATTTTTTATTTAGCGCTTAATTGTGAAACCTTTATTTTGATACAGTTCTATCTAATTTAAATATTTTTTTATTATTTCCATAATAATGTGATATTAAATTATATTTTAACATAATAATGATTTTTAGCGCTTTTTAAATGCTTGGTCGCATAAATTAGTTGAAAACTACCTATTTTGATCATATTTATAACTTAGCGATTTTTTGGGCCTGCCTGCGAGTTTTGTTCTTAAAAGGTTGGCATCAATTTATCTGCTGATGTAAACGCAGATTGCGAAAAGATTAGCTTGGCAATCACATCATCTTATAAGATTTTTGTTTGATTTATCAGATGTAAAATCAGATAATTTAAATCCCGCTTTAGAAAACAGATTCAGCTGATTTTAGTAGTTGTTTCTGCAGGGCGATTTTAACTTATTTTTATTAGCTTTTTCTGCTATTTGTACAAATTTATTTTCACACCAAAAAAAAAAAACCGAAACCGGTTTTAACCGGTTTTTTTAAGAAAACAGTAACCGAAACCAGTTTTTTTTAAATAGTAATTTTCTAACAAACCGAAAATCGGTTTTCCGAAATGGACGGTTTTTGGACACTCTACCTGTATGGCCATTACCTCATGAAAGGCGTTTTCTTCATTTCGGGCACAGGTTTTGCAATCTCCACAAGGTCTACGAGAGAGGGCATCGGCGTTGCCATGGCTTATTCCTTTTCGATGTTGTATTTTCATATCGTATTGCTGGAGACGTTCCAACCAGCGAGCGGTTTGGCCTTCAGGCTCTTTGAAATTATAAAGCCATCTTAAAGAAGCGTGGTCCGTGCGGATCACAAATGGGCGACCAAACAAGTAATGATGAAAATGTTTTGTAGCAAGCACGCCGGCAAGAAGTTCTTTACAGTAGTTGCGCTCGACTTTCTGTAGGGTTTTTTTAAAAAAACCCTACAGAAAGGCTTAGAATAGACCCCACTCCACAATTCGAGGCATCAGTGTCGAGTATAAAGGGATCTACTTCATTGGGAAATGCCAAAATAGCCGATGACATCAGCTTTTCTTTTAGTACTGTGAAAGAGTGATTTGCCTCTGCACACCAGAAAAACCTCCTACGTTGTTCTGTTAGTTCATGTAAAGGGAGAGCCACTGCAGAAAAATTTTCAACAAATTTACGATAATATGAACAAAGACCTAAAAATGCACGTACTTGCCTTTTATTTTCAGGTATCGGCCACTCCTTCACGGCAGTTAGCTTTTGAGGGTCTGCTTCCAAGCCGTCGCGTCCGACAATATGTCCCAGGTAATGTACACGAGGTTGAAAAAATGTGCATGTATTTGGGCTCAGCTTCAAACCGGCTGACCTGAGGCGTTCAAAAACTTGGCGGAGGTGACTAATGTGTTCTTCGACTGTGCGGGAATGCACAATGGCATCATCTAAGTAAACCAAAGCGGAGCGCCAAGTTACACCGGAAAGTAGTCCATCCATCAATCGCTCAAACGTAGCGGGGGCGTTTGTTAGTCCAAATGGCATAACATTAAACTCCCAAAGACCAGAGTTACAGGAAAAGGCTATATTTGCCTTCGAATCTTCATCAACCTCGACCTGCCAGTAACCACTCTGAAGGTCCATTGTGGAGAACCATTTGGATCCATGTAAATTGGATAGAATATCATCCATAAGGGGCAGGGGGTAAGAGTCCTTAATGTTAACATCATTTAAACGCCGATAGTCTATGCAAAAACGAGCCGATCCATCTTTTTTGCGCACCAACACCACCGGAGATGACCATGGACTCTGTGATGGTTGTATAACTCCTCGGGCCTGCATATCGGTTACTAAATCTTCCATTTCATGCTTCTTTGCAAGAGAAACACATCTTGGGGGTTGTTTAATAGGTTTGGAGTTGCTAGTGTCAATGGTATGATGTGTTATATGAGTGTAGAAAACACATCTTGATACTATTGTACCATTTCAGAAAATATTTTTCGGTCTTCTTCGTTTACTTCGGGGGACACATCCAAATTTGGAAAACTATCAACAACGTCGAGAGGAGTATCTGGTTCTAGTTTTCCTACCAATTTTTGCCTTTTGATAGCCCAAAAAAACAAGACCAAATAATGAAGGAACAGGACCTTCGACCACTAGGAACTCGTAGGAAAATGGTACTTGACCAAGACGGAATTGAATATCAACTACTCTGGTAGCTTTAAATCGCTCTTCGTTAGGCCCACGCAATGTTACATTGCAAGGGCGCATATGGGCTGAAGGTGGGACAAATTGAATATTAATAAGCGAAGCAGATGCGCCTGGGTCCACAATCATTTCACGAGGTTGATCTTCAATAAAAGCTACCCAATGCAAACTTCGATCTCCCCATGCTCCTACATTTAATGTTATTGGTTTAGGGCCATCAAAAATTTTATACCGGTTGCTATTTTCAGTTATAATGACGTCTTTTGCATTATCAGGAGCAGCTAAAGAATCGACAGGCGAAGTTTTATTTTGGGAAGCTCTGTTGTTAGTAATCATCGACCTAGGCTTCCTCAGGCAGACGCTTCTTAATTTTCCCAATCGCTTATTACGTCTTCGGGAATTACGTGAGGGTCGGTGACCCTCAATTGTACTTTCGGTTTCCATCTCAATTTGATAAATGCTTTTTGGTTTAGAACGATTCATTTGAGATTGCAAATCAAGCGCGGTTCTTAAAGCTTCCCCAATAGATATAGGGCGACTAGCTACAATTAAACCCTGTAGCTGTGTGTCGCGTAAGCCATCAACAAATTGATGCATTGCTATTTTGATTACCATCTTCTTCGGCGCACCCTTAAACGCATTTAACGAAAGACGTTCCAGCTCAGTAGCAAAATCTTCAACTGATTATTTAGGCCCTTGGACACACTGGCGAAAAGACTGATAGCTGCCATGAGAATCAAGGGCGAACCTATCACGCATTAGCTGGCGTACCTGTAGGTAAGTGGGCGCAGGACTCATCGAAATGGTCCCATACAACCTTAATGCACGGCCTTTCAAATTGGAAGTTACAGCCATTAGTTTTTCTTCAGCACTTCACCCATAAAAACGAGCGGCATCTTCAACTTGACGTTCGTAGTCTGACCACGATGTTGATCATAAGTGGAAACATAATGGGGCTTAAAACTAGGCTATATCGTCGAAGGGAAAGGATATCCCATAGGTGTCTGAACGTTGAGCCAGGGTGGTTGCGGGAAATTGTTAGTGTACGCCTCCATTGGCACATGCCGTTGATTATTGTAACCATTGCTTTCTCTGAGCCTATTGTATGACTGATTAGCAGGAAAGGTTTGGTGAGGCATTTCTAACTCAACGGCTGGGCTATAATTCGATGTTTGTTCACCTACCGTTCCATTTCAGTCAAATAGGATTGAGGAATAGAATTACGATCCACAGGAGGAGGTCCAACTTTATGCTGCGAATTGTCAAATCGATAACCGTTAGCACCTACATGTTGCGTATAAGTAGGATGACTTGAATTGCTCATATCACGTGTATCGTTTTCACCCGCAGCATCGAGTTGTTCAACATGAACGACATTACCCACCGCAGTAGGGGCTTTAGAGAAATGACCAGACTGTCGAGTATCATAGGCTGAGTCTCGGATGCCACTTGAATCTTCAACAATAGCACGTGTATGTTGAGCCCCATCTGACAACCTAGTATTGATGGAACAATGTAGATCTGTCATATTTTTTTCAGCTCTTCATCGCGGCGTCTTTGGCTTTCCATTAGTTGTGCAATGTTTTCTTGCATCGCCTTGGGTTACAAAACTGGTATTCTTTTTCTTATTCGACATGGTGAGGTTTTCTTCAGAAATCCGGACGCTACCCGACACCTGACACCAATGTTACAAAAAAAATCTAAATTGTTTTGTTTATTTAATTTGTTTATTTATCTAAGTTTTTATTATAAAATTTCTTTTGAATTAATTTGGTTCCCGAGAGGTAATTAATTTTATGACCAGCTACCCAAACCACAAAGTCACAGAATTTTCAGAAAACGATTGATTAGATGAAGGGAAAAAATTGACAAGGATAATTTTTACACCGGCTGCCAAATCTTCTTGCCGTTCTCTATCGATCTGCCTTTTTTCTCTCCTCTGTCTATTAAATAAGGTTGTGTGACCTTGCTAATTTGACCTTATTTTCTCCTTAGTTGACCTTAGTTTCCCCTTTAAGTTATAAAAAAATAATTGCTTGCTGAATTGTTTTACAGAAAAAATATTCAAGCACTTCCTTTTACATCAACTTCTTCTTCTTCTTCACCATTTACAAATTTATTCTCAATTACTATCGATTACTACATGCCAACAATCGAACCGTAAACGTTTTACTAAGCAGGGATGTTAAACAAAATAAAACAATCGTTAACGGTTTCGTTATTTATGAAATCGTAACAATATTAATTAAATATTATATACATAATGAAATTCTTCATTGATTCGACAACAAAAATTCTATGAAATTATATCATTAATATTATGAAGGATAATTCTTTCAGTGTAGGCTATCATATAGTCGGCATGCTGACTTTAACTTTTTTGCTCGTTTGTTTTATAGTTGGTGCACATTTTTTCTTTGTCCTCTTAACCCCAATGAATCCCAAATACATTTTAACAGCTTGGTGGCGATGGATGATTTTCCACTTTATCCTTCAACTTGCCTCGTTATTTTGAGTCTCTGAATGCGAATTTTCTACCAGATCCAGCCTTTCGTTCCAAAATTATATTACTTTTTACTAACAAGGAAGCTATCCCAACGGGTTCTCTTCATCTTAGTGATGTTCGGATATGCAGTGTTGCCATAAGACAAATGCGAAAAGGTGCTAGATCGTCGAAAAAAAGTGCTAGAAAGTGTTAGATTCAAAATAAAAAGTGCTAAAAAAGGTGCTAGATTTTTTTTTGTTTTTAACATGCATTATGGGTTTTTATCAGAGTTGGCAACCGATTCATAAGGTTAAGGCCAGTTTACATTATAAGATTTTGCACACATGCAAAACATATAGACAAAGTTGTAAAATCTTTCCGAAAATCTTATAGTGTAAACCAGTCTTTAGTGTTAATGGATAACGTTATTTCATAAATATTTCGTTAGGGTATTTTAAGGTTATCGGTATAATAAGTTATTTCGTTAAGTTGTTTTAGAGTTACCGGTATTTAAAGTTTTTTTAACGAACATCTTGAAGAAACTCACAGTAGATTCAAAATTTAATATTAGGGATGCAGTGCAATTTAGGGATAAGGTAGACAATAGTGCAATAGGTGAAGACGAGAAGTTGGTTTCATTTGACGTTATATCTCTTTTTCCAAGTATTCCGGTGGACTTTGCTATTGACGTGATCAAGCAAAAGTGGGAGGAGATAGAAAAGCATACTACGATGGCCAAAGATTTATTTTTGAAAATATTAAAATTATTTTGAAATTATTAAAATTTTTTAAAATATTTTAAATATAAAGAGAACATATATACACAGTGTAAAGGGTTACCAATGGGATCGCCTGCTTCACCTATAGTGGCTGATATAGTTATGGAGGAACTTTTACGGCAATGTATCCAAAAGCTTGACCAAAAACCAAAACTTTTTACGAAATATGTAGACGACCTATTTGCGATTGTAAACGATAGTGCAATAAATAAAACTTTAAGAGTTGACCAATTTTAATAAACAAATAAAATTTACCATCGAGGAGGAAATTATCGGAAAACTACCATACCTTGACACCATGGTGATTAGAAACAATGGAAAGATAAAAATAGATTGATATCAGAAACCTACATCATCAGGAAGGATAATGAACTTTTATTCATGCCAACCGAAGAATATAACAATGAATACGGCCAATAACTTAATTAGAAGAGCACTAACGATAAGTGATGAATCATTTCATAGTAAAAATATTTACAAAATAAAGGAAATATTAAGCAGAAATGCATTTCCTGATAATATTATAAATAGATTAATTGACGCGAATAATAAAAGTAATATAAGAATAAACGCTGCACCAAAGATATACAAGGCGATGACGTATGTACCAGGAATATCGGAAAGAATAGAGAAATCCGAAATATACGATAAGGAAAAATATAAAATTGCTCCAAGAACGGATAACACTTTAAAACAATTATTTTCTAACACTTAAAGCAAAATTGACAAAATGGACAAATCAAACGTAATTTATAAAATAATCTGTACAGGTGACAACAACAACATATGCAATCAAGTATATGTTGGCACGACCAAGAATAAATTGAAAACTCGATTAGCTGGACATAAATCAGATTTAAAAAACAAAAATAAATTACCAACACAAAAAACAGCCCTTGCAGCCCACTGTGCAGAGAAAGCACACACACCAGACTTAGATAATGTGGAGATATTGCAAAGAGAGCATAAATATAACAGACGATCAAGGTTGCCATTTTAGCTATTTTCCGGCTAGATCTAGCGATTTTTTTTTTCATCTAGCTATAAAAAAATCGCTAGATTGCATCTAGCCGGAAGATTTAGCCATTAAATTTTCTTCATAGCTATTTTTAGCGATTTTTTTAACTTGGAGTTTTTTCAAGCCCACTAAGCCATTTTGCAGATTAACCCATCGTTTTTTTTCAACAAGTCATAAAAAACTATTTAGGTTGCATCTAGGCGGCATATCTTTTTCTTTCTAGTTAGTTTTCATCAGTGGCTTTAAAATGTTTTTGAATCTTTTATTAAGTTTATGAGCTCAGTGCAATGCTGTTCTATTTTTTTCATATGATTAATTAGGTTGTTCATAACGGGTGTGCTATCTGTTGTATCGTTGTATCGTCCTAACAAAAAACAGAGTTGTTAAAATTTTTATTTGTGTTTAACAACGATTTTCTATTCAGTTTTCTATCTGTTAGCACACTCAAACATAGGACAATAAACATACGTAAAAATGTTGTATCGTGCTATTCTCAAATGTTGTATTTTTTCAATTTAATTTTTAACAACTCTGTTTTTTGTTAGGACGATACAACGATACAACAAATAGTACACCCCTTGTGAAAACCCTTAATGTTTGATAGAATTGTTTATTTCAAATTAAAATCAAATACACAAAAAAATATCGATGCCAATTATTTACGAGTACTTCATCTAATGAAATATTTTCGCATAAATTATTCAAAACAGGAAATAGAAAAAACTAGGCAGAGATTGCTCCTAATTACTTGGAAAATATTTTTTTGTGTGTATATACGACAAAATTGAAGAGATGAAAAAGGAAACATGAATGAATTTTCAATTGGAAGTCTATAGTTTATTCAAATATATATTCCAAAAAATTTTTAACCTTAAACGACAACTTCTTCCGCAATTTTTTCCATTGCTATTTGACCAAAGACTTTTTTAAAGGAAATGAAAATTGGGTAATTTTTAAGAAATAGACTACCTTAAACTATTAAATTTTTAAATAAATAACAAACTTTTTTGCATTTTTTTTAAATTTAGCGATTTTTAGCGATTTTTATTTTGTAATCTAGCTATTTTTTATGTCCTAGAGTTGGGACCTTGCAGACGATACACATTGGAAATGCTACATATAATAAACTTACCTAAGGAGAGGAGAATAAATTATAAAAGTGACACAGATAACTGCGCTCAAAGCTATAGGCATATTATAAGTAAAATGAAAACATCAAATTAGTGCAATATTACATATATTCGTTAATACGTGTATTGTGATTTGTTTTGGTTATTGACACTCATTGTAAGCTTTTTTGTTTTGTTGATTTTTTAAGGATTTTTGTTATTTATTTATTTGTGACAGTGGTTTTGACTTTATAATTTTTCTGTTAAATATTTTATTAAATAATTTTTAAATTTAATATTTATTTGTCAAATTGTAGATCTCCAGAAGATGCTATCCAAATTGGATGGCGAAATATTGAGAATATAATTTTAAATAAATAAAGAATTAATGAAAACGGACCTCGAGCTTGAAGAATTATTTAATTAAAGTTATTGCGTTTGATTATTTTAAGGCTTTTTAAGTTATTTCGTTATGGCTAGTTTACACTGTACGATTTTTGGTATGATTTTGCTTTAGTACACATGGAAAACATATAGGCTGGATTTCAAAATCACACCGAAAATCTTATAATGTAAACCAGCCATTAGTGGTATTTTAAGGTAAATGATGGTCCCTAGGATATTTAAAATTTTTGAGTTAGGGTCTGTTAGGTTAAACGGTATTTTAAATAATTTCGTTAAAGTATTTTGCGGTTTTTATTGATATATTGAATTATTAATAAAAAAAAACTATGCATTTCATGCAGTCGCCATTTCAAAGGGTCATCATTTATTGCTGGCTTTAAATCAGAAAAGAAATTTAAAAATCATAATTTGGAGATAATTTAAAAACGTTCTCCATAAAAATAATATCAGATTTTGAGGCTAAAACATATCAGATTCTACAGAAAGTTTAGCTATTATACGAAATATTGTAGGTTTTGTTAACTATTTCGTTAGAAAAATCATGAAGAAAATTATATTTATATAGAGAAACCATCTAATTTTAAATTCTTCCTGCTGTAGAAAAACTATTTAAAATTTAGAAAATTTTTACTAAACAATATTTTTTGTTAGTCCTATATTTTTGTAATTTTAATATATATGCAGGAGCACCAGAGTCTTAGCAATATTTCTTTTCGAAACAGATTCTTACCATTCTTTCCAAAAGTTTAAAAATCTGCTAACAACCTCAGACAGGGTTTTCGGGCTGTACTTTAAGGTCATTTCGATTGCCGTTAACAATCAGATGTTGGTTTTCAAATTGGAACTCTTTTGGAAGTGATCTAGTGTGAACTTAAGTCAGAACGGCAAACTAACTTTTCTTATTTCTTCTTTTTAGCAATTCGTAAATATTCTGTAGAGAAGCTGTATATTTGTGTGTGCACTGTGATATTTGTAAATCCTGTTATTTCTTGAACTCGAGAAGTGTTTCAAGACATTTTTCATATAGATATTGAATTATTTAAAAAAGTGCTAAAAAATTTCAATATTTTAAAAAAAGTGCTAAACTAGCACCTAGCACTTTTTTTAAATTGTGGGTGCTAACTCCAAAAAAAAAGTGCTAGATCTAGCACCTAAAATGCTAAAATGTCAAGCCTGCGGATATGTGATAGAGGAAAATAAAATAACTCATACATATTTTCCACAAAAATGTTCTTCGTAGTGTTTTACATAAGTTTGCTGAACAATAAGTACGAAATTAACCCTTAAACACATTTTAAGTTTCGACTTATTTCTGGCCTTGAAGTTAAACTTTTAACTTTGATGTCTTCAGTGACTTATAGTAGAATTTCATGACAAATATTTTTGCGGAAAATTTTAACCCTCCTTCTCTACAAATTACAGGTCTTTTTGTCCCATTTTAAAAAGGGCCCAAAAAAGTCCCTTTAATTGAAGACTTAGAGGTAGGGAATGCATCCCGGTATTTCCCGTCCCGGGATTACCGGGAAATTAAGCATATTTCCGTTCCCGCATTCACGGGAATTTTGGTCGGGAATCCCGGGATTTCAAAAAATGCTATCTGTTGTATCGTTGTATCGTCCTAACAAAAAACAGAGTTGTTAAAATTTTTATTTGTGTTTAACAACGATTTTCTATTCAGTTTTCTATCTGTTAGCACACTCAAACATAGGACAATAAACATACGTAAAAATGTTGTATCGTGCTATTCTCAAATGTTGTATTTTTTCAATTTAATTTTTAACAACTCTGTTTTTTGTTAGGACGATACAACGATACAACAAATAGTACACCCCTTGTGAAAACCCTTAATGTTTGATAGAATTGTTTATTTCAAATTAAAATCAAATACACAAAAAAATATCGATGCCAATTATTTACGAGTACTTCATCTAATGAAATATTTTCGCATAAATTATTCAAAACAGGAAATAGAAAAAACTAGGCAGAGATTGCTCCTAATTACTTGGAAAATATTTTTTTGTGTGTATATACGACAAAATTGAAGAGATGAAAAAGGAAACATGAATGAATTTTCAATTGGAAGTCTATAGTTTATTCAAATATATATTCCAAAAAATTTTTAACCTTAAACGACAACTTCTTCCGCAATTTTTTCCATTGCTATTTGACCAAAGACTTTTTTAAAGGAAATGAAAATTGGGTAATTTTTAAGAAATAGACTACCTTAAACTATTAAATTTTTAAATAAATAACAAACTTTTTTGCATTTTTTTTAAATTTAGCGATTTTTAGCGATTTTTATTTTGTAATCTAGCTATTTTTTATGTCCTAGAGTTGGGACCTTGCAGACGATACACATTGGAAATGCTACATATAATAAACTTACCTAAGGAGAGGAGAATAAATTATAAAAGTGACACAGATAACTGCGCTCAAAGCTATAGGCATATTATAAGTAAAATGAAAACATCAAATTAGTGCAATATTACATATATTCGTTAATACGTGTATTGTGATTTGTTTTGGTTATTGACACTCATTGTAACCTTTTTTGTTTTGTTGATTTTTTAAGGATTTTTGTTATTTATTTATTTGTGACAGTGGTTTTGACTTTATAATTTTTCTGTTAAATATTTTATTAAATAATTTTTAAATTTAATATTTATTTGTCAAATTGTAGATCTCCAGAAGATGCTATCCAAATTGGATGGCGAAATATTGAGAATATAATTTTAAATAAATAAAGAATTAATGAAAACGGACCTCGAGCTTGAAGAATTATTTAATTAAAGTTATTGCGTTTGATTATTTTAAGGCTTTTTAAGTTATTTCGTTATGGCTAGTTTACACTGTACGATTTTTGGTATGATTTTGCTTTAGTACACATGGAAAACATATAGGCTGGATTTCAAAATCACACCGAAAATCTTATAATGTAAACCAGCCATTAGTGGTATTTTAAGGTAAATGATGGTCCCTAGGATATTTAAAATTTTTGAGTTAGGGTCTGTTAGGTTAAACGGTATTTTAAATAATTTCGTTAAAGTATTTTGCGGTTTTTATTGATATATTGAATTATTAATAAAAAAAAACTATGCATTTCATGCAGTCGCCATTTCAAAGGGTCATCATTTATTGCTGGCTTTAAATCAGAAAAGAAATTTAAAAATCATAATTTGGAGATAATTTAAAAACGTTCTCCATAAAAATAATATCAGATTTTGAGGCTAAAACATATCAGATTCTACAGAAAGTTTAGCTATTATACGAAATATTGTAGGTTTTGTTAACTATTTCGTTAGAAAAATCATGAAGAAAATTATATTTATATAGAGAAACCATCTAATTTTAAATTCTTCCTGCTGTAGAAAAACTATTTAAAATTTAGAAAATTTTTACTAAACAATATTTTTTGTTAGTCCTATATTTTTGTAATTTTAATATATATGCAGGAGCACCAGAGTCTTAGCAATATTTCTTTTCGAAACAGATTCTTACCATTCTTTCCAAAAGTTTAAAAATCTGCTAACAACCTCAGACAGGGTTTTCGGGCTGTACTTTAAGGTCATTTCGATTGCCGTTAACAATCAGATGTTGGTTTTCAAATTGGAACTCTTTTGGAAGTGATCTAGTGTGAACTTAAGTCAGAACGGCAAACTAACTTTTCTTATTTCTTCTTTTTAGCAATTCGTAAATATTCTGTAGAGAAGCTGTATATTTGTGTGTGCACTGTGATATTTGTAAATCCTGTTATTTCTTGAACTCGAGAAGTGTTTCAAGACATTTTTCATATAGATATTGAATTATTTAAAAAAGTGCTAAAAAATTTCAATATTTTAAAAAAAGTGCTAAACTAGCACCTAGCACTTTTTTTAAATTGTGGGTGCTAACTCCAAAAAAAAAGTGCTAGATCTAGCACCTAAAATGCTAAAATGTCAAGCCTGCGGATATGTGATAGAGGAAAATAAAATAACTCATACATATTTTCCACAAAAATGTTCCTCGTAGTGTTTTACATAAGTTTGCTGAACAATAAGTACGAAATTAACCCTTAAACACATTTTAAGTTTCGACTTATTTCTGGCCTTGAAGTTAAACTTTTAACTTTGATGTCTTCAGTGACTTATAGTAGAATTTCATGACAAATATTTTTGCGGAAAATTTTAACCCTCCTTCTCTACAAATTACAGGTCTTTTTGTCCCATTTTAAAAAGGGCCCAAAAAAGTCCCTTTAATTGAAGACTTAGAGGTAGGGAATGCATCCCGGTATTTCCCGTCCCGGGATTACCGGGAAATTAAGCATATTTCCGTTCCCGCATTCACGGGAATTTTGGTCGGGAATCCCGGGATTTCAAAAAATGCAATTTAAAATAATAAATTTGATTATTTAAAATTTTCATATTCAAAATTTTTCCAAAGTTTTGAAAATAGTAAAAATTTTACATTAGGTTTGTTCGTTTACTTACTACAATTTGCTACTTTTACCAATACTGAAAAATTCAAAAAGTAAACAAAACTTTCCAATTGTATACAATATAGTAAATGTAGTAAGATTTTCGAGTAAACGAAGACACTGATTAATTTGTGTACTAGATCCAACTTTCATATTTAAAAAAAATACACTCAATTAAATAGAGTTTGTATTACAAAAATTTGAATCGCAATCATTTTGTACAAAATTAGGGACAAATTTTTCCATTGATTTTTAAAAGTTTTCAAGGAAGTTAAAATTTGTTTCGAAAATTTTTAAAAAAATTTCCAATTGAATAAAATTGTTTTCTATATTAATTTTTGTATTTATTTTTTTGACCGACAAGTTTTTTGGTCTAAAAATTTGTTTTATTTTATTCAATTTATAAAAATATATAATTAAACTTATATAATTTCTAATATAAAATTAATTCTTTCCCACTGAAATTCTAAGAAAATCCACTTACGGCCTGAGCTTTTTCACAAATCATGAAAATATGAGGTATTTAAGACATTTTCTTTGTAAAATTTTTTTAATTGTTAAAAAAATTATTTTCTAATTTGCTTCCCTTGCGGGATCCCGGGATGCCGGGAATTCAAAATAAATTTCCCGATTTCCCGGGAAATCAAAAAGTGCGGGATTTTGCATTCCCTACTTAGAGGGTTAAAATATTCCAAAAAAATATTCCTCGTAGTATTTTACGTTGGCAAAACGCTTAAAAAACCAATAAATAGGTGGTCTGTAAATATATTCTCAAAAAAAAAATATTTTTTTGTTCCTACAGTGAACCCAGGCCGTCAGATTGCCAGACAACAGCTCTACACACTGAGCTAACGAGACATACATATAATACTTGTTGGCAAAACACATAAATGAGTGGTAACAACTGGACAACTACTGGCTGTGCTAAAATGCTAGTACTGGCAAACAATTTTTTGGAACTAATATGCCAGCCTTGGGAAAGTACAAAAAAGTCGGTCTTAAAGGAGATTTTCCACAAACAAAAAAATTTTAAATTAAAAAAAATCAAAAAAAAAATTAGATTTTTAAGTTCGGAACGTTCTGACTACAAACCTTTATTAACGTCAGCATTTTAATAAAATTATTGCTCTACCAGTAAACTGACTTTTGTATCGCTGGCAATTTCTGACTAAGTAGCAATGGATAACCTTTGATTGCAAACCTTGGCATATCACTCTAAGCCCATTCTTTGCCAGTATTTTTTTTTTATAAACCACCGAAATTTTTGTAAAACAAATACTGGCAAAACGCTTTTTGCAAACACTGGCAAAGCGTCCCAAATGAGTATGCCGCCAGTTATTTGTTTTTAACACCGCGGCTACCCAGTGGTATGCCAGTGCTTGATTTTTTGTGCCATTGGCGATTTCTGACTGGGTGGTTATATAATGAAACAAAATTTTTTAGAACTTATAATTCTACCTTACACTAATAAAAAAAATCCAGTACAAATAGGTCAAAATTGTGCTGGCGCAAATACATGCACTATTTCCTGTTATTTCAGCAGAATTTTTACCTATTTGTACGGGCTTTTTTAGAGAAAATAACAGAAAAATTAGTTCAATTTAATCAGAACGCGTTCAACAGACTTTTGAACTAACTTTTTTTATGAGTGTACGCGTAACTACTTATACAATTAATATAATAATGTATTGAAGTTATAAAGGTCCATCCACCAATTTTGGTAACAGCAAAATTTTTTTTTAATTTTCAAGAAAAAACAATTGTGACAACAGAATGATTTTCATAGCGTTTTTTAATAAAAAGGATATAAATGCAGCTTAACGAGCCATTGATGCGTTTGAAATCAGAGCTTTGAAGAATTAATTCCTTAATTCAATTTTTCAATTCTGAATTAAAAATTCGATGAACTAATTCACTAAGCACCATATGTTACGCGCAAAATAGAAAGGGACCTAAGGATAGAAAGAGACCTAAGGTCAGGAGAGCATGGGATCGGTCTCATTCGATGCTCAGATGTTGTCCACAAAAAAAAAATTGATTTTTTTACCCTTAGGTCCCTTTCTCTATGCGCTGTCACTAGGGTTTGGGATTTCCCGGACTTTTTTATTTCCCGGGAAACGGGAATGAAAAAATTTGATTCCCGGGATTCCCGGGAATCCCGGTAAATATTTTTAAACAAAATTGTTAATAAAAACCACCCATATAAGTACTTTTTGTTAAAAAAAAAAAACACTATTGCAGTACAAATGCAGTCTGTGTAGTCAGAATTCAAAGTAAAAAATATCAGAATGTTGAACATTTGATTTCACATAAATTACTCGCAGCACTGCCAAATGAATTGCATGATTCCAGCAGAAAGCACCTACTACTGGACTGTCGGAAACAAACCGTTTCATCACACTTGGCCCTTTAGATATGGTGGCCACAATGTTATTTTCCAAAGACAAATAAAACTCTTGTAGTCTTATTTCTACAATTCTTCTTATTTCATCAGCATTACATCTTCCTGATATATAAACCAACCCCAGGTTATAAAATGAATTATTTCCGTTTATACATATGTTGAAATATCTCTTTTGTGATATTCTTGTCCATTCATCTAAGATTATAGTAAATCTCCTATTGTTAGAAATATTGCCGGATATTTCGTTTATCATGATATCTTTTACATGATTGTAATAATTTAATATAATGTTCTTTACATCGGTTTAATTTTTTTGCAATGCCAGGTTTTTATTATAAAAACTTTCTCGAATAAACGAAGATCTAGTTATGGTGCGGATTGACTGCGGCTAATTTGGATACCATTTCAGGAAATGTTTGCCCTACCATAAAACCTTTAATGCCTATTCAGCTTACACTTTTTTCTTCGGGTACTTTGCTAATTTTAGCTGAAACGTTATTCTTGTTGTTGTTTTCTTTAAGAGAAGTTGCATGACCATGAATTTTTTTTTTGTTTGTGAACCAAATTTAGATGTCGGATAACCAAATTTAGATACCACCGTTAACCATTAGTCTTTTCTTTTCACACTTATTAATGAATACGTTACTTATAAAATTATTGACCCTTAATATAAATGAGTATTTTAAATTTAAAGTCGACTTTATTTTTAATCAAACAGTTTTGTTCATTTTGTGTATGAAAACGTTACAAAAATATTTATATTTTCAAATATTTTGATTGGTTGAAAATAAATAAACCAATCAGAATGCTCCAAAAATAAACCAAGTCAAGGTATACTGCCACCCAATATTTTAACTAAATTCGACTTTACGTAAATTATACATTTGAAAAATTTAGATAGTAAGGGCGATTATTTGTAAGAAACAAAGCTTTTTTTCATATTTCTTTTAAACATTTTACCAAGTTTTTAGGTTTTACTACTTAAATTTTGAATAAGTTATGCGAAAAATCTTTATTAGTTGAAATGCTCCTAATTACTTGGCAAAGATTTTATTTGTGTGTCAAATAAATGTATTCCCTTTTAAAAGATTTTAACAATGACATTTTTGTTTTGGTATTTAAAATGTTTTTTATGACTAAAATTAAAAAATCCTATTCGAAACAAAAACAATTTAAAAAATTTAATATTTTTAAAATTTCCCGTTTTCCCGGGAAAAATATATTATTTTCCCGGGAATTCCCGGCAAACTTTTCCCGGGAATTCCCGCCCGGGAATTCCCGAACCCCAAACCCTAGCTGTCACATATATTGAATGGGATTAATTCATATTTGCTTTCGTTCGATTTATTTTGTTACGAATTAATTCAATTGCAATAGTTCTTTTTATTAAATCAAATGTATTAATTCACTGGTGAACACGTTCAATTTTATAAATCGAACGGAAAAAAGTGAATTAATTCCTTACTGAATTACTTCACTACTGAATTCGTTCAATTTCATTTTCGTTCAGTGAATTAAAAAAAATAAAATTACGTTCAGTGAATTAAAAAAAAAATAATAAGTTCACTGAATTGAAAAAAAATAAAATAAGTTCACTGAATTAAAAAAAAATAAAATAAGTTCAATGAATTCAAAGCCTGTTTTCTGCCGTTCAGTAGAAGAAAACAATAATGTACAAATAAAATTTTTAAATAAGCAATTTTACAGCGTGTGCTAGTAAAAATAAACAAATTAGAAACCGGATGCTGTTTATCAACCTACATGATTCACAAATAAAGCCTTTTACTATTAAAAATAAAAACTTTACAGATATAGATAAATTTGGAAAAAATATAACTATTTATTTTTCAAACTATTGAAAATGTATTCAAGAGATACAAATTTTTAATTGAATGGACAATTTTTATAATTGGAGGAATCTCAACGATAAAATTTATTGAATAGGCAGTTTTCATGATTGAAATTAGTTTTTGTTTTTTTGTGTGTACCGATTACCAGAAAAACAACCGTCATATAGTAACTATCAACTTTTTTGAGTGCTGTATTTTAACGATAATGGTATTTAATTTATTTAGGTAACTGCTTTTTTTTTATTTTAAGGATAATGGTGCTTCTGTTATTTCAGTATCGGTATTTTAAGGGTAACGGTAGTCAGTTGAAAGGTATTTGGTATAATGGTATTACATCGGCTCTTAATTCCATCACCACCTGGTGGTTATACACAATTTTCACTATTCAAAGAGATCCGCAATAATTGCTTGCTGTTGCATAATTTTTAAGAACTCAATTCCTTTATACATCTTAACTAACTAAAGTTTGTCCTTAATCTTTATTATCACATCTAGGTCAGCAGTACACAAAAAAAGCAATTTAAAAGTGGTTTTTGAATAATAAAAAATGCCACATGCCATGTTGGCATGTAACTGAGTTGCCTACACTAGCAAAAAAAAGTCTGCAAAAAGTTTGTTTAAAACTACTAAAAATTAGTTAAAAATTTCCTTGCAGAAAAATTATAAAATTAGCTGATTATTAAGCAGCCGAATGCACAAAGTTTCAAAACAGTTTATTTAAACGTTTTTAAGCTAATTTGGCAAAAGCAGTATGCATAATTCGTTTAATAACGAACAATTTAACAATCTGTTAAAGTAGGGTCTTACCTAGTGTTTCCAATTCGGTTAATCGATTAACCGATTTCTCGATTAATCACCTCTATTTCGGTTAAAGTCGAAACAAATAATTTAAAAGTCAAATAATTATTCAACTCGGATAATCGGTTAAAATAGGTCGATTAAACGGTTAGATTTTTAATATGGAGCTTTTCCTTTATTTTTTCCCTTAAACTTCTTCATTTCGGCTGAAAAATGTCAAGAAAAGCTTAAAACACCAAGCACTAACAAAAATATCATCAAATTCTTTTAAAAGTTTAATTCAATGAGTGCGTTTAGCGGAGACACTTCTACAACAGTTCTATAACAGTTGTACAAATATCTGCTGAACGACCTGATCACTAACCACTCAGGTAGCGCTGTCATATTTTGGTAGCGTGAAAAATGTTTGCTACTTTTGATCAATTAGTAATACATTTGTTGTTTTTGATTTTAAAAATATATTTTTTTTGTAAGAATGACAAATAAAAACATACAAATATAATTCAAAAACAAAAATTTACTGACACTTTAGAAAATATTGTTTTCTATTGTTGTTTATACATGAATGGATGTCACTACATTGCTAGATCTGTCAAAACAACAGAGTAGTATATTAGAAGATGACAAAGCAAATTGTGGTAAAAAAAATTTTTGTTGTTGTTTTTGTTTTTTCTTTGATATTTTAAAAGTCTAATAACGCTCCTAGAGGAGAACAAGAAATTCTCATTGAGTTTGTAATTAAACTTAATATTTCTAGAACTTTTGAAAACGTCGTCCTCTGACGATTTCCTTAAGCAAGAATGAAATCCGGATAGGGACATGCCTCAACAGATAATTTTTCACATTTTGTTAAATACGTTTGGGATTTTAGCATATTTAATTCCTTTAATGCAATTAATGTATATCCCGATAAAAATAAATTTAGAAAAAACCAAAGGAAAATATAGAAAAATTGTATTTAAAAGCAAAACAAAGAAAACATCGTTCAGCAGAATTACCAATCACAAAGCGCTACAAGTCACCGATATCAGTTTAAGGTTTCTCTGCTGTAATTTATGTTTCCCTGCCTTTGTTTTAAATCTATGTTAAACCACTGTCAACTGACATGTTAAATTTGTAGGACTTCTATCTTTCATCTCTCAAGAAATTTTTTACAATCGGTTTCAAAGCACATCAAATTGTTCCACTAAAACCTATAGAGTGGATCCAGAACCCTTTTCACTGAACTTAACATAAATGTAAGATATAGTTAACTTTAACTAGTTTCATAAGTGGTTCCAGAGTACCTGTTTTACTTTAAATAAATAGAGTCGGTGGATTTTAGAACAGTTTCAAACAAAAACAACTGCCATAATTTGTCTTTAAATTGGTAAACTTAGAAAATCAGTAAAAAATGTTGACTTTGCCAAATACACCTTAAATACACCTATTATGAGAAAATATTTTACATATGGGCGCTGGATCTGTAGCATATTAGCCAATTTTTGGTGGACCTTTATAAGGACACTAGATTTAAACATGGACCGATTATACCTAAAACTAATAGGTTTTGTCATTGGGCACATATGAACCAGTGCACCAATTAAATTATTTCATTAAAATACCTTTATATGGGCGCTAGGTCCAAAGATAGACCAATTTTAACTAAAAGCAATACACTTCGTCCTTAGGCCAATATAGGTAAGTGGGTGTACCAAATTTCATAAAATTATCCTAATATTTACACCCTATATTAGCTGTCGGGTACGAACAATAATACATGGCCAAACAGACGGACGGACAAAAGGACATCGCTAAATTGACTCAAAAAGTAATTCCGAGATGATCGGTTTATTATAAAAAAGTGGGTTTAGGTCCAATATTCACCCTACACCACTATGTGGTCAGGGTATTATAAGTTTGTGATGATGTTTGTAACAGCAAAAAATATTGGTCCTAGTATAGTATACCGATCGGCTCAGAATTTTTTTTATTTCGATTTAACGATGTCCGTCCGTCCGTCTGTCTGTCGGTCCATGCATTGTTGTGCGCACTCTACAGATCGCAAATATTAAGATATTTTGATGAAACTTGGTACACCGACTTCTGTCGGCCCAAGGACGACGCCTATTGATTTTGGTGAACATCGGTCCATGTTTAGACCTAGTGCCCATATAAGGGTCATACCAAAATTATATTGTTTATACGCTGCAGGTCGCAAATATTAAGATATTGGGATGAAACTTGGTACACCGACTTATTTCGGCCCAAGGACGAAGCCTATTGATTTTGGTGAACATCAGTCTATGTTTAGACCTAGTGCCCATATAAGGGTCGTACTAAAATTATATGGTTTATACGCTGCAGGTCGCAAATATTAAGATATTTTGATGAAACTCGGTACACAGACCTACGTTGGCCCAAGGACGAAGCCTATTGATTTTGGTGAACATCGGTCCATGTTTAGAGCTAGTGCCCATATAAGGGTCCTACTAAAATTATATGGTTTATACGCTGCAGGTCGCAAATATTTTGATGAAATTTGGTACACCGACCTATGGCAGCCCAAGGACGAAGCCTATTGATTTTGGTTAACACCGGTCTATGTTTAGACCTAGTGCCCATATAAAGGTCCCCCCAAAATTGGCTTGGTTACAAACTGCAGGTCGCAAATATTAAGATAATTTGATGAAAGTTGGTATACCGACCTATGTCAGCCCAAGGACGAAGCCTATTGATTTTCGTGAACATCGGTCCATGTTTAGACCTAGTGCCCATATAAGGGTCCCCCCAAAATTATATTGTTTATACGCTGCAGGTCGCAAATATTAAGATATTTTTATGAAATTTGGTACACAGACCTATTTTGGCACAAGGACGAAGCCTGTTGATTTTGGTGAACATCGGTCCATGTTTAGACCTAGTGCCCATATAAAGGTCCCCCCAAAATTGGCTTGGTTACAAACTGCAGGTCGCAAATATTAAGATATTTTGTTGAACTTTGGTATACCGACCTATATCAGCCCAAGGACGAAGCCTATTGATTTTGGTGAACATCGGTCTATGTTTAGACCTAGTGCCCATATAAGGTCCCCCCAAAATTATATTGTTTATACGCTGCAGGTCGCAAATATTAAGATATTTTGATGAAATTTGGTACACAGACCTATTTTGGCCCAAGGACGAAGCCTATTGATTTTGGTGAACATCGGTCCATGTTTAGACCTAGTGCCCATATAAGGGTCCCCCCAAAATTGGCTTTGGTTACAAACTGCAGGTCGCAAATATTAAGATGTTTTGATGAAATTTGGTATACCTAGCTATATCAGCCCAAGGACAAAGCCTATTGATTTTGGTGAACATCGGTCTATGTTTAGACCTAGTGCCCATATAAGGGTCCCCCCAAAATTATATTGTTTATACGCTGCAGGTCGCAAATATTAAGATATTTTGATAAAATTTGGTACACAGACATATTTTGGCCCAAGGACGAAGCCTATTGATTTTGGTGAACATCGGTCCACGTTTAGACCTAGTGCCCATATAAGGGTCCCCACAAAATTGGCTTTGGTTACAAACTGCAGATCGCAAATATTAAGATATTTTAATGAAATTTGGTGCGCTGACTCACATTATAGTAAGTTTTGACACAAGCCCCATTTTATCCCATTCGAATTTCGGATCCAAACATTAGTTGGCTTTTACCCAGACTGGTGTAGGGTATTGTATAGTCGGCATGCCCGACTTTAAGCTTTTTACTCGTTTTTTTGTTACAAACATCACTACAAACTCATTACCTTGTCCACGCTATGATTAGGGTATAATCATCGGTGTGAAATCCGACGTTAGAATGGGAAAAGAATAAAATAATTAAAATGAATGCGATTAAAATTTAGCTGAGTAGATTACACAGTGCAACAAGAAATTTCATTATCAGTGGTTCCCACACGAACTGAAGTACACAATCAGACAAAACTCCTAAAGGGGTTTTGCAAAGTTTACTCTAATATTATTTATGGTCTCCTAAAATATCTGTCTGTTTTGATGTAGACTCAAAAAATGCTACACTCAAAATAATAAGTCTGTTGGCGGAACAGAAAAATTTGTTACTTTAACAAAATTTATTCCTGGTTTTTGGCTTAAAATAAAATTTGTTGATTTTAACACTTTTTTGCTAAATTAACCAAATGTAAATTTAAGTAAAAAATTTGTAAAAATACAGTTTTATCTGTAATTATACTGAGTCGTAGAATTTATCCAAATTTAGGGTCACGGGACCCTCCCCGGGCCTAGCCCATATCATATGAAGGCATATAAGGGCACTCCAATGGAGCAAATATTTTGTCCGTTTTGCTCTATCTCGCTTCGAGATATGGGCCATTTTATGAAGTGGAAAATTTTTGTTAAAAATTTCCGAGAGTCCAAGGCCCCGCCATGGTCCAGTTTTGGACAGAGATAACTCCTTTCGCTGGGGTATTGTACGGTTATGTGTAGTCGAAATTTTCATCAATTTTGCTCTATCTCTCTTAGTTTTTGAGATATGGGACATTTTAAAAAATCGGGAGGGAAATAAATAGCGCCCTTTTTAAAACTTCGGATGCATTGGTGGCGCCATCTACCTGGTAGTAACAGTAACATGAAAACATTGTATTTTAATAATAAATTTTGTAAAATTTAACGACTAGGTTCTTAATAATTAGTTTTAAATAATTTTGTAAATTAACACTCAAAATTAGTTAAAGTACCGAGGATTTTTAGTATTGGGTTAAATGAAGATAACTAAAATCTTTGCTTAAATCAGTGTTTCAACTAAAAATTTGTTAAAAATTAGTCAAATCGATTTGAAACTGGTTTGACAGATTTTTCTACTGACGTATTATTTTAACTGTACCAATTTTTATTCCAGGTTGTTTGTTTTTCTTTTGAATAGATATAGAAATTATTAGTAAAAACGCAAGGGCACCTGCAAAATCTCCATACATTTAAGCAAAGCACCAAAATATACTATTTGGAATGGAAAATTTCGATGCGTCTTCACACTTTTACTTAAGACTTCTGGACCGATTTCGATCAATTTTAACACTAAATTGCTCATAAAACATAAAACAGTGTGGGCAAAAATGCGTCTTCGTGCCGTGATCGACATTATATATCGAGACAATTCTGAAAACAATCTTGGCTTTGTTTTAGAAATAGTGTAATCTGATTTCGATTTGAAATCATTCAGGCAGATGGCAATGATCGAAAATTTGTTAGACAGTGGTACTGCTTCAGGTTCTAAGAAATATTTCCTTTCAAAAATTCTCATCTATAGTTTACGTTGAAAGTTTCAACTAGAAATACTTATTGAAGATAATTGTTTTATTTTTATTTGCATATCTAGGGCCGTATGCATAATAAATTTTAAAAATTGACTTAAAAAACAAATTTTTCATTCAAAATTCATTTTATAAACTTGTTATAAGGTTTTCAAATTATTACGCGTAATCATTTTATTATTTGGGCAACTTAATAAAAACTTTTTAAGCAAAAGTTTAGAGTTTTTTTTTGTGAAAAACTCTTTAACTCTAAGGATTTGCTTCCACTGAATATATCTGCCAACATTCCCTTTTTTAAGAATCTCCAGATTCCCCTACAAAAAAAATGCCCATACAGGATGAAGCATGTTTCTTTAAATAATCTGCAAATCATCCTTAACAAGCACTTTATAATCCAATGTAATCAGTTTAACTTGAATTTAAACAAAGAAGCAGCTCTTTGGGATTTGAGTGACAAAAAAACTAGGAAATACATTAAAATGTTGGGTTTTAATTTTTATTCAAAAAAATAAAAATTGTTTTTTCGACCTTTTTATTAATTAATTAGAAATTTATTAATTCAGTTCGAGGCCAATTTCCTTATTATGAATTTACATAATAAGTACTTTTTTCAAAAACTGCTATTTTTCTTCATCAGGATATTCTCCTAACAAATACTTCACAGAGTTTTTGCTTTCAAAAAAATAGCAGTTTTTGAAAAAAGTACTTATTATGTAAATTCATAATAAGGAAATTGGAAATACATTAATTTTGCATTTAACAATTAATCGACTAATCGCCAGTTTTGCCGAATAACCGACCGAATAACCGACCGAATAACCGACCGAATAACCGGTTAATCAATTTTAGTGATTTTTTGAATAATGCATTAACCGGTTAACCGCCTAGGTCGAATAATTGGAAACACTAGTCATGCCTAAAATAAGCATTTCATAAAGTTTGGAAAAGAAAAATCTCTGTTGTAACCAAAAATATTCAGTTTTCATTTATTTAAAGGCTTTTAAATGGTTATCCACACAAGAATATGTAGAATCTAACATTTTGTAGCCAACAAATTAAAAAAACCTGGAACAATTGCACCATTTAACCCTTTTTTCATTAAATTTCCTCAAATTGGTGTACAAATAAAATAAAAAATAAATCAAAGAAAATAGTGATGTTGATGTAATCAAAACATATTCGTCATTGCGATTCTTTCAGTATTCGTTGCATTAAACTGTCTTTAAAATATTATTTTTACACTATTATATAAGCAAAATATGTATGAAAATTGGTTTAATAAGTTTTGAATTATTATAAATTACTTTTATTGGTAAAATCTTCAAAACAACATTATGCATCTATGATTAACGAGTCAATCGTTTACTAACTTTATAAATCACTAACAATTTATTTGAAAGTGGAGACACATTTTATAAGGGAGTTGCCAGAAATAAAAATAAAAATTTAACTGTTATTAAACGATTTTTAATAAACGTTTAATAAGGAAAATGGATACTTTAGCAATTATATTCCTTAACGCAAAATTAAGAAAAGTTTATGCATTAGGGCCTAGTAAATTAAAAACAGCAAAAATAAAACTTTTATATATTGAATATTTAAGTAATATTTGAGTTAAATTTTAGTTAATAGTAAATAACAATTTACCCTGCTAAAATCAGAAGAAAAAAAATTGCTGAATAAGTAGTAGACAAAAAATTAAAAAAATTCAAATTGTTTACAACTTTATTAGTTGTTTCAAAAAGCACCTCAAGATGGCGCTAATCTAGCATTTATTAGAAAATTGCAAAAAATTTAAATTTGGGAGCCTCGAAAATGATTTTTTTGATATGTCGTAGTGGAATCTTTTTTTCCCCATGCTAAAAGCTTTCGAAAAATCGATGACGCAATATCAAAAAATTTTTATCCATACAATTTGACCTGCCCTAATACACATATATGTATTTCTGTCGATTTTATTAGAATAATCTGCAATTTGCATTCCACTACCTAATTTAACTTAAATATAACAAAATTTTTCAGATATACAGTTGAAATCGTCTAATACAAAAAAAAAATATATAAAAAATAAGTATTTTGCAATTTTTTAGGAACTTTAAATATTTTGTGGAATATTAAAAAATAATAAACGAATTTTTTCCCCGTTAATACGAACCTCGCTTACAAACAGGGCAACGACTTTCATGCAAATGCATGTTTGTAGTCATTAATCCAAAAATGATTTAAACAAAATACTTTTCCGAATCAAAGAATAATAACAATATAGCATCGATTAGCACATTTTGCTTTTAAGTGCATATTTTTGGCATATTTTATAAATTTTATTGCATATTTTTGCATATTATTCATTAACCCTTTCACGACCGAACATAAACCGCTGGAAAATTTGTATTTTCTTTTGCGGATTCGTAATAATCGACCCAACATTTCTAAACAAAAGTGTCGTCAAAAATATTTTTTTCAACTCCTTCATCGAAAAAATTCATGGGACATATTATCCCATTGGTCGTCAACGGTAAAAATTTGTGAACAACTAACTTACTCTGCTCGTAGCGAGTATAGTGTATTTTGTTTTAGTTTTTGCAGAAAAAGTTGCATTTTTGGTTTTGTTTAGAGTTTGCTGTTCGGTTTTAATCGAAACCGAAACCGCGGTTTTTAAGCCTCAAAACCGAAACCGAAAAAAATAAGTCGGTTTTCAACAAATACTTTAACCAATTAAAATAATTAATTAAATTGCATATTATTGAATCTGGAATTTCGAAAAGGCTCAGCTCTTATTTTACAAAATTTTGTATTTAATTGTTATGAAAATTTTCTCCACTAAAAACTGCTTTAAAAAATTTTTTGTTTTTGTTATTACGGATAATATAAACTGAGGCGTATTATTTTAGTAAAAATTTGCACCAAAAAGTGAAGTGGTTTACGAGATATTAGGTTTCAGATATTGAGTTACGATTTTCACCGCGTATTTTTCAAAAAGCCTTATTTCGTATTCTGCGAAATTTACAAAATTTTAACTTTATATTGTTTTAAACAAATTGCTAAAATTTTAATTTAAACTCTTTAAAATACATCTTTAGTTGCCGAAAAAAGAAAAAAAATTTTACTTATAACGGGTTTCCGCGTTTATTGCCTTTAAATATCCGAGTAAGTAATTCAATCGAATTTTAAAAGATATCTTGGACGTATTACACTATTTAATTTTTATACATATTTAATTATCATAATATTTAGTTAGAATATTGTTATATTTAATTATTTTAAAACAATTCTATTAATATCACCGAAAACCGAAAAATAACCGAAACCGCGGTTTTTATAATTTTAAAAAACCGAAACCGCGGTTTCCAAATTTTTCCGTTCTTAGCAAACTCTAGTTTTGTTGTTGTTGTAAATTTTTACACAGAGTGTCGATTATTACTTTTTCTTATCATGCGAAGTAGTTTGCATATCGCGTTTTGTGCTTAAAGTCGAGTGTTCTAACGTTTTTTCAAAATAATTTTGATCATTTGGAAAAATCGATTTGCAAGTGAAAGAAGAAACCACGTTTAATAAAACTGCGTACTCAGTTTTTCATGATCACCTCAGTAGTCCTTATAAAAGGACTTTTAATTTTCAACGCATGGTTTTTGGCAAACCCTTTTTTAAGGATATTTGATACATGCCATGCTGCTGATATGGGATCAAATGAAAGAGGAGAATTTCTACATTTTAATAAAAGCTTTTCTTTTTTTTCTAACGAAAATTTTCCAAAAATATTTTCTTCGTAATTTTTTGTCAAAATTTACATTATCGCTGAACTGGGGAGATTATCCTTTCTTATTTGATGCCCACTTTGGAGAGAAGTGAGAAAAAAATATATTGCCATTTTAGTATGCATTATTATTTCGAAGTCCTTTAAAAAGGACATCTGACGTAATGGGTATATGTATATTAGGCCGGGTCGATTTGTGGGGAGGCTCAGGGAAAATCGTATTCTTGGGATCAAAATAAGAAACTTTGCCGAAGGAACCATACCTCTAAAACGAATTCTACTACCCCCCAACTGTTGACTTTTGTCCCGTAGGGTCAAGTTTTGAAAAATCACACTTTGACCCATTTAGAGTGCCCCAATCGAGTCCAAATGTATGACCGACCCCCACTTACTTTGGAGGGCCGATCCACCCATGCCAGTGGCACACCCCCTGGAACTCCCCTGGGGGGTTCCCCATACAAACATTTTAAAAAATCACCATTTTTGGCACTTTATTTTATTATTTTTTATTTATTTTATTTATTTTTATTATTTTATTTATTTTTTCTCCTTAGAAATTTATTTAGTCAGAACATATGTAAATGAAAAAATTAATTTAACTTAGTAATAGAAAAGAAAAAATAAAAAATTACTGTTTGAAGTCTTTTTTGCTTTCAAGTCTGGGCAATTTCGCACGGCTCTCTAATGTCGTCGTCATAACAGCCTCTACATTTTCCGGTATAACTCGTTTGGAAACGCTAGCTAGCAATTGATCGTGTCGTTCTGTTTCTTGTATGTGTGATGGAATTTTTGGATCATTAAACGGTGGATCATCTTGATTTAAATATTCTTTCAAAGTATCGTATGGAATGCTTCGCGTGAATGGTGGTTCAAATACGTCATTTATGTCATTCATATTGATCATTTCCGTGTAACTTGTGCAATAAAAGTTTATATCTGGTTTTTTATAAGCTCTAAGTCCCGTTGGGTCGTCAACATCGGTTCGATAGCGTAGAATTATCTTGATAGCACAGTCGCGCTTTTCTTTGCTATCAACAAACAACATTGATAACAAGATATTTTCCGAATGCGCATAATATGAATTATCTGTAATTACTTTATTGACAATTTTGCGTAAACGAGGTTCTAGAAATCTTGACCAACTAATGAATTTGAAAAATAATCTACTACCGTACACGACAGAGCTGTAATACTTGATATTGAAGTACATTGGCACATAACATGTAATTATAAATTCAACCAGTATTCTTAAATTTGCATCTGGATTTTCCGTTGTCACATATAATCGTAATAGTCTAGCGGCCTTGGTGAGCCACCGAGAATGTACAATTTTCCCTGGTTTGATGTTTGCCAGATCCACTGAAACCACGCCGCTAGAAATTGCATGGGCCATGTCGTATAAGTACTTGGAATCGGTGGAAAATTCAATTTTTTCTGGAGCAGGGGGCATATTTTTCAACTCAATTTTCTGAAAGCCGTCCACCACCTGAAAATATATAAAAATAAAACAATTAAAAACGGTTGACAATTATAATAAATGAGTGATAGCAATAACTTACCGGAAGAGTTTCACAAGTTTCGATTTGACGGCTCAATTTTCCGGTTGCCGATCTTGGTCCAGTGCTGGTTGATTTATCCAAAGCTTCAAACAAATGCCGAAACGGAAGTTCGTTGAAGTGTAGAAGGCAAACGAACCAATGCAATGGTCTTTTTAACAGCAATTCGAATCGTCGTATAATTCCACCGTTTGGGCCAGTGTTTGTTGGCTCACCGTCAGTGCATATGCCAATTAATGCATCCAGTGATATATTTTTATCGTTGAAAAAATCATTTAAGTTGGTTGTTTTGTATTCAGCGGTTTCATGTTCCAGTCTTACGTAACCAATCAATTCAGAATTCGGTTCTCTCAAAATAGCAAGATGAGGTTCTTTTACCATTCTAGTATGATACATCTCATCAATTGTATCTCTCGTTAAAGTATCATCTTTTCTGCCATCGAATGAAAATGCTAACAAATTGGTATCATCTAACCGTTTGCGAAGCACTTCTTGTCTGCATTTCTCTTTTTCTCGGCGAACTTTCGATTTATCCATGATGAGAGGTTTGCCATGGATATCTTTCATTTTAAAATCTTGGAAAAGAGCTGTTCCCATTGCTGATGCTACTCTATCAGGCACGCCAACTCTGTCACATACCAAGGCAAAGTTAAAACAATCGTATCTCTGTGTGTATTGTGAACTTGTGCTTATATCCAAATCTTCTTGAACCGGTGGCGGTGCGTATGTTGAATCATCGGGATCTTGGTATGTTGGCATTGATGACATAGACGTTGCTCCTTGCTCTTCAATTTCAATCGCAAATCCATCCATTGTTAGACTTCTCTGATTATGTTGATCGTGCATAAACTCTTTGAGGCGTTCGGGAACCAAACCGCATGCACATGGAGCTGCCTTCAAATCGCATTTACATGTTCCAATGAAAAAAATTGTTTCCAGAGATTTTACATACTCTGTAAATTGTTGGGGTTTGTTTCTTCTCTTGATTTGCTCTTGATATTTGTCAAGCAATCTATTCAATTTATTACATACACTTTTTTTCAGCATTATTTCCATACCAAGTTTTTCCCAAATTCCAATCAACTTATCTTGTACTTGAATAGTGAATGCTTTATAGGACAACTTTTTTTGTTCGCTCGAGTAAAAATAATATCTCAAGATATCCAGATGGGTTGGTAAATTAAGATCAGTCAAATCAGTAGACACACCAAAAACAGTAACATCATGCCTGGGTATATGACTCATTGGGTTTTCGATAGTTGTTGATGTTGTTATTGCTTCATCTTGCGGTGTAGAGGATGGTGGATTCATTGTAAACTTCTTGATTTGGAATGATTTTTTTTTAAATATTTTTTTATCTCAAATTAGCACTTCACACTTCGAGTTCTTCACAACGACTTAATGCATTCACAAAAACTGTGGCGTTATATATGGTCTAGGAGACGAGGTAATAAGAATGAAATGGTAATTTCAATTCTACCTGTAACCGATTTTGTTGTCAAAACTGCCCATAAAGTACTTACATGTAAATTAAACGTTAATCTGACTACAAATTCTGTTAAGCAAGTGCGCCTTTTATTACTTCTGGAAAATCCTTTATGATAATTTTATGCTCAATTCTACCTGTAACCGATTTTGTTGTCAAAACTGCCCATAAAGTACTTACATGTAAATTAAACGTTAATCTGACCACAAATTCTGTTAAGCAAGTTCGCCTTTTATTACTTCTGGAAAATCCTTTATGATAATTTTATGCTCAATTCTACCTGTAACCGATTTAGCTTAAGTAAGTTTACGACATGCAGCTGTGTCTTGTGGTGGCTTAAAAAACCCACACAACCTATTTTACGACCTGCAACAGAACGACACGTTCAATTGCTAGCTAGCGTTTCCAAACGAGTTATACCGGAAAATGTAGAGGCTGTTATGGTGACGACATTAGAGAGCCGTGCGAAATTGCCCAGACTTGAAAGCAAAAAAGACTTCAAACAGTAATTTTTTTTATTTTCTTTTCTATTACTAATGGCGTTTTCTTTTCTGGAAAAAAATGTTGCCTTGTTAAAAGGCAACATTTTAAAAATGTTGCCCTCACCCCATTAAAATGTTACATTTTTTCAATCAGAATAGAACACAATAAAATCACTGTTGCATTTTTCTAAACATATGTATGTGTATTGTATACTCGTATGCAATATTGTTTACGCAAACTATTACTAATTGTAGCCTAGTGGTTGTGATGCCTGCCTTTGACATGGGCTGGACGGGTTCAAATTCCAGACAAAGTAAAAAATAAATTTTTTTATGTATTTTCTTTTTTAATTAAATTTTTTTTTTTCATATTTAAAGCAAATTGTATAATTTTTTATTTATTTTTAGCCTAAAAAATTGTTAAATACTAAATAACAGCAAAACTATAAAAATCTAATTAAAATTTTATAAAAACAAAAAAAAACAAAAAAAATATTTTGCTCCAACGGGGGTTTGAACCTGCGACCTACTGCATCAGAAGCCATGATAGTACCCCCTAGGCCACCAAGTTGTGAGTTAGCTGGCAAAAAACATTACAGTATATACACATGGCATTGACATAAAGAAAAAAAAACAGGGCAACACTCTACCCCGTAAATTTTTTGAGGGCGAAAAATGTTGCCTTTTTGCCCTTTATTTAGGCAACATTTTTAGAAAAGAACACCTAGCCCTCTTAGAATGTTACCCTTAATTTAGAAAAGAACACAAAAAAGGCAATTCAAAAGCAAAATGCAAAAAAAAGGCAACATTTTTTTCAGAAAAGAAAACGCCATAAGTTAAATTAATTTTTTCATTTACATATGTTCTGACTAAATAAATTTCTAAAGAGAAAAAATAAATAAAATAATAAAAATAAATAAAATAAATAAAAAATAATAAAATAAAGTGCCAAAAATGGTGATTTTTTAAAATGTTTGTATGGGGAACCCCCCAGGGGAGTTCCAGGGGGTGTGCCACTGGCATGGGTGGATCGGCCCTCCAAAGTTAGTGGGGGTCGGTCATACATTTGGACTCGATTGGGGCACTCTAAATGGGTCAAAGTGGGATTTTTCAAAACTTGACCCTACGGGACAAAAGTCAACAGTTGGGGGGTAGTAGAATTCGTTTTAGAGGTATGGTTCCTTCCCTAGAATACGATTTTCACTGAGCCATGGGCGATTATTAAATCGACCCGCCCTAATATGTATATACATTGATTCCTTTCGTTCCTACAAGGAGCATAGGGCCTCGACGTGGTGGGTATGCAGTTCATCTATAAATGATGTCTACCTTCACATATATGTATTCTTCCATGGGTGGGAGAAAAATTTGAAAATGTTGCACGGTGTAATATATAACTGCAAGAGATAATGAACTAATCAACGTCGATTTTATGCAGCGGATGAAGTTGTGGAATTGCTTAACGCAGGTGAAAATGATGAAACCCACCAATTAACATCACCAGTATACTCTGTGCCTCTTGTATCAAATATTATGGTTCCGCCACGATTTGAAGAAATTCGGATTTCACAAACAATGTTCGGCAAACAAGCCGTCATGATCCATCATATGATCGAGCATATAAAATTCAACCAACTTTGAACAATTACAATTCGTCATTTGGTTGGCGTAACAACACTTTTTTTGCATTAAATTAAATATATATTTATTCTCTTGACTATAGACTTTTTTCTGTATATAAGTTTAAATTTTTGTAGGGACATATATGTAGTCTAGTGCATCATAATCAATCAAAAACCCGATTTCGAATTTTTTTGTTGTTACGCCCTTCTGCATTTTAGGCGACGATATGTATACTTAAAACAAATATCTTAGTCTTTTTGTGTTTGGTTGAATAAATAGTTCATTTAATTTTATTAATTTTTTGTTTAATTTAATGAAAAAAACAAAACTATAAAACTTGTTCTTTGTTTACCTTTGACGACCAATGGGACTCATATGTCCCATGCTGAATTTTCGCCCTGTAAGCAAGAAAACAAAACAGGAGGAACAGGTCCATGCTATATCGAAACTTTGGTCTTGCAAAACCAATAACATCTGAATAAATGACATTCAAAAAAGATGAACAAAAAAACGTATTTTTCAGATTTTGGGGTCAATTAATTAGGCGCTAAAACACATGGGGCCAATTATTTGGTAAAATCTGAAAGGAAAACTCTCTTCTATTAATACAAGTCAGCTTAAAAAAATCGCTTGGAATATGTGGAAAATATAACAAAAAATAAAAATGGGACATATGTATATCAACCAATGGTCGTCAAAGGGTTAAGAGTAAGATTTAATGAAAAATAAAGAAAAAAAAGAATTTGCAAACCTTAACGCAGCACTTAACTAGAAGGAAAACATCAAGTTGTCATCTACTTAGACATTTTAAACCAAACGCTCGAATAATAAATATGATTTTTAAAAATCGATAAATTTAAAGTGAATTTTTTTGGTTTCAAGCGTTATTTTTGGATTTTAAGTGCATATTTTTGGGTGTTTAGTGCATATTTCCAATTAAGTGCATATTTAGTTGTATATTTTGCATATTTTAAGCGCATATTTTCGATTTTTAAGTGCATGAAAGTCGCTGCCCTGCTTATAACGAACTAATTTCCTGATCCCCGGCGTTCGTCTTATGCGGCGTTCACATATACGTGTTTAACACGATTTGACGTGTTTAAGCGTTAAACATGTTTAAGTGAGATGTTTTACAGTACATTTTTTCTACCCTTAAACACGCTAAATTATTGTGTTTAGTTTTTAAACACTTTGTTAAACACGATAAAATTGATATCAATTGGTGCTGAATGACAAGTTTGAAGCAGAAGAAGACACAACAAGAAAAATAAAAATATTAAAATATTATCATTCCATATAAAATGGATACAAAAATGGAAGATTTTGTGTTCAAAATGACCCCTTTCGATTTTTACAAAACTTGGTACATACATTCTGCTAAGTGTCACGATATCAAACGTGAAATTTTTTTTCCAAATTCATTTTGGTACGCGTTCTATCGCTGTTTTAAGTTAATTTTTTCAGTAAATTTGTGAAAAATACATGATGTTCAAATAATTACAACTTTTGAACGCGTTATCCGATTATTATAAAATTTTCACCTAGCAATGCCTATATAATCTACTTTCAAATTGCAAAAATAAAATGTATAGTGGAAAAAGGATAATGCAATTTGAAAAATATCCTTAATTTGCAAATATCTCAAAAAACCCATCTTTAATTTTCTTTAAATTATTGAAGCAGATAACCCAATATTTCAGCTACAGACTATGCAAACTTCAAATTGGAAAGCCAATGGGTTCAAAAGAAAAACGCTATTTTTTAACAAAGTTTTTTTGAATTTTCACAAATAAACATAACACTGCATGACACAATCTTGGCGTTTAAAAATTAATAGAGCTCTGACCATCAATTCTATATATTTTGGACATGCTGATTAAAATTGCGTACTTTATTTACAGTACATATTTTCCGCAAAATGCCTTTAAAGTTTAGCGGTTTTCCATTTAGTTTTTTATATACAAAAATTTTCGAATTCAATCAATATAAATTTTTTGTGGTGAAATGTAGGCAGAGGACCTGTATTCATATTTAGGCTTAAAATCTTAATATTAAACCAACTGTTCGCGTTTTATATTGATTTTTACGGTTTTTAAGGTTTTAGCCAATTGAATCGCTGAAAGCAAAATCGGCCTTAATAAATGATATTGCTTAGTAAAAAAGCCATTAAAGGGAAATATTTCATCTGTAGAGGCCTATACGTTAAAATCGCGACTTTTGAAAAATTTTATATGGCAACTTTTAGTATAATATGGGGTGACCTCTAAAAATTGTTTTTGCAAAATTTCTAGCAAAACAGTTTCCATTTGCAAAAGTTATCGCAATAAATACATTTTTTACTAAATGTCTTTAGTACGATACTAACCTTAGTAAAAAATGTATTTATTGCGATAACTTTTGCGAATTGAAACTGTTTTGCTTGAAATTTTGCAAATACAGTTTTTAGAGGTCACCCTATATTATACAGGGTCCGCCAAATAACTTTTTTTTTTGAAAATGCTATAAAAAAACTACTGAATATTTTCTCAAATTTCTTTTTTATTTGAAAGTACAATCCTTCCGGTTAATAATTGAAAATAATTTCATTCATATGGCTGCCTCGGCTGGCCATGCAGTAGCCTACACGATCGGCCCAATTTTTAAGCACATTATCGATTGTGTGCAGCTGTATTTCACCAATGGCTTCACGAATATTGTCCTTTAAAGCGTCAATTGTCTCTGGCTTGTCGGCGTAACACTTATCTTTGACGGCAACCCACAAATAATAGTCCAACGTAGTCAAATCGCAGCTCCGAGGTGACCAAACGACATCAGCTCTGCGGCTGATAATGCGATCTTCAAAAACAGGGCGCAAAACATCGAGTGTAGCTTCGGCTGTGTAGCACGTAGCGCCGTCCTGTTGAAACCAAATGTTGCCAATATCCTCCTCTTCAATTTTTGTGAACAAAAATTCGTTCAACATGGCCCGATAACGATCGCCATTGACTTCGCACACATTCTGCAACATTACCATGATTTTCAAAGTAATAAAGGATAAAACTAATTATCTGTCTAATCAGACATGAGCTAAGTGTTACCATTAAGCACTAGTTGAAAAAAAAAAACGTTAGATGGCGGACCCTGTACTAAAAGTTGAACTATGGGGACAACTTGGCTATGTATGCTGCCATAACAATCGGATAACGCTTTCAAAAGTTGTAATCATTTGAACATCATGTATTTTTCAAAAATTTACTGAAAAAAATAAGACGAATTTTACAAAAATTTCAAAACAGTAAATTTCGTGATAGTCATGAGGATCTACAAACAGAATTTTGTCCAAATCCAGAGACCTTCTTCCGATAAGTGACCCGGTTCCCTTTGGAATGATTCTAAAATTTAATAAAATAAACTAAATTTAAATAAAAACCAGTTAAAATGTGTTTTTTTCTTACTAAAGTGATATCTATCACTTTACAACCATGAAGTTGTCCCTTAACTAAAAATTGAAAAATCTTGTTTCCGACTGGGGCGGATAATGTTATTTAACTTTTTGTAGCAATTATAACGTTGGATAATGCCGAAAATTATTAATTATTGCCTCAGGCCGAAGAAAAAATAACTTTTTTGAAAATTTTGTCAAATTTTTGTATTTTTTTTTTAATTGTCAAGGAACACCAGTTCGAGATGTTTAACTTAAACACTTCATTTTTAAGTGTGAACTGATATGTTTAACTTTTACATAAACGTGTTTAACAATCGTACTATGAAGGTAGTATTAAGCGAGTTTAACTGTCATAGTTTTTTCTTTTATTTTTTGTCTACTAATACTCAGCAAATTTTTTTTGCAGATTTGAATTGGGTGATTTGTTAATTTCACTTATATAGAAGTTAAAAAATTGGCTATACCTCTCTTATTTAGTAAAAACTTCTGCTAATTTCAGAAAATTTTTTACAAGATCATTTTTAACTAGTTTATAGTAGGTTTATTTCTACGAGTGTAAATATAGAACATTTTGCAACCACAGTTTCAAAAAATTTGTTCAAATAAATAACAAATGATGACAGTAACTATTCGTACTCCAATGTTAATGGTTATGTACTTTTCCATGTTTTCTATGTTCATTTTAGGTACTGTGAATGGCTTTGACAGTGGGAAAGTTAGTGATGGTGAAAGTATACAACAACATCAGCAACAACAGCAAACAGCAGATGCAATACAGGGAACTCAGAGCGCATATACAAGTTGTACCAACTCACCTATGAGACAACGTCTACCATCACAGTCCGGTCTCAATGATTTGAATAGTACTTCTTCTGGTATATTTGTTGGTGGTTTAGGTGGCAGTAACATTTATAACAATAATATACAAACGCCAAGTACCTTTAATAGTAATCTAGGATTAAATTTTGTTAGCGGTGGTCCAGGGGTTGCAGGCACACCTATTAGTAATCAGGGTATTAATATAGGTAGCCAGGGCAGTCAGAGTGCTCAGACTGTTCAGAGTCCCGGCGTTGGTGTTGTTCCTCGACGTCAAGGAAGTTTTACGAATGTATTTTCAAAAATAATTGATGGTATGCCAGCAAGTACAATGTTTTCTAAATTTAAAAGTGTAAATACCACCCCAGTGTCACAGCAGACTATCATCGATGGAAATCCCATCAAACAATATTTTGATATTGGCAAACAAGTGGCTTGTGCCGGACCCGAGTTGGCTTGGAAAATCTTTGATGGCAGTCGAAAAAATGATAGCAAGGTATGTATTTTAAATAATAAAAAATAATAGTAATAATAATAAACTACAATCGAGGGAAAAGTTTTATCACATTTATAAAAACTTTCATATAAATTTATTATACATTTCTTTATATTTATTAAATCTTTCTTAAATAAGATAAAGAATTTTAAAATATACATTTATGAATACCAATTTATGAAACATAATAGGGGTTTTCAAATAAACTTGTAAATTCCTTGTAAACCTTGTATAAATACAAACCACATTTTTTATGTGTGGAGTTTAACATTAAACTCATAAATATACCAGGTTTACACCGTTTACGAGTAGAATACGAGTTAATATAAAAACCCCTAATACTTATAAAGGGTGTTTTTTACAACTTTTTTAATAAAACATACAAATTTCCGAAATGAAAAACCGACCAGGCTTTTTTGCAGTAAAATTTATACCATGTATTCCCCACGAAAAATAAACTATCAATTCTTTTACAACATTTTTTTCGATATGGGCCAAAATAGGTTAAGAGGGAATCTCGAAAACTAGCTCATAAAACTTACTAAGTTTAAGCATAAATTATTCCTCTTACCAAGATGTAATTACAATAAAAAGAATTTCATTTTTTGTGCTGTTACTTAAGATTATGTAGCGATTTTCGTCTTTCGAAAATTGCGAAATTGAGCGAAATTGCACTTTAACTTCAATATATGTGACCTTCTCCGAGAAAAGGGACCTAGTGTGTGAAAATGAAGTTTTGAGAAGAACGCATTTAAAGTTTCATAACGCATTATCACTTTGAACACACAAGTTCGTTTTGTACGTTTTTATGGGGTAAATAAGTTTTTATCAGAAATCTATGTCATTTCATCTTATTCTACACCCTTTTAGGTACCAGAATCCACTCTTAAGTCCAAACCCGTTTTTTGACACACTAGGTCCCTTTTCTCGGAGAAAGTCACATATATTATTCAAACTTATAAGCTTTGCTACTTATTAGGGTATTCAAAATACTCGGGTTTTTCTTTGTTCGAGTAACCGAGTAACTCAATTTTAAGGTTTTGAACTTCTTCGATTAATCGTGTAAGATTTTAAAATTACTCGATAAGGTATAAAATTACTCGAGTAGAAATTTTATATCAATGTTTTTTAGTAAAAATTCACAATTTTTTGTAGGTTTTATAGTTTTTTAGTCAGAAAACACAACAAATTAATATGTAATTGAAATAAATCCATATGTAGAAGTTTAAAAGAAATCTTTAGATCATTCATTTATGTAAACTTTGAAATCTAAGAGAGGTCTATTAAATACTCGTTTATAAATAATTTATAGTGTAGTTTTCTAAAAAGCTGAAAAATTTTGGATGGCTTAATTTAAAACGATCCTAACTCGATTTTTTATTTCTCTAGAGGAGAAGTAAAATGCTAATAAAAACTAAAAACTTTCAATATGTGTGAATGAAATTTTTTAGTGATAAAAAATTAATTCAAATGAATTTTAGATACAAATTAATTCAAATGAATTTTAGATACAAAGTTTTTTCTTACTCCTCTAAAAAAAAAAAGAAATTTTTTATAGGAAGCCATGAATTTGGAAGTTTTGTATTTCGTTAATAATATTGCACAAAAATAGCTTATACAAAATCAACAGTTCCTAAATGTTTTATTAAAAGTTAAAGAGATCTAATATAATCTTCAAAAAATAATATATAGTTAAGTTATTATGCTTTTTAAAATACTTTTCTTCAATTCTTATAAAGGTCGGCTATGGAAAATATATTTCACTTACACAGTACCTTCAAATATAGACCTTCAAAAACATAATTCCTTGATTCGATTTTTAAATCTGATTCAATTATGGACGAATCAATAATACAGTACAACACTAAAAATGCATCGGACTTGCGACAAATCAATTCTGAGAGATTTTAGGATGAACACCAAATTTTAAAATTAGTTCTAGTTTTCGAAATATTCGCAAATTTAACTTTTAGCAAAAAGCCGGCTTTTTCTTTAAAATTTCTAATTTATTCCTATACCCGAATAAGCCAGGGATAATTTTTAATATGGCTTAAAAGTATAGACTGGGTTTTTGGAAATATAGCAACTTATTTGGATTATGCGAATGATCTAGGGAATCATTGCAATTAAAATGAAAACTTCACTTATTTTCCCTTGCAAATCTGGTAAAATCCCTTTATCGGATTTGTAAAATCTTAATATATGTAGACGTGAATTTATATTGCACTTACTTCATGTTATCAAAAGAATCACAACTTTTGCATCAAAATTTGCAGAAAATTCAATCTGAAAATCAAATTTTATATCTTTTTTATTTCAAACTAATTTTATATAAATTTACCATGGCAAAAGGGAATAAAGTACATTTTTAAACATGCATATTTTGAAATCGTAAGTTTTTAGGAATTTGCACTTCAATTATCTAAAACTTCGTTGAAATTGATTAGAAAATATCATGGTTGGCAAACACTAACCGTAAAATACCGTTCTATGAGTTTGTTTTGATTAATTACAAATGGTATTGAGTTTATTTTGTGACCAATACTGTATTTATAGAATTTTTATCCACGGGCTAATTATGGTCAATTAAATATTAAAATGAAATAAAAATCAAATTATTTCATCCTTTTCACTCGACGTTTCGTTGACGGTATATCAACTTCTTCTGACTTCTTCAACTATACGTACGGTCGTAATATTAAAGGGCGGATTATGGGACCGTAAATGTGATGTAACTGTACCGTGCCGTAGCTAAAAAGTACACTTATAGATTACCGTAAACGACATTACTATTTAGCATCCATTTCATGTGGTTTTATAGTTTATTCTAAATTTTTCCATTTATTTGTTAATTCTTATTCCTTATTTGTTGTTTGAATCAATTTTCTTTATCCATTTCATATTTTTTCCGACTAAAATCATTCAGCTGTTTCGATACCGGATACAAAATTCTGATTTCAACAGAATGATCCGGCAAGTACGTTTACATTTACGTGTTAGTAACCATTCGTATACATTTTTTCTTGTGGTTTCGAAACAGCTGATTCGTTACAGATACGTTTACGGTTGGGTAACTCAGCCTTAAGTTTGTTCAACGTAATTTTGGGTAAAGTCTGGTAAAATGAGAGTAAACAAATAATTATCTTAAAAACTGTTAAAAATTCTCATAATACCGGGAATGCACAAAACCACCCAGCAAAACCTTGGTAATGGGTTAGACCTTTTTCATGCATTACCTAGCAATAGGTACCCTTTACCTCCCAGTGTAGAAACGGTAATAACATATCATTATTTTTTGGACTACTAGTAATGACACCCACTTACCTTCTGTATTATTTTAAAACATATAATAATGAGTTACTGATAATGACTTATTTTTATCGTTATTTCAAATAAAAAATAATTTTTTAGATTTTTTTGAAAATTTTTGGAATCTATTTTTAGACTCAATATTTTTTAAACACTGGTAAGGATATAAGTAACCACATATTTTTTGATTTTTTGTATGTTGGCGAGTAAGCTTACTTGTGTGCAGCAGGTCAATTGTGTTTTTATCTATTAAATATTACATGTCGATATAGCTCAGATGGTAGAGCTGTTGACTGGCAATCTGTAGACCCAGGTTCGATTCCCGCACCAGCAAATTTTATTTTAAAAAAAATACAATAAAAAATATTTTTTTTTATATAATTTATTTTTTAGAAAATTATTTTTAGACTCATTATTTTTGTCAGTACTGGTAAGCACATAGGTAACGATATATTTTTTGATCTTTCGTATGCTGGTGTGTAACGACAACTCATTATTTTTCGCGACATCGCCATATAAAGGTAATAAGAAATGTAATAACAAAAGTAACTAGTTACCATTACCAAGTATGTAGTTACATAACCACATACCTGGTAATGATTTTCTACACTGGGCTTGGTTTTACTCAGAAACCTAAAGTAATACGTTACTAATATTGTGATACATCAATACTTATGTGGGAGGTATGAAATAATGAGTTACCGACTACTTATTTGGAGGCTTTAAAATAATATATTACTGATATTGTGTTACATAATAACTTATTAATAACTTATTAATAATAACTTAAAAATAATAATCTGATATCTTTAAAATATACTACGAAATAACGTAAAATACCGATAACCTTAAAATACCCTAACGAAATTATTTCAAATACCGTTAATCTTAAAATACCCTAATGAAATAACTCAAAAAATACCGTTAACCCTAAAATAACTTAACGATATAACTTAAAATACCGATAACCTTAAAATAACCTAACGAAATACTGTTGAAATAACGATATCATTTATCACTAACTTTATGAAACGGTTACCAACGCTGGAAAATATGTGTTATACATCTTTGAATACTTTTATCTGAGTTTTATAATGTAAGATTTGTCACAGACTCCCTAATTTCTAGGTATTAAAAAAAAATCAAAATTTTTCAGCTTTAGTCTTTTTAAAAATTTAAAAAAAAATGCGAAATTTTTTTAATAAATTATATTCCTTTCGTCAAAAAACGTGAAAAAAGAGAAATTTCAACTTTAAATTCACGTATAAGGAATATTATCGCAGCTATCAAGACGTGCAATATATCAAATTAAAGGGCATATTTCATCACTTTAAAATGTTGCAAAAATAGCGTTCTTTCTTTCAATTTTGTACTTTTTTACAAAAAGTTTATTACAAAACTTATTTTTCCTAAAAAAGTTTTTAGCAAAAATTTCTTAAACTATAGCTAACTTTAAAGTTCTAAGACAAAATTCGTGATCTGCATTCCAAAGTATATTAGAAATGATATGATGCATTAAATTTTTCTTATATTGTTGTACTGCGTAATATGCTTATAAACATCATGTAACGACACGTTTTCGCTCTATTCTAGGGCAAAACTCATCGTGCCCAGGGTTCGTTTGAAGAAGAGAGATGAAACACTTTAAATTATTGGTTAACATTATCAAATTCATTTATTTCTTAATTTACAACAAGACACACACGATATTTAACACGAACACACAACTTTAGCCAGAGGGGGAAAAAATGGTCCTTGGTCCAATCACGAAGGATGAGTATTTAACTTCGGGCTTGCATTAGCAGGTAAAGGAAGGCGAACTAGGTTTGGCCTCTCCACGCGATAAAAGAGAATTTCCCTTGGATTGCCTTACAACTTTCGATGTCTGGTAATTAATCTTCTCAGAGTATGAAAAAGGACAAGTTATACGAGCAGAAATAAACTTTCTAACTCGAGAGCGTAATTCGGGGAAGCGGTATGAAAGTCGGAGCAGAAATAAACTTTCTAACTCGGGAGCGTAATTCGGGGGAGCGGTATGAAAGTCGGAGCAGAAATAAATTTTCTAACTCAAGAGCGTAATTCGGGCAAGTGGTATAAAAGTCCGAGCAGAAATAAACTTTCCAACTCGAGAGCGTAATTCGGGGGAGTGGTATAAAAGTCGGAGCAGAAATAAACTTTCCAACTCGGGAGCGTAATTCGGGGGAGCGGTATGAAAGTCGGAGCAGAAATAAACTTTCTAACTCAAGAGCGTAATTCGGGCAAATGGTATAAAAGTCCGGGCAGAAATAAACTTTCCAACTCGAGAGCGTAATTCGGGGGAGTGGTATAAAAGTCGGAGCAGAAATAAACTTTCCAACTCGGGAGCGTAATTCGGGGGAGCGGTATGAAAGTCGGAGCAGAAATAAACTTTCTAACTCGCAAGCGTAATTCGGTGGAGTGCACTGTGGGCCACGATCGCCGTTTTCAGGTAAAGGAAAAATATGTTTATACATTCAAAATCTAGGATTGTTGAATACGTTGTGAGTGAAATATTTTATCTTTGTGGTTACTCGTTGTTAGTTGGCGATAATTCAAAGACAAAGTTTTTTAATTTTGTGACATTTTTTATTTTATAATGATACAATAAAAAAGTCATAAATAAACAATAATTTGTTCCAAAAACAATCTCAAATTATAAAACTGAAATTAGTTATCCAAAAAAATAGACACCTGTTTAGCATTTACGAAAAAATTAACAAAATTATTAATTCTACCTCAAAAATATGGATTTTTTTGAAAATTTAGGATTTTCAGCTCCCAAATGTTCCAAGAGATAATTGAAAAACTTGAATGCCAATGTGTTCCCTAAGATGTCTTCTACCTAGGTTTTTGCGACCGTTTGCGACCGTTCATAAACTTTCGAGATTTTGCCCTTTAACTGAAAAAGTACCTTCAGTTCTTACTGATTTCCATCATTCCAGAGTTTTAGTAAAAACTAAAAAAATGGCACTAAAAATTACCTTAAATGTAAGTTTTGGTTTTCTGACACAGAATAACCCCCTAAAGTCCAGGTTTGTGGGACATTTGAGTGTCAATTCTGAATAAGTACGAAATTAACCGTTAAACACATTTTAAGTTTTGACATATTTCTGGAATTGAAGTTAAATTTTCAACTTTGATGTCCTCAGAGACTTATAGTAGAATTTCATGACAAATATTTTTGCGGAACATTTTAACCCTCCAACTCTTCAACTTATGGGTCCTTTTTGACACTTTTAAAAAAGGGCCAAAAAATACCCTTTAATTGCAGAGTTACAGGGTTAAAATGTTCCACAAAAATGTCCCTCGAAGTGTTTTATATAAGTTCGCTGAAAATATCCAATACCTAAAGTGGAAGATTCACTAGGTTTCCTATGCCGATTCACAATAAACATTTTCAAAAGAGGGGCAATTTTATCCCCCCAAAAACATAGGGCCAGACGAAAATTTTTAAAACGCGGATACACTTGTATTTTTCTTTTGTCCCTCTGCGTAAATCAGTTGTCATCAGAACAATTTTTTTTTGTACAGTGCAATTTATTTTCTAACACATAACAATTTTAAATTTATGGCCGCCGTATTGGATACGCCATGTTGAAGTTTTTAAATTTGATTTCAGATTCGTAATCTGCTTCCCCTGGTGGAAATTTGAAGTAAATCAGACGACATAAGAAATTTAATGAAAAAATTGTTTGTCGCCATCTTGGATCCGCCATTTTGAATTTTATATTTCAGATTCGTGATCAGCAACAACCAGACCCCCCGTTGTGATATCTTTTAGTTTCATATACTCAATATTCTAGTTTGGGCCAAAATTCGATGATGCTGGCCCACAGTGGAGTGGTATGAAAGTCGGAGCAGAAATAAACTTTCTAACTCGTGGAACATAGCTGAAGAAGCAGAAATAAACTTTCTAACTTCTTAACCAACGTTTGTTCCCACTGAGAAGATATATTTAAGTGAATAAATAAACTTTCTATCAATTAAATAAGGTCTTACTTTGTGGCCGTCCACTGGCTAACTAAAGGCTGAGTTACCCAACCGTAAACGTATCTGTAACGAATCAGCTGTTTCGAAACCAAAAGAAGAAATGTATACGAATGGTTACTAACATGTAAATGTAAACGTACTTGCCTGATCATTCTGTTGAAATCATAATTTGCTATCCGGCATCGAAACAGCTGAATGATTTTAGTCGGAAAAAATATGAATGAATAAAGCAAATTGATTCAAACAACAAATAAGGAATTAATTAAATTAAGGAATTAACAAATAAGTGGAAAAATTTAGAATAAAATATAAAACCACATGAAATAGATGCTAAATAGTAATGTCGTTTACAGTAATCAATAAGTGTACTTTTTAGCTACGGCACGGTACAGTTACATCACATTTACGTTTACGGTCCCATAATCCGCCCCTGACTCAAAACAATCAACAGGCTGCCTTTTATACTGTTGATCGGTTACCAGTGTTGCCATTTCAGTGCTTTTCGGGTATTTTTTGGTGCTTCTTTCCTTCCCGTACCCGGTGATTTTTTACAAATACCCTTTTAAAAAAAGAGGGTATTTACAGTGCTTTTTCAGATTTCTGGCTGTGCTTTTAGAGCTTTCTGTACAGTTTATATTTTTGGTATTTGTTCTCGATTTTTTTAATTTTACTTGAATTTTCTGTTAAAGTTGAAAAAATAATACGAACACAAAGTACATTTCTTACAATATTTGTAGTACAATTTTAAATAGCAACTTCGGTATATTTAATCTTCAAAATTTTGAAATGTTAGTTTGGTGCTCTTTTACCCCTTTCTTTTTTAAAGTGAAGCAACACTTGACTTAAATTTTTAAAAAAATTAATATCGTGCTTTTTTATTCCATTTTTGGTAAGTTTTTACCCTTTTTACCCGTTATCTCAATGCTCACGGTGCTTTCCTGCCTTCAAGAGTGTGCAACACTGTCGGTTACACACAGACACACTAACACAGTGGTAACATTTAGTAACTAATATAAAATATAGTGTTGTATTTGGATAGTAGGTAATTTCATGGTACTGCCATTACGTATACTAAAATTCAATTTAATTTACATTGGAGAGCAAAATATTAGTATAGTATAGCATTTAAATAAAGGCAGGAGTTCATTTTAGGTATGTTAAGGATAAATAAGGGTAAAAAAATACGTATTCTAGTAATATAAGACAATATTTATTTGTTTACCTAATTAAATTAACAATTTTCGCAGGGGTTCACATACAGGGTGGCGCAAAAATAACCTTCCGATGTTTTTTGGCTGTAATTTAAAAAAAAAATGAAAAACTTTGATTCTTCTTGTGGATTATTTTTATTTGGTCTTTTAATTTTTTTTACAGCAAGTTGAGAATATGATGTCATGTAAATGGCCGCCGCCACAGTTGATTGTCATTTGAGCCCTTTTTATGGCATTTTCGAAGAAAAAAGGTCCGATGACTCCTCCAGCGAAAACAGCACACCATACAGTGACTTTGAGCAGGTGTAATGGCTCTTCGTAGGTTACACGCGGATTTTCAGTTCCCCAGAAGCGTAAATTTTGCTTATTTACGTACCCGCTAAGATGGAAATGGGCCTCATCACTCATGATTGGTGATGAATGAAAAAATGGGCTCAAATGACAATCAACTGTGGCGGCGGCCATTTACATGACATCATATTCTCGACTTGATGTAAAAAAAATTAAAAGACCAAATAAAAATAATCCACAAGAAGAATCAAAGTTTTTCATTTTTTTTTTTTAATTACAGCCAAAAAACATCGGAAGGTTATTTTTGCGCCACCCGTACAATAAAAAGATTGTGTTATCTGTTGAGCACCAAAAACGAGTATAACGACTTTTGGTCGTCTTAATCATAACGCCATTTTTAAAAAAAAGTTACAAAAACACCATATTTTTCAAAAAAAGGTTTAAAAATCTTATAACTCAAAATAATAAAACTTTCTTATTATGTATTTGATATAAAGATTTTTAAACAACCGGTTTAAAGTGGGTTAAAAAACTTTTAACAGATGTAAAACAAAAAAAAAATGTTACTACTGTTGTTAATTATAATTGTCTTGTTATTTCTCCTCTTTTGCTTACAAAGGAATGTTCTATATTTGTATTCGAAAAAAAAGTTGCAGAAAAATTGCATAAACCTAGACGCAAAGAAACTATTACGGAGATTTTAAAAAATTCTGTTAAAAATTTAGAGAGATTTCGACATCCTAAGGTAAGTACTAATTTAAATTATAATACATATTTCTTTATTCTTACCACAAATTGGTTTCTCAGTTTATATATTTTAAAGTGGAAAACCATTTTGCAAAAACACAAGTGTTGCCACATTTAAAAAAATAAATACAGGGGGCCTTTTTTATAGAGAACATAAAGTTTCCATGGAATGATTTAGAGAAAAGTTGCACAAAGACTGTATGTTATACTGGAAACCTCTTAAAAGTTTCTTTAAAAATCAATTAGATTAGAACGTTTTGTTAAAACAATTTTCAGATTTGCCCCATAAAAACTCGCAAATATTTCAAGGATAGTAATAAATCTGTAATTATGAAGATTTTCTCTGCAGAAACTCCATCACATTTGAAGGATTTAAACATAAAGAATTCCCGTTAAATTCCAAGAAATTTATTCAATTGAAAACCACTATATTCCGAGAAGCTTTCAGATTTAAAAAATTGACATATAGGAAAACTTTTTGATTTCTAAAACTTCCTCCTTTACAAAAAAGATTAGATAATCTTATCCTCAGAATATGGAATCTATTTCAAAAATTTTTCAGAACTATATGTTTATTTTGGACATTTTTGTGGAGTTTTGACAGTATTCATCTATAATTCAATACAAACAAAAAAACACAGATTCATTGTGACACACGAACTTTATACCAATCGAATTATTTTGTTGCAGAAGTAAAAAATGTTTACTATTACCACCGGAATTTACTCAAAGCTGAGAAACGAACAAAATGTCGATTGTGTTCTCAAAATATATTTTACAAAAATATTTCCTTTTCTTCTTTTTTATTTTTAGATGCTTCAAATCATTCATACTGTGGAAGAATCAAATGAAACATTATCTTTTGCCACCGAACCAATTTTTGCAAGTCTGGCTAATATATTAGCATTTCATGTAAGTTGTTAAGGTCACTTTTTACAGTCAGAAGTAAAAACGAATATTTTCATAGGGCCAATTTTATAGTCACAATTGAGAACTATTTTTTTCTTAAATATTTATTTCAAGCCAAATGTTTTATTTACATTTAAGACAAAAATCTTTCTTAGTTCTGACTATACCCCTGGCGTATTATAAAGTTAAAAAATCTTAGGGTCGTACTTACCATATACACAAAATTTTATATATATGAGCTTGGCTTTAATTTTTAATAAACAATTCGGCTCTAATGCATAAACTTTTCTTAATTTTGCGTAAAGGAATACAATTGCTAAAGTATTCATTTTCCTTATTAAACGTTTATTAAAAAATGTTATGCATAATCGTTAAATAACAGTTTGATAATTTATAGTTTTATTCTGGCAACTCCCTTATAAAATGTGTCTCCACTATCAAATAAATTGATAGTGATTCATAAAGTTGGTAAACGATTGGCTTGTTAATCGTAGTTGAATAATGTTGTTTTGAAGATTTTATTAATAAAAATAATTTATAATAAATCAAAACATGACAAAAACAATTCTTATACATATCTTGGTTATGTAATAATTTAAAATAATATTTTAAAGATATTTTAATATTAGGAATACTGAATGTATTCGAATGACGATTATGTTTTGATTAAATCAACATCACAATTTTCTTTAGTTTATTTTATATTTTATTTGTACACCAATTTGTGAAAATTTAATAAAAAACAACGCTTAAATGGTGCAATTGTTCATGACTGATTTTTTTAATGTGTTTGATATAAAATGTTGGATTTTACATATTCTTGGAGTCTTTAAATAGATATAAACTCAATACTTATGGTTTCAACTGAGACTTTTATATTCCAAATTTTATGAAATGCTTATTTCAGGCTTTATCCTACTTTAACAGATTGTTAAATTTGTAGTTATTAAAGGGATTATGCATACTGTTTTTGCCAAATTAGCTTAAAAACGTTTAATTAAACTGTTTAGAAACATTTTACATTACACCGTTCATATTTAATTCTATCAAATTTCAAAACTGAAACTCATTTCTAATATTTTCTGTGTATACATATGTCGACGTACGAGTATATTAATAAATGGCCCACAAAATATGATGAAATTCCAGACTCTGATACCAGAGTATAACTTCCAAAAGGGGTTTGGCAAGCTGAATCAGTTTCGAGAAATCCTGACCTTTAAATGGAAAATATATGTTTCTGTGCTAACTCGCGACTTTACTATTGCACGAATACGTTTACAGGGAGAAATTGCCCAAGGTGCAAAGAAAAAGAGAAGAGAACGAGAGAGAGCACATTTTTGGATTTCTGCAAATATAATACATTACAAAAATTTTACAATTTCCTATTTTTTAAACTGAAATTTATTTTAACGGTTTTTGAAATATTTCCGAATAAATAATGTTTTTGCATTCTTTCGATCTTTTTTTTAACGGAGTGATTCATTTAGAGGAAATTATTTTTAAAAATAAAAGAAATTTTAAAAATTCAATTTTATTGAGTAACCCAGCAAAATTTGTATGAACTGGTTGCCTTTGAATCTATTATAGAATAGGTGTTTTTACCACCGGGTCCGTGGAACAGGTTCTAGAACTGATTCCTGGAAGTCAAAATGGAAGGCCTCACTGTCGCAGAACCGGTTCTATAACTGCTTCTAGAACCGGTTCCAAAGCAACCTGTTCTAGTTTGGAGGAACATAACCTGTTGCTTTTGGTACAAAGTCAAACAAAAATCACCGATTATAGAACATAAATTAGAACAGGTTGCATGCAAGCACAAGTTGTTCTACAACCGGTTCTTTGCACCCGACAATTTTGCTGGGAAGTTTTATTATCATACAAAATAATCATTCTTTGCATTTATTTTTTTTTAAGATTATTTCTTTCAAATGTTGGGCGTACTAACTTGACCCATTTTGACCCAGCTAAAAAAGAGATGCAGAAACATTACGAAAAGCACTAAAATTAATGTTTTAGATGTACTTCTTTTTTAACAGAAACACTAACAATGCTACACTCAAAAAAGTTTGACAGTTACTACATGACAGTTTTTTTGTGTAGTAATCAGTATTTATTGTTTTTAACAGTAATTACAGTTGTTTTTCTATAGAAAAATGCAAACCAACTGTAATTTCGTAACAGTTGTTCAGAACAGTTATTTTTAATATCATAATAAACAACTATCAAAACAGTAATTTTAAAGCAAACAGTTGTTTTTGGTAGTTATTTAAAAGATAAAAAGTTTTGTTGAATTTCTTTTATTTTAAAATTTTTTTTTTGTTTTCTTGTTTAGTTTATATTTGCTATTATTGATATATTCCTAGTTTGCAAATAATGATCAGAAACTTGTATTGTAACATACAGCATTTCCAATGCATAAAAGCATAATAACTGGAGAACGGTTTGGAATTTTTAATTCAAATTTTAAATAGGCTAAAGTAATTACCAAGGACCGGAAACTTTTTATTTTTTGGTTTTTATTAAATATAATTATCGTAAAAGTATTAAAATAAAAATTCAAACGTACAAAAAATAAAAAGAAAGAAATATTTAATTAAAAACACCTCTCATGATGAACTTAAAAAACTTTTTTTGTTTAAATTTTCTTTACAAAAAAAAAATAAATAGATGGAAAAAAAAAACTTTTTTTGTGTTGTTAAAAAACAAAAAAAAATGGTTTCAACAATTTGAAAAATAAATATAGATATGTATATTAGACCGACTAACGAAAAAAAGTAAAAAGTGCCCCCTCAAAATAAACCTTGGTTTGTTTTATGATGATTCCCAAAATATTTTTAAAAAAGGAAATTTTTTTGGGTTTTTGTAAGAAATTTGCATTTTATCTGTAGACAGCATACTCAATATGGGTTACGAAAGGTTTTTTTGAGGCGCGTTCAGGGGTATATATAACATGTTCAAGCGTATCCAGACATGTCCTATTTTCAAGGATATTCTATAAAAAAAACAAATTTTTGACTCTTTTGTACGGAGATGTTTGTTATTGAAATTTCAAACTTACATATCATAATCTGTAGTGTTTCCGGTTTTTTGAAATTCGCGGTTTTTTGCGTTTTATCAGAAATTCAATGTGGAGGAAAAAATGTGTTCTAAATAGGGCAATATGGATACCAAAACTTTTCTTTTGATAACTAAATCATCGCAAAGTGGATATAGTTCGGAATTTTGCAAATTTCATATATTTTGCGTGATGCTGTGGACCAAATTTTGTTAAAATTTTGGAGTTACTGCAATCTGCATTTGAATTCACTATTTAGTTGATGTAAGATAAAAATGCAACTTAACAGAAAAAAATCTAGCACGCGCTTTTTTTTTGGCGGAATATCATTTTTTCGCGACAAAAATTTTTATAAAATTTTAATAATAATTTTAATTCAGTTTCTAGTAGATGTAAGGATAAAAATGCAACTTAACAGAAAAAAACCCAACACGCGCTTTTTTTTTGGCGAAATATCTTTTTTTCGCGAAAAAAAAAATTATTATACAATTTTATTTAGGGTGAGCATATATTTAGATTTTTCTTAAAAAAATTACAGACATGCGTATTTTAATAAAATATTTTATTTAATAATAAACCTACAAAAAATTTCATATAATTTTTTTTATTGAATTGGGGTAACTCCAAATTTTATCAAAATTTGGTCCAGAACACCGTGAAAAATGTATTAAATTAGCAAAATTCTAAAATATATACACTAAGCGATTATTTACTTATCAATATGAAAGTTTTTATATCCATATTGCCCTATTTTAAACATATTTTCTCCACCATATTGAATTTCTGATAAAACGCAAACAATCGCGAATTACAAAAAACCTGAAATACGTGTTCACTTAAATCGACTACAAATTAAGATATGTAAGATTGACATTTAAATCACAAAATTCTTCATACAAAAGAGTCAAAAACTTTTTTTTTGTATAATATCCTTGCAAACAGGACATTTCTAGGAATGATTGAACATGTTATATATACCGTTGGACGCGCCTCAAAAAAACCTTTCATATGAAACCAATATTGTGTAAATATACCTTAGCTAAATACCAAAATTCTGCCAAAAACTAAAAAAATACCTTTTTTACTAGACCCTAAATATTTTGGGAATCATCATAAAACAAACCAAGGTTTATTTTGAGGGGGGCACTTTTTTTGCTTTTTTTCTGTACACATATAAGGTGAGTCGGTCTAATGTATATATATTTTTTTTAAATTTTCTTTTGCTGTAAATTTTGTTTCATCGTAGCATTTAAAAAATAAGGCTTTGATATTTGGCCTAAAATGAGTTTTTGCAAATCTTTTTTCCGCGAGATTTTTTTGCGATTGGATTTTTGCAACTAGCCAACGAACTTTGTTCTATGAATTGGGTATTATAGTCCCTAGATTATAAATTTTAAAAAACGGCACTAACAAAATTGCAAAATATTGGCGGAACGCAAAAAAAGACTTTATGGTACAAAAATTGTATTAAAAAACCTTATCAGCGATTTTCATTCTGCAAACAAATATACTGATGTAAGAATTTTCCTTTTTGCAAATTTTTTTCCCGCGGCTTATTTTCGCGATTTTTTTGCAATTATGCACCAAACTTTGTTGTATGAAGTGAGTGTTATAGTCTCTAGATTACATATTTAACAAAACCGAACCTCAAAAATTGCAAAATATTGGCGGAACGCGAAAAAAGACTTTATGGTAAAAAAATTGTATTAAAATTGTATTATATAATTATATAGAAGTCTGTTATATATTTTTTAGTAGCTTTAATTAGCCATATAAGGCCCTAAGGGCTCGGTTATGTAAATGAAGATTTAATAATAAAAAAAAAAACTTTATTAGCGATTTTCATTCTGCAAATATATATACTGATGTAAGAATTTTCCTTTTTGCAAATTTTTTTGCAATTAGCCACCAAACTTTGTTGTATGAAATGGGTATTATCGTCTCTAGATTACATATTTAATAAAACCGCACCTAAAAATTGCAAAATATTGGCGGAACGCGAAAAAACACTTTACCTATGGCTAAAAAATTGTATTAAAAAACCTTATCACGATTTTCGTTCTGCAAACTTTTTTCGTAATTTTTTTTTTGAAACTAGTCACCGAATATAAATTTTGAAAACCCGCACTTAAAAAATTGCAAAATAATCGCGGAACGCGAAAACAGACTTCATGGTACAAAAATTGAATTAAAAAACTTAATCAGCGATATTCATTCTACAAACGAATATACTGATGTAAGAATTTTCCTTTTTGCAAATTTGTTTCCCGCAACTTTTCTCGCCATTTCTTTTTGCAACTAGCCACCGAACTTTGTACTATGAATTGGGTATTATAGTCCCTAGATTATAAAATTAAAAAAACCGCACTCAAAAAATTAAAAAATAATCGCGGAACGCGAAAAACGTTTTGTGGTACAAAAATTGAAGTAAAAAACTTAATCAGCGATTTTCATTCTGCAAACAAACTTTGTTCTATGAATTGGGTATTATAGTCCCTAGATTATGATTTTAAAGAACCACACTAAAAAATTGCAAAATAGTGGCCGAACGCGAAAAAAGGCTTTATGGCACAAAAAATTAATAAAAAATTTAATCAGCGATTAATGTTCTGCAAACGAATATAATAACCCGAGTAAAAAAAATTATATTTAACCATATGTGGCATATATTACAATATATATAATTATATATGACGCCTTTTTCCAAAATTTGTCCTTATATTATGCCATATATAATTTTATCTAATTAGATATCGGCCTTTATAATATATGATTATATATTACATAGCATGGCTGATCTTATTGTATATATAGTTGTGTATAGAGCTATATCTTAATATATATGGCGGCATTTTAGGAATATATAATTATATACCCAGCAAAAAAATCCATTACAAAAAAGTTATTTTAAAAGCACTCCGAATAGCATCAACTGATTGTGAGTAGTTACAATTTAGCTTTAACACTGATTTATTTTACACGTGATGTCCCATGTTGTCAGTAGTTCAATTTCAGCATATTGTTAGTAATTTAAAAGTGATTACATGATATTAATAAAAGTATGGTTTTTAGATACACATTTTCATCACATCAATTCGAGTACATTTTGTTTGCATTTTTAGAGTGATTTAGAAATACTCTTTATAATATATAATATAATACATTTTTCAAAGTGATTTAAATGTGCTTTTTATAATGTCTGAAATATCATATTTTAATGTTTAGCCTTTACAGAACCCATTTCTGAACCTATTGTGTAACCAAAGCTTCAATTTATTATTATTTGTAGGACAATATTAAGGAAACACTTCTTTTGCATCTGAATCAATTCGATTAAGTCAAGATCAGACAAAACCAATTTTTTTTTTTAATTTTTGTTCAACAGTTTTTTAAATAAGTTTGTAACATGTTTACTTCAGTCGTTAAATTCGAAAAAGCCACGATATTGAATTAAATAAGATTAATACATTAAAACCGAGTTTTTGGGATGTCAGTTAAACTTGGTTTAGTTAAAACGAAAACGAAAAATAAAATAGATTTTAGAAGCAGTATTCCAATTATAAACTGCGTTAAACTAAGTTTAAAGATAATCTACATCCTAAAAGCTGGGCCTAAAAGTTATATGTAACCCTCTGATTGATTATTTTTTTTAAAACATTACTCAAGGAATTTTCAGAATATTAAAGCGTACAGGGAAACTATTTTTTCATTTTACAACTCTACAGTAATAAGGCCATCATTATAAATTTGCTGAATCCGCAGATCTATGATTGAAATTTTAGCTTTAAATTCATTAAAGAATCCGAGAACAGTTGGAGGACAGTTTTTCCCAAGACATATTTCGAAGGCGAATACCATGTCGTCATTTGAATTTTGCAAGTCAACCATCGTTAGCTTAAAATCAACTTTTTCATTAAACGATGCATTAAGTTCCAACGCTATAATTTGCAATCGTGATTAGTTAAATTCTTATGTTGAAGAATTTCATTTAGCAAAATTTTAACTTTAATTAAAATTTGGAACTTTAATGTACATTTTAAAGTTGACGGCAGTTATTTTTTTAAATCTATTTTTAAGTTAAGAAATAATATATTTTTTGTCACTATAGAATTATTTATTTAGCTTGATTTTACGACTTTTAAGGTGTAATAGCAATTAAAGCATATCAAAATTTAAAGCAGGTGTCATTTATAGAACTTTTAATATATAAGCAAAGGTAATGGACCAACTAGAGATCAGCGATCCGGTGATTTTTGAATAACGCTGCTACCAGTATCGTGATTTTCAAATCACCGTTCTTTTAAACAGTGACCGTGATCACGGGTTTGTAATAGAGATGGGCGATCTGGCGATATTTTAGTAACATTGTTCTCAGTGAATGTGATTTGCAAATCGTTGTTCTTTTAAACTGTGATCGTGATCACGGTTTTTCTATGGAAAAGACTGCGATTTTCTGATAAATAAACGAAATAATATTTATGGCGAGTTTTTAAGATGTCAGTTAAACTTGGTTTAGTTAAACCGAAAACGAATTTTGTCAGCCATTTCAAAGTTTATTAACAAAAATTTGACGGAAAAACTTTTTCTCGAGTATAATTTATTTCTTTATTGAATTAAAACAAAATAAACCACATTTTAAAAGCACTATTCCAGTTACAAACTGCGTTAAACTATGTTTTATTCAGAAGAGTGTGAAAGCAAGTCACTGTTATTAAAAAAAACATGTATTACTGTGCACAATGAAGTTTGCAAGAAAGAATAGTACAAAAATATTAAAAGAACGACATTCCGAGTAACTGCGACTTGAAATATTTGATCACTGCCGTTACCAGTGATTTATCAATAACTGTGATTAAATCACCGGTATGAAAATATCGCTCATCTCTAGGACCAACCTCTGTTCACGAACCTCTTGATTGGTATGTTTTAAACGATAAAATATGTTAACATTGCAACAAATTTTATTAACATATTTCTTTGGTGCACGGTGCAAAAGCACGCGAGCGACTGCATAGAGCCTTAACAATACATTTTAATTGTTAACTTTTATATATTTGCATTTAGTGAAAAGAATAATTCATATTTGGGTCATAGTCCAGGAGGTTCAATGGGATCCAATTCTTTATTTCCTTCCCTTTTTCTATGGGAACTGTAATTGAAGTATTTTTTAAAATATGTACGAATAATTAAAAAATATGTAAATAATCGTAAATTAATAAAGTATGTTAATAAAATTAACTATTTTGTTTTTTTAGAGATAAAAAATGGAATCTCTAACAAATTCGTAATTTACAAACAAATGCATTTACAACGAAAAAAAACAACATTATATATACATTTTTGAAAGTTGTTTTAAAGCACATACATTCGAAGCAGAAAAAGAGCACTTATCGCTCCATTATAACCAATTTAAAAGTTGTTTGTTTTGAATGACTTACACATATTTTTGCTGGGTATGGTATCATTTAAACAATATATAACTACCCTACGGGAAATTTTAACAAACTGTCACCGAACTGGCCCCTTTATATGAAATAGACTGGTCACTTTTACATGGCGTTGTCATAGGAGGGGGAAATTGACCCCTTGTGATATGTCACAAGACGAATCCTAGAACAGGTTACTGAACTCTCATAAAAAACAAAGTTCCGATATATTTTTATCAATTGTTTATCAATTTGTATCTAATTGCATCAGTTTGGAACTGACCTGATTAAATTATGTGTTAATCAGATGAAATTGTAAAAATTTCTTTTTTTAAATTTTCACAAAAAATATTTTTTAACCCCTTTTGATTTGGCCCTACATTAGTTGTTGGACGTTTTGGGACTCCGCAGCGCAAGGTTAACGATTTTATGAGCGCCGCTTTAGTTATAAAAGACAATATAAAGTCCAACAAAAAATTCTAAGTTATATTTTTCATCAAAAACTTTAATATTTGATACGTATTTGGCATCCAACAAGGATGGGTTAGTAATGCCTAAAAAAGTTTATATTAAATAACATATAAAATCAACAATTGAAATTTCCGCACTCTATTTGAATTGTATGAAACTTGCTATAACTTGGAATACTTTGTACAGCTAAAATTGGTGTTTAATTTGGGAAAAATTATCAAATTTGCTATAGACTTTCCGTACATATTTAGGTCTAACTTTTGTATTATTTTAGCTATGTGACTGGTTGATATATCACTTTAAAGCTTCTGAAAGCGTGCCTGAAGTTGGTCTGCAACTCATTCTTTAATTTGATAATTTCTGATTTATTAAAAAAAATTTAAATTTTTGAGAATTTTTCTACAATTAATTAATTGTTTCTATCCTTTTGTAATTGAAGCCATGATTGAGCCACGTGAATAGTTACTATTTTGAAATGAACTTTAACCATTTATCGTTATCAAAGGTCTAAAGCCATTTTATCTTAATACGCGGTTCGGGATACTTTTTCGTAGCCTTTTAATATTTTTGTATTAGTTCTTAGTTTTTTATCAATGACACTGTCAAATATCAGTTTGGTACTCCTTTTGGTTCCTGAGTTATAGTATAGTATTAAATAAAAAAAAACAGTTCGATTTTTCAGCATTTGTATGAAAAAAAGACCCAATAAGAGTGCCAGTATAAGATTTCGTAAAGGCAAAAATAATGTAATGAGGAACAACATAAGCGTGTTCGTTTACTTACCACAAGTTACTACTTTTACTACAGCTGCAAAATTTCAATATAAAAAGTAAACAAAACTTTCTAATGGTAGTAAAAGTAGTAAGAATTTCGACTAATCGAACACACCGCATATATTTTTTCAGAAATTTTAAAGAATCCATTTTTCTGTATACATATGACGATTTAAATCGCGGGATTTCATTAAATTAAACTTTGAAAATTTTACGAAAAACGTCGCCGGAGTCTGAAAAGTCCTCAAAATTTGATTGAGATGATTACAAGGATTTAACTCAGAGATTACTTTTTAACAACAATACAACAAGTTAATATTTCCTGAAAAGTTTTGAAATTATTTTCATTATTTTTATATTCACTTTATTTATTAGAAGCTGATTTTTTATACTTCAGTTATAAATTTTAACTAAAAACTTCTAATATTTAAAAAATTCTTGTTATTTAATTATTTTTTGGAATGTTTCGCAGACCTCCTAGGATGCGATTAGGGACGCTCAGGGGTTCGTGATCAACATTTGGAAAACTTTGTATAATTAAATTTTCATATCGGTTTTGGTATAGCTGTGGGAGTCAGATGTCGTTATTAACAAATAGAATTACTGGCCAATTTTGCTTTGACGCTACACCAAGATTCCGTATTTAAAAGTTAAAACACTTTGCAGGTTGGGAGGAAGTGCAGGATCTAACGCTAGTCAATTACTCGCAGGCAATCAAAAATTGAGTATTTCAAAAGAAATTATTTCAGGAACATAACTATATACTGTACGATATCAACATGTATACTCAGGATTTCCGAAAGACAGACTGGAATAAGTTCAATACGATCCTTTGGAAAGACCTAAAAAAGAACTCCACCATATCTTTCCGAATGAATTTTGGAAAATTTCAAGTGAAATTAATTGTGAATTCTATTTGGAATTTGTCAAATTTGATCTTAAATCTGAACAAAAATAACGGTAATTAATTGTTTTCTTACAATATTGAGAAAATTTTAAGAGAAATTTCGATTTTTTATTTCGAAATGAGAAAATTCTAAAATATAGTAGCATTTACCACTTCAAATTTAGAAAATTCCATTAGAAGTTCAGTTCTGCAATTTTAATGAAAAAAATTCAAAATAAAATTTAGTCTTTTTCCCATTTTTTATAATTTAAATTTTAATTTAAATTATAAAAATGAACAACTTTCCCATTTTGTATCAAAGACACAATCACAATATACAAAAAATGTGATTTTTCCCCAAGAAAAATAATAGTCTGGAACATTAAATTTGCGTGAAAACAATCTCTACTCAGTTTTCAAGTGAAAGTCATTGTCGTGGAAAATTATCATTACCTTATATGGAGGAGTATAACAATTTTTTCACGTGAAATCCGAACAACTTACGGTGCTTAACTATCAAACAGTATTTTACTTTTAAAGTCGACTTTATATTTAAACGGCTTTGTTCATTTTGTGTATGAAAATCCTAAAGAAATATTTACATTTTCAAATATTTTAATTGGTTGAAAATAAATTAACCAATCAGAATGCTCCAAAAATAAACTAGGTCAAAGCATACTGCCACCCAAAAGTTTAAGTAAAGTCAACAAAAATATAATTTTATCGGGCCATTTTTCGGATCAAATGGTACATGGATGTCTCTAAGTTATATATTACAATATAAAGCTCCATATTATTTTTTTTTAATAGGGAACATACCATATATAGTGCCATTTAAACAATATATGGTCATATATGGTAACTCAACTACAATATTAACTTTTTAGAAGCTATTAATTGTATATCAGAAATTTTAAATATATTTCAGAACTTGTTGATTGTTTATCATAGTTAATAGAGAAAAATTTCTAAATTACATTTCATAATTTCTGAAATAGAATTGATAATTTCTGAAATACAGTTTGATAATTTCTGAAATACAGTTGTGAATTTTGGAAATACAATTAATAATTTCTGAAATACAAGTGATAAAACTGAAATTCAATTGACTAGCTCTGAAACACAATTCATAAATCTGAAAAATAATTGATAAGTTCTGAAATACAATTGATAAAACTGAAATTCAATTGATTATTTCTGAAATACAATTGATAAATCTTAAAAATAATTGATACAATTGAAAATGGAGTAGAGCGTTAAAATGATGTAAATAAAATTATTTTTTTAAAAAAATTCAATTTAATAAAAAAAAATTTAATTTTATAAAAACATTTATAGAAAACAAAATTATTATTTTATAAAAAGAAATTCATTTTATAAAAAAAATGCATAGCCGTGAACGGTATCGAACTCTAGACCTTCTGAGTTTAAACCTTATTTTACCAAAATATTGTAATTTTTATAAAATCAGTGCTCTGCGAGTGTATTATTTCTTGAACTGTTGTCAATATCTGTCTGGGATCTTATTTAATCCCAAATAAATGGAGATCTTAAGTAGTACCCAAATATAATGCGGGATCTAATTTAATCTGTAATTTTTCAGGATTGTCTTAGATGTCAATCCCCAAATATATTGCTGTTTTTAATTCGATCTGCCATTTTAATACCGATATAAATTTCTGGATCTAATTCGATCTGCAATTTATGGGATATATTAAGATCTTACCAATTCCACAAATTTATCACTGGATTTAATTCGAGCTGCAATTTATCGGAAAAGTTAAGATATTACGCAATCCCGAAATATATTACTGGATCTAATTTGATCTGTCATTTTTTGGATAAATTTAGATCTTACTTAATCCCCAAATATATTGCTGGATCTAATTCGATCTCTCATATTTTGTTCAAATTAGATCTAAGCTTATCCACAAATATATTGCTGGATCTAATTCCATCTGCCATTTTTCGGATCAATTTAGATTTAAGTTTATCCCCAAATATATTGCTGGATCTAATTCGATCTGCCACTTTTTCGGATCAAATTAGATCTAAGTTTATCCACAAATATATTCCTGGATCTAATTCGATCTGCCATCTTTGAGATCAAATTAGATCTAAGTTTATCCACAAATATATAGCTGGATCTAATTCGATCCGCCATTTTTCGGATCAAATTAGATCTAAGTTTATCCACAAATATATAGCTGGATCTAATTCGATCCGCCATTTTTCGGATCAAATTAGATCTAGGTTTATCTCCAAAGATATTATTGGACCTCCCAATTTTGAGATATAACTTGATATTAGTTTATCCCCATATATACAATGGCATCTAATACGATATCATTGGATCTAATTGGATCAGCTAGATATTACAGCAGCAGATCTTAAACAATATCAAATTTGATATGATTAGATATTGCGCGAGATCAATTTTTTTACTCGGGAATGCAAAAATTTTACTTTTTGCAAAATTTAGTTTTTTGATGCAAAACAAAAAAAAAACCCAATGTAGGAAAATAAATTTTGCAAAATGTAAAATTTTTTCATCATTAATTCGTTTGCAGATTGTACTGAAACTAAAATTTTATAAATTGAAAATTAAAAACTGTTTTTCTTAATAAAGAAAAAAAAACTTCTTTTTTTTGTGTAAAAATTTTTTTTTCTACAAAAAAAACTTTCTTTTTTTTGTACAAAAACTTTTTTTTTATTTTTTCTGTTTCTTTTTTGTTTGGAGTTGAAAATAAAAAAATATCATTTGTATAAAAATAGCATTTGTAAAATTAATACTAGACGTCTCTATTGGTTGTTAGGTGAAGACTTAAGCGGCACAACATTCTTGATTTAGCATTTTGTCAATAAATTAAATCTTTTCAAAGTGTAAATACTCATTTCTAAAATGTTCTTATAAATACTCATCCATTTGTAAATAGTTGTTTAAGTACTATAAAATCTTTAATTAATATGTTGTTGCTCTCACTCGAGTTCAACAACTAGTGTAAATATTACTGTATTCAGTTGATCTGTTATTTTAAGTAAATGAATGTTATTTTAGTTTGACTCAAGATCATAAATTAATATCACTTTCTGTTTAAATTATTTTCAAATCAAAGAAAGATGATACAATTTTTACAAGTAAATTACAAAGAATAAAAATTATTGAAAAAATTCGATAAGACCAGCAAGGCAGAATGCGCATTTTCGGCTTTCGCTACAAAGCCATCATCAGTGCCTTTCGCCTTTGAGTGGGTTAATATTTTGATAATCGTCTACTTATATGAATGTTGAAAGCAAATCGAGTTTGTTATCAACAACTCAACTTAGACTAACATCAACGAAATTTAACAATGCTATTTTTATCCTTTTGTTATTATTACTCTTTTTTGCTTTGAACCTTAATTCTTAAGATATCTCAGCTGATTCTATTCAACTCTGTGTATGATAAACACAGGTGTTTGAATTACAACGAACCGTTTTGCTTATTAACCTTAAATGGATAGATTGTAAATAAAGTTTATTATGAAAAAAAAATATTTTTGTAACCGAAAGAAAAAAACTGTTTTTTTTTTTTATTAAAATATACTTTTCTAATACCACAAGAATTAACTGTAAAAACAGTAGTTTTTACCCATTTTGTCAGTTGTTTTAAAATTTTTCTATATAAAAATTTATCAGTTAATTTTACGATATTGGTAGTTATTTTTAATGTATTTGTTAGTTATTCTTCAATAGTTAATAATCGCGTTTTGAAGTGCATATACTTACCTTTGTTTTAACTGTCACTTTCAGTAGATGCTACCGACAAACTTTTTTGAGTGTACAATTGATTTATCATAGGAGGACAGCACTCCCACTTCAACATTTTTCAGTACTTTTTGAACGAATGCAAAACGTCACTACAATTCAAATTTTAAATAGCAATTTTTCACAAATTTTATTTATTTTTTTAAAGTTTAAATTAAAAACAAATTATTTAATTCAAATACTTATTACAAGAAAAATTAACGGCATCTGTTTAGAAATAAACGGCATCCAAATCACTTCTTAGGACATTTTTGGAGCAACAATGCTCTAAAAGCAATAATTAAGTGATTTTTTGGACGTTGTTCAGAAGATGAATGGGGGAAATGTTTTTAGTTGATCTGTTATTTTAGTTTGACATTGACACGGTGCAAAAATATAATTTAATAACATACATTTAAATTTAACGGTTCGTTGTAATTCAAAAATCTGTGTTTATCATACACAGAGTTGAATATATTCAGCTGAGATATCTTAAGAATTAATGTTCAAAGTAAAAAAGAGTAATAATAACAAAAGGATAAAAATAGCATTGTTAAATTTCGTTGATGTTAGTCTAAGTTGAGTTGTTGATAACAAACCCGATTTGCTTTCAACAGCCACATAAGTAGACGATTACCAATTTATTAACCCACTCATAGGCGAATGACACTGATGATGGCTTTGTAGCGAAAGCCGAAAATATTCTGTCTTGCTAGTCTTATCGAATTCTTTCAAACATTTTTATTCTTTGTAATTTACTTGTAAAAATTGTATCATCTTTCTTTGATTTGAAAATAATTTAAACAGAAAGTGATATTAATTTATGATCTAGAGTCAAACTAAAGAACATTCATTTACCAAAATAAAAGATCAACTAAACATTCCCCTCATTCAAAATTACGTATTAATAATATAGTAGTCATTAATACAGGCCAATAAAGTATTTTTTTTTAAATAGGGTTGGATTTCTCGAACACCTGATAAGACGGAATAATTCTAAGGTCGTATTAGGATTCAACAAGCCAACTGCCGTTAAAATTCGAGAAATCGAATTGCTATTTTTCAAAAATCTCTCAGTATATTTAATATATTTTGCTCATCATCTAAAAATTAATAAAAAATGATTTATCATAGAAATAAATTATCATCAGAGTTCGCTCTTTGTTATTGGGAGAATTCTTTTTAATTAAAATTGATTGTTCAAGAAATTAATTGTTTGTATTTTTTTCGATTTTAAAAATATATACATATTTATCTTTTTGCCCAAAAGAACTTAAGTCACCTTAAAACAATTTTTAAAATTTTTTAGGACCAGGACCTGGTCTATATAAATATTCTAGTGGCATAAAAGGATACTCCGAAGGAGCAAACAATTTTTCCATTTTGCTGCATCTCGCTTAGTTTTGAGATATAGGCCTTTTTATGAAATGGATTTTTTGATTAAAAATTCCTCAAAGTCCAACGTCCAAGGGTTCATCAAGGCCAATTTTGAATAGAGACTACCTTTTCACGGTGCTTTGTATAGTTAGGGGTAATCAAGAATTTTCGTCCATTTTGCTTTATCTCCCTTATTTTTCTAGATATCGGCCATTTTAAAAAATCGGGAGGGAAAATTTTTTTTAAAACTTCGGATATACTAGTGACGCCATCTACCGGGTAATGGCCAAACCATGAAAATATTATATTTTAAAAATTGTGTAAAATTTAACAAATGGGGTTTTCAAAATTAGTAATAAATAAGTTAGTAAATCTACACTCAAAATCAGTTAAAGTACTGAGGTAAAAGTATTTTCTTAAATGCAGATAACTAAAATCTTTGTTTAAATCAGTGTTTGAACTAAAAATTTTCTAAAAATTAGTCAAATCGATTTGAAACTGGTTTGACAAATTTTTTTACTGACGTATTATTTTAAGTGTAATGATTTAAGATTTGATACAATTATATCTTGTGGAGTATTGTAAAATGGGACACCAATATATTTTCATATGACTATATCAAAATATATTTAATATTGCAATGTTATATTAACCAGATCCTCCGTTTTTCGAATCAAATCTTATGTTTTTAAATATAATTGTCTTAACCTGAAAATGGTGGATCTGGTTAATCTAATATCATATAATTAAATATATTTTGATATAATCATATAAAAATATACTTAGTTTGACATTTGACAATACTCAACGAAATATAATTGCCCAAAAACCATAACTGATTAGGTAAAAATAATGTTTGCTAGTGTTATTACTAGGGCAAGGAAATTCATACACTTAAAAACCTATAATATGCGCCTAAAAAATGCAGCTAAAAAAAATATGTATTAAAAATATGAGAAACATGGACTAAAAGCACATAATTTTGCAAAAATAATGCATTTTAAAACACAAATTTTTTTTTTTGTTTTTCCAATAGTCACAGAACTCAACGCTTTTTCTTAGGTCAATGAGAATTTTGAGAATGCCTATTTTTCAAAATAAGAAAATATATAAATATTTTTTTTAATATATTTTGTTTAAATCAAAATGTGTCCATTTTTTATATTTCAAACACATTAAAAACTGCAAATCAAAATGAAAAATATACATTATAATGTACAAAATATGCTTTAAAAAGAACCTAAATATTCATCTGAAGCCAAAATATGCAAAAACATGCATTTTTGTTAAAATATGTAGAAATATGCAGCTACAAATCGATGTCATTTTAATTTAAAATTGATGATTCGAATAAATATTTAGTCTACATTAGTTTTGAAATATCGAGAAAAAACATGCACATGGAATTCCTCGACTTAGTTATTACAAAGAACATATTAATTACGCCTAACTCTGATCAGACACTAAAATTTATGAGACTCCCTCTAATCAACATATTTTAAATTTTAAAAACTCGTGTTTGTCACAGAACTCATTTGTAGCATTAACCTTGGTTTCATACAAAAGAACAGCAAATTTTAATTAGAAAGTAATAAATTGTAACGTTTTTATACACTTATAAAAAAAAGTTAGTACAAAAGTGTGTTAAACGCGTTCTCTTATTTTGTCTTAAAATTTAGGCTTGAACTAATTTTTTGTAAATCCAATGTAGCATAACAATTAATTTTATCCATATTTGAACTAATTTTGCATGCTAATTTTAATAATTTGTTTTTTTTAATTTTAAAAATTTTTCAGCAAAGTTAAACCACAATTATTTCCAAATGATTATATTTTTTGCCTTTGCTATCAATATCACATTCATAGAGATGGCGCTATATGTCTATATTTTTTATTGTATACACTTAAAATAATACGTCAGTAGAAAAATCTGTCAAACCGGTTTCAAATCGGTTCGACTAATTTTTAACAAATTTTTATTTAAAACACTAATTTAAGCAACGATTTTAGTTATCGTCATTTAACACAATACTAAAAATCCTCAGTACTTTAACTAATTTTGAGTGTTAATTTTCAAAATTATTTAAATTTTACAAAATTTATTCATGAATGAGGGAATATTTGTTGATCTCTTATTTTTAAGTAAATTAATGTTCTTTTTAGTTTGACTCTAGATCATAAATTAATATCACTTTCTGTTTAAATTATTTTCAAATCAAAGAAAGATGATACAAATACGTATTCTGTATTGCTGGTCTTATCGAATTCTTTCAAATATATTTTTATTATTTTTAATTTACTTGTAAAAATTGTATCATCTTTCTTTGATTTGAAAAGAATTTAAACAGAAAGTGATATTAATTACGATCTAGAGTCAAATTAAAAAGAACATTCATTTACTTAAAATTTATTCATGTTACTGGTATTACCCGGTAGATGGCGCCACCAATGTATCTCAAGTTTTAAAGATGGCTATTTCGTTCAACTTCCAAAAATGGTTCATATCTCGAAAACTAAGCGAGATAGAGCAAAACGGAGAAAATGTTTGCTCACTGGAGTGCCCTTATATGACCTCACATGATATGGACTAAGCCCAGGGAGGGACCCGAGACCCTAAATTTTAATAAATTCTACGACTTAGTATAATTACAGATAAAACTGTAGTTTTACAAATTTTTTACTTAAATTTAGATTTGTTAAATTTAACAAAAGAATTTGTTAAAATCAAAAATTTTTATTTTAAGCCAAAAAACAGGAACAAATTTTGTTAAAGTAAAAAAATTTTACTGTCCAGCCAACAGACGTATTATTTTGAATGTAGTCATAAGATTGCTTATATATCGGAAACTAAGCGAGATAGAGCAAAATGAACAAAAATTCGTTACTCTGTAGTACTAAGTCCTTATCAGCCACCTATACTCCCAATAATAAATATGGCCCTCGGGACAGATCCGATGAGTCCAGAAACCAAGATTTTAAGTGACATTTTAAAAGAAAATTTCAGTTAAAACAGGTTAAGTTTCTGTTAAATTTAGCTCAGATTTCTTAGCTAAGTTAACTAAAATTGTCTGCATATTTAGCAGTATCCAAAATTTAGCTTATCTAAATTTAGCAGACCTGATTTTCAACTTTATTGAAAATTCTGCTGGCGAAAATATAAGTAGTACTTTCTATTATTTTAACAGAATTTTGAACTACATATTTTCACGGCCTTTTTTCATGAGTGTACAAGCATTTTCTATATAATAGTAAATGTTTTTTTAGTTCTCTTGCAAAATGTGTTTTTTTTTAAATAAGTGCTTTAATGAAAAACTTTCAGATATGTGTAACATAAATCCTGTATTTATAATTAAATTTTATTTATATCACGCAAAATTACTAGGAATCAAAAACATATGAAAATGTCATCCCACCTGGAAACAATCAACAATTACAACAATCACAAGCACCAGCAATTGTAAGACCACTTCATGCCAAAGACTATACATTTTTAGATATTGAACTTAAATGTGGGTTTCTACAGGTAAGTTTATGTTAAACAATATAAAAAAACACGCCATAATTCATGAAACACAGATAGAATTCACAGTTTAAGTGCTAACGCCCTACAGTTGTAAATAAGAAGAAATTTTGGAGTTTAAGCCAAATTTATGACAAATGCTACTTTACTACTTAAAATACTTACAAGCAATATATCCCAAACGGTACACGCTGATTTGAATGAAACTGGGATATCTGAAAGAGAATAAAAATCTAAGGTTGGCCTGTTTAGGGGTTTAGAAGTTGGGTCAACTATGACACCATTTTGCATTTTTTTAACTTTTGAAAATTTTTTTTAAGGAACTATAAGCAAATGTGGTATCCCTCGATACGAATTTCCGAGGTGCACCAATGAAAAAAAATTTAAAAAGACGACCCCTACATTCGGCAAGCAATATATAAAAAAAAATATCTACTGGGTTTATCGATAAACTTTCTTAGCAAAAGTTTAATGATTTTTTGCGAACTTTAATTTTCTGACATTAGGGTCGTACATTAGGGTTGTAGCAACTGAATTTTTTTTTTGAAACCTCCTTGCAAAAATACCTCATATTGGAGGGTGTACGTCGCACTTTTTTTTGCCTGTAAGGTGGTACGCTCTAAAGTCTATAGTTTTTATGGAGAGGAATACAAGGTTCACGAACTTATCCTTATTTAATTAAGGTGGACGCGTATATTTTCTTTATTCTTTATCAAATTTATGATAAATGCTAATTTATACTTCAAATAGCATGACCTGTGAATACCCTCATTGTTTAAAATGTAATAAAATAGGTAAATCAAAAATTAAAAAACTCCCATTGGGACTCTTCAGAATATAAGCCATTTTCACAACTTGCAAGATATATCAGATATTTTTCAATGTCGTTAAAACTCGTACATCAAGTGTGATTTTTTCCTACATTTGGTTAAGCGCTTAACTGGATATAGAAAGTCCGAAAAAAATTTTCGCATTTTTTAATGCAAAAATTAAAACAATTGTTGTAATGTTTATATTTTTCATATTTTTATCATTCTTAAAGAAAGTTCAGTATTAATTTTAAGTTAGGGTTGGTTATCGTTTCAATTTCAAAATAAGGGTAATAGTCTACCATGCTAAAACAAAAGAATTAAATACTTTAAATCCTACAAAGCTGCATGTGCAGTAAAAGCTAAATTACGAATCAAAAAATATTTTTGTAGAAAATTGTTTTTAAATAAAAACAGAACTAAAATGTATATGGATGATATCAAAAAATGTGATAAAAACCATGTAACCAGCTAATTTCTAATGCATGGATTACATTTGAGTTATATATTTTGATATATATCAGCGCATTGTGACCTGTTTTACAAAATTTATAACAATCTGACGAATTTTTGGTTAATACATAAAATTTGTGGCCAATTTTAAAGGCCAAATGTAAACTCCGTAACCAGTAACTCATAAGGTTTTTTAACTTTATTAGCTTATATTTTCATAACCAATGAAGCTAAACACTAACTGTAAGAATTTTTATGAAGAGGAAAAGTAACATTTTTAATAAAAATTAATACATTTTACAAACTTTTCCGTATGTCTATGCTAACACGACTTCAACTCTGTAACGGTTTTTCGTCATAATTTTTGATAAAAATTTTGGAGTTATCTATTATTAATTAAATTGCGAAAAGTATAAGGTTATATATACTCAAATGATCGTTGGACTGTAAACAATCATCTAGTATAACAGACTTGAAGTTTTTCTGCAGCATGTAACATTGTCGAGATGAAAAAGATGTCTTTAAAAGATTTGAAAAAATGTTGTAAACTCCGTTCCTAATTTTTACACCAAACTATTTAACGAAATAAAAAAACGATGGCATATTTGGATTCACCTTGTAGGCATCTTACGATTTTGTTTCGGAAAGAAAATTCGGACAAAGCGTTTCTGAAAGAAAATGAAAAAAGTAGCCAAATGTAAACTCCGTAACTGTAAACTCCGTAACCAAAACTGTTTGCATCAGATTGCGTTCAAAAAAATATAGGTAAATGTTTAAAATATTTTAAAATAACCATAAACAGACGTGATTCAACTAATATTTATGCGTCAAAAGACGATTCAACTAATAATTTTGCGACAAATCAAAAAAAGTTATCAGTTTGTTACCCTAAACTGCTGGAGCGAAAAACGATTGATTTTGAATTTCATTGGTTTGGAATCGATATTTCGAGCCATTACTGACATTAGTTCGACAAATTAAGTTTGTTTCACACAATTTAAGAATTTTTTGATCGCGAAATGTTATGTTTTTAATATATTATTTTGTAACTGCGCAACCGCTGATTGAATTTTAAAAAATTTTATATTTTTGAAAAGCATTTAAAAGGAGCAAAAATACAAAATTAAAAATAAAAATTTTTTTCGCGGAATGAATTGTATTTTTATTCGCGAAACAGCCAATTTGATAAACACAAATTGTATATTAATGAAAAGCATGTTGAAACCCCAAATACGAAAAACTAATAAATTGAAGAAAATTCGTACGCAATTTTTTTTGTTATGTCTTTTGCTTGTGAAAATGTTAACTGCGTTACCACAAAAAAAATTAAAATTGTGCAAAAAAAGTTATTGCGACAACTTGTAGAAGAGATTTTTTGCAATTAGGTTTATAATGACTAAACTTACTGATTCCATTAAGAAAAAACCGAAATATTAACACTTTTTGTTTCTCACAAATTTGGCCCAAAAACTTATCACATTTTTTGATTTCACACATATGCTTTTAAATTATTAGGTGCAATTAGGGTTGCCATCCGTCCTCTTTTCCCCGGACACCGTCCTCTTTTTTAGGGTGTCTGGGGCAGTCCTCCTTCTTTTTCAGTAAGTGTCCGGGGTTGCCCTACTTTTTGCACTTTTCTCCATAAGCAGGCTACTTTCTCGTCGTTATATCAATTGACTTAGCATCACTTATTTTGATTGCCAAAATGTGAAGCTTATCAGCAGTGACCCAACTGTTGACTTTTAAAAAAAAACTCAACATTGCTTTTAATGATGAAAATGTATTTAATGAATTCTTTGTCATGAAAAATTATGTAAAAAACTTAAATTCAATTAACACGACTAATAAGTTTTGGTGGCATTTTTTTTATTAAAAATTATGTTTTTTATGAAATGAAAAAATTTGCTGAGATCTATTTTTGCTTACCAGCACAAAAGGACAACGAAGATCCAGAGCTTTTAAAAATTAATTGCTTTTTGAATGAATTCATTGAATTCGTTCAGTCAATTAAAAAAAAAATAAAATTACGTTCAATGAATTAAAAGAAAATACGCTCACTGAATTAAAAAAAAATACGTTCACTGAATTGAATAAAAAAATTACGTTCACAGAATTAAAAAAAAATACGTTCACTGAATTGAAAAAAAAATCCGTTCAATTAATTGAAGAAGAAAAATTACGTTCACTGAACTCAAAGCCTATTTTCTGCCGTTCAGTAGAAGAAAACATTTATTTATAAATAAAATTTGTAATAGAGAAATCCGATGTTTTCTGGAACTTGATTTTTTAATCATGTAGGTTGATAAACTGCATCGGGTTTCTCTAACACTTAATATATAATTTGTTTATTTTTACTAGCAAACGCTGTAAAATTGCTTAGTACTCGTATTACAAAATTTATTTATAAATTCATTCGTAACAAAATAAATCGAACAAAAACAAATATGAATTAATTCCATTCAATCTATGGTGCTTTGTGAATTAATTCACCGAATTTTTAATTCAGAATTAAAAAACTTAATTAAGGAATTAATTCTTCAAAGCTCTGCGTAGAACTTATATTATCTTTAATCAAGGCGCAGTGGACCCCAAAAAGAAATAAATTGAATCCAGAAACTATTTCTGATATTATTAGAGCCAAATATAATTTTGATATGAATTGTCAAGAGTTTTATGAATATTTGAAGAAATGCGACAGTAATATATTGATTCAAATTGGAAGCGTTGAAAAATATTCATGAAACTCTTGATAATTCGTATCAAGAAATTATAAAAATGTAGATTCCCGAAAATGTGTGCAAAAAATTTGTTAATCGTTGTTTTTTTTTTTTTTTTTGTTTATTCGGGTACTACTAATTTTTATTCAGAATGATTTGTTATCTTTTTTGTGAAGTTTTTTTAATCAAGGCCCAGTGGACGCCAGAAAAAAAATTTAATCCGGAAACTATTTCTAGTTATATTTCTGATATTATTAGAATCAAATAAAATTTTGATATCAATTTTCAAGAGTTTTATGAATATTTGAAGAAATGCGATAGTAATATTTTGATTCAAATTGGAAACGTTGAAAATAATTCATTAAACCCTTTACAATTCGTATCAAGAAATTATAGAAATGTACATTCCTGAAAATGTATGCAATGAAATGGTTAATAGTTATGGTTTTTGTTTGTTTATTTGTGTACCATTTATCTAAGGATAATTTGTAAATCCATAGAATTTTTTAGTATGTAAGGATAATTTGTAAATCCATTGACATAAATAAATAAAAAAAAAAATTTAAGTTCAGAATGATATTTTTAGTTTTTTGTGAATTTTTTTTAGTGGGAATAATAAATTGTTTTATTTATAAAATACATTGTTATTCGTATATTTTATCGCGTTGTTGATTTTTGAAAATTAATTTATTAAAAAAAAAATTGTACTCTTTTTTAAAGACAAATGTCCTCCTTTTTTAAGGTTGACGTCCTCTTTTCTCAAAATGGAAATGGCAGTACACTCAATCAAAAAAATTTTTAATGGCTACCGAAAATTTTGCTGTTATTACGGAAAATTTAACTTTTTTGAGCCCTGCGTTATTTTTTGCTAATTTAAGCAATACATGTCTGCTGATTTGTAGTACAATAAAATTAACATAAATAATTAATAAACGCTAATAACTTTCAGTCAATTTTTGTAAACTCCAATCGAAAATCAATCTGCTGAAATAAGCAACAAAGTGTACTAAAAAATAAACAAATATAATCTTCAGATTAACTAAAAATCTACTGTAAAATACTTCACAGATGACGTACAGTCCAAATTGTTTAGTGATATTCCTCAATTTCAACATGTTAGTCATTAATATGGCATGGTGGGTTCAGACCTGGGGGTTAATCATTACATTTCAATTACAATTACTATTGCATGTAATGTATAATTGAGGTATCTCCAATTACAATTACAAAAATTGTAATTGTAATTAAGGATCAATTACAATTACAATCAGATGTAATTGTAATTGAAAAAATTCAATTCCAATTACTTGTAATTGTAATTTAAAAAATTTCATTACACATTACAAGTAATTGTAATTGAAAATGTTCAATTACATATTACAAGTAATTGTAATTAAGCAGTAATTAATTGCTTCCAATTTAACCGAATTCAATTACATTTTTTTAACTAAAAATTTTTAAAAAAGAATTCTGAAGTGTTTTGGATAGGTAAAGTTAACATAAATAGCAATAATGAGGGGGTTTTAAATTTTTTTATAGAATGCTTGTTAAAAAGGTTAACGATTGCATAAAATAATTTCAAAAGATTAAATTAAAGATATACTTGTTTCATTGATTATTAAATAGGATTGTTGTTATTATTTTGAATTTTGTTATGTGTACTTGATAATTTTTGTAATTAATTACTTCTTCCACAATAAATACATAAAAAAAGACATGATTACTTAGTTTTTTTATAATTACTTAATTGAAACACTTCGTTTTCAATTACATGTAATTGTAATTGGATTTTTTCAATTACAATTAAATGTAATTGTAATTGACATTTTTCATTACATTTTGTAATTAATTACACATGCAATTACACCATTACATGTAATTGTAATTGAAAAAAACTCAATTACAATTACATATTATTTTCAATTACAATTAAATGTAATGGTGTAATTGCATGTGTAATTAATTACAAAATGTAATGATTAATGGGTTAGGGTGTAATACAAAAATAACAAGTAATCGTTGTAAAAGTTCTTTGCTTTCGTTCTAATGACTATAAATAGAAGAAAAGAAAATGTTTAATACAACACACAAATATTTGTTTTACTACTAAAGCAATTTTCATTAAAGCAACAACTATAACATAGAAAAAAAATGGCAGGCTGGCCAGACTTGGGGTTTTGTCCCCAAATTTATGGATTTTTTGTTGGTCTTGGGGACAAAATTTTTCATTTGGGGACAGGGGATTTTTTGGGGATTTGAAAAGTATTTTAGGGATTTTTGGGGATATTTAAAATTCTTCATAAATTTTGAGGTTTATATTCACTTTGTATAGTTTTCAGAAAACATCAGTCAAGTTCGTTTGCATAATTTCAAAGAAAGTAGCAATTTCACCCTTTTATGGACTTTCTGTATTAATTTAAAGATTTTTAACATAAATACAAGAAATCCTTTCTGCCTGAGAGTTTTATATGATTAATGTCCCAGAATCTAAAATATTGTTTTTATAAAAAAAACATCATATCGATTGTGTATAAAAACATATTTTATTAAACAGACAAACTTGAAAAATTCAAATCTAAAAATTCTTTACAAATGCCTTAAAATTTCATTTGTTTAAATAAAGTAATAAAAATTTAAGGTTTTCTTCGTAAAAGTCCCTAAATTCCGAAGATTTTTCAAGACATTTATACAAAAGCAATCCAAGTATTTTTAAAAACAGTTATTGTTAGTGCTATGTTTTATATTTTGGGGATATTTTTAGATTTGTTTGGGGACAACGATAAAACGTATCTGCGAAGCCCGGTGCTTGGTAGTACTTGAAAATGTATTAATTGACAATCGTTGGTTCTAGGAAAGTTTTCTTTCATAAGTTTTTTTTCTATTTGTTGTAAAATTAATTGTGAATTCTATTTGGAATTTGTCATATTTGATGTTAAAACCAAACAAAAATAACAGTCATTGTAAATTGCAAAATCTAAAAAAAAAATTAAAAATAAAATCAAAGTTATAAAAAAAATTTTTTTTATTCGATTGTAAAAAATGTATTATTACTTCATTGTACTTCAAATTTGGAGTAAAATTGCAAACTTTTTATGAATTGGGGATACAATCAAATTTTCTGAGTTTTATTTCCAAATTAAGAATATATCAATAATAACATATATAAACTAAACAAGAATTCCAAAAAGGCAAAGAATTTTTGTAAACAAAATTTCCTTAAATATCCACTTTTTGTTAAATTAGCATATTTTTGCTAAGTCTAGCACTGGGTTTTGAAAAATTAGTAAAATGTTTTGTTGAAATCAGCAACTAAAATTAGTAAAAAAAATCAGTAATTTGTAATAATAGAATAGCATTAATTATTACTAAAAAAATTAAATTTTACTAAAAACAGTAACAAAAATGGTAAAATGCAAAAAATTTGTAAACTGTTTACACATTTTTTACTCACTTTTTTGTCTGAGTGTATAAAGGATATGATATTCCAAAGTTATACAAAATTATGTAAAATAAAAAAAATAAAATTGTTTTTGAAAGATTTGTTGTTTTTTTTTTTAATTCATGAAAAAATTGCAAAAGCCCTTTCCAAAAAGCGATGATTTTAACCCTTTCACTACCGACTTTTTGTTTGCGGATGTATCGTTATTTTGACTTCAGACTCTTGTTAAGAGTCCTCAAATTAGAAAAAAGTATGTAACATATTTTGCCCCCTCCCCCTCCTACCCACCAAAAATGACGTTCGAAAGTCGATTTTTTAAAAATGTTTTCCTTAAACATTCGAGTAGCCAAAAATCTTTTGGTTGGTTTTCTTCTCTTCATAAAACGAAGCTATGTGCCAAATTTCAATTATCTATCTTCATTAGTTTAGGAGAAACACCAAAACCCCGTTTTCAAAAATTAGACTTTATTAACAAATATCGCGACCATATTGCAAAGTTGAACTGCTTATACATATAATGATTTTTATTTGAAGTCCAAGATCCTAATAAACTTATTTGCAAAAAGTATAAAGTTTTCTTTGCACTCTTAAATTTTATATGTTCTTTCAAAAATGTGTACACTGTAGTGTACAAGGGTAGTGAAACAATTAATTTATGTTTTTAAAAAAATTAAAATCTCCTAAAATCTGAGTTTTGACCTTACACAGGGGCAATTTCATGTATTTCTATTTTGCCCTAATTTTCAGAATTGAAGTATGTAATCTTGTTTTTTTATATTCCGGCCAAAATCCGCTGAAAAAAGGAATTCATAAATTTTTTGTAGTTTTAAATCTCTAATATATTCTTAATATAACCTTAAAGTCCAATCGTTGATTTTTGAAAAAAATTCTAACCTATTTGGCACTAATTTAAAACGAGTTAGTATAGCACAATATAAAAAAATATTTCTTATGTGAGTTTCTCGGAACTTATAGAATAAAAAAATGTTTCTATTGTAGATTATTTCAGTAAATTTTAAAATTTGGACTTAGATTTCTTGATTAAGTGGTCTGCCACACATCATTTGCCGGGGTAAATGGTAATAACTCGGCTGGTTTTTAGCCGATTTAAGTTTTTATTGCGTTTTTACAAAATCATCGGAATGATGATTCCTTAATATTATTATTTCTAATTAGTTTTAAGATATCACCGTTTTTGAGAAAATATACAAAAAGTCATATTTTTCCCTTGTAATCCGTATTGCATCTTTTCAGATTGTCCTAATTTTTTCGAGGACGTAGTTTTACACCAAAATAAATATATCCAGGGGGTAGCCCTCAATAACTCAAAAAAAGTTTTCTGGAGCATCCTAATGTTCACGGAAAAAATTTCTATCGAGGGATACAACATTTGAATATAGTTCCTTTGAAAGAAGTGTATGAAAAATAAAAAAAAACAAAAATAGGGTCATTTCTGACACCAATTTTAAACCACCTTAAACCTTCGCGATTGCACATATAAAAAATAGGTCAACCTTAGTTTTGTATTCTCTATCAGATATCTGAGCTACATTCAAATCAGCGTGTACCACTTGGGGTACATTCCTTGTTAGTACGAACTGTGAATTCCATCAAATTGTTGCAGCTAAACTAAATTTTATAATTTTTGATTCTGTTATTAAAGCTAATAGAAGCAATGACATTTTTACACTACTCTGGCCACGTTATACATCGGAATATTTGCCCAGCATCAATTCTAATTACTAAAAGGGGTACCTGGAAATTAGCTGGTTTAGAATTTTTAGGTATGCTTACATAATTGGTACATAACAAATCAACTCTGATTATTTTCTAAGGATACTTTTCATTTTTCATCCAATGACGTAATTCTTAAATTAGAATAATCAAAATGGATCTTAAACAGAAAACAATATTTATTTTTTATTTGTAGAAAGAATGAATGAGACTGATATAAATGAATCCATCACATGCCAACCTTGGACAACACGCTTATCAAAAATGGCTCAGCCTAATTTGGATTTTATGCGTGAGTTAAACAAGTGACGATTAAGGTCCAGTTTTAGGATGTAGATTATCTTTAAACTTTGTTTAATATAGTTTTTAACTGGAATACTGTTTTTAAAACGTGATTTATTTTGTTTTATTTCAATAAAGACCAAAATTATAAACGAGTAAAAGTTCTAGAAATTTTTCGTTTTAAGTTAAACTAAACAAAGTTTAACACACATCCCAAAAACTCGGCCTAAGTCAAACAAGTAACGACCATTTACATATTTTAAACGTGGTGTGAGTATACTTGTTTTTAAAGTGATATATAAAAGGTTTTGCATTTAATGTTTTTGAAATTGTAAAAGGCAACTTTTGTAACATGTTTTTATGCAAATCTTATCAGGGGATATTAACACATTTTGGACACCCTGTTCCGTTTTCAACCCAGTATTTTTAAACGGCTGTATTTGTATTTTACTGGATAAAGATAATTTGAAAATTGTTAATAAATATCGTAAAAAAAATTTTTAGAACACTACTATTTAAAAAGTGAAACAAAGAAATTTACAAATAAGTTGTAAACAATATTATAGTCAAAATTAACATTTAACATTTATGAGTTCTAACCCAGTGTAGAAACGGTAATGACATATCACTATTTTTTGGACTAACAGTAATGACACCCACATACCTTCTGCATTATTTTAAAACATATAATAATGAGTTACTGATAATGACTTATTTTTATCATTATTTCAAATAGAAAATAATTTTCTAGATTTTTTTGAAAATTTTTTGAAATCTATTTTTAGACTCAATATTTTTTAACACTGGTAAGGATATATGTAACCACATATTTTTTGATTTTTTGTATGTTGGCGAGTAAGCTTACTTGTGTGCAGCAGGTCAATTATGTTTTTATTTATTAAATATTACATGTCGATATAGCTCAGATGGTAGAGCTATTGACTGGCAATCTGTAGACGCAGGTTCGATTCTCGCACCAGCAAATTTTATTTAAAAAAAAAAATACAATAAAAAATATTTTTTTATATAATTTATTTTTTTGAAAATCTATTTTTAGACTCATTATTTTTGTCAGTACTGGTAAGCACATAGGTAACGATATGTTTTTTGATTTTTCGTATGCTGGTGTGTAATCATAACTCATTATTTTCCGCAACATTCCCATATAAAAGTAATAAGAAATGTAATAACAAAAGTAACTAGTTACCATTACCAAGTATGTAGTTACATAACCACATATCTGGTAATGATTTTCTACACTGGGAAATAATGTTAAATGAGAACTAAATATCCTTTCATATATTAGAAACAATTTTGATCATTTTATCGCAAGGTTTTTTTTAAATTCCCTGAAAAATAATTTCCAAAATCAAATAGAGTGATGGAAGGACGTAACCGTGGAGGGAAAATTAATTCTGAACAGAATTTCTCTCTATTTTTATGTGTTTTATGAGTTCAATACATCCCAGTGAAGAAAATCATTACCAGATATGTGGTTATGTAACATTTGAATTTTTCTGTTATGTTTGCCTGCGTGACAAAAAAAATCAAAAAATAATATTTATAAATTTTTAAAATATAATTAGTTAGAAAAAAATAATTTTAAAAATAATTTATTTAAAAAAATAACATTTGAAAACCACAGCTTTTCAGTAAAATATTCAAAAAGTATGCTTAAAAAGATAAATTTTTTACAAAAAATTTTAATAATTTAAAAATTTTATTTTTTTTGCAAAAAAAATAGAAAAATCGCTGCTCACTTATTCTGGGCCTACACTAAGAGAGCAGCGATTTTTTCCATACAATTTGACATTTAAAAATCGCTGGGCGTAGCTGTTGTGAGATAGAATCTATTTTATTTTAATGCCGGTTTTTGTTATTCTCTCATTTTTTCTCTCTCATACTCTCACCAATGTTGTCAACTCTATTGTTATTTTTGCTGGTTTTCACTACATTTTGTAATATCAAAGAGTACAACTAACAAAGGCAATCAATGGCTCTTCTGACTCTTTTTCTATTTTTTTGCAAAAAAAAAAATTAAAATTTTTAAATTATTAAAATTTTGTTTTCTTGATTCAACTGAGATATTGAACATTATTAGTAGCTCGTTAGTTCAACGTTTAGCATTGTATATTATGTTTGCAGTAAACTAAGAGACATATGAGTGGCATAAAGTCTCCTTGTTATATATAACACATGCTCAATTATGTAGCTGCCGCTGTACGTCGTTATTTCGGGCGCGTTTTTTCTCAGAGCGTAAATCGCTAGCCTCTGCGCTCTTATTCTGGGCCTACACTGACTCGGTTGCTACTAACTCGCAATTCGGCTGCTCGAACCGAATTTAGCTGTCAAAACCGAATTACTTTGTCACTAAATAGTGACAACTGAATTATTAGAATTAGAGGTTGTCGGTTGCATAGTATAATATAGTAGCTTTACTCTTTTTCTATCATTTGAAAAAATGAAGTAGTGTTTGTAATTTTACTTATACATATGGTTCTTAATAGCACTACAACTACATGAGATAGGCCCAAGCTCTTAATTTTTTAATGAGTGGGGATACTATAGTATACTATGGTCGGTTGTGACAACAAAATTCGGTTGAGGCAACTGAATTACGAATTTGTGGCAACCGAATCAATTCGATCGGAAAAAAATCGGTTGTCACAACGGAATTATTACGAGAGTGTAGGGCGAAACTAAAATATAACTTTTTATACGTACGTTATATTTCAACGTAGATAACACTGTGCAACCCCATATAGGAGTGTAGATAATTCCAACACCAAATGAAAGTACTCGGTTAGTGTAATAACATAAGTCGAGAAAGTGGTGTAAATATACACCCAGAAAACAGATTCTGTTCTGACAACCCCATTTGTTGCCAATCGAATGGTTCAGTTGCATCAAATGAATTTTTCGGTTGCGGCTACCGAATTATTCTTGATGCAACTGAGATTCCATTGCCACAGTCATACTAATCCTGTCTCAATTGGTTTTCTGTTGCCACAACCGAAAAATTCTGCTACCACAACTGAACCATGCGATTGGCTACAAATGCGGTTATCAGAACTGAATCTGTTTTCTGGGTGTACTTGAGAATAGGTTTTATGTTTAGGCAGCTATACTTCAATTTTACAAGAAATGTGTTTATATCACTTTTCAACCCTCTAAAACCCCTTTGCATGGGTCATTAAAAGAATCAAATTTTTAGTTTTTTAAAACTTATTTATATCTCATATCAGCGAGCTCGCATCATTGCTATTCTTATAAAAAAAATTCAATCAGATGCATCAACAAATTTCTTGTATCCTTCATATTTGATCCGCTATTCAAAATTTTTCAATTATGACTAGCTTCGTAATCAAGGCTCTTTAAAATTCTATAATTGATATTTTACCGTTTCATATTCCGCTCTTTTAAAAAGAAGGCCGCAAATGACCCACGAAAACATTTTATAAGGGTTAAAAAGTTATATACAAATATTTCTTTTAAACATTCGATATCAACGACCCCATGTCAACCCTCAAATTATACACAGAATTCATTTTATTGCTTTAAAATAAGGTTGGTTATCGTAACGAATAACGGTAAGGGTAACGGTATCAGATTTCGTTTCTTTAGGTAACGGTAAAGTTAATAGTATTTAAGACTGTTTCGGTAACGGTATAACGTTATCGAAACAGCAATATTAAAAATTATGTTAAAAACATATAAAAACATGTAAAAACCTGGCATATTTTTAATTTTAAATATTGAAAATACAGATTTTAAGCTATAAATTCAATGCTGCTAGTTTTAATAAGTGAAAAATAAAAGAATCGTCATTTTACATATAATAATAAAAACCGGTAAAATACCGGTAACTACCCATAAAAATAACGGTCTCGGTGACGATAACGGTATTTGTAAATTTTTTTAGAGGTATCGATAACGGTAACGCTATTCAATTTGAAACGGTATTTTAGCGATAACGGTATTATAACGATAACGGTAACCAACCTTGCTTTAAAATCTTATGTCCGCCATATTGGTTCCGCGTTTAATTTTTTTTAATTATGGTTTCATATTTAAAATCGGCGACCTTTAGGACCCTGTATATGATATTTCATAGTCACATATTCCACTATTTTAAAAAAGGACTCAAATGACCCAGGAAAACAGTTTATTAAGGTCTAAAAAGTTGTATTAAAATATTTGGCTAAACTGAAGTTTATGAGGTTTCGTCAAAAAAAAATAAAAAATATGACCCCCCGAGTAAAAAAAGTTAGATGTTATAAAATACAAACGTATCTTTTTTTGGTATAGCCTAAACTACAATTTGATCCGAAAAGTGGTGGATCGTACTGTATTAATTTAGATACACCTTGGATATAATATGATGAAATACGATCCGAAAAATGGGTTTATCTTACTATATATAATTAGATTTAGTACAATAAAGTTACATTTTATTTGATACCATTAGACAAAAATACTTCATTCAAAGTTCGCTCATATTGCATTAAATCGTCCATTCTATTGAAATTAGTTTTTGATTGTCATTACGTCACATCCAATTGTATATGATTAGATAAACCCATTTTCGTATCGTATTTCATCATACGGTGCATATAAATGAATACAGCATGATCCACCATTTTTCGGATCAAATTTTGTTTTGGCCAACATCAGAAAAAGATATGATTGCATGTTGTACCTCATTTATTTTTTTAATAGGGACCCTCTAGAATTAAAAAAGAAAAAAAATCGAAGTTAATTTTGGGAGGGGCTCGGACCCGGGAGGCCCGTGGAGGGCAAAAAACGGAGAAACATAGTAACATGTAAGTGTGGGTACTCAAATTAAAGAAAATTCTCTCACGATTCCAAAAATGGTTTTATTCATAGAACGTAGCACTAACTGGAGCCAGACTAACTAGAGCTAGACTAACTAGTCCCTTAAGAGGTGACTGAAAATTATGAAATTTTTTTGTATGGTAAAATGGTACTCAATTGGTAAAAAATGTCCCCACGACTTCAAAAACTATTTTTTTTCAATAATCTATAAACGCATTAAAAATTTAGACACCCAGCTAAAAATCGACATATGTACATATATGGATCCATACATGTTTAATGTATGTTCGTGCATGCTCATAAACACGCATTCATGACCATGCATGGATACATAAATCTCCATACATGAATCATATATGACCATACGTGTGCATTAACGAAATTTGAGGTAATATCGACATGTGTGTACATGCATGAACATACATGAAAATGCATGAACACGCATGAGCATGAATGATCATACATGTAGATATTACCTCAAATTTCGTGAGAAAATTTTCTTTCATTTAAGTACCATTTGCGTTCATATAAATTTTTAACCCTCTAACCGGCCTAAGCTTTTTTGCAATGAAATTTATACCATGTGTTCCTCATGAAAAATAAACAATAAGTTCTTCTACAAAATTTTTTTTCGTTGCCTACTTTAGGCGATATGGGCCAAAATAGTTTAAGGGTGAATCTCGAAATCTAGCGCATACAAATTACTAGGTTTAGGCACAAATTACTTCTATTACCAAGATGTAATTGCAATAAAAAAATTAGATTTCTTGTGCTGTTACTTAAGAGGAAATAGCGATTTTCGTTTTTCGAAAAACGCGAAATTGAGCGAAAACGCACCAAAACTTCAATATATATTATTCAAACTTATAAACTTTGCTACTTATACCAAATATATTCTTTTTGCCAAATTTCAGAAAAATCCGGTCATTCGTTTTGAAGTTAAGGCGATGTCCTTTAAAGGTATCCTTATGGAATCCTGTGCATCCTAGTACCAAAGTAAGGAACTTTTTGAATAGCTTAAGCTCCAATCTTACTTCATGGTCACTATCAATTGTTTTAGTCAATTTAAATATGTTTTTAAGATTTTTGAAAATTTTGGTTGTTTTAAAATATTTAATTTTTGAAATTTTACGAAATTTTATCTTTGACACTTTCTCGCTTCCAAACCGTGCATTGTATACAAAAAAATTCTGCATAAATAATTTTATAAATTTTGTTTGCTGTTGAAAAAGCAGAATTTCTTATTATAAAATACTTCTTTGGTGCATTTCTGGTCAATTTAATATACCCCGCCTGGAGGCGGGCTTGCCGGTTAGAGGGTTAACTTTTTTCGACCGTTTTATGGATATAAAAAAAAATAACTATTTGGAATCGTGAGACAATTTCATTTAGTTTGAGTACCCACACTTACATGTTAATATGTTCCCCCGTTTTTTGCCCCACGGGCCTCCAGGGTCGGAGCCCACCCAAAATTAATTTCGGTTATTTCTTTTTTAATTCCAGAGGGGACCATATTTTTATTTCGAAGAAACCCCATAAACTGCAGTTTTCCTACATATTACTTGCAATATTATGTTATAGACGCCCAAACATAAAACTTATCTTAAAAGTACGTTTACACCGTTTTTTCGATTTACTTAATAAAATTTTTAAAAAGAGGCATAAACTTTCATTTAGCGATAGAAAGTAATATTTATCTACCAGGGCCATTTGCTTTAAGGTTTTACTACACTAGCCGAGTACTTTCGTTTATCATTGGAATTATCCACCCCCAGGGCATGACACCAAATTTGTGTCATAGTGTAATTATAAAAGTTTAAAACTCGACGTTTTTATATTTTCACTCGTAACGTAGCTTCTTCTCGTTACTTCCTGAACAGTTATGCTGAGATACTTTCATAGGCGTACCTAGACCATTTTTCTGGGGTGGGCAAAGCGACCCATTAATTTTCTGCTATTTATTTGCACATTCTCACACTCTTAATTCTAAAAAACACTTTCGGCATTATATATATATTTGTTCATTTTACTCCTGCAAGGAGCATAAGGCCGCATTATGCTTACAATTTTTTCACACAAAAAAAAACTTAGAAATGATTCCTTGCCTTCTAATAAAATTTTCATTATTTTCAAAATTAAATAATCCTGGTAGCTTATCCTATCACAATCGCCATGTTTTTATACAAAACTCTAAATACTGCATCTATTTTTCTAAAGAAAACCTCGTTCAAGGAATGTATTCCAAGCTATATTCTCAGATTATTATAATAGAGATAAGAAATCTAAGATCAACCTGTCTAATTCGTCTACTTCGGACGAACCCTTTCTAACCCCATATTCTGACCACTTAAATTACCAAAATGAAATTGAAATTTCATTAAAATAACATACAGTAAAACTCGCTTAAGACGAACTCCGGGGGACTAGATTAATTAGTTCGTTGTAAGCGAGGTTCGTATTAACCGGGGTAAAATTTATTAAAAATGTTCTAATTATCCACAAAATATTTAAATTTCCTTGAAACAATTTTAAAAACAATTTTTTCATTTGGTTTCCTACATATATTGTTTGCAATATATTTAATAAAAAATTTCTGTATGTTCGGTTTAAAATTTGTCAGAAAGCAAAAAAGAAATATAAAAAAATTGTCGAATTTTGTAAAGTTCGTATTAGAAGTGGAAAATTATACAGAAATTTGTTTGTGGGACCATCACAAACAGTTTGTTTTAACCGAGTGTTCGTCTTAAGCGAGTTCGTATTAACCAATGTTTTTTATATTGCAATTGTTGCCAAAACTTCGGGACTTCAAAATTAGTTCGTATTAACCCAGAATTCGTCTTATCCGAGTTCGTATTAAACGAGTCATACTGTAGTAGTGTTTAGTTTGAAGTAACTTCCTTGTTAGATATTAACTAATTATTCGTTTAGAAAACTATGAAATCTAAGATATTTAACTCACCAAAAAAGATTCTGCGTTATTTTTCTATTATTGAACAACTTGCGATTCTAATAATTTTTCTTAAAGAAAAACTCTTATAGTCAATTTTATAATCAGAACTAAGATCGCATTGTTTCTTAAATATTTGTTAGGTAAGAATTTTTCAAAAAACATTTCTTATTAAAGAAATATTTAAAATAAAAATCGATCTTAGTTCTGACTATAGAACTAACCCTTAGATTTCAACAAATTTTCCGCCTAGAAAACCAGTAGAGATTTTCCCAAACCAAAAACACAGGGTTAATTCATACCAAAAAAAAAGTAATATTGTGATACTTTTTGCCATCAAAATCATAGATAAAAGAATTGTAGGTAGATTTTTTAAAATACTGGGGTGGGCAAAAATCAGTCTAGGGTGGGCTTAGCCCACCCCAGACCGGCCTAAGTCCGCCAATGGATACATTTGATTATAACGTAAATAAACATAAGCTTTTATTTTTCTATTTTTTACTTTAAGCGGTTTAACGTAGGTTTGTGTTAACTACTTAATATTGATAAGATTTTAGTATAATTCAAAAAAATTTCTAATACAAGAGGTTCAGCGATATTAAAAGTTTTGCCAAACAAAATTAATGCAGTCAACAGAAGCCAAAAAAAAATACTATGGAAGCCCATCATTAACTAATTTTGTTTTTGAAAATGTACTCATACCACTTTCAAAATAAATGGTTCAATTGAAAACCCTAAAGCTGATTTTTAACAGATTGTATGCTGTGATTTTAATACTTATTTAAAATGCTATTTTTTATTCTTTTCTTTTTTTAACTTCTTTCTTTTAGCACCTGAAACTCAAATACATTCTAAATGTGGTCTTCTTAGTGACATGTTTTCTTTAGGTTTAGTAATCTGTGCTGTTTTTAATAGAGGACGTCCTATTATACAAGCTGGCAATATACCAGCTAACTATGTCAAACAATTGGAGATGGTAAGTTTCAACTTTCATTGTATCTACGAAGTACAATACAGAGTTTGTCAGTAGCAACAAGTGTTTTATTTTATGGTATTGTTTAAATAAACGAAAGTTATATTGTATTTAAATATGAGGGGGCTCTTAATCTGTGTCACTCAAAATGCTTTTAACTGTTTAATGAAATAAATTTATATTCGTGGTCAGAGATAAATTAACTTCATTCAATCATTGAATGGATGAAATTCCCATTTGGACTAGTTCGAATTCATTTTAAAATAATTTATTTAATGTAAAAGTTTGTTTTATGAAATCATTTCTCTTATAAATGTGACTCAGCAGAAATGTGGAAGCAGTAAAAGCGATTACTGCTTCCTTACTGCTACTTTTACCGCTTCTAAAAATGTATAGCTTCGTAAACAGTACTAATGAAAGGCCTAAGTTGATTAATTGTTTACATCGCTTTTTGCTGTGCTTTTCTAAAAGGCATGAAATGAGCAATACATTTTGATTGCTTAAATATTGCGTTGTTTTTACCAGAATTTTTTAAAATGCGGAAAAAAGTTATTTTAATGAAAATAAGAGGTTTTACTAAAAATAAGAGGCATTTTCGATGCATAGAAAAATATGCAGGAATATTGTGCTTTTGAGAAGGCATGATTTTAAATAGTTGAAAAGCTTTAATATGCATTTCCGAGAATGCATGAATTATCGACATTTTAAAAGAAAAACAGGAGCACTAATTAAAAGCGGTGAATTCATACCTTTTCGGATCTCGAAACAAGTGCTTTCACGCGAGCTATCTCGAACAAAAATCAGGCATGATATCATTAATAATGCAATCGCTTCACTGCACAACTTTCCCTGACAAAACTGCTTCCAAGCAAGCAGTAATTTCTGCTGGGGAATATCTTAAATTTCAGACACCCAGCTAAAACATAGCAATGACAGGTCCTTTTGCTTTGCTTTTTTACTTGAAGTGTTTCACTATCAAAAAATACCTATTTCAAATTTAACTCTTAGTGAAATATCACAAATATGCTTTATTTTGTTTCCTTGAAAGCGGATCGCCTTAAACAAACCCCTGTATAATCAGCAGACAAGACAAAGCATAAGTATTTAAAGTATTAGTTAAAATTTTTTTTTTATTATTTTTGTTGCCGAAGGTAGGGGTCGCCTTCTTAAATTTTTTTCATTGGATTTTTTCTTTAAAACACTGGTCTCCTCGAGGCAAAAAATCGATATTTGTGTCACACTTTAAAATCCGACTGTAAATGCCGAAGCTAATATAACGAAAAATTAAAAAAGGCTACCCCTACGTTCGGCAAAAAAAGGAACAAAATTTTTGAAATTGCCTTGCAAAAATACTTTATATTTGAAGGTGTACCGCGCACTTTTTTTTGCCTGTGAGTTGGTAGGGTCTAATGTGCACTAGGTCTAAACATGGACCGATTTTAACCAAAATCAGTAGGCTTCGTCCTTGGGTCAACATAGGTCGGAGAACTCCTCTCCTAAGACAACTCAATGTTAAAATCATTAGTGTTTATATTAAAAAAGAAGTACATCTAGATAATCAATTGTAGTGCTTTTTCTACTGCTTCGGCATCTCTTTTTTCGCTGGGTTGTGCTTTTAAAATAATGGCTGAGGAATATTTTGTTAATTTTGTAAGATCCATTTTTTTTACAAAACATCACAATAAAATTATTTCCAAATATAAATTAATAAAACCTTCAAACAATTTGTAAAATATAAACAGCTGTTTCTTCAGTGTTCCCATAACGGTGATTTTCTAGTCAGAACTAGCGATTTTATTTCGCCTCTAGAGGGAAAATTGTCCTGTTCTACATATTTTGTTATATTGTCAACACTAGTTTTGTTTTGTAGACAATAAAAATAGAAATTATCCTAAGTTGACTACAGCGGCAAAAGTAGTCGTGTCAGAGACTATTAATTATAGAGATAGGAAATCAAAATTTACACTATTCACCGGTAGAAGGCGCTGAAATTTAGTTTTAGCTGAGCAACTATTTAGTATCAGGTTAGTATCAGCTGAGCCTATATTTTAAAACTCAAAAACTGCTGAAAGCTGCTCAAAATAAGGAAAAAACAAGCGCGGAATATATTCAAATAATAAAATTTGAGATATCCGTTTGTTTTTTTTGCTTTGTTGTTTGTTATTATTTAAATTTAAATAAAGAAAAGAAAATTGTAAATTTTTTGAACAAAGTGCCATCTAGTGACAACGATATTTTTATAACTTATTTTTTTGGTGATGCCATACCCCTGAGTCGTGTAGCCGTGTAGCTGTGTTGGTGTCAAAATGATCGTTTTCTTATAAACGTGTGTATTTTATTTTTGACAGGCTGTAGTCGTGTAGCTGCTGTCGTCTATGTGTTTAATGCATTAGCATGATGGCTACCTTGAAAATGTCTATAAAATTTAAAAGTTTACATAAAATTTGTTTATTAGTCAGTACACAATCCTTCTACCACGTATCATCTTACGTACTAGTAATGGTATGCCTTACACCGCTTAAGAATCCCTGTCAAAAATTCTTAAACTTGTACAAGATTTTTATGATGGTGTTTGAGAAAAAAATCCATATTATATTGTTATTTTATCCAAGATATAGTATTTACTTTTTAGAAGTATTTATACAGTGACTTAAAACGTAAATTGTACAAGATATATTGTAATATTTAATTAAAGAAATTTATCCTGTATCTGTAAAGTGAAAAAATAAATGTCGCATCGAGTAAAGATGAAATTTACGTTTGATATCAATTTATCTTTTATGGAGGACATGAGTTCATTTTGCAATAGTAAAATGGTTAAAAAATATTGTAATGAACTAATTTGATTTACAATTGTATAGCTATATAATCCGCGAATTGAAGAAAATGGCACCAAAAGTGGCCAACACGCAGCAAAAATATGCAAATCATAGCTCATGGAATTGTTTACCCAACGAAAAAAGAGATGCCGAAGCAGTAGAAAAAGCACTACAATTGATGATCTAGATGTACTTCATTTTTAACATAAACACTAATGATTTTAACATTGAGTTGTCATAGGAGAGGAGTACTCCGGCTTTAACATTTTTTCAGTACTTTTTGAACGAGTGCAAAGGAAACTCTTTTTCACCAATTAAAAGTTAAAAAAAAATTCTTCACAAAAAAAATTATATTTTTTTTATTTTACAAAAGTTTTTTTTATTGCCGCCACCGGGTATCGAACTTGCGACCTCACGATTGCTAGTCGCTAAGCTCTACCGCTGAGCTATTCTTTGATATGGAAGTTGACTGGCATAAAAACACCACTTTGTTAATGCGAGATATTGTTCCTTACTCTCTTCAATAAAAGTACTTATTGAACAAGTGTAAAAGGTGCACTCCAATTCAATACTGGTTTCAGTACTATTTTTACAGGTATATAAAAATCAATTTCTCACCATTTTTTTATATATACATATTTTTAAAAACTTAAAAATTAAAAAAAGATTCAAACAAATTAATTATAAATATTAAAAAACAAAAATTAATAGAATAAAAAAAATTAAAAAAAAAAAATAAAAACATATTGGTCCCGCCGGGAATCGAACCCGGGACCCTCTGTTTGAAAATGCCAAATTATATCACAATCACTTTTTACGATCACTTTTAGAGCAATTACTCTTTAGAAGCAATACTTAAGTGATTTTTTGGATGTGGTTCAGAAGTAATTCTAAAAAAGCTGTAAAAATGTATTAACGGATACTTGGGAAGCAATGAAAGAAGTGATTTTTTGAAGTTGTTCAGAAGTAATTCTAAAAAAGCTGAAAAAATGTAATAACGGATACTTGGGAAGCATTGAAAGAAGTGATTTATTGAAGTTGTTCAGAATAACTTCTAAAAAAGCAGTAAAAGTACACTATAAAATATGTATAAAATAATTTTACGGTTTTATATAAAGGAAAAGGTCTTTGCTCAAACCAACAATAAGCAAATTTATTCCAACAATTATAACTGATTTTACAAAAACAGCAGTTGCCGAGAAATATTCTTCATCTTCAAATCACTCATTTTTGGAATACCTACACAGAGAGAATTTTGCTGAACGAGTTTTAATGAAATTTTTCAGTAAAATAATGAAGTTTTCTTCACAAATTAAATGAAAATTTTCTTTAATTCAATGAAAAAGCTTCACATATTTTATGAATCTAGTTTTAATGAAACTTTTTCATGGTGTGTATGAAATTTTTAATAAACAGAATGAAATTTTTGACAATATTTTATGAAAAATTCCATTAATCCAATGAAAAGTTTCAATGGACGAGTTCAACCAACTTCATTGGTTTTATGCAATAATTCATTAATATTATGCAGATAAATATCTCAGTGTATATCAGAGACTATTAATTATAGAGATAGGAAATCAGAACTTACACTACCTACAGGTAGGGGGCGCTGAAATTTAGTATTGCCTGAGCAACTATTTAGTATCAGTTTAGTATCAGCTGAGCCTATATTTGAAAACTCCAAAATAGCTGAAAACTGTGCAATATAAGAAAAACCAAGCGCGACAAATATTCAAATCAAAAATTTGAGAAATCCGTTTGTTTTTATTTTCCTTTTTTATTTTTTATTATTTCAATTTAAAGAAAGAAAATTGTGAACATCTACTAAAATAGGTCGGTGCAACTGAATATTGGTTATCACAACAAAATTCGGTTTATACAACTGAATTTTAGTTGTAATACCCAAAGTATTTAGGAATCACATTCCAATATGGTTTCATCAACCGAATTTATTGGGTGTAGCAACCAAAATAGGCTTAGCAATTCGGTTGCCAATTTTTTTTTCCTGTGTGTAACGATGTCGTTATAACTTTTGTTTTTGGTGATGCCATACGCCTGACCTTGATAAGAATTGTGTCTGTGGAATTGAGTTTAAAGTGCACAAATAGAAATTCCCCAATTCTGTTTTTAAAATAGTGTATAGATTCAAAATATTACATCTGTAATTTAAAAGAAGTGGTTCTAATTTATTTTCTTAAAGTATACTTTTTTGAAACTAACAACATTTTGTATTAAAAATTAGTGTAACTACTGATATATGTATTAACTTTTTTTTTTAAATCGTTGCCGTGTCTTAAAAAAATTTAATTGAAAAGTGTCCTTACAGAATTAAAAGTCAGTGTACTCCTATACACTCTCAAAACAATTCCGTTGTGACAATCGAATTTTTTCCAAACGAATTGATTCGGTTGCCACAACCGAATTGCAATCGAAATCGGTTGGCGCAACTGAATTCGACTGGGGCAACAGGATAACGAGGTTGCTGCAACGGAATCAATTGGATTGTTAAAAAATTCGGTTGTCACAACTGGTTTTAATAGTATACTGGTGTAATCATAGTCACCAGTACCCCGTTTCTGTATCTTATGCGAGAAGTTTTCTCATCGAGAAATGCATGGTCATCCAGCATTAGACAGGGTGATTTAAACTTATCATCGTTTAAATAAATGGACTGGAGTTGTAGTCGTAAATCTTTTAGATATTGTAACTTTTACAACCGAGTACACACGTAGTTTTGTAAAATACGTAATTAAATTAGAAATAACTTACATGCAGCGCATTACTAGCTGATTTGGTTTCATATATTATATATATTTTATAGTCTGCGACTCATCCTATATCAAGCAGAGCAGGGTTGCATTTCACATGTTTTTGCAAAAACTTTTTCGATGCGAGAAATACAGAAACGGGGTGCATGGCAATAAGAAATATGCTGTATTACGATTTATTGAAAAATTAATAAGATTTTTATACATTTCAGAACAATTAATAAAATCTAGCTTCGATTTGTTATGGCATGTTTTTGAATATTTTGATGTTAGAGCATATTTTTAAGCAAAATTTTTATTTTTTAGCATATTTTTGTATTTTTTCAGTACAAAAGCACATTTTATAGCATATTTTACATTTTTTTGTTTTTCTCTATCGAATATTAATTTTTTTCAATTACATATTTTTTTATTTTCTTGGGTTTAAAAAACAATTTTTGAAGATACCAATATCGTCATGGCATACACTTCAAATATTTTGTATGTACAGACCACTGCAACTGTATTTAAAAAGAAATGAAATATCACTTAGAAACAGGACCGCTACACTCAAAATAGTTTGTAGTTTAAATTAACTGAAAATATAATTTAAAATAAATGAAAAATCACTTGAAACCCGGTCTACTGACTTAAATGCATGATCTCTTCGATTTTAACCATTTTTTTATATATGATTTCTACATTTCAAGAAAAATACCAAAACAAAATTATTTTTTAAAAAAAGGGGATTTTTATTGAAAAATATGGTGAATTGTGATTATTTTACCTATAAACTATAATTTATACATTTATTGTCGCCAAAATCAATGTCATTGCGAGAATACCACTTTAAATATTTAAACAAATATTTTTGAATATTACACTTCTTGTAAAAAAAACGCGTGTTTTAGTTTTTTCACAAATATACAGAGCAAAACCAAAATTTTTACTCTAACTGTTTAAAAATTCTGAGCTAAACTAGAGGAACACTATGTACAGAAGGCGCCCCTAATGCCCAAAAATGCAGTTTTATGCATCAAGTGGGTTTTTTTTTATTAAAAAAAGGGTATGTTTCCAAATGGCTACACCATGCAGGGTTAAATCAAAAGAACTTTTCATTTATTTTTAAATGTTAATAAAATAACTACAAAGTCCTTAAAAAATAATGATTTTTCATTTATTTAATTTTTTTTAACTTACAAAAATTAACTTCAAAATCCGTAAGAATAAATGATATTTAGTTTATTTCGTTTTTATAACTGACCTAGAAATCTAAAAGTGTTTTTTTAACAAAATATTTTAAATGAAAATAATAACTATAACAGAAAATAAATTTGTAAAATTTCAATTACATTTCAATTACAATTACTTGTACATATTCAATTACAATTACTTAAAAATGTTTAATTACAATTACAAGCAAATGGAGTTGAAATTAAAAAAAAACTCAATTTCATTTATATGTAATTGTAATTGAAAATTTTCAATTTCAAATTACATGTAAATGAAAGTGATTTCAATTGCAAATTTTAATTACATTTAGAATTATAAAATGATTGGTCTTAAAATTTTGCAAAAAAAAAATTGGCTGGGATAGACGTGCCCTACGGGAAATTTTAACAAACTTTCACCGAACTGGCCCCTTTATATGAAATAGAGTGGTCACTTTTACATGACGTTGTCATAGGAGGGGAAAATTGACCCCTTGTGACATTTCACAAGACAAATCCTAGGACAGGTTACTGAACTGTCATAAAAAACAAAGTTCAGGGACCTGTCCTGGTATTTGTCGAAAGGCTTTGCGCTTGCACTTAGGGCTTTTAGATTTTTGTTAATAACATCGTCGTTTTTAGTCGTAGGGGAGTAAAATTTTGCAGGAATGTGTATTTCGATACGGTAAATCATAATCAATCAAAAAGTCGATTTTGAATTTTCTGTAACTTACCGCTTTTTTGATTTCATATGAAGAAATATTGTAAATAATGCGCTATATCTGTGGTAACATTTGGATAAAAATAATGAGGCTTTTGAGTCATTTTTCAATGGAACTGTGGAGCTTTTTTTACAGGAAAAATATGCTAACAAAAAAATTCCTCTAATAGAATCTTTGTGTTTTTTTAGTGAAGGTTTAAAAAACCCAAGGATTTTTAAATGCAACCATAATATATGTGTTTATTTTTGTATACACTCAAAATAGTTTGTAGTTTAAATCAACTGAAAATGTAATTTAAAATAAATTAAAAATCACTTGAAAACCGGTCTACTGACTTTTTATTTAAATCAAAAGAACTTTTCATTTATTTTTAAATGTTAATAAATAAACTACAAAATATTTAAAAAAAATAATGATTTTTCATTTATTTCGTCTTTTTAAATTTCAAAAAATTAACTACAAAATTCGTAAGAATAAATGATATTTAGTTTATTTAATTTTTTTGACTGACCTAGAAATCGAAAAGGAATTCGTTTTTTTAACAAAACATTTTAAATGAAAATATTAACTGTAAAAGAAAATCCGTATTTATATGTAATTTATTTTTTAAATAAACGACAAAAACAGTTAAAAAATATATTTCTTTGTATTTTAACTGAATAATAATTTAAAAATAAATGTACGGATAACTTTTTAAACAAACTACAGTCAGTTACTGTAATAATATATCCAGTGTAGATATATATTTAATATTATTTTTAATTTTTCTAATAATATCTAATAAGTTTGTATCCTTGCAACTAATTAATAAAAAATTAAAAAAAAATATTGGAAACAGTGTTATATTGAATTCGATAGGTATTATTCAAAATATTCGGCCGTGTCTACTGAATTCGATTGGATCAACTCTTTTATGTTTTGTTTACATAGTAGGTATAGCTGCAACCGAATAATGCGATAGTACATAGAACTACCAAAATTCGGTTGGCAACAAATTCGGTTGACACAACGAATCTCTTCTGTGTGTGTATGTGCTTACCAGTACTGACATAAATAATGAGTCTAAAAATAGATTTTCAAAAAGATAAATTCCCGCTGGTGCGGGAATCGAACCTGGGTCTACAGATTGCCAGGCAATAGGTATACCATCTGAGCTACATATATCGACATGTAATATTTAATAGATAAAAACATAATTGACCTGATGCACACAAGTAAGCTTACTCGCCAACATACAAAAAATCAAAAAATATGTGGTTACATATATCCTTACCAGTGTTTAATAAATATTGAGTCTAAAAATAGATTTCAAAAAATTAAAAAAAATCTAGAAAATTATTTTCTATTTGAAATAATGATAAAAATAAGTCATTATCAGTAACTCATTATTATATGTTTTAAAATAATGCAGAAGATTTGCGCCCCTATGCTCCTTGCAGGAGTAAAAGGAACAAGTATATGTATAAATAAGTGGGTGTCAGTACTGGTATTCCACAAAATAATGGTATGTCATTACCGTTTCTATACTGGAAAATTAAATTTTTTCCGGAAATTCCTTTTTTTTTAAGAATAAAATAGTAGCAAATTTTGTGAAAAAAATATAAGGAGTCAACATTTTCTAATGCTTTCGACACCGACGTTGGAATACCAGCCGTTTTTGCAAATTTTAAGTACACAATGATTTATAATATGGATTTTCAAAGCAAGATAGCATATTCTGAAATTTAATGAGCATATTTTACGTTTTTAAGAGCATTTTTTAACTATTAAATATAAGTTTTTAGAGCTTATTTCTAATTGCCCTGATGATAAATAACGTCTAGGCTTTTTCTCATGTAAATCCAGGCACTCTTTTTTATAGGAGAAGTATACTTAATACACTTGTAAAGTTTTTTTTTCATACAATGGCACTAGGGTTTATGTCCCGGGAATTCCCGGGACGGGATTCCCGGGAATCCCGCCCTTTTTTGAATCCCGCAATCCCGGGAATTTTATGCGGGATTTCTCGGGATTTTTTTTTAGTCTTTTACAGTAGTTTTAGCTAGTTTTATTGCAATTTTAGAAGCTTTATTTAAATTTAAAGCATTGATTTTTTTAAATTAATTTAAATAAAGAATATTTAAAATTAAAAAATACGGTTTAAAATTTAATAAACTGAATTAAGCCAAATTGTTTTTGGATGCCAATTGAATTTGGTTTAGTTAAACCGAAAAATATTATATTAGCAATTACCAAATTTACAAACTAAAATACTTGTCATTCGGGAATTTTTTTCTTCTTTAAGATGATGATATTTGTTCAAATAAAGCAATATTTATATAGGCTGTTTTAAACTATAAGATGCTCGGAAAGATTTTGCAACCTTGCCGATATGTTTTGCACGTGTACTGAAGCAAATCGTACCGAAAATCTTATACTTAGTGTAAACCAGCTTTATACAACATTTCAGCATCATTATTTCAGTTCCAAATACCTCCAATAAACTAGGGATTAAAGTTAAGAAATAGTAATTTTTTCGTATTTTCAATTAATATAAGTATTTTGAGTTTCTTTTACTTCAAATAATTTCATTTAAAGTTCAATTGCTATTCCTTTATTTTAAATATATTTTTTAAATATTATTAATTTTTAAAATAATAAATACATCAGATGCTTTTTCAAATTATTTAGAATTGTTTATATGCTAATTTAAAATGCAACTAAATATGAAAATTAAATAATTTCTTTTTAAGGAGTTGTGGCATAAAAAATTTCTATTCAAGAAAACTAATTAAGGTTATGAAACTATTTAATATTTTAGTGTCTAATTTTATAAAACAATTTAGGCGAATTTGCCTAAAAATTTCTGTGAAAAATGCTCACTTTTAAACTTTTTTTTAAAACTAATTCTAGACGGATACTTCTGAAAATCTGCATAGAAAAAAACAAAATAAAAATACACTCACAATATATTTTCCATAACCGATTGAGGTTTATTTAAAAAGTCATAGGTAAAGTTTGTTTTCAATTGAAGAATCAATTAAAATACATTGAAACATATTGTTTAACTTTTTTTGTCAACCAATAAAAAACAAACCAGAAAAATATGGATCGTCTGTAAGAGTTGTTATTTTCAGTCAAATATTCTATTTTTAGATTTCTATTTTTAGAAAAAATTATTTAAATAATTTCGTTGTTTTCTGTTTTAAAACAAAAAATTAAAATATTTTCGGTTTTCTTTTTTGTTAAAATAGTTTGTTTATATACAAAATTATTTCAATTCAAATTACAAGAAATTGTTTACTCATACACACAAACATAGCCAATAAAAATATGAACGTGTCTGTTGTGTATGGTGTAGTGTTTTGAAAATCGAAACAAAAAAAAACTTTCAAATATGAAAAAACAAACCACAAAATCGTTTTTTTTACGTTTTGTTAGTTAAAAAATTGATGATTGTTTTAATAGACTTTTCAATTATTTTTATTTCTTTTCTGGATTGTTTAAACAATGTTTGAAAATAAATAGCAAAATGGTTTGAATATAATGAAAAATCAGTAGTCTTTTTTTTAATTGTGTTTTCAATTAATTTAATATGTATTTTAGGTTGTTTTTAAGGATAAAATATTGTGAGTGTACAAAATATCTATCAGTATGTTGGTTTACTCGAAATTCTTACTACTTTTACTACAATTAGAAAATTTTCTTTACTTTTTGTATTGAATTTTTCCAGCTGTAGTAAAAGTAGTAAGTTGTAGTAGGTAAACGAACACGCTTTATATCTAATTTTTGGATTTCATGTATAAGAAATATTTAAGCAAAAAATTGATTTTAGTTCTGACTATAAAACTGGTCCGACACAAGTTTGCACCCATTAACAATTCCAATATATCGTGAAAAAAGGGATCAAAATAATATAACCGTGTCTTTCACTTTTCTATATCAATTCGTTTAACAGCTTGAATCGCGAAATTAATATTTAGTTAATATATTACTAAGAGTTTTTTTTATTAATTAGGACGGCCTTCCATATGAATATATTACATAAATACAAATTCACGATTTAAATTGTTAAACGAATTGACCTGGAAAAAGTGGAAGACATGGATATTTAGCCCTCCTTTCAGAACATTTTGTCATGGATACAACCAAAAGATAAACTTTGTCGAACGGTGTTTAACGAAAAAGTGGTTTTTCAAGTACAATATATGTCGAATTTATATATTTTCTAACGAGCGGGAATTCCCGGGATCCCGGGAAATTCCGAAAAAAATCCCGCTGTCCCGGGAAATGAAAAAGTCCGGGAAAAGAAAAACCCTAAATGGCACTTACCTTCTTTAACCTTAATTTTTCTGTAACATAACTGAAGTCTTAAAGTGTAATATAAATTTTTGTTGGAAATCTTAGAAACTTAATCAAAAGTAAAATATGAAAAACAAACAAGAGAATCAAGCACTATGGTCTCGCAGACAACTTTTTGGCCAAATTAAATTAAGTAATAGAAATCGATAAAACAATATATTTTTAATTGCTTTTATATTTAAGGCCTAGTATTATAGTTACCACTTAGTAGGAATTTTCAATAAAATTTTACTTGAGTACACTCAAGATAATATGTCTGTTAGCTTAAACGAAAATTTAGTTAATTTTAGTAAGGGTGAGGTGGTATTGCTAGTCAGGAATAGTAAAAATTTTCGTCCATTTTGTCTATCTCTCTCTTATTTTTCGAGACATGGGCCATTTTAAAAAATCGGAAATGGAAGAAATAGTGCCATCTTTGAAACTTCGGATACACTGCAGTGCAATAAAAATATTTTATTTTAACAATAAATTGTAATGAATTTAACCAGTGGCTTCTTACGGTGGGTCTCACACGGTGGGGTTAATTTTGACTTAACTATTAAATAAACCAAAATGTATAAAATTGTGTATACAAGAACAAATTTTTGGGTGTAATAGTTAACTCTAAAACTTTCAGTGTGAGACACCATTAAAAATTAGTATTATCGTAGAATAATTTTGAAAATTTACACTCAAAATTAGTTAAAGTACTGAGGATTTTTAGTATTGTGTTAAATTTGCTAAAAATTTATTAAATTGATTTGAAACTTTTTTTACAGATTTTTTTACTTATAAGAAATTTTGTTTGAAAATTTATTACTTCAGCAAAATTGAAGACAAAAATCGTATTAAGTGTTGGCTGTAATACGGGCTCTACACTCAAAATAGTTTGTAGTTTAAATTAACTGAAAATGTAATTTAAAATAACTGAAAAATCACTTGAAAACTAACTTTTCTACTAACTTTTCATTTAAATCAAAGGAATCAAATACAAAATCCTTAAAAAAATAATGACTTTTCATTTATTTAGTTTTTTAACTTTCAAAAAATTAGCTACAAAATTCGTAAAAATAAATGATATTTACTTTATTTCATTTTTTTAACTGACTTAGAAATCTAAAAGGTTTTCGTTTTTCAACAAAACATTTTAAATGTAAATATTAACTGTAACAGAAAATCCGTATTTATATGTAATTTAGTTTTTAAATAAAAGACAAAAGAGTTGAAAAATAAATGCACCGATAACTTTTTAAATAAACTACAGTCAGTTACTGTAATAATATTTTCAGTGTAAGTATATTTATTGTAGTTTTTCTGTTGAAATCATGGGTTAAGATTGTTGATTATTGGGATGGGTCTCTTTATAGCAAAATGGTGGATCTAAATCAGTTTCTAGATCTAGTTTTAAAGACATCGAACTTAAAAATTCTGAAATTCTGAATCTTTGTTTTGCTTCTTATATACTAATTGATTTTAATAAAATAGGTATCATATGAAAGCTTTTTCGCTCTAATTTTGGTATTTCAGAAACATATATTTTGAACAGACCTATTGCTTCTTCAGGCATTTCGCGTGATTTATAAAGGAAACAAATAAAACTCGTTAAATGCCAGGTCTGGACTGTATGCAAGTTGGGACATAACTTCAATATTATCTTGGTTTAAATAATCTATGGTGAAAGCAGCCTTATGAGAACTCGCATGGTCGTAACGATGATTTGGATTATTATTTCTTATTTCACCTATGGCTCCATTAAAAATATGTAAATATGCTCTTCCAGCTGAATTATAGACCCTATATCATCGATGTTTTCTGGAGTAACTACCGTTTTGGGACGACCTTTGGACGAAATCATTAATAAACATTTCTTAGAGATGGAACATAATCACCAAACAAAGTCGTTTGGTTGCTTTGGTTTAAGCCAACTTTGAAATTGTAAAAATCATCCAACAAAAACTTTTTGGAGTGATTTCCATTTGTTGTTTTTAAGGTTTTTTTTCTTTAATTCAGCAACTGTTCGACAAAAATTCATTTTGTAATTCATCAATTGAAACTCTTAATTCAATTAATGCAGTTTTTTAAAATTTTATGAAAATTTTGCTATCATTTACTAAAAATTTCATGCACCCAATGAAAAAGTTTCATTAAAAATGGTACCATAAAAACTATGAAGCTCTTAATAAAATATGAGTAATTTTTATTGACTTTGTGAAGATAACTTCATTTGTTTAGTGAAAAATTTCCTTAAAATTCTCTCTGTGAAGATAACGCATAAGATTAGATTTATTTTTTACTAAATTTACAAGTGGAAATGAAATCTTCTAAAGCTTACGGGATCCTCATATTACAACGGCAAACAAGTATTTACACAGCGAGAATTTTGCTGGACGAGTTTTAATGAAATTTTTCAGTAAACTAATGAAGTTTTCTTAAATTTGATAAAAAAAAAGCTTAATATATTTAATGAATCTACCCACTCAGAAAAATACAAACGGGAAAGCGATGGCAGAGCACTTTAACATGTGGTACAAGTACTGGCAAAATTGCTTTCCCATTCCCAAAATGATAACATCATTAGACAAAAGTTCCGACTGTTCAAAAAGCGCCGGAAAAGTACTGGAAGAACAAAATTTTTGAACGTTGGCAAAACGCTGGCAAAACCAATAAATATATATATATATGTCCTTTATTTATTTAAATTACGTAGTAAAAAAAGAGATAACACATAATTCTTAAATAAAATGTTCACGAAGAACGTAGGGCGTCAACGAATTCTCTCCATTTATTTCTGTCTCCGGCAAGTGATTTAATTTGATTCCAGGTTTTACGAGCTGTTTCATATTCTTTTTTGGTACAGCGTATCCATGTATTACGTGGCCTTCCTTGTCTTCGTTGTCCTTGGGGATTCTACTCAAGAGCCGCTCTAGCGATTTCAGTTTGTGGTCGTCTGAGGATATGACCGATCCATGTCCATTTCCTTTTATGAATATCTAATTCGATTGGACAACAGTTTGTCTTTTGCCAAAGAGCTTCGTTTGAGATCCAATTCGGTCAGTATATTTGAAGGATTTTTCTCAAACATCGATTAATAAACGTTTGCATCTTTCCCAATGTCAGTTTTGTAAAGCTCCATGTGGTACAGCCATATAACAATACAGATTTTACGCTGCAATTAAATATGAGTAATTTTGTCCTCTTCGAGATGTTGTTTGCACGCCATATTCTGTGCAATTTGAAGAAAGCAATGCGAGCTTTATTTATCCGATCACAAATATCAGTTTCAGACCCGCTATCTTTGGTAATCTTGCAACAAAGGTAGTCAAATGATTCGATATCCTCAATTAATGTCTTTTCTACTGTTAATGGTGTCGTTATATGGGTACCTATACGCATAAGTTTTGTCTTATTAAAGTTTATTCTCAATCCTACTTTTTGGCATTTTCGAAGAGTCTCTTTATTTTGGCTTCAATATCCACATATCGATGAGCCATTAGACAATTGTCATCAGCGTAATCTATGTCGTTTAGGCAATCTGCCATATTCCAACGAATGCCAAACGGCGCCTCCTTGTTTGTTTCTTCCATTACACAGTCCAAAAGCAAGAGAAATAATGTGGGTGACAATATACAGCCTTGTCTAACCCCGGTTAAAGTTGTGAAAGGCCGACTTTCTTTACCATTTAAACGTACCTTACACTGTGCATCTTTGTAAAGCTCGCGTATAAGGGTAACAATCTTTTCCGGTATTCCCTTGTTAATTAGTGAGGTCCACATAGAGTTTCGGGATATAGTGTCGAAAGCTCTTTCAAAATCCACAAAAACTAGGTAGAGATGTGTATAGTATTCTGCCGACTGCTCAATAATTATGCGAACTGTGTTTATATGGTCGGCACACGACCGCCCGCGCCTAAAACCCGCTTGCTCTTTACGAAAATCTGATCAACCACACTTTACCTATTGCGTTGAGCAATGTGATACCTCGCCAGTTTTACATAGTGTAAGATCACCTTTTTTGGGGATTGTAATAACCACACCTTCTTTCCAGTTTGTGGGGATTTGATTATTTTCCCACGCACTTCTGATGAGTGGTGTTAGAAACTCCGCAAGGGCGCCATATTTCAACAATTCGGCCGGGATGTTGTCAGGACCTGATGCCTTGCCATTTTTCATCCTGTTTAATGACGAAACAACTTCAACATACGTTGGCAGATATGTTGAGATATCTCTTCTAGGGTTGCATCGTACAGAAGAGATCAAATTTGCGACGTCATTTTCAGCATTTTCTGCTGAAGGTTCCCTACGGGAAATTTTAACAAACTGTCACCGAACTGGCCCTTTTGTATTAAATAGAGTGGTCAGTTTTACATGGCGTTGTCATAGGAGGGGGAAATTGACCCCTTGTGACATGTCATAAGACAAATCCCAGGACAGGTCCCTGAACTTTGTTTTTTTTATGAGAGTTCAGTAACCTGTCCTAGGATTTGTCTTGTGACATGTCACAAGGGGTCAATTTCCCCCTCCTATGACAACGCCATGTAAAAGTGACTACTCTATTTCATATAAACAACTACTGGCTGTGCTAAAATTCTAGTAGGGGCAAACAATTTTTTGGGACTAATATTCAAGAGTTGGGAGAGCAAAAAAAAAGTTGGTCTTAAAGGAGCTTTCCCCAAACAAAAAAATTTGTTTTATAAACCAAAAAAATTTTAAATTTAAAAAAAAATCAAAAATATTTTTTGCTTGCAACCGGATTTAAACTTGGAACCTTCTGACTACAAACATTTTTTAACGAAGCGTCAGCATTTTTATAAAATCATTGCTCTACAAGTAAATTGATTTTTGTACCGCTGGCAATTTGTGACTAGGTAGCACTGGATAACCACTGCTTGCAAACCTTGGCATATCACTCTAATCCCATTCTGTGCCAGTGGTTTTTTTATAAACCACCGAAATTTTTGTAAAACAAATACTGGCAAAACCCTTTTTGCAATCGCTGGCAAAGCGACGCAAATGAGTATTCTCCCAGTAATTTATTTTGGTTACCCAGTGGTGTGCCAGTGTTTGATTTTTTATACCACTGGCGATTTCTGACTGGGTAGTTTTAATTAAACTTTTTCACTGAGTGTATGAAACACTTAATAAATAAAATAAAAATTTTCAATGTATTTTATGAAAAATCCATTAATTCCATGAAAAGGTTCAATGGACGAGTTCCGGTGAAACTTCATTGTTTTCATACAAAAATTCATTAATATCATGCAGATGATTCTCTCAGAATAGAAAACCAAAATACATTTTCTGTTGATTCGAAGTGTCTACTACAAGAATGCAACAACAACAAATCGAAAAGCGAATATGACTTAAAATGAATTTTAGTCATTTGATTCGGTTTTTGTTACTTGATTTCACGTTCTTAAATAAAGGTTGAAGAAAATACTTTTTATTCTAAAAAATTTTAAATCTGCATAAAATTATGATTAAATTTGTATAATAACCCACACCACTACGAGGAAAGGGTATAGCGAGTTTGTGCTGATGTTTGTAAGTAGGTATTAAAACTATTGGACCTATATTCATCTTTAGTCAAAATTTGTGTTTCACCATATAAATCACTTTGATTTTAACCACTTAAGAGTTTAATCACAACTGTGTCCATTGTCGACCGACGACAGCAAAAGTCGTCGCGAATAATTTAAATTCAGCGACAATCGATTGTCGACATTTTTTGACATTTAGAAAAAAATTAAAGCAAAAGAAGAATATGGTTGTATTTTTTTCGCCACAATTCTTCACCAATTCAATTGGTTTTCCATTAATTCGTGTTGTTTTACATTTTTTTTATTTAATTTTGCTTTTTTGCGGTAAAATATAAATAAATAATAAATAATTTTTTTGTAAACAAAGTACGAATTTTTGCAACTCTAATACGAATTTCTGCAACTCTGTTCCCTTAATTAGTTAAAAATGTGGCAACTATTTGACAAATATTTTGAGTATGTATAAGTGTGTCATCACGAAAATAGAATAGATTCTATTACGACGACAAATCGCCGGACGACATGGCGACATTTTGCTTCCCATACAAAATATATGAAAAAGCACATTGTCGTTGTCGACCCAGTTCTGGTTAATCTCTAAATCACCATAACACGTCATTGATATGTCAAAAATGTGTATGAGAAAAATGCTAGTCACATTTGTGCCTGTAGATATGCTTATTTAGTATTTCTCTGTAAAACATTTACTTTAAGAGTTATAGCGCAAATAAACTTTGAACAAATTTTAGCTCATTTTTAGGGAGAGGAGAGTTTTAATTTTCACGGGGATATTTTGTTTTATGCCCAACCGGAAAATGCGTGGAAAAATTGTGAAAAAATAACACTTTTGCACATATAGGTGCTCTTTGATCGCCAATCTGAATAAGAACGAAATTAACTCTGAAACGCATTTTAAGTTCTGACTTATTTCTGGCATTTAGCCTCAATTTTAAACTTTGATGTCTTCACAGACTTATAGTAGAATTACATGGCAAATATTTTTACGGAACTCTCCAACTCTTCAATTTACGGGTCTTTCTGAATCTTTTTTGAAAAGGGGCAAAAAGTTATGTTAAAAAGAAATATTTTGAAAATAAAAATTATTCAAAATTGTTCATGCTTTTTCCTTTGCCAAGTTATTTTTTTTTTAATCAAGCTACTATATTTTTTCTTATAATGTCAAGTTTTCTGACTTTTGCAATTTCGCAACAATAAGGGTATCCCATGGTCGGGCTTGACTGACTATATTATTTTTTTTTACTTTTTCTTACTTTACGTGTAGATATTTGTCATAAAAATATTTTTAATGAAACTTAGATATACATAATTTGCAGATAAGTTGGTTTTTGATTATTTAATTAAATGAACTTTTCTGTGGCAGTTGACATAGAAACAGCTAGCAAATTAGAGCAAAAGAAGAAACATATTTTGGTTTCGAAAGAAGATGAAATAAAAACTACAAGATGGAAGGGTATTTAGTTTATAATTACGACTGTAAATCCTTCAAAGTGAATGTTTTGGGTTCAGTGACATGGGGATAATTTTTATTTCCAGCTTAATGACTTTGCAAGTTCTCAACAAATATGATTTTACATTTATGTTAAATTTAAAAGGCATGGAAAAATTAGATATTTTAAAATTATTTTAGAATGGATAACAACCTTTAACAATTATTGCCAAGCAGTTAACACATGCTTTATATGCAGGCTTGCCAAATACTTTTTTTCGTTGTCCCCAAACAAATCTAAAAATATCCCCAAATAGAAAAATTTTTTAAAAAGGTACTATAGCTTATTAAATTTGCTTAATATAAACATTATCCTCATAAAAACTACAATTAAATATAAAAAATAGCACTAACAATAACTGCTTTTAAAAATTACACTATGCGACAGTCAAAATCGGGATGAGATGAAACCAACGGGAAATGTTATATCGGTGAAAAACAAGTTATATGTAACCCGGCGTTTAGCTGGGTCACCCCTAGGAATCGAGATATATCTTTTTTTTGACATAACTCGAGAACCACTAGTCCGATTTTGCTCAAACAATTTTAAAAAAATTAAAAATTACAATTCCTTTAATCTGTTCATATAATGTTTTTCTATATACTCAACAGTTTTGCCGGTAAAAATAAATGTTTGTTACCGCTACCATAAAAATCAATAACCTTTTGTTTATTACTTTTTTTTAATATTTTAGGCAAAAAATATTTTTTTCTTCATACATTTATTTTTACCGCAAAACTGTTGAGTATATAGAAAAACGTTATATGAACAGATTAAAGGAATTGTAATTTTTAATTTTTTTAAAATTGTTTGAGCAAAATCGGACTAGTGGTTCTCGAGTTATGTCAAAAAAAAGACCACCAAAGGTCAAATCGATATATCTCGATTCATAGGGGTGACCCAGCGAAACGCCGGGACACGTATAACTTCTTTTTTACCGATATAACTTTCCCCGGTAGTTTGAACCCTTCCCGACCCCTACCATTTGTCTCACAGTGTTATTGGATTGCTTTTGTATAATGTCTAGAAAAATTCTCAGAATTTAGGGACATTTACTAAGAAACCGTTCAATTTTTTTAAAATTATTTAAAGAAACCAATTGAACCCTAAACATATTTTATTTTAAAATTTTAAAGAATTTAAGGCATTTTTAAAGAACTTTTAGATTTGAATTTTTCAAGTTTGTCTGTTTAATACAATACAATTTTATCCATAATCGATATGTTGTTTTTTTATAAAACAATATTTTAGATTCTGATATATTAATCCTATAAAACTCTCAGGCAAAAAGGATTTATTTATGTTAAAAAGCTTTAAATTAATATAGAAAATCCATAAAAGGGTGTATTTCTTTCTTTTTTTAAATGGTGTGAACAACTTAACTGATGTTTTCTGAAAACTATGCAAAGTTAATATGATTTTCAAAATTTATGAAGGATTTTAAATATCCCCAAAAAATCCCCAAAACATTTTTTTAATCCCCAAAAAAATCCCCTGTCCCCAAATGAAAATATTTGTCCCCAAGATCAACAAAATATCCTCAAATTTGGGGACAAAACCCCAAGTCTGGCCAGCCTGTTTATATGCGTTGTTTTTATAATATTACGTTAGTTTACAAAATAATTACATTTTTCTGCGAGCTAAATGGGACTCGTTTTTTATACATATTTGGTCACCTGAATTTAAAATTCACATTTTGATTTTTTTTATGTGTTCGTTATTTCTAATTTGTTTAGTTTGGAGATTTTACGTATTATTTATATGCCAAGTGCACTGAAAATATTATTGCAGTAACTGACTGTAGTTTATTTAAATAGTTATACGTACATTTATTTTCAAATGATTACACAATTAAAATGAAAAAAGATATTTTTTCAAATTTTTTTGTCTTTTATAATATATAATATTATAAAATATATTTTATAATATATAATATATATTATATAAATTGCATATAAATATGAATTTTCTGTTACAGTTAATATTTTAATTTCAAATGTTTTGTCAAAAAAATAAACCCTTTTAGATTTCTAGGTCAGTTAAAAACACGAAACAAACTACTAAATATCATTTATTCTTACGGATTTCGTAGTTAATTTTTTGAAAGTTTAAAAAACTAAATAAATGAAAAATCATTATTTTTTAAAGATTTTGTAGTTAATTTATTAACATTCAAAAATAAATTAAAAGTTTTTTGATTTAAATGAAAAGTTAGTAGACCGGATTTCAAGTGATTTTTCATTTATTTTAAATTACATTTTCAGTTAATTTAAACTACAAAACATTTTGACTGTAGTACCTACTGGTATTTTATGCGAATTTAGTGAAACAGTCAGGCATGTTTTTAGACCCAGTTGGTTATATCTTCGGAAAATATTCACGCATTTCCTTAGATTATACCAGGACACAGTGGTTCCAAACCAAAAAAAAATGGTAATAATTATGGATCTTCTAAACTACTGATCCAATCAAAAAAAATCTTCACAAGAACTGAAGAGAAAGATCTAGGCTTTTAGAAAATTAGTATCGTAGCCACCCTGTTTGATCACAGGGTGTGCTACAGGGTGTCAATCTTGACCATCTCGAGTATACAAAAGCTTTATGGTCGTGCAACTTTTACAAATGCGAACCGATTTTGCTGATTTTAGACTTCTTGTAATCTATGTTATAAGATATATAGAAAACATGTTTCAAGCACTATAGTTTAAAAAATATTTAACTTTGAATTTCAAAATTTTCATTTTTTAAATTGACTTTTTTTGGTTTTTTCCCAATAAGTTTTTCATTATCAGAACAAGATGTTTGAAATGTTGGTGTGTCATTGTCATGACCTTTCTAATTTCAGAATGAAAACTATTTTCAATTATCTCGAGCCGTTTAGCAGTGATAGTTTTTTAAAGTCAAAACTTTTAAGAGTGTCCTGAAAAAAGCATTTTTTTGCAAAAATTTTGAATATTTTTAAAAGAATAAGCTTCAGAAATGTTTAATAGTCCAATTCAGAACATTTTTGAGCATGCGCCCTACGCCCAGCATTGGTCGAAAATGATGAATTTTTGAACAAAATTCAATGTTTCTGAATGTGGCAAAAAAAGTCACGCCACTTAGATCAATTTTTTTTAATCTGAACCATAAGCAAACATGTTCCAAATGATTTACCCCTAAATTTCCCGCCGCCCGCTCAAGAATATAGATAGGGGAGCAAATTTTGTGGAAAAGGTCATATTTTGAAAAGCATTTTTTTTATTTGTTAAAAACATATATGAAAATTACTTAGTTTTGTAAAATTTGATTTTTTTTATAAAATGGTAAACAATTGTCATAGACCAAAAAAATCGTTTGGTTACTGTTAATAGTTATTTTTACATAAAAAGTTTAATTTCTATGTAATATTTTGAATTAAAATTGATTGTAATTTTTGTTTGGTTTTTTACCGGGGTGCTTAATATTTGAAATAGTTTTAAACACTTTTTTATATATTAACAAATAAGACTTATTTATATATTTAACGATATATAAAATGTTTATATAATTTATTCTATCGAGTCAACTAATGCACTCAAAAAAGACATCTCAGGTCAAAATTTAATATTCGATAATTTTTTTCATGCTTATTTGACTGGCCCTTGTTTTATATACCCGAGATGGTCAACTTTGAAACCCTGTAGAACACCCTGTGATAAAACAGGGTGACTACGATACCAATTTTCTAAAAGCCTAGGTCTTTCTCTTCGCTTCTTGTGAAGATCAGTAATTTAGAAGATTCATAATTATTACCATTTTTGTGCAGGGGGATTTCCTAAATTAGAAAGCGCCGCACCATATACTAAGAGAATGGCCTGCATGATATTAATGAATTTTTGAACCAATGAAGTTCGACTGGAATTATCCATCGAAACTCTTCATTGAATTAATGAAATTTTAATAAAATGCTGTGAGAAATTTCATTTTATTTATTAAAAGTTATGCACTCAATGAAAAAGTTTTATTAAAACTAGATTCATAAAATATATGAAGCTCTATCATAAAATTTAATAACTTTTTCATTTACTTTGTGAAGAAAACTTCATTAGTTTACAGAAATCTCATCCAGCTAAATTCTTTCTGTGTACATTTAAAACAGGTAAAACTTCTTAACTGGTTCTCAACTACATCTATTCCAAAACTGGTTTTGCAAATTGGATATTAAATGAGAGCTTTTCTGGATACAACCAACGGTATACAACGGTATAAGCTCAAATTTATATATAATAATGCCAATTTAGTCAAGGGGGTATCGGAGGCTTTTCTAAAATCTAAATTTCGCAAATTTGGACATGTTTTCCGAGAAAAATATGTTAGTTTCTCTTATTTTGTTCTAATCTCTCACATATTTGATAGACTCAGTTATTTAAAACATTTCATTAAAATTTGCAAGTACGAATTTTTAATATATTGTGCTTTAGTAAAATTTCAGTATATAATGGATTTACTTCTTAAATATTTCTTAAGTAAGAAATTTTCAAATGGTCTTAGTTCTGACTATACAACTGGTACTAATTTTTTATCCAAAAATTTTAGAAAAAAAAACTTGAAAAAAATAGTGAGAAAACATAAAAAAAAATTAAAAAATATCGAAATTTAAATTTCAACAAGGGCCGCAATAAAATCAACAAAGAGCCACATGTTGGATTATACTTTTGTTAAAATATGAGAATTACGTCTAAAACAAAAAACTACATTACTATCAGACCTCCGAAAACATATTTCCTTAATTCGATTTTTAAATCTGCACTCAGGGAATTATGTATTGGGTATACAAGTTAATAATGGCGATGTTTTGCTTGAAAAATGCATTTATTATAGTAACAAAATGAATTGATACATTATTGAAAGTATTGTCGATCGTTAGCCACTACTTTTTCCCATCTTTCTGGTAGCATATGGATTCTGCGCCAAAAGAACTGCTCCGGTTTTGAGGTAAAGAATGAATCAATCCAATTTCTGATACCCTGTTCTGAAGTGAAGCGTATTCCAGTAAGGGCGTTCTGCATCGATCGAAACAAATGGTAGTCAGAAGAGGCAAGGTCTGGGCTATAAGGCGGGTGAGCCAAAACTTCATATCCACTGTTTTCCAAATAGGTTTCGACCGGTCTTGCAACATGTGGCCGAGCATTGTCATTAGGGTTTGGGGTTCGGGAATTCCCGGGAAATCCCGGGAAAAGTTTGCCGGGAATTCCCGGGAAAATAATATATTTTTCCCGGGAAAACGGGAAATTTTAAAAATATTAAATTTTTTAAATTGTTTTTGTTTCGAATAGGATTTTTTAATTTTAGTCATAAAAAACATTTTAAATACCAAAACAAAAATGTCATTGTTAAAATCTTTTAAAAGGGAATACATTTATTTGACACGCAAATAAAATCTTTGCCAAGTAATTAGGAGCATTTCAACTAATAAAGATTTTTCGCATAACTTATTCAAAATTTAAGTAGTAAAACCTAAAAACTTGGTAAAATGTTTAAAAGAAATATGAAAAAAAGCTTTGTTTCTTACAAATAATCGCCCTTACTATCTAAATTTTTCAAATGTATAATTTAGGTAAAGTCGACTTTAGTTAAAATATTGGGTGGCAGTATACCTTGACTTCGTTTATTTTTGAAGCGTTCTGATTGGTTAATTTATTTTCAACCAATCAAAATATTTGAAAATATAAATATTTTTGTAAGGTTTTCATACACAAAATGAACAAAACCGTTTGATTAAAAATAAAGTCGACTTTAAATTTTAAATACTCTTTAATATTAAGGGCCAATAATTTTATAAGTAACGTTTTCATTAATAAATGTGAAGAGAAAAGACTGGTTAACGGTGGTATCTAAATTTGGTTATCCGACACCTAAATTTGGTGCACAAAAAAAAAAAAAAAATTTATGGTCATGCAACTTCTCTTGAAGAAAAGAACAACAAGAATAACGTTTCAGCTAAAATTAGCAAAGTACCCGAAGAAAAAAGTTTAAGCTGAATAGGCATTAAAGGTTTTATGGTAGGGCAAACATTTCCTGAAATGGTACCCAAATTAGCCGCAGTCAATCCGCACCATAACTAGATCTTCGTTTATTCGAGAAAGTTTTTATAATAAAAACCTGGTATTGCAAAAAAATGAAACCGATGTAAAGAACATTATATTAAATTACTACAATAATGTAAAAGATATCATGATGAAAGAAATATCGAGCAATATTTCTAACAATAGGAGATTTACTGTAATCTTAGATGAATGGACAAGAATATCACAACAATGTATAAATGGAAATAATTCATTTTATAACCTGGGGTTGGTTTATATATCAGGAAGATGTAATGCTGATGAAATAAGAAGAATAGTAGAAATAAGACTAGAAGAGTTTTATTTGTCTTTGGAAAATAACATTGTGGCCACCATATCTAATGGGCCAAGTGTGATGAAACGATTTGTTTCCGACAGTCCAGTAGTAGGTGCTTTCTACTGGCATCATGCAATTCATTTTGCAGTGCTGCGAGTAATTTATGTGAAATCAAGTGTTCAACATTCTGATATTTTTTACTTTGAATTCTCACTACACAGACTGCATTTGTACTGAAATAGTTTTTTTTTTTAACAAAAATTACTTATATAGGTGGTTTTCATTAACAATTTTGTTCAAAAATATTTCCCGGGATTCCCGGGAATCCCGGGAATTAAATTTTTTCATTCCCGTTTCCCGGGAAATAAAAAAGTCCGGGAAATCCCAAACCCTAGTTGGCATGAAAGACTCATGTTTGGTCGCATATTCTGGTCGTTTTTCGTTTATTGCTCTCTTCAAACGAATCAATTGTATTCGGTACAGGTCCCCAGTGATCGTCTGACCCGATTTCAACAGCTCATAATACAAAACACCCTTCTGATCCCACCAAATACAGATCATTACCTTGGCGCCATGGATATTCGATTTCGGCGGTAATTTGGCTGGTTGGCCGGGCTTTACATATGACTTTTTGCGCTTGGGGTTATCGTAATGTATCCATATTTCATCACCAGTAACAATACGATGCAAAAATTACTTCTTTTTGTAGCGTTCAAGCAGCTTCAATTCATATGGGACCCAATTTCCTTGCTTTTGAATGAATACCAATGCTTTTAAACGTAGGGAAATGGCTTGTTGTGTGACTCCCAATTATAATGTAAATTCTTCTTGCGTTTGACAACAATCTTCGTGGAGTAATGCTTCCAATTCCTCATCTTCAAACTTTAGCTTCTACCAACAATCGATAACTTTCAACAGCCGTTTTCTTCAAATAAAATATGCTTGTCAGACTTCCCCGCAAAACATATTTTTTAGGCACAAAATTCGACATTATTATAGCGAATGAAAAAAATGTTTGTTTACACTTTGGCGTCTATCGAATACTGAATTATAATGACAGATTTTTAACCACCAAAATACCATATTTGTTATTATTCACACAAACCATATGTGACCGTTATGACATATGTTGTCCAAATCGACATTATTAACTTATACACCCAATAGGTAAAATCAACTGCAAATGACAGTTAAATTAAGTGCATTTGCAGTTAAAAAGGTGTAGACTACATTTGCATTTAAATCAACTGCAATGCGAAGTTATTTCTAACTGTTAAAAATCAACTGACAAATGTAGTTAAAACAACTACAAATGCAATTAAAACAATAAACATGAAAATTATTGTAAAACAGTACAAACAACTGCAAATGTAGTTAAAATAACATAAACAAAAATAATTTTAAAAATTATTAATTTAATAAAAACAAATTTATATAAATACTATTACGATAACTTAATTTTATTCTCGAATAAATTGAAAATTGAAACATAAAAATTTACACCTAATATCACTTTTATTTTTCACTATTAAAATATTGTTCTCGATGTCCGTCTGTGAGGACATCGAGGTAGAAAGGGATGAAAATACAAGAGAACTGAAAGAAAATTAATACAATATTTTTTAATATACCCGTAAATAAATTTATATTTTATATTATAAAACTTACCTTATTATTTTAATAAAGTATATAACTTTTCCGTATTACGCGTCTTTATTCTTTGGCGTTGTTTTATGGCTAAGACAAGAGAAAACATGTTCTTCTCATATTCTTTCATTAGAAATTTCTAAACAAGCGCTTCGTACACATGTTCCTGTTTGCTTCGTGTGTGTGCACACACACTTGAAAATTTAAGTATTTGTAACAAAATTCAAAATAACTGCATAAAATAAATGTTACTACAATGTAGTAGTTTTTGTAGTTTGTTTAAAAAAAATAACTGTCAAAAACATTGAAAAATTTTTCTCTAATTAAATTAACTGCAAATTAACACAAATAACTGTCATGCAGTACCCAGCAAAAACATGGAAATGACAGGGCATTACCATACGGATTACCAAGTAACGTAACGTCATTACCTTTTGCATTACTTCAAAATACAAAATAATGACTTACTGATAATAAGTTATAAAAGTACTTATATATTCTTGCAAAGTAATCACTTACGGGTAATTGATTAAATAAGTACTGATTTAGTCTTTTTTTATATTAATATTTTATTTATTAAATTTTTTCGAACATTTTTCCAATTGAATAGAAAATTTTCCGAGATAAAAAGTTATATTTCCAATATGACTAACTGTTTCGCAATGAGGAGTAACCACTTATTTCCTAACTTCTAAGTAACCACTTATTCTATCTTTGTGAGTAACCACTTATTTTTTCATTATGGGTAACTCGTTATTCGTAATTTTTTTGTAAGCGAGAGGGTAATGACCACCCATGAATTTTTGGACATCGCGAACAAAAGTAATATTGCGAGTAAATAGCCTGGTAAGTAGTGAAACCCTTTGTGTGCTACTTACTCGCTTAATTACTCGGTAATGTCTGTTTTTGCTGGGTAACTGCAGAACTTTTCTGAGTGTGGTTCCATTTTGTACGAATCGATTAACAAATCCTATTTTATTGATTGAATTTTTGCCTACTTTATTCAATCAATATCTTATTCAAAGAATAAATTTGATGTTTGCTGATTCTTTTGACAGAATCAAACTAATTTATTCATTTCATTTAAACTAAAAGTGGTTCATTTGATTCAGAGCTTAGGAAAAATAATTCAATCATCAGTATTATCTCAATTTCTAAAAGAGAATAAAAAAATTATAATTATTTCTGATTCGTGAATTATATCTCTGCTCAAGCTTAGGATACTTTTACTTCTACACAGGGTGATTTTCTATAATAAATCAATTAGGTGATTAAGATAAACTAACTTCTAACACCTCTAATAGAGGCTAGAGAATAACTCCTATCTTATTTCATACTCTGGTTTCAAAGTGGCAAGTATTTATAAATATCATACGTTCCTGGAACGCATTACGTCCCAATATCCAGCGGAGTATTTACCAAAGCATTCAAATTTAAAAGTGAAATAATTTACTTGCAAAGCCAGCAAAATATTAGTAATGACACCTCATTAACATCTGCATTAGCAAAAATTATACATCATTACCATTTTCATTATTTTGTAATATAAAATAATAACTTCCTAATAACGACCTATTATATTCATTGCTTTTAAATATAAAATAATGACTTACTCGTAATAGTTTAAATAAGTACTTTTTACACAGTTAAATTTTTTACATTTTTATTTATTATATGTAAATATGTTTTATGTTTAAATTTTTATGACGAGTCCTAAAATTACACAATAGAAAAACTTAAATTTTTCTGAATATATTTCCTTAAGCTAATAGTATTTATGTAACTCCTTATTTTTAAGAATCAAGTAAGCACCCGGATAACCACTTATAATTCAACTTTTTGTAAGCATGTGTGTAACCACTTATTATTCAAAATCTCATAACTACTTCTCATTTTTTCGTAAGCGAGCGGGTAAGCGTGACTACTTATAAGAACGACCACGCCAAACAAAAATAATGAGTTTAGACGCCAAAAAATAAGTTGTGCGGAGATATGAATTTTGTGTTATATAACCACTTATTTGGTAATGAAAGATTTTGCTGGGTAGTTCAATATGATAAAATAATTTCAGAAACAGTGACAATTTTTAAAACTCCTAACTATCGAAAACTATTTAAATGCCTATTGTGTTTAACCTTAAACTTTCCAGTTTTTAAATAATTTTGTTCATTTCAATTCATAATTTTTTGTTATCCCTCTTCCAAAATCAAAGAAAAAGAGCATATAATTAAAAGAGTTGCCAACTCTCCCAACCTCTGTTAAATCATTCTCTTTTTAATTTATGTCGAAAAATATTACCACATGAATTACACATGTCTGCAAAGGCTAACATTTTTCGATACAAAATGTCAATCTTCGAAAGACAGAGTTGAAATCGCCTGGTCAACGTGCAAAATTGTTGTTGTTGCACATGCTATTTTTGTAGAATTTGGCACGCGCTGAACACCGACGCGTCAGTCGTTCAGTACGTCGCGAAGTACTGATTTGGGTTGTAAGCTTAATTTTAATTTTATTTTATATTTTTATTTTTTGTTATTGATTTCGACCTTTCAATTAATTGTTATTGTATTATTTTTAAAAATTATTAATTTTTTTAATTTTATTGAATCAATTATTTTGTAATAAAGCAATCTACTTATGTTAATCAATTTACATTCCATGCTGTAATTAAAAGATTATACGTAAGTATATTGCAGCGCAGAAACTAAAATAAAAAACTAAATTTAAAATTAAAAAATTTCGACTTCGAATAAAAAAATTGTTAACAATGTTTTAAAACTTCAGATTTTTTGACGAAAATCCGAAGTCGAAGATCAATTCCGATTTGGCTGAAGCTTTCCAAAAATAATTCTTACATCTATCCATAACTTGTTTACAATTATTCTAAGTGAAATACCTCCAAAGGCATAATTGGATCGACCCTAATATACATATCTGCTTAATATTTAATCGCCTTAATGCATACTTATGCTATTAAAATCATTAAAATAAATTATAGTATTGTTTGTAAAATCACCTGTTGCTGACAAACAAAATTGGGTATCGTTAAAAACATTAATGTAGCAAACTATTGATGCGTAGATTGCATGCTTATTAATTAACCCTCTAGCACTTACTCTAGTGTCGGAAAAAGTTGACAGTTACCAAGAAGATAGTTCAATACGAAGATTTCATATTTTATTTATATTTTAAAATTAATGGCGATTTTCACTTTTTAAAATTGCAAGAATTGGGCGACAACTTACTATAAGTTATTCTTTATATATGTTGCTACTTATATGAAGTATCTTTTAATTTTGGTTAATTTATTTGAAGTCTGCCAACACGTGTCCTAGTTATAAATACATCTTTTAATACCATCCTGCTGTCCTTGAATAAAAGTCATAACTTATTAACGATTTTGGAATTATGATCAAAAATCTTTTGGACATAATCCCAATTATGACAATGGATTTTATGACCGTATTCATAGGCGATCATAATACCAGTGGGTGTAATAACCATTTTTATTACAATCATGACAAAAAAATAATTCGTTTCGGAACCGGAAATTCTGGCAATAGACAATACCTTTAGTACATTTTATTCTTAGGATTAATACCTAAATTATTTTGGTCATAATCTCCACTGTTTGTCCGAAAACTTTCGGGACAAATTCCCAAACCTGCAAATTTGAATAACGTTATTTGGGATTATATCATCATGAATTCATATTCATTTTTTTTTTAATTTTTCTGCATTCTAAACTATTTTTCTCATTGTAGATTTTATGAAAATTTTACATTGACTCTTCATGGATGTTAAGCCTTACAATGTACAAAAATAAATAGTTAATTGATATGTATTAAATTATATTTTCTATAAGATTATTCAACTCTTTCAACTCGAAAAAGTTATTGTTTTAAATATAGACAAAATAATTACCAATACCAAGAGGCATAATGGCAGCTTAGTTCATTAGAGGGTTAATGTCACACTAGCATCTTCACAGAAGTCTACACTTTTATATTTTCTAACGAATTCGTAAAGTTATTTAATCCATTAACTTTTCAATTACTAACGACTTTTAAATAAATGTCTTTCTTCCTCTTTTCTTTCCGTTTTAATTTTAAAATACATATAGCTGGATGATAATGTACAAAAAATGTTACCAAGAGTACCTGTACCATTGCAAGAAGCCACATCCCGTTTAGTGAATCGAGATCCAACCGCAAGACCAACAGCGCAACTGTTACAATTGATTAAGTACTTTGTGTAAGTAAAATATATTTTTGTTATTTGTTAATGTTTGTTTAATATAAGATTTAAAATGTTACATTGCAGTGTAGATAATCATTACCAGATATGTGGTTATATAACTACAAATCTGGTAATGGTAACTAGTAACTTTTCCTGTTACATTCCTTATTAGTTATTTTTTACACACCAGCATATGAAAAATCAAAAAATATGTCGTTTGCCAGTGTTGACAAATATAATGAGTCTAAAAACATTTTAATTATATTTATAATTTTAATTATAAAAATTAAAAATTTAATTTTTTTATAATTAAATTTTTTAAATAAAATTAGCACGTGCTGGGAATCAAACCTGGGACTCCAGATTGCAAGTCGATAGCTCTACCATCTGAGTTACCTCGACATATTAAATATAAGATAGATGAAAAAATAATTGACGTACTGCACACGATTATACATCTGGCGCGTATTTATACTCGTTCGACAATTATTACCCAAACCAAAAAAAAACAAAACTTAAAAAACCTTAAATTAGATTTTCAAAAAAATTTACAAAAAAATCTGAAACTTCATATTTAAAATAATGAGAACATAAGTCATTAAGGGTAACGCATTATTTTTTGCTTTGAAATAATTAAGTAATTATTAGCAACTCATTATTATGTGCTTAAGACAATGCAGAAACTAAATTGGTGTCAATACTGGTAGTCCAAGAAATAATAATATGTCATTACCAGAGGTGTAAAATTTACTTTTTATGCTTTTTTAGACTTTCCGTTTTTTCTCTTCCTGGATTCCTGCAGATTTCGATGAAATTTAGCTGCTGTGATAGAGGGTACATTAAATACATTAAATAACTTTCAGTTCTAATTCAGTTCTAAAATACCGTTGCCGAAATAACCCAAATATCGTTACCTTGAAAATACCGTTACCGAAATAATTCAAATACCGTTATCCTTAAAATACCGATACCGAAATAAATAAAATAGCGTTACCCTTAAAATATCGTTACCGAAATAACCTAAAATATCATTACCCTAACGATAACCGCATTCGTTTCGGTTACCATCCATGGTTCTAAACATATCGGCCCAAATTGATATTTTGGGGGAAAAATGAGTTTAGAAATTGTTTAAAAACTTTTTAATAAGAATTTTAATTTCACCATTCAAAGGAAGTTCAACATGCCTTTCATTTGATACCGAATTGTGTACAAACAAGAAAGAAATACAAATAACTGGAACATTTTTGACCCCACTTTTTAACCCTCAAATATGAGATTGGGTCGCTAAAACGGCGAACAAGCTTATTTTTTCTGTCATTTCTACACATACGGAGACCCTCCTTGTTAGACTAATAGCCATATTCAAAAGCTCTTAGGGCCGATAACACAATGTCCCATTAAAATTTAAACAAATTTTGTTTTGGAAATTTTTATACAGGAAACAACAACAAATGCGTCTGTTAAAGTTTCGGTTAGTAGCTAACAGAACATTGTGTTAATAAGGCTTAATAATATAAAAATCGAGAATATAAAAATCGAGAATTATCCTCATGATATGAATGAATTTTAGATTGCAATTGTAATGGAACTCGCACATTGTAACTTTTTGTTAAGATCTCAAAGTACAAAATCATTAATAGTTCCATTATTTTACTTGAAAATTTAATTCTCTCTGTGTATTAAACAAATTATTTCATACAAAATTTGTCAATAAACCGTTTTTCTCTTTATTAAATAAATAAATTTAGAAATTATAAAAAGTTAAACAAAATTTTTCGATTAATATTGTGACATAGAGCAGAACTTCGAAAGACTTGATTCAATTTAAGCTTAATTCGCGAAAAATTTAAGTCAGATTTTAAAAATGTTCCTATACCATTCCGTTAAACCATCCTAAAAAATTCATTCATAAGCTTCATTCGCAGAACTTTAATAAGAATAGAATGAATTCCCTACTTGAATCACTCAAATCGCACGATCATTTAACACTGTACTAATTGAATGAATAAATTTCATTATCTTAAGTAGTGCAGTATAAATTTGAAACTTACACATAATCAAATCCTAAGCACACGAGGTATAACAACGTACTATTTATTTATCTTAGACGCATTTTAAACGTCTTTCATTTCTATTTTGCTAATATTTCAGCAAATAATTGAAAATTTAATTTTTTCATTTGATTAAATGAAATAAACAAATCATTTTTCATTCACCTTTTTACTAAATTAATTCAGGAAGATTTGAATTTATTCAATCGAAACAATTCCATAAGAACCCAGTGTAGAAACGGTAATGACATATCATTATTTTTTGGACTACCAGTAATGACACCCACTTACCTTCTGTATTATTTTAAAACATATAATAATGAGTTACTGATAATTACTTATTTTTATCATTATTTCAAATAGAAAATAATTTTTTAGATTTTTTTTTAAATTTTTTGAAATCTATTTTTAGACTCAATATTTTTTAAACACAGGTAAGGATATATGTAACCACATATTTTTTGATTTTTTGTATGTTGGCGAGTAAGCTTACTTGTGTGCAGCAGGTCAATTATGTTTTTATCTATTAAATATTACATGTCGATATAGCTCAGATAGTAGAGCTGTTGACTGGCAATCTGTACACCCAGGTTCGATTCCCGCACCACCAAATTTTATTTAAAAAAAAATATGCAATAAAAAATATTTTTTTTTATATAATTTATTTTTTAGAAAATCTATTTTTAGACTCATTATTTTTGTCAGTACTGGTAAGCACATAGGTAACGATATATTTTTTGATTTTTCGTATGCTGGTGTGTAACGACAACTCATTATTTTTCGCGACATCGCCATATAAAGGTAATAAGAAATGTAATAACAAAAGTAACTAGTTACCATTACCAAGTATGTAATTACATAACCACATATCTGGTAATGATTTTCTATACTGGGAATGCTATTATGGAACGAAATTTAATTTAAATTACATTAATTTTTAAAGAGTTAATTCTTTTAAGTCATTGCCATAGAGCCAAAAAAGTGTAAGTGATAAAAACAAAATTTTACGGGAGAAGGGAGATCTCCAATTTTTAGCTTTAAGTTAAATAAAACATCGATTTGAATGAAATTTGGATTTGTTTCATAAAATCGGGAATATGAAACATTTATTTTATTTTTTAGTAGCTTTTAGTAGCCTTTCACTTCCAGGGGTTAAAAAGTGACTTTTACCGTTTATTCATATTAAGTAAAATAATTTATGCGTTTATGCAACTTAATGCTTCAAAATCGAGTTTTTTCCTCAAGGCTGGATTGCTGTATATTAGGGTTGGTCAAATTGTAATTGGGTAAGAAAAAAAAAAGCGAGACGCATAGGCGTATGAAACTAAATCCTAGCGCCCCCCGAGAGAGAAAAAGATTTCAGTTTGAGGTATTTCAAAAACCTGCATAGATTTGATGCCTAACAACATGTTATCGTTAAAACCAAACACCATATATTACACTGTACAACACAAAAAAAATAACAAGGTTCTAACAACTGATTCTGGCAGAGGGGACCAAAAAAAAATTATGCGTATCGGTGTTTTATAAGTTTACGTCTGGCCCTATGTTTTTTGGGGGGTACTCGTATGGTGGACATTGTTTGATAACGACATAGAATTGCCTAGAGCTAAAAGAAAAATTTAATAAATAAATTCTTGCTAAAATACATAAATTTTCTTTTTTTTCTTTTGTAAGGTAACTTATAGAGAAGTTTTATGAAGAACATTTTTCTTATACAAACTAACCCCCGTAAAATCTAAGTTTGTGGGACATTTGAGCCCCAATTCTGGCATTCTAAGTTTTGACTTCTTTCTAGCATTAAAGTTAAATTTTCAACTTTGATTCTTCAGAGACTTAGAGTAGAATTTATTTGGAATATTTTAACCCTGATGGAGAAAATGACAGGGTTTTTGAAAAAAGTACTTATTATGTTATTTCATAATAAGGAAATAATTTTCCTTGAACAAGAATAAATAAATTTTACATCGTTTCACAAAAATGTTACATAAGTTCGCTGAACACATCCTATACATACAATTTATAAAGATTTCATTTAAAAAAGTTACCTTTTCAATGCTTAAACAAACAATTCCAGGTTCTGTTGTTTGAAAAACGATTTTGTGAATTTTTTGATGTTTTCCGGTATCACCATCTCTTCTGGGCGACCAGAGCGTTAGACGTCATCGGTGTTTACCAATTAAAAATTAATTTAATCAGTTGACACATAAACTAACCACTGACGAGTCTTTCGGTGAGACAAAACTGCTGCAGTCTGGTGTTTCGCTTGTGTCTGTTAAAATTTTCAATAAAAATGTTTTCTTCTTATTCTTCCTATAAATCAGCTCTTTAAATATTTTATTTTGTCTATAATTTAAATCATATTTTATCTTATTGTGTTATATTTTTATGTATTTGCAATATTTTGGCGTCCTTTTGTTTTATGTATGAAACACAGATACAAAATACTTTCATGGCTGTATTTATTATATATCTTAGACCAGTTGTGTTTAAATATCATTTTCTTTGTCCGCCCTTCATGTCTAATAGGCGACATTTATATGTTGTCCGTCTGGTTGTTGTCCGCACTATAATTGTGTTTATGAGCACAATTTTGGCAGCAAAATAAATAAGTAAAACATTAGTTGAAAATAAGTTTATTATATATTACTAAAACTTTTGCTGAAAATACAGAAGCAAGAAATTTGCTGAAAACTTGTATACTTGATATACAGGACGTTTTTCTATTTTTTTACTAATTTATTTTTTTCAGTGTATCTCAGCTCCACTACACCAAATTTCATTACATTCGGTGCAGTAGATAAGCAGATGTATTTCGAACATTTTTCCAAAAACCCCTACTATGGTTTGGTAATAATTTTATTTTCAACAAATCTTTAATTATAGCTAATCTACATTTCAAAAATGTTCACTGTATTTCAGTTTAAAATCCAATTCGAAAACCATGTCGTTTACATTAGAAAATTGCACAGCTTTATATATGGGATTTACATCGGCCAATAACAATCTTCTTGTAAACAACTAAAGAAAAACCAAATTTAAAAATTGTTGTAAAAAACATTTTATTTAACGGCGGAGCATAAAATTCACTAACATTATGAAATGAAAGTTAAATTTGCTAAAAAAAAAAGTGTTTTCTTCGTTTAGGAATGATTTAGTTGAAAGCAAAAAGTATTAAATTTTTTCAAGGGGGCTGCTGGACGGCGCCATAAATTGATTTTACACATTTATTCATATTTAGTTAGTTTTCTAAAAAAAAATTGCCGTTTTTAGCTTTCAATTATTCTTTCAATTAAAAATAAAAGATTTTATATGTTATTTTTTATTTTTTAGTTTTTGAAAGTTATTAAAGTATATTTTTATGGCATACGAGTAGGGAATGCATCCCGGGATTTCCCGTCCCGGGATTCCCGGGAAATAAAGCATTTTTCAGTTCCCGCATTCCCGGGAATTTGGACCGGGAATCCCGGGATTTCAAAAATGCAGTTTAAAATAATAAAGTTAATTATTTGAAATTTTCTTATGCAAAATTTTCAAACGTTTTGAAAATAATAGAAATCTTACATTAGGCGTGTTCGCTTACTTACTACAATTTGCCAATTTTACCACAACTGGAAAAATTCAAAAAGTAACCAAAACAACAATTGTAGTAAAAGTAGTAAGATTTTCGAGTAAATGAACACACTGATTAATATATGTACTTGATTTTAATTTTTTTTTTTATATTTTTTGACGGGCAAGTTTTTTTAGTCTTAAAGTTAGTTTTAGTTTATTCAATTTTAAAAAATATATAATTAGGCTTATATAATTTCTAATTACTGTTTCCAATTATTCGACGTAGGCGGTTAACCGGTTAATGCATTATTCGAAAAATCACAAAAATTGATTAACCGGTTATTCGGGTCGGTTAATCGAGAAAATTTGCGATTAATCGTTTAATGCAAAATTAATGTATTTCCTTATTTTTTTTGTCAATAAAAACAAAGGGCTACACCATTTTTGTTAAATACCAATGTGACATATAACTCGATTTATTTTAAAAAAAAATTTTCAAATTCTAAGGGTAAAAAGTTTCGGAATCTAAAATTTTTAAACTGAAACAATTCATATATTTAGTTAGAATATTGTTCTACCTCAAGTTCAACATTTCTTATACTACTAGAAAAAGGTCTGTAAAAATTTTGCTAAAGCTACTAAAATTTCGCAGAAAGAACTGCTGAAACTAGCAAATTTTTTGTTGGCAAATATTAGTAAGTTACGACAAGCAAACTTAAAACTGTTACATATCGATAGCTTAGTGTAAATTTTTTATTTCGTTAGAAACAAATTTTATAAATCTTCAAAATTGTAAATACAAAATTTCTTTGAATGTGATGTTGAAACAATACTAAAAATAAAAACAACGCTCCCACAAAAAAATTTAATATTGCATCTACATAAATGCTATATCTAAAGTTTTGAAGATTTTATTAATATTCTTCCTCCTCCTCTGAAGAAACCAAAAACGTCTTAGGCCTAGTTTTTTGGATTACTGATCGTGATGTTTTTCAGTTATAGTTTAAGAAATGTCAAATTACTTGATTGTGTCGAAATAATTTATATCCAATTGGCATTGTCTTAAAATATTGTTAGCATTCAGTATTTTATCTGTGAATACGTTGCAATGTGGCAGCGCTTAAGCAAATTGTTGTCCAACAGCGGTTTTGTGTCGGCAAATTTGTACTTTAGTTTAACTGGCCAATGCTGTTGGGTTATGCATCAATTAAAAGAATATTAAACAACATATTAAGTTTAAACAATGTTTAACTAATAAACAAAGTAGAACTAAATCCAAAAAACTCGTCCTTAGAACCTTTTTACATTGAGCCATCGATGTACAAAATATTAGTTTTATTTGAGTTGAATTTCAGTTAATTGAAAATACCAATTTAATCAACAGAATTCAGCATAAAATTGTGCTGATTTTCTTAGTCTCCTTTTCATTTTCTAAGGGTTATTAACAATAAAAAAATAACCTAAAGTTTGAGCGAACTTACAAAGAAAGAATTTTATCGGACGAGTTTTAATGAAAACTACTACTACTACTAAAGTTTTTTTCACAAAGTGATGACAAATTTCTTAAATTTTGTGAAAAAACTTCATCACTTGTATGAAGATCTTTAATAAATCTGTTTTTTTTTTGTGTATGAAATTTTTAATAAACAATTTGAAAATTTTCATTGAATTTTCTGAAAAACTGAAAATCTCCATCAATTCAATGAAAATTTTCCGTTGACGAATTCCAGCGAAGCTTCGTTGGATCAATGTAAAAATTCATAAACAGCATGTAGTCAATTCTCTCAGTATGCAGTAACAGATGTCAAATTCCATACAAAATTTAAATTTTTTACATCCATTTTGTGTTGACTTTAGCTTATTTCCTTTAATTCGAATAAAAATTTAAATTTAGTGAAACGGGTTCGGGTTCCATAGTATTCCAGTGCAATATGTTGTAGAATTCATGTAATTTTATACCGATTATACCCACTAATAGAAATAAAAAATGTTCGAGTTCTTAAAAAATGAACGTGTCAGTTGTGTGACACATTTTTTAAGCAAATGCAACTTTGTCTTAAAGGACATGGAAATACAAGCTCTGTTCCCCGTTTTATTGGATTTGCATCAAAATCTACCGATATCAACTTTTAACTCGATTTCGATTTTAAGATAATTTAGGTTAAGGGTTTGGGTTGATTTTTGTGTAGTTAACATTAGCACAAACTCAATATACACTGTGTTAGTATAAATATTATTATTACTTCAGCCTCTTTTTAATGGCAAAGAATACATCTATTTCACACTCCACATACAATTTTTCAGCTAATTTAATTGTTGGTTAAATTTATTTTAATTAAAAATCATATTTTTATTTTCTTATTTTTAGTGATCCTGCGGTAAATGCCCTCAAGTTTCTCGATGTGGTTAACATGAAAGATACGTCACAAAAATCCCAATTTTATAAAGTCACATTAATGGAGAGCATGCCGCTTATACCCAAGGTAAAAATTGTAAAAATAAATGAACGAAATAAAAAAAAAAACAAATTGCTTAACTTTAAATAAACAAACACACAAAAAAGGATTTAATTTTCCTACAACAGGATATTAAAACAGTAGTAACAAAAACGAAAAACCCCAAACACTTTGCCACACATAAAATGTAGCTTAATTTTCTCAATTTCTAGATTTCTGTATACCATTTTTAAATGAAATTTATGGGAAATTTTGCTTCTGTTGTTTTAATAAACTTTTTATCATACATGGGGCTAATTAATTGGACCAATTAATTGATGGCTTCTTTGGGATTAATATAATAACAAGGGCAGCGACTTTCATGCAAATGCGTGTTTGTAGTCATTAATCCAAAAATGATTTTGACCAAATACTTTTCCGAATCAAAGAATTTGCATCAAAATGGCATCGATTTGTTGTTGCATATCTTGTTATAAATGCATATTTTGCTTTTAAGTGCATATTTTTTGCATAATTTTAGGATTTTTATTGCACATTTTTGCATATTTTTCCAAAAACTAAAAATAAGATTTAATGAAGAAATAAATAAAGAAAAGGAAGAATTTGCAAACTTAACGCAGTACTTAACTAAAAGGAAAACATAAAGTTGTCATCTACTTTGGACATTTATATTGGATTTAATTTTTAACCAAATGCTCTCTAATAGATATGATTTTTAAAAATCGATAAATTTAAAGTTCAATTTTTGGTTTTAAGCATTTTGTTTTGGGTGTTTAGTGCATATTTTTTTTTTTTTGTTTTTAGTGCATATTTCCATTTAAGTGCATATTTAGGTAAATATTTTTCATTCTTTACTGCACTGAGAGAATTATCATCACTTCAGTAATGAATTTCTTCATAGTTTTAATGAAAATTGTCACTGAAACTCGTCAATTGAAACTTTTCATAGAATCTATGAAAAAGGTTTCATTAAAGACAATGTTTATGAAAAGTTCATAAAATTAATGAAACTCTTTATAAAATGAATAGGCCACTTCTCCAATGAATTAATCATTCAGCCAATGAAGAGTTTCATAAAATGTATGAAGCAATTTTATTTACTATTATTTATTATAGTTGGATAAATAAAAAGTATTTAACAAATGCAAAAGCGTAATAAAATTTTAGCATATTTTATGGATGTACAAAATATATCTAATGAAAGAATTTATTAAATTAAAAAGTTTCCTAAAATTTTATATTAAGCTTAATTCAATTAATGAAATTCCTTATTAATGTTTCGAAAAAATTAATATGATTTATAAAAAATTTCATAGTCCAAAATTAAAAATAAAAAATTAATTTAAAAAAAAAATTAATAAAGATAATTCTGTCAGTACACATCACTAAAACTCGGCCTTATGGTTACATAAAACTATTGTATTTGAGAATTAAATGTTTAATATAAAATTCTAATTACATGAAAATTTTTAAAAATAAATGAAATGATATTTTTTAAAAAAAATAAATACTATTGAACAATTTCATATATAAAGAACATTTTCATTAAATTTATGAAATTCAATGAATTTTTTTAACGAAATTATGAAATTTTATGAAAGAGAGGTTATGAGAAATTTCATAATATTAATCAAATATTATATACATAATGAAATTCTTCATTGATTCTACGAAAAAATTCTATGAAATTATATCATTAATATCTTTCAGTGTGCATATTTTAAACGCATATTTTCAATTTTTAAGTACATGAAAGTCGCTGCCCTGATGATAACATATTTGGCTTTAGCATTATTTTGATGAATTCTAATGTACTAATCGATTTAATTTTTAATCCCATATGTACCCAGTGTAGAAAATCATTACCAGATATGTGGGTATGCAACTACATACTTGGTAATGGTAACTAGTTACTTTTGTTATTACATTTCTTATTACCTTTATATGGCGATGTCGCGAAAAATAATGAGTTGTCGTTAAACATACGAAAAATCAAAAAATATATCGTTACCTATGTGCTTACTAGTACAGTAGACGCTCGCAAATTAGAACCGCTTTGTTTTTGAGGCAATTCTAATTTCTGAATTATTCTAATTTCTGGACTTTTTTTTCGTTTCGTTTCCAATGATAAAGTGTTTTTTTTACGTTTATTTAACATTTTAAATGATACACTTTCACTATTTAATAGAGACTGCCAAATAATATGTACACGCGTATCAAATTTCAGAAATAAACTAGCCAAAAATGTACATAAATGCGACAAAAAAAACAAATAGGGAAAAACATATATAATTTGGTGATTCCCCTTTTTAGTTTTACTTTATTCAAACAGAATAAAAATAACATGGGGATTTCCTGTGTATTCAAATAACCAAAAAAAAAAACGCTCAGAAATTAGAATTTTAAATTCGAATTTCAGAGCGTTTAATGTATTGCAAACATTGATTCTAATTTCTGGACGTTCGAATTACTGAAAGCTCTAATTTGCGAGCGTCTACTGTACTGACAAAAATAATAAGTCTAAAAATAGATTTTCAAAAAAATAAATTATATTAAAAAAAATATTTTTTATTGTATTTTTCTTTTTTTTAATAAAATTTGCTGGTGCGGGAATCGAACCTGGGTCTACAGATTGCCAGTCAATAGCTCTACCATCTGAGCTATATCGACATGTAATGTTTGATAGACAAAAACATAATTGACCTGCTGCGCACAAGTCAGCTTACTCGCCAACATACAAAAAATCAAAAAATATGTGGTTACATATATCCTTACCAGTGTTTAAAAAATATTGAGTCTAAAAATAGATTTCAAAAAATTTTTAAAATAATATAGAAAATTATTTTCTATTTGAAATAATGATAAAAATAAGTCATTATCAGTAACTCATTATTATATGTATGTTTTAAAATAATGCAGAAAGTAAGTGGGTGTCATTACTGGTAGTCCAAAAAATATTGATATGTCATTACCGTTTCTACACTGGGTAACTAATGGCTAATTTTTAATGAGCATACGGTCAAGACCAAGTTAACGGGAAGAGCGAAAAACCATACATAAGTATTTTACCTTAGAACGCAAACAGTAATCCACACAGTGGTGCCAGACTTTTTCAAGAAATTTCAATAAATATTATTCAGATATTTTTCATAAACCCAATCCAGATACTCATAGTGCCAGTGGACAGTGGCAGTTATGTCAAACTTTGTTCTGGAATTTCATGATAGCTATTCAATATTTTTTAGAATTTCTAAAGGAATTTTGTTTGAAGTCCGCCTTTGTTTATTTAGAAAATTTTCCTATTTATCGCCAGTGGCAAATAACGAAAATACAAAATATGCTTTATCGAAAAAAAATAAATACACTGCGTTTATGTGGTTTAAGCTATAAAACTACTAGTTCCTACTTTTTTTCAGAATTCTCTCATAAAAACTAAAGCAAAAACTTTTAAAATCTGTCAAAACTTCCAAATTTTCGTTAACTGGATAATTATTTTATTTTGTATTTCGTCCGTAAAAAGTCTGGCATTTACATAATGATTAGTAACAAATTACATATCTCTACACTTAAAATAATACGTCAGTAAAGAACATCTGTCAAACGGGTTTCAAATTAATTTGAATAATTTTTAAAGAGATTTTGGTTGAAACACTGATTTAAACTGTGATTTAAGTTATCTACATTTAACACAATGCTAAAAATTTTATGTACTTTAACTAATTTAAATAATATTTAAAATTATTTGTTCCTAATTCTTTGTTGAAATATAATATCTTATTTCTTAAATTTATTTTAAGGGAGATAAAAAATTGAAAAAAATATATTTTGTGCATTTTTCAATTACCTTTCCTTGACATCCACTTTGATGAATTTATATAACATGTGGTCGCAGACAGACGTGTTTTTGTGTTTTTTGGGGTGCCAAAAAAATAATAGGAAACAACTACATTTTGCTATAACTTCCTCAAATCGTGTGATAAGAAAACAATTTTTCATTATGTTAGACCTACGATCCTAAGGTTTCGAAAAATAATAATTTGATTTTAATAAATGCTTAAAAAGTGTGAAAAAATATTAATTTTATGCTAGTGCCTGTCTGTGGGGCACAATCACCAGATGGCCCCTGGAGCTACAAAGAGTTGGTGCATCCCTGCCTAAAATGCTCTATAAGACTTTTCTATATATTTAAAATATGTTTAATAGTAAACTAGAACAATCGTGTTCATTCTTTAATTTATATTAATTATTCAGTTTTTTTTAATTTTGAAGAATCATTATATTATAGTTTTAAATTATTTTTTTTAATGTAGTAGAGATTTATTGATTAAAAAGAATCACATATCTTAAAGAACTTATTATAAATTATTTACTTCAGTCATTAAAAGATTGACTTTGCTGTTTTAACAAATTCTTTTGTTGAAATTGTATCTAGCTCTTTTGGCGAATTTACCCCAGGTTTGGAGCAGTTACGCCGAATTGAGTTACTTTGAAAATCATTAAAAAAATAATAGAAAATATGAAAATAATTAGAATAAAAATCATATAAATTATAGCCAAGATATGTAGGTTTTCAATTTGAAAGTAATTTTTGAAAAATAATTAGGGGTTAAGAAATGACTGTGCTTTGAAAAAAAGCATTGAAGGAATTAAATGTGCTAAAATCCCAAACGTACTTAACAAATTATGAAAAATAATCTGGTGAAGACATGTCACTATCCGGATTTCATTCTTGCCAAAGTGAATCGTCAGGGGACGACGTTTTTAGAATTTCTAGAAATATTTGTTAAATTAAATTACAAACTCCATGAGAATTTCTTTTTATCGTCTAGGAGCGTTATTAAACATTTAAAATGTCAAAGAAAAAAACAAAGACAATAACAAAAAATTTACCACAATTTCCTTTGTCATCTTCCGATATACTACTCTGTTGTTTTGAAAGATCTAGCAATGTAGTAACATCCATTCATGCATAAACAACAATGGAAAACAATGTTTTCTAAAGTGTCAGTAACATTTAAATTTGCACAAGCACTTGCATACTAGTCCCCTGGCGATTTCCTTAGGCAAGAATAAAATCCGGATAGTGAGATGCCTTCAACAGATTACTTTTCACAATTTGTTAAATACGTTTGGGAATTTAGTACATTCCCGCGTGAAAGGGTTAAGGAATTATGTTTTTAAAGGTCTGATAATTACAAATAAACCCGTATTTTTTTAATTAAATTCAGATTTGCAAAAAAACAGGAATATTTTTTTTTAATTAACAAATTTTTCTATTGAGCGGACAGATATATTATTTTGACTGTACAAATGTTATAGGACTTTTATTCTTTTCTTTTTTTGATATGGACTTTAGTGCTTATGCATAATAATTTGAAAACCTTATAACATGTTTATAAAATAAATTTTGTATGAAAAATTTGTTTAATAAGTCATTTACAAATTTTTGAAGTGATTATGCACATGTCCCTTTAAATTTATAATTTATTTAAAAACAAAATTTGTTCCTATAAATTTAAACAGCCTTTATGAATTGAGGAGTAAATTTGCGTGAAAACAAATTTTGAAACTCATTATCGTGAAAAATCTTTTATTTTTATTTATTGTTTTATTTGTTTTTGTATGCCTTTCATGTGAAATCGAAACAACTACTGTATTATATAAATTAAATTGATTGTATTGGAATTAGTTTAACTAGTGCTAATGAAATTTTAATGCGAATGAAGAACTCCCAAGTATGATTTTCATCTCAATCGAGTAATATATGTAGGGGTAATACTTTTTCCAGGCGATGTCGATTCACGATATGGATAATACAATAGTTATAGTAAAAATTGCTTTCTTTGGTCATTTAGGAGAAAAAACGTTCCCCATTTTAATTTTTAGCGATGCCTTAAATTTTTCTTCAAATATTCTTTAACAAATATAGACATGATTAAAGGGCGGATTATGGGACCGTAAACGTAAATGTAATGTAACTGTACCGTGCCGTGGATAAAAAGTACACTTATAGAATACCGTATACGACATTACTATTTAGCATCTATTTCATGTGGTTTTATACTTTATTCTAAATTTTTTCATTTATTTGTTAATTTTTATTTCTTATTTCTTGTTTGAATCTATTTTCTTTTTTCATTTTATATTTTTTCCGACTAAAATCATTTAGAACTGTAACGAATTAGCTGTTTCGAAACCACAAGAAGAAATGTATAGAAACTTTTACTAACGCGTAAATGTAAACGTACTTGCCGGATCATTGTGTTGAAATCAGAATCTTCTATCCGTCACCGAAACTGCTGAATGATTTTAGTCGGAAAAAATATAAAATGAATAAAGAAAATGGATTCAAGCAACAAATAAGAAATAAAAATTAACAAATAAATGGAAAAATTTATAATAAAATATAAAACCACATGAAATAGATTCTAAATAGTAATGTCGTTTACGGTAATCTATAAATGTACTTTTTAGCTACGGCACTGTACAGTTACATCACATTTACGTTTACGGTCCCATAATCCGCCCTTTGCACTTATAGTTAGTTCATGTAGACAGTAAAAATATCCAAAAATTTTAAAACTTCCAGGTGAACTTTTCATAAATTGAAAAAAATTTATTAAAATCTGAATACTTAAGTTCGGATTCAACATAATAATATTAATTGTAAATTATTAACATATTTCATAGGGAGTTATTGCAAAGGACAAGTAAATACCAAAAAAATCTGTCTTCAAATTTCAACACATTTGGTTCGAGAACTGTTTATACACTCATAGAAATAAATCCGTAAAAATAGCAGAAAAAGTTACTAAAAATTAGTTAAAAATGATGCTGTAGGAAAAACTGCTAAAATTAGCAGATTTTTTTACTAAATACTAGTAAAATGAGAACAGCAAAATTAAAACTGCTAAATTTACAGAATTTTAGTTATATTTAGGCTAACTTTTAGTTAATTGAAAATAGCAAATTGTACTGTAAAATCTGCAGAAAATTTTGCTAAATATTTGTAGACTAAAAATAGCAAAAATAAACTGTTAAATCTACAAAATTTTTGCTATTTTTAAGCTAAATTTAGTTGAATGCAAATAGCAGTCTATTCTACTAAAATCAGCAGAAATATTTGCTAAAAAATTGTAAACTGCTGTTTTCAAAAGGCTCGATTTTTATTTGCATTTAAAAAAAAAATCGAAAAAAAAAACTTCGAAAATTTTAAATTTTTTGGTGATTTTTTAGGCTACTAATTATTTAGAAAAATTTTTTGCTGATTTTAGCAGGTTAATTTGCTAATCTCCATTTACAAAAATTTAGCTCATATATAACTAAAATTCTGTATATTTAACAGTTTTAGTTTTGCTGTTCCTATATTACGAATATATAGCAAAAATAATCTGCTAATTTAGCAGTTATTTTCTGCAGCATCATTTTTAACTAATTTTTAGTAGTTTTTACTAAATTTTTTACGGACTTTTTTCTATTAGTGTATCTACCACTAAAAAGTAATACGGCTATATATTTTTCCAAGGCCCAGATTGCTATTAGGTAGATATTTGCTAAAAGTGCAACAAGTTATAACCCAAACGTACAGTATTATTTTATGTGGCAAATAAATGTTTGGCTTCGTTATATTTTTCTTTTTTTAGCTTAACAAAAATATAGCGATAAAATGGAGCAACAATTGCAAAAACATATTTATTTCTGTTTTTCTTTTTTTTATATTCATTGCAGAAACTGTGGTGGCAGAATCTTTGGCCTATGTTGCAGTCGGAAATTAGTAATGGTGAGGTGCTGGCTGCTGTTTTACATCCTGTCCTCACTTTACTACAGGATTCCTCTAAAACAGAATATGAAGCCGTAATGGCGCCAACAATGAAGTAAGTGTATAACTTAATTACTTGCTAAATACGAACAAGAAAAGTAAACAGTAGTTTAACCATTAGATCTTAATATAATTTGGATATGTAATAGAGGGGACAAAAATAATAAATACTCGGTAATAAAGAAGCCTGTGTATTGTCGTTTTTAAAGATTAAAAAATTTATTTCAAGGCTGTTCGACAAATTTTTTGTTTTTGTGATATACAAACGTTTACTGTCTTATTGGATAGAACTTCAAAATACCTCCCCAGCCAAAAACAAACAAAAAGACAATTTCAAAAAAAAATAGAAGCCAAGTTCGCATCGTTCTTAAGTCCACAAAATTATTAAGAACTTTAAGGCCTCAAATCTTTGTTTAAATTGCGAAAGTAAACATTTTTTTATTATAAGGAAAACACAATCACAATTAAGGGGAAATGTCACGTTTTCAAAATAATAGTTTTGTACATTAAATTTGCGAGAGAACAAATTCTACACAATTTTAACACGAATCTCATTATCGCGAAAAGACCTTTTTTTATTCCAAGATTTGTGTAGCTTTTAATAACTATTAGTTTTTGGTTAAGTGTAAGTCTAGTAGTTGTAAGTTCTAGGGCTTGTAAACAATTTTAACACTAAGGCGTCTATTCCTACTTGTGACTTAGTGTGACCGTCATAAGACTATTTTTAAGACTGAGAGTCATAACTTTTCATACAAAACAGCAATAAAATTCAAAAATTCAAATTTTAATTTTCTTGAAGTTTTCAAACAAAAATTTTAATAAATATAATTTATTAAGACTTTCCAACAACAAATACATGGGGAATACTGTCACAACTAAGAGTCTCAGACTTTTCGTAGGAATAGGCATGCAAGTTTGAGTAAGGCGAGTTTACACGATTCAGAAGGTACATAAGAGGTTAAATGAAAACACCTAGTACTTTTTTAACCTACACTAAATTTATTTTTTCTGAGTCCTTTGCGTTTAACAATTTCAGTATTTTAAAAATAGAAGATTATTTGATTAATTATTGAGCTCTGTTGCCTTTTGTTATTTCGAGTTTCATAAATACTAAAGTGCTTATGCATAATAATTTTAAATTATAAAAATTATATAATTTAATTATAATACGTTTATAAAATTAATTTTGTATGAAAAATTTGTTTTATAAGCCATTTATAAATTGATTTTGCATATGACCATAAGGCAATATTTCTTCAAATACAAATATTTTGGAGAAATGATCGACTTCAATTTAAAATATATAATTTATTCGACAATTTTTCTAATTTTAGCCCTAAAAATAAATCTTTTACAGCCGAATGCATAAAATTCTTAAACAGTTTAATTAAACTTTTTTAAGCTAATTTGGCAAAAACAGTATGCATAAACGAATTATAACGAACAATTTAACAATCTGTTAAAGTAGGGTCATACGTAAAATAAGCGTTTCATAAAGTTTGGAAAATAAAAATCTCTGTTGAAACCAAAAATATTCAATTTTCATTTATTTAGACTTTCTCAAGGGTCATCCACCCAAGAATATGTAGAAACTAACATTTTGTAGCCAACAGATTAAAAAAAACCTGGAACAATTGCACCATTTAAACCTTTTTTCATTAAATTTTCTTAAGTTGGTGTACAAATAAAATAGAAAATAAATTAACAAAATAGTGATGTTGATTTAATCAAAACATATTCGTCATTCGATTACTTTCAGTATTCGTTTTATTAAACTGCCTATAAAATATTATTTTACATTATTATATAACCAAGATGTGTATAAAAATTTGTTTTATTAATTTTTGATTTATTATAAATTATTTTTATAGGTAAAATCTGCAAAACAACATTATTCATCTATGATTAACGAGTCAATCGTTTACTAACTTCATGAATCACTAATAGTTTATTTAAAAGTGGAGACACATTTTATAAGAGTGTTGCCAGAATAAAACGAGAAATTAACAAACTGTTATTTAACGATTATGCATGACATTTTTTAATAAACGTTTAATAAGGAAAATGAATACTTTAGCAATTGTATTTCTTAACCTAAAATTAAGAAAAGTTTATGCATTAGAGCTTTAAAATTTACAATTTGGTGCCAGCGCATAGTGGGGTAAACGGCATGAAAAGTGGCGATTAATTCAGGGAAGTCATAAATACATAAAAAACCAGCATTTAAAAAACACAAAAGGTGGAAAAGATTTTTTTTAACCTTTTATAGGCTTTTTGGTATTTTGGAAAAAATGGTCTTATTTCACAATTATTGCTGTAACTTTGGAATGAAAAACGATAAATGAGTAAATTAAATTGAAAATTAGTGCATACTTAATGTGCTTTTATGTGCCGCCCCTAGTAAAAATGATTTTTATATATTCATATATGATTTTTATACAATCATTTATGATTTTATACAATTAAAACTTGTCGAGTATTATGAAACATATATTTTTATATGTTTATATCAAAAGATAATTAATTATATAAAATTATATTAACCAGATCCACCATTTTTCGGATCAAATAATATATTTTTTATATAATTATATTAATCCATATATGATTTGATCCGGAAAATGGTGGATCTGGTTAACATAATTTTATATAATTAAATATCTTTTGATATAATCATATAAAAATATATGTTTCACAATACTTGACAAGTTATCTCTATATATAAAAGAATAACGTGACTGACTGACTGACTGACTGACTGACTCAACATCGCCCAGCCCAAACCGCTGAAGCTAGGAAGTTGAAATTTGGTATGTAGGTTCCTCTTTCGGGGTAGACGTCCGCTAAGACGGGATTTTTGGAAATTCCTACCGGAACGGGCAAAAAGGGGGAAAGTGTCCCCCTTGACGGCCTGCCAAAACCCTTTTGGCTAGAAAGCTGAAATTTAAGATATGTGTTCCTTGGAGTAGGGGCTAACTTTTCTGGAAAGTACTTTCTAGAATTTTGGACAGGGACGTTGTAAAAATGGGGGTTAAAAAGGGGAAAAAGGCCCCCCTTGACGGCCTGCCAAACCGCTGGAGGTAGGAAGTTGAAATTTCGTATAAAGGTTCCTCCACTATCGTAGACATCTACCAAGACGGGAGTTTTGGAAATTTTTACAGGGACGGGCAAAAAGGGGAAAAAGTCTCCCCCTTGACGGCCTGCTCAAACTGCTGGAGCTATGAAGTTGAAATTTGGTATGTAGGTTCCTCGACCGGTGTAGACGTTTTTTCCCAAAAAACATACATTTTTTCAAAAAAATACCTATTTTCAAAAAAAGTACCTTTTCCAAAAAAAAGTACCTTTTCCCAAAAAAAAGTACCTTTTTCTAAAAAAATTTTCCTTTTCCAAAAGAAGTACCTTTTCCAAAAAAAATACCTTTTTCCAAAAAAAAAAACACTTTTTTAAAAAAAAATACCTTTTCCAAAAAAAGTACAAATAAAGTACTTTGTAAAAACAAAGTATCTTTTTCCAAAAAATTTCGTTTTTCCAAAAAGTACCATTTAAAATAATATATAATTTCAAAAAAACTACTTTGTTTCCTCCCCCCACGGATATCTCCACTAAACAAGGTTTCTTGATATTCGGCATAGACGTGCGCTAAGACGGGATTTTTGGAAATTCATACCGGAACGGGTAAAAAGGGGAAAAGTCTCCCCATAAACAGTCTCACAAATTGGAAAAGTGCCTGCCAAAACCACTGGAGGTAAGAAGTTGAAATTTGGTATAAAGGTTCCTCCACTGTAGTAGACATCGACTAAGTTTGTATTTTTGGAATTCCCTACAGGATATCCCAAAAGGAAAGTCGGTATGTGAGTTCCTCCTTCTGTGTAGGCGTCCGCTTAGACGGAATTTTTGAAATTCCTATCGGGAGGGGAAATAAGGTAAAAGTCTCCTCCTGGCGGCTTGCCCAATCCCTTTTGGCCAACCTAAAATTTTAAATATGTATTCCTTGGAGTAGGACTAACTCACCGGCAACGTAATTTTTCTATTTTGGAACAGGAACATAGTAAAAATGGTGGTTGAAAGGGAAAAATGTGCCCACTAACGGCCTGCCCAAACCGCTAAGGCAATGCAGTTGAAATTTGATATGAATGTTCCTCATCCATCGCAGATAGCCGCGAAGATGGAATTTTTGTAAATTCCTAAAGGGAGGGGCAAAAAGAAGAAAAGCCTCACCTTGGGGGCCGGTAAAAACCCCTTCGGCTAGAAACCTGAAGCTTAAAATGTGGGTCCCTGGAGTGAGGGCTAACTTATTAGAAAGATACTTTTTTGAATTTTGGAGAGGGTCGTTATAAAATGGGGGCTCAAAAAGGGAAAGTTGCCCCTTAACGACCTGTCCAAACTGCTGGAACTAGGAAGCTGAAATTCGGTACTTAAGTTCCTCTCAGCCTGCTCAAACTGCTGGAACTAGGAAGCTGGAATTCCCTGTCGATGGATTTTCGGAAATTCCTACCGAGAGGGGCACAAATAGTAAAAGTTGGCTAGAAACCTGAAATGTAAAACATATGTTACTTGGAGTATGTGCTCACTTACCGAGAAGGTGCTTTTTGAACAGGGACATTGCAAAAATGGGGATTAATGAAGAGAAAAGTGCCGCTTAAAGGCCTGCCCAAACCGCTGGAGGTAGGAAGTTGAAATTTGGTATTAAAGTTCCTCCTCTATTGTAGACATCCGCTAAGATGAGATTTTTGGAAATTTCTACAGGTAGGGTCAAAAACAGGAAAAGTCTCCCCCTTAACGGCCTGGCCAAACTGCTGGAACAAGGGATCTTAAATTGGGTTCCTTCTCTAGGAAGCTGAAATTCGGTACTTAAGTTCCTCTCAGCCTGCTCAAACTGCTGGAACTAGGAAGCTGGAATTCCCTGTCGATGGATTTTCGGAAATTCCTACCGAGAGGGGCACAAATAGTAAAAGTTGGCTAGAAACCTGAAATGTAAAACATATGTTACTTGGAGTATGTGCTCACTTACCGAGAAGGTGCTTTTTGAACAGGGACATTGCAAAAATGGGGATTAATGAAGAGAAAAGTGCCGCTTAAAGGCCTGCCCAAACCGCTGGAGGTAGGAAGTTGAAATTTGGTATTAAAGTTCCTCCTCTATTGTAGACATCCGCTAAGATGAGATTTTTGGAAATTTCTACAGGTAGGGTCAAAAACAGGAAAAGTCTCCCCCTTAACGGCCTGGCAAAACTGCTGGAACAAGGGATCTTAAATTGGGTTCCTTCTCTAACGTTGACGTCCCCTAAGATGGTATTTTTGGAAATTCATACCGGGAGGGGTAAAAAGGGAAAAAACTTCCCCCTTGACGGCCTGGCCAAACTGCTGGATATAGAGACCTAAAATTATGTATGTAGTAGGTTTCTCCTCCAACGCAGACGTCCTCTAAGACGGAATTTTTGGAAATTCCTACCGGGAGGAGTAAAAACGGAATAATTCTCCCCCTTGATGGCCTAACCGAACCCTTCGACTAGAAATCTGTAATATATAATATGTTTTCCTTGGAGTATGGGCTAACTTATCGACAAGGCATTTCTAGGACTTTGGACAGGAACGTGGTAAAAATGGTGGTTCAAAAGCGGAAAATTGCCCCCCCCCTTAACGTCTGCGTCTTTAGCTAGAAACCTAAAACTTAAAGAACAAGTGTATATGAAACACTAAAATTAAGAAACTAAATAGGAAACGAGTGGGATTGAAACACTACACAAGTGGAATGAAATGGATATAAACGTTGAACGAGTGGAATTGAAATTATAGACAATGCAAATGGATTGGAAGAGGGAATTACCTGTTCAAACACTATCAACGGAATATGAAACTTATGTAGCATTGAAACATACTTAACTTATGTAGCATTGAAACAAATTTTCTAAAAGAGAAAAAACCTTAGAAAAGTAATGGAACTTATATATTCCGATATTTAAAATTCATGTAACGAAGCACAGGTGGAAGAAACCGACGCAGTAAATTTTCCAACTGAATTTGTGAATTTACTTGAATTGCCAGGTCTACCTTTACATAAACTGGAATTAAAAAAAAACTTTAAGACACGCTAACAACGTAGCTTTGCCCGCTATTTTTAATATTATAAAATGCTTTCCAACCCTGCTTTATGTTTTTTATTTTCATTTAAAACAAAAATGAATAAAACTACTTACGGGTCTATCTACCTAAGTTCGCACTTTACCAAATTATCTTGACATACACACGTATATTGCAAATTATTATGGATTCATTACTAACAAACCACTTTCATGAGAAAAACTGATCAAATATTTATTTATTTTAAACCCATTGTTGTGCAGAATTATTTATTTGTGGTGGCTGGGTGAAGGCTTTAAATAAAAAAACTTTAAATAAAAAACGAATTTAATAAAAATTGTGGAGGGCGAAGCCCCCCCCCTTAACCTTTAAGGCACGCTAACAACGTAGCGGGCTGCGCCCGCTAGTAATTGTATAAAATCATAAATGATTATATAAAAATCATTTTTACTAGGGGCCCTATGCTTCTTGCAGGAGTAAAAGGAACAAAAATATATATAATGTGATTTTAGAAAAAAATTTATATAAGAAAAAAAAAAAATAGTAGGGTGATGCCTACGAAACAACAAATAAAATCTATGTAATATGACAATATCATATTAGAATTTGGACTTAAGGTAGAAGAATATTCTAACTAAATATATGAAAATATAGAAAGTCAAAAAAAAAAACAATTTTTGTATTTTTAATGCAAAATTAGGATAATTGTTGTAAAATTTTAAATTAAAATCCGATTTTTTTCTCCAAATTCCGTAATTCCACAAATTTGACTCAAAAACGTCACATTAGAAAATATTATTATTTTTTATTGATCAATATTCATAAACACAAAACAAACAACAATTTGAGAAAAAAAATATTGTAAAATAAAAAGAATTGTTAGGTTTTTTTGTTTACTTCATTTCATTAACTTCAAAAGTATTATTTTCGTCATAATCATCATTTACTTCATAATATTCTTTAAATTCATTAAAATAATCTTCATCTTCATCATCATCATTATCATTTTCATTGTGGGGAAGAATAAGTAACTCCAATGTAGACTGCGGCATTTGCTCCTTTTTCTTTTTACAACTATTCCTCATGCTTGAAATGAATTACTAAAAGCTTTTTTTAGTTCATAATCCGAGGCCTATGGTATCCATATTTTATACCAAGTTTTGGTTGCAAAAAAAAATCGCAAAAAAAATATGTCAAAAGGAAACTTTTTGCATCAGTATATTGGTTTGCAGAATGTTAATCGCTTATTAAGTTTTTTAATTGAATTTTTCTACCATAAAGTTTTTTTGCGTTCCGCCATAATTTTGCAATTTTTTAAGTGCATTTATATCTACATCAAAGTTTGGTGGCTAGTTGCAAAAAAAAATTACGAAAAAAAATTTACGTAAAGGAAAATTTTTCAGTGTAGAACAAAGAACAAAACGTTTTTACATCATTATTATGATAAGTAATGGTAATGAAATTTCATTTGTCTACCTAGTGTAGGAAAAATGGAAATGATTTTTTGTTTTTACCACCATGCAATGAAAATTATAAAAACGTTTCATTACATGTAAAGAAAACAAATGAAATGAACATTTTTTTCATTGCAATTACATTTTGTAATGGTAATGAATTTTTTAATTTTCATTTTATGGATTCAATGGTAATGAAAACGCGCAATGGTCATTACAAAGTAATTAATTACTCCCATCTCTGACTGTAAATAAATTTTTGTAATTTCCGCAGATACTTCGGCATTCCTAAAAAACGCCTTGCAGTATTACCATCGTTTAACACATTGAGCCCCACGTGCCCCACCGGTGGACATTTGTATTTTTACGAGTTGGGACCAGAGACCCAAAATAACTGTTATATTTCTAAAAAAGTCACCACCCAAATTTATTTAATTATAATATTTCAATAATGCACTATATTTTATAAATCATATTGCACAAAAAAATCACAAAGTTTGGCAAAGATTTTAATTTTTTCAATTTTTATATTTTACTTTATAAATTTCTGTTGTTTTTTGATTTTTATTTTAAAACTTTTTATAAAAGTTACAGAATGATTTTTTTGAAAAAATTAAGCACTAACTTTTTTATTTGATAATAAAATAAAAATTAAAAATTGACCTAAATTGAATGCCGGAAGTTGCTGGAATATACATATTTACTCACTTTAAATCACTGTTCAATCTTTTATTAACACTAGTTGACATCATCAGGATATTATAATTGGTGAAGTCATTGGTTCCATGGCTTTTGATTTATATTCTTAATTGTTATTTTTTGATAAAGAAAAAAAATCACAAAATAACTTTTATTATTTTTGAAAAAATAAAAATCGTGTTTGGATTGATTTTGTTTGAATTAAAAATATAAATCAAACAGAGCAAATAAACAGAAAATTAAAAATACTCAAACAGGAAATAATTGTAAAACAATCACTTTTTTGAATAAAAGTTATAACTGTTACGTCCCTGGTTGGGACAATGTGACCACCCGTGGTCATTGGTGGATTTACTTTATGGGACATCGTGACCACCCGTGGTCACACGTCGTCTTACATTTGACGACAATGTGATCACCAGTGGAAACATTCTACATACATTTACCATTGAAATTAAATTAGTTCGGTCCCAGAATGTAAACGTAATTGGCTTGGACTTTGCAATTTTGTCTGCCAATGCCTAAAACAATAGTGATTAAATTTATGTAAGAAAACTTCATTTTAGATTATATATTTTAGTAATATATATTTTATTTGGCTTTTACAGCCTTACAAAAAAAGAGATTTTCTCAAAAAAAACATTGTCCTAGTTCAAAAATTCATTTCAGGACTTAAAAAGTAAAATATACATTTATTATTTTGCATTACAAAAAAGAGATTTTCTCAAAAAAAAACATTGTCCTAGTTCAAAAATTCATTTCAGGACTTAAAAAGTAAAATATACATTTATTATTTTGCTTTTAGATCATTAAAAAAAATTCAATTCAATAAACTTAACTTTAAAAAAAAAAAATAATAATAATAAATCTGGATAATGATTTATCTGTGGTTTTGAAAACACACTAAACACATTGCTTGTTCACACTGCACACAAAAAGTGTTCACCCTTTTGGCATTTTTTCGCGCATACGCTGCGTCGTGTTGCTTTGACATTTTTTTATAGCACATAAAACATCTCTTTCTGGTCACTCTCTTTTGACCCTCTAATTCTTTTAATATGTGTCTTTGGGGATCTCTAGATGTCGATGGTGTCATCATATCCGCATCTAAAAGGCCTGAAACAAGTAATTCCTTGAATCGCGATATATTCATCCTTTTTCTATTCAATGTATTAAATATATGTAATGCGTTTACAACTGTGGTAGCAGTTATTAGATGGAACAGTAAACGTTTATACCATTTTACTGTCCGGCGACAGTAGGGAGTATACGCTGCCATCTGATCTGATAAGTCGATAAATGTTTTACCTTTGTTATAGTCTAAGACTGCAGCTGGTTTGATGCATTCTTTACCTTTCTTCGAAAAAGTTTTAAGCGAATCGTCATGTTTTGTTGTAAGCATTAGTACATCGCGTTTGTCTCTCCACTTTAAAATTACTGTTTTGTTTTCATTTTGTTGGGAAACTATTTCACCCTTTTTTAATGTTGCTTTTATTACTTGTGGAGGATTTTGTTTTCGATTGGCTCTTAGAGTTCCAACGAGATGGGTCTTATTTTGAATCATCTTGTCTGCTAACGAAACACTTGTATACCAATTGTCAGTGAAGAGAGTTCTTCCTGAATTTAAGAGTCCATCCATTAACTCAGTTACAACTGACTCTGAAACTGATTTATCGTCCTCCTTCACTTTACCTGTATATACTTTGAATGCCCAGGTGTAACCTCCTGCTACACAAAGTTTAAAAACTTTAATGCCGTATCTATGCCGCTTATTAGGTATGTATTGCCGGAAATGTATCCTTCCACGGAATGGAACGTTACTTTCGTCAATACACACGAGATCTTCTGGATTATATGCCTTTTTGAAATTGGACTGGAGCATATTTAGAGCGTCAGATATTTTTCGAAGACGGTCATTCGGATTTCCTTGGATGTTGTTATCACAAGTATGAAACATCTTCAATAAATCTTCAAATCTGTTTCTGGCCATAAAGTTTGGAATTTGATTTTTATACAGTATGTTCTTAGACCAATAATCTCTTTGTTGTGGTACTTGAAGTAGGCCCATCCAAATAATAATTCCAAGAAATCTACGCATTTCTAAAGGATCGGTATCAACCCATTTTGCTAGCCTTTGTCTCTGCGATTTATTGGAGGAGTTTTCGACTGCAATAATATGTTGCGCAGCAAACCTGTTAGTTTCTGTAACAAACAGATTTATCAAGTCTTCGGATATAAAATAGTTGAACACATCTATAGGAGTTTTTCCAGTTAAAGCAGCAGCAACATCAGGGTTCACGCCTGTACACATCGGAGACTCAACAAATGTCAATCGATCTCCTTCAACAGGCCCCCATGTTCGAACTCCACCAACAGGTTCCAATGTTCGAATATTTTTCAAGTTTGCAAGAGGAACATCTTCGTCAGAATCTCCATCCAAGTCCATTGCTATATCTTCATCACTATCGTCGAAATTATCGTCATCAAATTCTGAATCAGAACTTTCAGAATCTGGCTGAAAGTCATTATCATCAAATGAATCATCTGAAAATCCTGTAATTTCGTCTTCACTCGATTTTTCGAGCTCAACAGCAATGTCATCACGTGTTAAAAGTTTTTTAGACATCTTAAATTAAATCTGCAAAAGGAAAAAAATAAAAAAATATAAAAAATAAAAAAGATAAAAACATAAAAATATAAAATTAGAGCATGCCCACTGGTGGCCACTTGGGCCCAGGATGTATTTTGACATTCTGGGACAACGTGACCACCGGTGGTCACAAAAAAAAACAGGTCAAAAACAACCAAAATACATTTGATTTATCAAAAATAAATATCAGAAAATCACAACAATTACAAAAAATCAATAAAACTAAGTAAAAAAATTATTGTCCCAGGGTGTCAACTAAAAAATAACCACTCGTCAGCACGCGGTCTACCAATGCAGACAAAAAAATGTCCACCGGTGGCCCGCTGTCGTCTAAGTGTTAAGGTTCCAAAGCCTGATTTTTGTTGGTCAACAATCAATCCAATTTCCTCTTTAAATTTCCTTTGAATGCGAGTTTTTGTATCAGCAATAATTTTGTTTTTCATCATCGCATGTAGTTTGCCATTTTTTAATCTGAAGTTTATATGACAAGTGAATAAGACACTAAAAAAACAGTGTACGTGTGTAACATACACACACAGAACAGATTCGTTGTGACTACAGAATTTGTTGCCAACCGAATTGTGGTAGTCCCATGTGCTATCACATAATTCGGTTGCAGCTATCGACATTTGCAGTTGCATCTATTATGCTAGTACAATGTAAAATAGTTGGTACAACCGAATCACTTTAGTACGACCTGATTGAATTTAACTTTCAGTAGATCCAACCGAATTTTTTTAGAAACCCCAATCGAATTAAATAAAACACCGTTTCCATAATTTTTTACCTTTTTTATTTTTTATACTATATATTATTATAAATAAATTATTGATATTTATTATAGTATTTATATTATATTTACTGAAAAAATCGCCAAAACTGAGAAAAATTAATAAAATAAAAAAAATCGCTGTAAAAGGAAATAACGCATATATTAAAAAAAAACGCCAAATTGCTTGTATTTTCAAAATGTGCACGCACATGGATGCAAAAAATTGCTGAAATTGAAAAGAGTTTCAAATATCAAAAAAAAATCGCTAAAAATTTTAAAAAATCGCCAAATTTAAAAAAAAGTTTGAAAAAATCGTCAAAATTGAAAAAATCCAAATTTTTGAAAATTGTTCATAAAAAAACTGAAAAATTCAAAAAATAAAAATGAAAAAATCGCTAAAAATTAAAAAATCTCCAAAAATTGAAAAAAATCAGCAAAATTTAAAAAAATTATCCGCAAAAGAAAAAAAAAGTCAAAATCTTCAAAAGTAAAGAAATCGCGAAAATAAAAAAAATCCAAATTTTAGAAAATTGTTCAAAAATTAAAAAAAAACGTCAAAATTGGAAAAATAAATTCAAAAATTCGCCAAAATTTAGATAAAAACGCCGAAATTGGAGAACAAAAATCACCAAATTTAAAAAATCGTCTCAATTTAAAAAAGTTGCTTAAATTTGAAAGAATCACCAAAATTTGACAACATTGTCAAAAATTACAAAAAATCGCCAAATAAAAAAAAATCGTTAAAAATTATAAAAAATCGCCGAAATTTGAAAAATTGCCAAAAATGCAAAATATCATAAAAAATTGTCAATATTTGAAAAATTGCCAAAATCGTCAAATTTTTAAAAAAATCCCCAAAAATTAAAAAAAAATCGCAAAATTTAAAAAATCGTCAAAATATGAAAACCCGTCAAGAATTAGAAAAAAACCAACAAAATTGCAATAATTGCCAAAATTTAAAAACTCGTCGAAAATTAGCAAAAATCAACAAAATTGAAAGAAATCGTCAGGATTTTAAAAAACGACAAAGTTGAAAAAATGGCCAAAATTTATTTCTTGAATTTATTTTTCCTTATTCCAAAACATTTCTCCTTTTCTATTCATCTTATTTAGTTATCAAATTATGGACGATATTCCAAATAAAAGCTCTACGAGACTTAGTTTTAGAGAAAAACGCGATCTTAAAATCTAGCAATGCAACTCTAAATTTAGTTCCGTCATCGGGGTATTGGGGGGAGGTTTTGACCTCTGCTGGAAACATTTTTCCTGCAGTTCTTTTAGTTTTCGAGATATAGACGATAAAAATTTTATTTAAGTAATTTCCTCATTTATTTTTTCACAGGTAACTCACTATGACTTCCTTGTTGCAAATCCGTTGTCCGTTTTTACTTATGTGAATTGGTTTTTAAGATATGGGCGATATTCCAAATAAAACCCCTTTTCTCTCTAGAAGGCTTAGTTTTCGAGAAAAACGAGATCTTAAAATATAGCAATGCTAGTCAAAATTTAGTTCCGGTACCGAAGTATTTTGACCCCTGGTGTAAACATTTTTCCTCAAGCTCTTTTAGTTTCCGAGATATGGACGATTAAAACTTTATTTAATCGATTTTCGCATTTATTTTTTCACAATTTTAAAGACTTATTATGGATTCCTTGTTCTAAAACTCTTGTCCGTTTTCATTTAGTTCTCAAAATACTCGCAATATCTCGAAAACTAAAAGTGATAGAGGAATAATTTTGCACCAGAGGTCAAAACTTACCCCCAATACCCCGATACCGAAACTAAATTTTGACTTGCATTGCTAGATTATAAGATCGCGTTTTTCTCGAAAACTAAGCCTCGTAGAGACAAAAGTGCTTTTATTTGGGATATATCTGTGGAAAAACAAATGCGATATATAAATTTTGGCGTTTTGTTTCAGTTGTTCAATTTCAATTTTGACGATTTTTTAAATTTTGGTATTCTTGGAGAGTTTTTTTATTTTTAACGATTATTACAAATTTTGACAATTTCTTTCAATTTTGAAAAACTTTGTAATTTTGGCGATTTTTTTCTAATTTTGACGATTTTTCAAATTTTGACGATTTTTCAAATTTCGAATTTTTGACAATTTTGGGACTTTTTGGCGATTTTTCTAATTTTTGACGATTTCTTTTAATTTTGACGTTGTTTTTGTTTTTAATTTTACCAGTTTTTTTCAAATACTGACAATTTTTTCAAATTATGTTTATTTTTTCAAATTTAACGATTGTTTTTTAATTTTGAAAATTTTTTCAATTTTCGCGATTTTTTAAATTCTGGAGATTTTTTCAAATTTTTAAAATTTTGACGATTTTTTCAGATTTTGGTAATTTTTTCCAATTTTGGCGATTTTTTAAAATTTTGTAGATTTTTTTAAAATTTTGAAGTTTTTGTAAATTCGATGACTTTTTTAAAATTTTAATGATTTTTTTTAAAATTTTGGGGATTTTTTTTTTTAATTTTTGCTATCTTTATAAATTTTTGGGATTTTTTGTAAATTTGATAGATCTTTTTAAATATTGGCGATTTTTGTCAATATTAGAAATTTTTTCTAAAGTTAACTATTTCTTTCAGTGCAGTACGTACTTGAATTTGCATTCGCAGATGTGTTTGTACGAATTTGTATTTGAACATCGCAAATACAAATTCACGCATGCACATGTGCGAATGCAAATGCAAGTACGTATGCAAGTACGTGTGGATTACGAACCCTATTTAATACCGATGATTTTAGTTTGAAGTTGTCCCAAAAGCAACCACTTCTATAGCACCAAAGTGGAACCAGTTGCCCTAGGATCAGTTCTGGAACTAGTTGTAGAAATAAAATAATTTAGAATATACATACAAATAAGAGATTTTCGCTAAAATTACATACCTTTAGTTTATGTACCCATTTAGATATTTTTAGGATTTTAATTATTTTTTTTCTTTCAGTTTTGTTTGTTTACAATTGAAATAAATTTACTTTAATCTTTCGGTTGTGTTTATTCTTCTTTGGCTATGGTGACCAAAATTATTAGAACGAATTTTTGTGTTATTTTAATTTGGATTCCACAACCAATAATCTGTTAGACGACTAATACAGCTTTTTTTTAATTCAGTACATGCAACTATCAGTTGGTAGAAAACAATTAGTATAGCGTTAGTAAAGAATGATTTTAAAAATTTGGTTGGTGGAACTAATTTGTTAGGGAAAATGACAAAATTTAAGGTTTACAGATGGTTACCAATACCAAATGAAATAACAAAATTTTATTTTTGTTTAAATTGGTTGGGGTTACAGTTTTTGCTGGCAGTTGTAACTTCTTAATAGTAAAGTTTACAATTTTTGGTCATCAAAGCCAATAGTTTACTAATAGGACTGTTTTTCTGTAATTATAATAAAAATGTTGTTTTATAGGTAAAACAATGGTATTGTTAACAGATTTCCAACTGATTTATTTTGTATGTGTGTGTATATCAAAAATACCTTATTTTTAGAGCAATTTGATTTTTTATTTTTCAATATTTCCAAAACATTTATCCATTGGTATGGCGTTACCAAAAAAATAAGTTATAAAAACATAGTTAACACTAGATGACACTTTATTCAAAAAATTGACAATTTTCTATTTTTATTAAAATTTAAATAATAACAAACAACTAAGCAAAAAAAAACGTATATCCCAAATTTTATTCATTCAAAATTCAGCAGTTTTTGAGTTTTAAAATATAGGCTCAGCTGATACTAAGGACAAGGTCACATATATAAAAAAACACTCAAAATCTTAGCCTTTTCCAGATTTCAGTTGGATAAACCTTAAAATTCCTCCGAAATTTTTTCCTTAATAAATCTCTTAAATTCTGCAGGTTTTCCTGGAATAAAAACTTTTATCTATCCGGCTTGGAATTATTTTTTATAAAAAAAATTGAATGTTCTTAGTTTGACTCTAGATCAGAAATTAATATTACTTTCTGTTTAAATTATTTTCAAATTAAAGAAAGATGATACAATTTTTACAAGTAAATTGCAAAGAATACAAATTTTTGAAAGAATTCGATAAGACCAGCAAGACAGAATACGTATTTTCGGCTTTCGCTACAAAGCCATTATCAGTGGCATTCGCCTTTAAATGGGTTAATAATTGATAATTGTCTACTTATGTCACAGTTGACAGTTGACACAACTCAATTTAGACTAATATCAACGAAATCTAACAATGCTATTTTTATCCTTTGTTATTATTACTCTTTTTTGTTTTGAACCTTAATTCTTAAGATATCTCAGCTGATTCAATTCAACTCTGTGTATGATAACCACAGATTTTTTGAATTACAACGAACCGTTAAATTTAAATGTATGTTATTTAAATTATATTTTGCACCGTGTCAATATGTTTCTAAGATGAATGAGGGGAATGTTTAGTTGGTCTCTTATTTTGGTAATTGAATGTTATTTAGTTTGACTCTAGAATTTGAAAATAATTTAAACAGAAAGTGATATTAATTTATGATCTAGAGTCAAACTATAGAACATTCATTTACCAAAATAAGAGATCAAATAAACATTCCCCTCATTCATAAAAAAAATTTTTTTAAATCGAGGGTCCGCGAGCCAGTCAGAATGTCACAAACATTAAAGAATCGCAATTCGGAGTGAATTTTCTTTCTAATAAAGTAAAAAACTTGAATCGTTTAAAAAACAGCCGAGGTATTACAATTTTCTCCCGACAACTGATGTGTGTCGCAGACCACTTAATCAAGGAATTCGGGTCCAAATTTTAAAATTTATTGGAATAATCTGCCACAGAAGCATGTTTTTATTATACAAGTTTCAAGTAACCCAGATAAGAAGTATTTTTCATATTGTGTTCAATGAAGATTCAATATTAATAAAACAGATATTCCTGAGGTGTTATTCATGAAACTTCTTCCTTTTTTTTCTCAATCTAGAAATTTATTTGCAAATGGAAATTGTTTTGCTTGAAATTTTGCAAGAACAGTTTTTAGAGGTGACCGCATATTATAATAAAAGTTGGACTTTGGAGATAACTTGGAAAGTTGTGCTGCCATATAAAATTTTTTAAAAATCGCGATTTTAACGTATGCTATATATAAATACAATTTTTTTGTTAAATTCTTTTCCTTTTAATTGCTTTTTTACTAAGCGATAATATTTATTAAGTTCGATTTTGATTTCAGCGATTCAATTGGCTAAACCCATAAAAATCCACATAAAACAGTGGTTTTAATATCAAGTTTTGTGCATCAAATGCTAACCCTAAATATGAATACAGGTCCTTGTGCTTACATTTCACTACAAAAAATTTATATTGATTGCTTTTGAAAATTTTTGTATATAAAAACTAAATGGGAAACTGCTAAACTTTAAAGGCATTTCGCGGAAAATCTGGACCTTAGATCGAAAAATAAAGTACGCCATTGTAATCAGCATGTCTGAAATATATAGAGTTGATGGCCAGAACTCTATTAGTTTCTAAAAGTTAAGATTTTGTGATCCTGTGTTTAAAAATATTAAAAAAATTGGTCCCTCCAGGAATCGAACCCGTGATCATCCGTTTAGAAATACCAAATGATACCAAAATCACTTCTTAGGATCACTTTTAGAGCAATTATTCTTTAGAAGCAATACTTAAGGGGGGACATTACATTCGCGGCAGAGAAAACAGACCTTTTTCTTTAAAATTCATAATTCAGTCAAAAACAAACATTTTTCCAAAATTTTTATTGTAGAGAATTGAACAAATTACAAGAAAAAAAAAATCAAAAAAATATATTTATCACTCCAACATGGTTTTATAGAGCTCCAAACTGGCGGCAGAGAAAAAAACGGGGCCTCGTGGTTGCAGCGTTGGGAGTCGCAAAAATTGTGGGATCTGGAAAAAAATTCCTTTTTTAAATCTTAACAAAATTGGTTATCGTATGACACGAGCTTTTTTTTAAATTTTCTTTCAATTTTTGGTGATGTTCCAAATTTGAAAGTGTGTTTTTTCGAAAAAAATATTGACTTTAAAAATTCAAAAAAATCGAAAAAAATTTAAAAAAAGCTCGTCATACGATAGCGAATCAAGTTTAAAAAAATACAAAAAAAAATTTCGTCAAAATATGAACCCGCTAGTGCCGCAACCAGTACGAAAAACATGGTTTCGAGATAAACGCGTTCAAAGCTTGTGAACAAAGAAAAAAAGGTTACCTTCAAGCTGCCATGCCTGCCACGACTTCACGCTGCAAAAGATGCCAAATAACTGAGCATATAAAATAAAAATTCCACTATATGAGGTATAAAGATGCCTTTTTTTCAAGAAATTCTAAAACACAAAAAAAAACTCACCCTTCAAGTAGGTACGAAATAACAACCACCAAAAATCAGGTAGCAAGTAAAACAAGTATATACCAGCTGCCGTACGTAGGTAGCGCGAAAATTAAAAATGCGCTCTCACTAATCCGGCTGTAACTTTTGAACCCGTAGGAATTTTTCCATGAAATTTTTTTTCTTAGAATCTTAAGAATATTTACTAAAATACAAAATTATAAAAAAAAGTCGATTTCAAAAAACGGCCAATGTCATGTATACTTTGACGGCTTTTTTACAGTATTAAACAGATCTTTACTATTGTAATTTATTCTGAAAGTGGGTTTAGTTCTTAGTAAAATCAGATTCTTTTGTTGAAATTAATTGAAAATTGAAAAAGTTATCGTAATTTTTCTAAACATTTAATTTCAGCAAGTCGATGTTCTTGTTTGCACAATCATTAAGGTTAATATTTCCAATTTTCTTATAAATGCAGAGATTCCATGTTTATAAAAAAATGTATAACTTTGACAATTTTAAAGCGATTAAAGTAGAACTTCATTTTACCCTGAATAAAGAATAAATTAGATAAAAATTAGTTTTTTTAAACAAAATATTGCAATTAAAAGCCGTCAAAATTAAACAAAATAAGAAAAAAATTAAGAAAATCAGTTTTATTTGAAAATATTTCCACACAATTTTGTTGAATATATAAACCAAATATATACGGTAAGCCCAACTATCTCTCCTAGCTTCATTCAAAAACTAAAAATCCTAAATTTGTAATTTTTATCGATGAATTTAACTTAAAATTATTTTTTATTTGATAATTCCAAATTTTTTGCACAATTTTCTACTGCTATATTTTGGAAAAAACCTTAAACATCTTTAAACTACGTGTATAATGTTCTATCAAGCCGATCAAGCCGCCGCCGCCGCCGATTATTTGGTTGAGCCGCCGCCGCCGATTTTTATCCGGCTCAACCTTAATCGCCGCCGCCGATTTTTTGCTTGCGCCGCCGCCGCCGATTAAATTGATCGGCTTGTTTCCCTGGTCATGTCCCCCCTTAAGTGATTTTTTGGATGTTGTTCAGAAGTAATTCTAAAAAATCTGTAAAAATATACTAAGGGATACTTTGGAAGCAATGAAAGAAGTGATTTTTAGTGGTTCTTCAGAATTACTGCTAAAAAGCAGTAAACATGCACTAACGCTTACTTGTGAAGCAGTTAAGGAAGTAGTTTGTAAAGCATTACTTTCCAATTTTTTTTCTGGGCTATTTCTTTTTCTGAATCTTTAATTTTGCATTTATCCGAATAATATTTCATCACACATTATTTTTCCTTTAATCCAAATTCAGGATCCAGAGGGTTATTTTCAAATATATAAAAATGTACATTAAGATACCTTAAATTATGAGTTATCCATATTAAGTACTAACAATCCCACAGTATTGTTGTTTTAGTTTTTTTTTTGTTTTCTTTAAATCCAGGGAATTCTAATGAAATTTCTCGAGAATTCGAAAGTGAGAAAATGGAGCAAATTCTCCAGATTTTTTTTCAGGTGTTTTTCTGGCAGAAAACCGCTATTTATAATATTCAGTGTGTTCGTGTACTCAAAATCCTTACTACTTTTACGACAATTGGAAAGTTTTGTTTACTGTTGTATTTAATTTTTTTCAGCTGTAGTAAAAGTAGTAAATTGTAGTAAGTAAACGAACAAGCCTATTATGTTTAAAATTCCTTACGACTTCATATTCTTATTTTTTAATTCTTTCTTTTAGAATAATATTAAGTGGTCCTAAATCTATACAAGCAACAGTTACTTTACTTGAGAATTTACATCTCATTATTGATAAAACACCAACAGAGGATATCACCACAGATATTATGCCAATGTTGTTTGCATCCTTCGAAAGTTCGACCATACAAGTACAGGTAAATATCTTAATTTATTTAAGTATCTTATTGTATATATGAGACACTGCACTATAACTGTCTAGTTTTAGAAACTTATCTTAGATCAACTCCAATCAGTAATTCCAAAGAGTTTATAGAATTTCCTTTACGTATAAAAATTGATTAATTCAGGACTAATTCTAAAGAACATTTGAGAAAATATAACTAACACACTGAAAGAATTATCTACATGATATTAATGAATTTTTGAACGTAGAGTTAGTTGATCTGAAGATTTCTACAACGACTGTTATTTTGTTCGGTTTCAAGATCAATTTTAATTAGTCTATAATTAGTTTTCTTACATTACGTCAATGAAGTTTCATTGGAACTCGTCCATTTAAGCTTTTCATTGAATTAATGCAGTTTCATATCATTTATTAAAAGATTCATTCGCAAATAAAAAAATGTCATTAAAAATAATTTCATAAGAATAATGAAGATTTCTCATAAAACTTATGAATCTTTTAACGTAGATTTTAGTTGATCTGAATATTGTTACAATGAGTGTTATTTTTGTTCGGTTTAAGATCAAATATGAAAAATTCCATGCAAAAATTCCTATGCATTCAACTCATAAAATACTTAAATGTAGAGAGACATTCTGTTGAAAATTGATTTTCCCTCAACATTTACGTCCCACCATCCCTTTATTTGATTTTAGTAACTATTTCACAGGGAATTTAAAAAGACCTTGTGATTAATTTTGACAAATTTGTTTCTTGCAGAGTTAGCTGAATTGGACTCTGAAAAGCTCATATGTGACCTTCTCCGAGAAAAGGGGACCTAGTGTGTAAAAAAACGGGTTTGGACTTAAGAGTGGATTCTGGTACCTAAAAGGGTGTAGAATAAGATGAAATGAGTTAGATTTCTGATAGAAATTTATTTACTTATTTATTTTATTTAATTTCATTTAATTTTATTTTATTTTATTTATTTATTTTATGTTCAAAGTGATAATGCGTTATGAAACTTTAAATGCGTTCTTCTCAAAACTCCATTTTCACACACTAGGTCCCTTTTCTCGGAGAAGGTCACATATGTATAAAAGGTTATTTAGTTCCCATTAAACATTATTTAAAACTCATAAATACTAATTTTGACTATAATCATGTTAACAACTTATTTGGAAATATCTTTGTTTTACTTTTCAAATAAAAAACACCTGGATATGTTTATTTGTGTTTTAATTTGCCATTTATTAATTCGAATCCTATGGCTTGGGATAATATCTTTTGCTAAACGATATTATGAATGCAGAGTTCTCACTACTTTGGAAGATGACAAAGCAAACTGTTGATGTTTTTGTTTTTTCTTTGATATTTAAGATGTATTTTACAATTTTTTGAATAAGTTTTAATAAAATCCCATATTTACTTTAATAAAAAATATCTATTTTTGAAACATTTTATTAATTTTTTTCCAATTTCGATTAATCGATTAATCGTATTAAATTATTCGAATTATTCGTTATTCGAAATATGGCCATTTAAAATTATTCGAACAATTTTTGAGCAAAATTGTTAGATTAATCGACTAACGATTAATCGACTGAATACCCTACAATTAATACATTTTCAAGTGCAACCATACACTATAATCAGATTGTCTTTATGGGGTTCTCTCTAGGTTATAATGTAGATTTTAGTTTTTGTATATGTGTTAACTTTCAAAGAAAAACATTTGGAGAAGCAAACTCGAACATTTTTACTTATTTATTTCATATTACAACGAATATCACATATTTTTAACAAAGCTATTATTTTCCTCTATGTTATAGTTGTTACTTTGACTGAAGCTCCTTCAACAGCAAAGCAATACATATCGTGCTTTTAAACATTTAAGCTTTTAATTCCATTTATAGTGATTAGAACGAAAGAAAAGGACTTTTAACAACGATTACTTGTTTTCGTATTACACGCTAACCCATCATGACATATAAATAACTAGTGGTTCCAGGAAAGTTCTTTTCATAAGTTTTTTTTCAAATTAATTGCTTAATTGAGCACTAAACAGGAGGATTAAACAATCTTTCATTCTTTTTTTTCAAATTTATTTTCATCGGGATAAACACTAATTGCATTAAATGAATTAAATGTGCTAAAATCCCAACACTTATTTGGCAAATTGTGAAAAATAATCTGTTGCAGGCATGTCCCTATCCGGATTTCATTCCTGCCTAAGGAAATCGTCAGGGGACAACATTTTAGAATTTCTAGAAATATTAATTAGGTTAAATCACAAAATCAATGACAATTTCTTGTTCTCGTCTAGGAGCGTCATTTAACATTTAAAATATCAAAGAAAAACAAAAACAACAAAAAAAATTTACCACATTTTGCTTTGTCATCTTCCAAAATTCTACTCTGTTGTTTTGACAGATCTAGCAATGTAGTGACATCTATTCATGTATAACCAATAAATGAAACTCGTATGTTTTCTATAATTGGCAGTTATGTTTAAATTTGCACAAGCACTTGCATATTTGTTATTTCAAATTTATTTTTATCGGGATAAACAATAATTGCATTAAATGAATTATATTGTGCTAAAATCCCAAAACTTAGTTTCCCAGGAAAATTTTCTGTTAGCTACTTTTCATTTACAACCCCTTCTACTGTCGATTCGAGTAGAGCTTGACGTAAAAAAGTCTCCAGGACACGATAAAATATCGGGAAAAATGATTAAAGAACTTCCCGAATGTGAAGTTAGAACACTGATGTTTATATTTAACGCCATAAGTAGATTAGGGCAATTTCCCCTAAACTGGAAACAGTCACAAATAATTATGATCCCGAAACCCGGAAAAAACATTACGCAAACATCATCATATAGACCAATCAGCCTGCTGTCAATATTATCAAAAGTGTATGAAAAACTACTCCTTAATGTTATTATACCTTATACTAACGATCATGGTATTATACCTCAGCATCAGTTCGGTTTTCGAAAAAGCCATAGTACAATAGAACAAGTGCATCGAGTTGTCAACATTATAAGGGAAACATTTGAATCAAAACTTTACTGTTCAGCTCTATTTATCGATATCTCTCAAGCGTTCGATAAAGTTTGGCACAAAGGACTTATTTAGAAAATTACCCACACTTTACCACAAAATACTCACAAGATTCTCGAAAATTACTTGTCGAACCGCTCTTTTGTAATCAAGGTGAAAGAAAACTTCTCAAGTACGCGATTAATAAGTGCAGGCGTTCCACAGGGTAGTATATTGGGTCCCTTTCTATACCTATTGTACACTGCAGACATGCCCATCCATAGCCTAACGAAATCGTTCACATTTGCTGATGATACAGCGATTATCAGCACACACTCTAGTCCCACAACTTCATCTAATCATCTTCAAGCCCACATATCTGAACTAGAAAAATGGCTCGAAAACTGGAAAATAAAGATTAATCCATTTAAGTGTGCTCATGTAACCTTTACTCTACGAAAGGAAAATTGCAGCCCCATCAAAATTAACAACGTATTAGTACCTCAACAAAAGCACGTAAAATACTTAGGAATTCACCTTGATCGTCGACTAACTTGGAGTAAACATATCGAATCCAAATTAATTCAAATAAAATTGAAGACATCTCAATTGATGTGGCTTATAAACTCGAGATCCACTCTTAGTCTAGAATACAAAGTTCTCATTTACAACGTAGTAATTAAACCAATTTGGTCCTACGGTATCCAACTGTGGGGAACAGCTTCTGCTTCAAATATCGAAAAACTCCAGAGAAGACAATCTAAGATTCTAAGAATTATAACTGGTGCCCCTTGGTATTTCAAAAATTCAAACCTTCACAAGGATCTCAACATCCCCACTGTTCTCGAAGAGGCAAGAAAAAGCAGTTTAAAATACGTAAACAAACTTATTGAGCATCCAAATCCCCTAGCCCTCAGCATACTTTCTAGCGATGGTCATATGCGTCTGAAGAGAAAAGACACGCTAGACCTGGCATTGGAATGATGTATAACAAAATCTAAAATCATTTAGTTGGAAACTGGCATTGGTCTGGTACAATTAGTATAAGGTAGTATTTAAGATTTGAAAACTTATTGTTATTTTCTTTAAGAGAAAGATTCAATAAATACAAATATATTAAAAAAAAATAAAAAAAAACTGTCGATTCTAACACCGATTCTTTTTGTTTGAAATTGTCCCAAAAGCAACCACTTCCATAGCTCCAAAGTGGAATCGGTTGCCCTAGAATCAGTTGTGGAACTAGTTCTAGAACTGATTCTACTTCAGTCATACCTTCCATATGGGTTCTCAGGAATTCGTTCCGGAACCAGTTCCATGTAATCGGTTGAAGTGGAACCAGTTGTAGAATAGGTGTGGTTGGCTACCGATTGTAAAAAATTTTCCTGGGTTGATTAACGGATAATGCAACTTTAAATGTGGTTACTAAATATTTACAATATACCTATATTCATACTATGTACTTAAAATAACTGTCAAAAACTGCGTATGTAAACGAGGAAGATTAAAAGGGTGGATCAAATAGAATAATTTCGCTACCTAACGAGCTACATAAACCAATTTCTAAATTCTGATACTAATTTTTAATTCAATTAAGAATCTGGTTAGGATTCGAAATACAAAAAAAAAAAAAAATCCAAGCTTTTCAGAGTTTTTGAAAATTTAAAGAAAATTATGACGTCTTAAGGGTTAAACATATTTTAAAATTTTATTTTCTCTTCTAGAATGCTGCTGTTGTTGCGGTTACAAATGTCTATGATAATATAATAGAAGCGTCAATTAAACGTATGGTTTTGCCAAAAGTTAAATCTGTTTTTGAAAAGAATCTTACTGATCCAAAAATAGTGCAAAATGTACTAATATGTGTTGAAAGCCTAATGGACAGAATGGACAAACCAGAGGTAAGCAAAGAAATATTTAGTTTATGTTGTACTTATACACGAAAAATCGGAAAAAGTAATTTTAAGGTGGTTTGGATATTTGTTCGTCAATAAATCTGGAATCAGAATTAAAAAATTCAAAAAAGCGAATGCAATATGGCGGCCATAAATTTTATAATTTGAGTATATTAAATTTGATTGCATGTTTTTTAAAGAATTTATTTTCGCTGATTCCAAATCTGGAACAAAAAATTCAAAATGGCGGATTCAATATGCCGACTTATTTTTGTGCAACTTTTTGTGTAATTTAATTTCAGTTAAATTGTTACTTTAGATTATTTTGCGGTTGCTAAGCACGAATCTGGAATGAAAAATTTAAAACGGTGCACCCGAATGGCGGGCATACATTAAAATATTAATATTTTGGGATTTTAATTAATTGTATATTAAGGCTCTAATGCATAAACTTTTCTTAATTTTCCGTTAAGAAATACAATTGCTAAAGTATTCATTTTCCTTATTAAACGTTTATTAAAAAATGTGATGCATAATCCTTAAATAATAGTTTGTTGGTTTCTCGTTTTATTCTGGCAACACCCTTATTTAATGTGTCTCCACTAAGGTGGACCTTATTTTTCAACTTGCGATTTAAGGCCGCCCCCACCCCCAAATGTGCCTTTGGGTATAAAAATACACCATGCAAAAAATTAAGGTGATCGGATAACGGGAAACGTTAGAGGGATATGTGTAATTTTTAGTAGAATTTTTCTGCAAGGTGTATTTAATAAAGCCTTATGCGTTGACCATTTTTTTTTATATTTTGGTGAACAAAATTTTAAAAAACTCAAAAATAGAGTTTTGCAAATTTATAAAAAACAAATCCCATTTTTGGCCATAGCTGGGACTAGGTTATCATAAGCCAAGAGAGACAAACATTTTTATATGAGTCTTTGTGGATCTTTGAAATGAAACTAGAGTATAACATTGTAAATTTTTGAAAGAAATATTTTATTTTTTACGATTTTCATAATTTATCTCATTTTAACCCTACAATGGTCTGAGGAAATTGCAATTACTAAAATATTCTTCAACCGATTTTGGATTTTTATACCTTACCTGAAAGATAATTCAGTCAAGATTATGAATCTATTTACATTTTCCAAAAATACGGTTATTAAAGAGCCAGTATTTTGAAAGAAAGCCAAAAAAAGTGATTTTTTCGCCCTGTAAATCGTATTTCAAACTTCAGGGCCGATGGGGCGGGCACGTTATCCCATTATTCGATCACCTTAATTTTTTGCATGGTGTATTTTTATACCCAAAGACACATTTCTAGGGGGGGACGGGCGGGTCACAGGTTGCAATTTTTTTCATCCATATAAAGTAGGTCCACCCTAGTCTCCACTATTAAATAAATTGTCAGTGATTCATAAAGTTAGTAAACGATTGACTCGTTAATCGTAGGTGAATAATGTTGTTTTGAAGATTTTATCAATAAAAATAATTTATAATAAATCAGAACATGACAAAAACAATTTTTTTATATATCTTGGCTATGTAATAGTGTAAAATATTATTTTAAAAATAGTTTAATATTACGAATACTAAATGTATTCGAATGACATGCACTTTAGCCGATTTTCAATTTTTTTTTTTGTATTTGAATTTACAAAATTCCGCACAAATTTGTCACGACCGATTTTTAAATTTCTATTTCTAAATATTTTTTCTTTTGTAAATGGCGAACAAAACTCATTTTTTTTTTAGAAAACCCAATAATAGTTAGGGGTTTTTTAATATATACCTTGAATTAAAGGTATTTTTAATCCTCTATCGGTACCCCGAACAAATTTTTTTTTTATTTATTTGTGTCTCCTATGATCAATTAATTTTCAAAATTTTAATTTCCTTTTATCTTCCTTATTTTGTACAATATTCCGCTGTATCTTTTTTATACTACTGCTTCCTTATTAAACATCATATTGTCAAATACTTTAAATATTTTTTATATATTTTTTTTTTTTAATTTCTTTTCAAAGACAGATGGGCTATTTTTATCATAAAATACTTGCCTTTATTTTATATATATATTTTAGACTGGTCCAAAAAAAAAAAAAAGTTGGAATTTTCACGCTCCACAACCCTACAAATATGCCACTTTGAAAAAAAAGTGGTGTGATCAAAAAAATCACCATAAAAGTTTTGTTTAGAGGTAGCACATCGCAATTGAAGTTTCGAGGTTGTACTTGTTCTATTATTACTACTGTTTCCAATTATTCGACATAGGCGGTTAACCGGTTATTGCATTGTTCGAAAAATCACTAAAATTGATTAACCGGTTATTCGGGTCGGTTATTCGAGAAAATTGGCGATTAATCGATTAATCGTTTAAATCAAAATTAATGTATTTCCTTAACTTTTTATCAACAAAAACACTAACAGCTTCCTGTTTTTGTTAAATATCAATATGACATATGAACACAATGTATTTAAAAAAAATTCAAATTAAAAAGCACATCTACACGAGAGAGAAATGCTAAAGATAAAACAAAAATCACCCCTAATTAGCTCTATTTTGAATGAGTTTAGCTATTTTGTAGTGTTTTTTGCTCCATCTCTAGCAGTTTTCTCTCGCGTGTAAATGCACCTTAAGGTTGAAAGTTTCGGAATCTGAGATTATCTAAATTGAAACATTTCTTATACTAATAGAAAAATTTATTTAAAAATATAGCTGAAGCTAACAAAAATTAGTTAAAAATGGCAAAAAAAACTGCTGAAACTAGGAGATTTTTTTCTAAAAATTAGTAAGTTAAAAACAGCATAACCTAAAGGTAAATTTTCTATTTCTTTACGAAATTTTTTTTTAATCTGTAAAACTTTGGATACAAAATTTCTTTAAATGCAAATTTAATGAATACTACAATAAATTTAATATTGCATTTAAAAAAATTATTGTCCAAAGTTCTTCCTCCTCCTCTGAAAAAATAAAAAAAAAGATTTAGTTCCATTTGAGTAAAATATTAATTAATTCAAAATATCAATTTACTCTACAAAAATTTGCAAAAAAAAATGTTCTGAATAGTTAGCAGAGTTAGTAGACTAAAGAATATCATAAACAGTTGTTAAATTTCTAAGTCTTTTTCCCGTTTTTAAGGGCCATTGACAATAACCAAAATTATCCAAAGTTTGAGCTAACATATGCACAGGGATCTTTATTATTCCAGTTTTAATGCAAATTTCCACTAAACTAATGAAGTTTTCTTAACAAAATGAATGGAAAGCTTCATAAAAATGTTCAATGTACTAACTTCAGCGAAACTTTATTGAATCAATGTAAAAATTCATAAATAGAATGTAGACATTTCTCTCAGTGTACAGTTACAAATGTCAAATTCCATTTAATTTTGATTTTTTAGCTTTAATTTTGTGTTAACTTTAAGTTATTTCGTTATTATTAATGTCACAAATGCGAATAAAAATTTAATTTCAGGGAAACGGTTACGGCTTCCCTTGTATTAGAATACACACCTCTTTCAGTTTTATTTCAGAAAATTCCAAATATATTTCATAATTATTTAAAAATGTTTTAAAATTCTCCAAAAATGTTTTTAAATTGTCCAAAAATGTTTTAAAATTGTCCAAATATATTCTAAAATGACCTAAAAAGGTTTCACAATTGTCTAAAATGTTTCAAAATTATCCAAAATTTTTTTAAATTTTTCCAAAAATGTTTTAAATTTGTCCAAAAATCATTCAAAATTGTCCAAAAAGGTTTTAAAATTGTTCAAAATTGTCCAAACACTGTTTAAAATTGTATAAAAACGTTTCAAAATTCATTTCAAAATTGTTCAAAATGAATTTTAAAATTTTCAAAATGTATTTCAAAATTATACAAATATATCAATCACATCGAACTAGATGTGATATCTGCCCTCACTAATTATACAAATATATTTTAAAATATGTATTACAAATATATTTTAAAATATTTTATTTGTATTTAAGAAAATTCTATTTGTATTTGAAAATTGTCCAAATACATTTCAAAATCGTTCATTTGTATTTAAAAACTTTAAATCTGTATTTCAAAATTGTCAAAATGCATTTCAAATCATTCCATTTGTATTTCAAAATTTTCTAAATGTATTTCAGAAATTTCCAAATGAATTTAAAAAGACTGTATTTGTATTCCAAAATTTTCCAAATGTATTTAATAAAATTCTAATTGCATTTCAAATTTTTCGAAATCTATTTTAGAAATTTATATTTTTATTTTAAAAGCATATTTACTAACGTACATGTCTCATAATTTCTATAAAATTTTCATTACGAAAGAGAAACCAGGCGTTTGTAAAAATGCTTTTAAAATAAAATAGAAATTTCTGAAATATTTACATTAAATACATTTGGAAAATTTTGGAATACAAATAGAAATTTTGAAATACATTTGGAAATTCCTGAAATACATTTGGAGAATTTTGAAATACAAATGGAATTATTTTAAATGCAATTTTACAATTTTGAAATACAGATTACAAATTTTTAAATACAAGTGAATAATTTTGAAATATATTTGGACAAATTTAAAATACAAATAGAATTCTCTTAAATATAAATAATATACTCGTATATTTGTGTTTATGTTTCTTGTAATTTTTTAGCCAAAGTTAAGAAAATAAGGGACAAATTCCATATTGAAATTGTAACCGGTTAATCGACCTGTTTTAACCGATTATTCGGATCGAATAATTATTTGAGTTTTGAATTATTTGTTTCGACATTAACCGAAATAGAGGCGATTAATCGAGGAATCGGTTAATCGATTAACCGAATTGGAAACACTAATTATTACGAACATTACGAATATGAAATCAAAATTGAAATCGGAATCGCGGATTTCGCGAAATTTGAAAATTTCATACAAAAAATGTTCAACTTTGATCAGGATGTTTTCTTATATTTACCAATATGAAAATTTCATTTTTGAATTAATATATATCTGTGGAATGTCCTATTATGTGATATAGGGTTTTTGGTAGCAACAAAATTATAGTAAGCTAAATAATAGCGAAATATTAAAAAAGTGAAATTTTAAGTTAATCTGCAAGGATATCTGTTATCCTTTTTAAAATTAAAATCAGTGTTATATATAATGAAGGCCCTTGGTAAGTAAATTGCAAAAGTATAACTAATTGCATTTTTCGATAACACCGTTTACAGGTAATTAGGAAAATATCTCAAAAAACTTGAGTTTTTTTGAATTTTCAAAAACCGCGAATAATTCATAAACCAAAAAGTTTTTTTTTAATTTCGATTGCTGATTCATAATCTTCGTGAAAATAAAGATCAGATTTGAGAAATTTGCGCATACAAGGCAAAAACAAGTTGAATTTTTAATAACATTTTTTCGGAAAATTTGGAAAATTTGACTAAAATATGTATTTTTTTGTATAAATTTAAAAAAAAAACCGCGAATTACTTAAAAATTACTTAATTTTTTAAGTTTTGATTTCAAATTCCTTTTATTCACATTAATTAACACCAGATTTAAAAAAAATTGATAAATAATAGTTTAAGAAATAATTAAATTTAAAGTCAATCCTACTTTTTGTTTAAATTACTCTAGAGATAAATTACTAATTCTTAAAAGACAACTTTTTGTGCTACCCCTAAATAAAAGCGGATTTAGCTGAAACTTGGCACAGAGAGTTTTTAGACATTAAGCAATAGGAGCAATATTGTGGAGATCGCGAATTCCAACTTTCATGTTTTTTTGGACAACTCTAATATATATGTACCTCAAATTAAAGATATTTTAATCCTCTATTTAAAGTATTTGACAATATGACGTTTAATAAGGAATTAGTAGTTGTCATATAAAAAAATATCGATTGGAATATGGCACAAAATTAGGAAGATAAAAGGAAATTAATATACCAATTTTTGAAAATTAAATTGATCATACACTTAAAATAATACGTCAGTAAAAAAATTTGTCAAACGGGTTTCAAATCGATTTGACTAATTTTTAACAAATTTTTAGTTGATACACTGATTTAAGCAAAGATTTTAGTTATCTTCATTTAACACAATACTATAAATCCTCAGTATTTTAACTAATTTTGATTGTTAATTTTCAAAATTATTTAAAACTAATTTTTAAGAACCCATTCGTTAAATTTTACAAAATTTATTGTTAAAATATAATATTTTCATGTTCCTGTTATTACCCGGCAGATGGCGCCACCAATGTATCCGAAGTTTTAAAGATGGCGCTATATCGTTCCTTCCCGATTTTTTAAAATGGCCAATTCTCGAAAACTAAGTGAGATAGACCAAAATTTATTAAAATTTCGTCTGCCCCTTGACTGGCCTTGACGGTGCCTTGGCCCCTCGGAAATTTTTAATAAAAATTTTCCACTTCATAAAATGCCCCATATATCGAAAACTAGGCGAGATAGAACAGAATGGACAAAATGTTTGCTCCATTGGAGTGCTTCTAAGTAATTCTAAGGTTCGAATTTCTGAGATTATCGGCCACCTCGTGGAATTATTTTCAACACAATAATTCCCCGAGGTGGAGATCAAAAATTACATCTTTTCTGATTTTCAAGTTATTTGTCATTTCTTTCTAGGAAAATATTTATACTTTTTTAGTAATTTTTTTTTTGTTAAGATGCTGTTGTAAAATATGTATTTAGCTATTTTTCGATATGCCAAATTTCGATATTTCGATGCGCTGCCATTCATGAACAACAAAAAAAATTATCAAAAGAAGAGAAAAAGAAGCAGTGATTTCGATTTCGATGTTGTGAAAATTTGGATCGGAACCAAAGAATTTTACCTAGGCTTGTCATAGGGTGGAAGTTTTCCTTTATGATCCTTATTCATTGCTTCTATCGTAAAGCAGTTCTTATGGTTTAATGAAAGTTAAGATCTTTTGATGTTGTTTTTAATTAGTGAAAAGGAATTAATTTTTATTCATAAAAAATTTAAGTAAATCACTTGGATCTGATAAATTGTCTCAAAATAACCAAAGTTAACCATAGTTATAAACAGGGTAAGGACTTTCATGCAAATACATGTTTGTAGTCAGTGGCCCAAAAATGATTTTGACCAAATACTTTTCCGAATCAAAGAATTTGTAAAAAAAATGGCAAGGATTTGTTGTTGCATATTTTTGCATATTTTGTTATAAATGCATATTTTTGCATATTTTGCTGTTATGTGCATATTTTATGATTTTTATTGCATTTTATTGCATATGTTGCACATTATTGCATATTTTTTTAATATTTTTAAATATGAAATTCGATTTAAGAATTTATACATACTTTAAAACTAAAAAAAAATTCTAAAAAATTAATTATTTGCAAACTCTGTTGGTAATATAACACTACACTAGAAAGAGAAACACATAGTATACAATATGTTGTCATCCACTTACACATTTTTATAGATGTAATTTTAAATTAACGTCTTCGGGTGTTATTGCTCACAAACAGAAAGTTGAAAAATTTTATAAAAATTATTATAAGGAAACTTGTCCCCGAGCATTAATTGCTGCCACTTTTTTCTCTGAGTTACGAAAGTGAGTACGATTTTATAGTACACATATTTAAGTTCTATTTTCTAATAAAGTTTCTTTCAGGTAAAATGCCACACACCCTTAACCCTTTCTCTACCGATTTTTTGTTTGCGGATGATCGTTATTTTGACTTCAGATTCTTGTTAAGAGTCCTCAAATTAGAAAAAAATATGTAACATGTTTTGTTGTGAAAAAGAACTGTTTTAGAAGCGGAAAATCAGAAATTAATGATACTTTGGAATCAATGAAAAATTAATTTCTTAAGAATCACTTCTACTACTTTTTTGCTGAGTGTTTATATATTCGGATATAATCAATTCATTATTGGTTCCTTTTTCTATTGTACACAGATAAAAATAGTTTGTAAACACAATTAAACTTTTTGTGAATACAATTAAACTTTTAATTAAAACTGCGCCTATACTTGAGTTTGTAAATACAAACAGCATGTTTGTTACTTGATTGTTGAATTTATTTCAATTAAATAGCCAACAAGTACATTTGTTGAAATTCAAAGCAAATTTTGACAACCGATGTTACCATATCAAAAAACGAGTTTGTTGAAATTCAAAGCAAAATTTAAAAATCGAATTTGTTGATTTGAATTTATTTTTTAATTAAAAAACACGCCTTGAATAAAAAACACATATTTGTTGTACAATAGGGTTATGACTCATTTTTAACAAAAATTTTACCTATCATCACGTGATGGGCAATACTAAATTAAAAATAAAAATCGTGTTTGTGGGTCATTTCGGCAAAAAAAACCTTCCGCACCAAATGAAATTTCTAAAAATAATTTTTGCTCGGGGATTTTGTTTAATTAACATAACGAATTATTAAAAAATTATTGTTAACAACAAAAAATGTATCCAAAAGTCCCTCCAAAAAGGTTTCGCAATTTTTAACGTAAATAGCTTTTAATAAGCATCGTTTGAGTCTCATTTGTTTAAAACTTAGGAGAAATATTTTAATTAAACTAAAACCATATAGACCAAATTTCAACCCTTATGGTGCGGGAACTTTTTTGACAGCAGTGAAAAAGTAAGATTGGGTTTCTTAATATTTTTTTATGGCCTTTTTGACTAGGGCATGTAAAATTTGATATTTGCAAAAAAATCCAAAAAATCATAACCCTATTGTACAATCACATTTTTTTATTTAATAAAAGTGTAACAAAATGTAATACAGAGTTTTACTCGTTTTTTGGCATCAAAGTCCTTCTTATCATTTCTCTACGGAACTTTAGATGTATTCAGTCCAACTTTAGCTTTAAATTAAAAAATTGAACGCACCGTGCCACTTCGTATTTGGAATCGCCCTCAATAGTCTCTCCACCTTTATGACTTGGGTTTTTTCTGAGTGCTTTTGCTTTACCCGTTCCAGGTTTTATTTTAATTGCTAGGTACTTGTTGAACTTTTTGACCACGCTGAAACACATTGCCTGATAACGCGTACTTATGTTGCAATTTTTGTATGAGTCCACAATCGATTACTTTGAATATAGTTTCTATAACTTTTTTGTGCATTTGTCTGATTCTGCATTGTAAGCTAATAAACCATTCTATTTAGACAAACGGACGTATTTTGAAACCTGTACATATTTCTCGAAAATACTTTGATTAAGAAAATTACTTTTATTTATGAACTGATCATCATTGCTCGATCTTGAAATAATTGTTTGTGTCTACTTCCAATAAATTGTTTGAAAATTTAAATGGGTTTTTAGAATAAAATAATAATTTTGTTCGAAATTAAGAAAAACCAGTCAAAGTTAATAAAAAGAACAAAAATTTTACCAAAACTTAATTTTTTTTATTCTTAATCACAAAACAAAAAAGAACGATTTGAACCAACTAGTTCACTGGCTCGAATTGACGATATTGACCGAGTCAGCAAAGAACCTGTTGAACTTTAATAAATACGTTTGTTGATTTTTAACAAACAAGTTTGATTGAGAAATAAAAAGTTGGAAACTTGTCATAGCAGCAAAATATTTAATTGATTCAATTAAAAATGTTGTTGAAATGGAAACTGAATTTTAACAATTATTTTTGTCACCTAAAATTTTATAATATTTTAATCTGTGTATATTAAATAGACTTAATAAACATCACATTAAATTTAAAAAAACGCTTAAGTGTTTTTATTTTGGTACTATTTATAGGTTTAAGGAAAAATAATAGCATCGCCAATTTTTTGTTCTCCTCGCATTTATTTTTTTTTTTATTATTTTTCATTTAACTTTGTGAACTTTCAATTATAGGTAACTGAAGAAATATTGTCAATTCTTGCTGGTGTGGAAATACCGGATCCAGATTTAATTATGCGTTCTGTTCGTAAGTATACTTTTCAATTACTTATTTATATTATGTCTGTGATAAATATATTCTACACTTACAATAATACGCCGATAATCACAAACGCAGATTATTTAAAAGAAAATTTAATGGTTTTTTAGCTTAAAATAAAATTATTTTTAAGTTAATGATGCAACTGTTAAATTATACACTAACAGAATTTTTGTTAGTACTATTAATGAATCGATTTCATTAAATTGAATTCATTGAATTAATGAACTATTTTCATTAAATGAATGAAAAATTCATTAACTGAATGAATTTTTTCATTATATATTTTCAATTAACCCGTAAGGTATACTATGATTTTATAAGGGTTTTAAATTTGCTAATTACTGAAATTCATACATATATGTTCCCGTAATGAACGCTAGGGTCGAATACTGAAATTATTTAAATATAAATGTAAAAATAATCACATCATTTTGTTTGGGCTATTTAGATTAATCGGGAACGATGTAATGTTTACATTCTGGTGATTGCGGGTTCAGATCGACTTCAGAGAGATGTCAAAAACGTGACAACACAAAAAATAAATAACCCGACTAAAAAAGGTGTTATATAATCATATATCACCATATATAAACCAATATATACGTCCATATCTAATTTGATCCGAATATTGGAATATATAATTATATCAAGCGAGATAAGCATGTTATCTCACCTGATACAATTTGATACGAAAAATGGGTCTATCTAACTGCATCAAATTATATATAAATACATATAATTTGATGAAGATTTTCAAAAAAATTGTAGTAAATATTATTGAGATCACTTATTTCATTCATATTAAATCTAATGCTTAATGTTTAGAACAATTTTTGCTAATAAACTTGGAAATAGATGACAAAATAAAACATTACAAAAATTTGTCGGAACAACTTTTTCTAGATTAGAGTTTTTATCTTTCTTATAAAATAAAAAATTAACTAATTAGAAATTTATTAATTCAGTTCGAGGCCAATTTCCTTATTATGAATTAATATAATAAGTACTTTTTTTTTTAAAACTGCTATTTTTCTTCATCAGGATACTCTCCTGACAAATACTTCACAGAGTTTTTGCTTTCAAAAAACCTCTACACTTTCAGGAATGAAATGGCGATCATTTCGGGGATTACGCCACCACTTTCTAAAGAAAACTGATGTAGGGGACCTGGAAAATCCCCGAAACGATCCTCTTTTCATTCCTGAAAGTGTAGAGGTTTTTTTAAAACAAAAATTCTGTGAAGTATTTGTCAGGAGAGTATCCTGATGAAGAAAAAAAAAAACAGTTTTTGAAAAAAGTACTTATTATATTAATTCATAATAAAAAATTTTATTTTTTAAAATAAAAATTAGAAACCAACATAATAAAAAATTAACTTTCACAATTAATTTTGTTTTTTACGGAAAAATAAATAAACTTAAACCATATTTATTTCAACATATGTTTGTCTAATTTTTAAATTTAAAAGTAAAAATAATTATTTCGACCTTTAATTCCACAATGAAAAAAAAATTCCTTTATTTATTTCTTTAAAATAATTTTGAGTTTAAAAAAGAGTATTTCGCTAACTATTTGGAAATTCAATTATAAACATTTATTTATATGTCAAAGTGCAAAATTCAAAACCAGATCCACAATTTCGGAGTTTTTTTTTAATTTTTATAGTGCAATTAAACTTTATAAAATTTTGTATAATTAGATATCATGTCAGATAAATTTATACATAAAATTAATACAATTTTATATTAACTTTGTTATATATTTTGATATAAGATTGTTTAGAGAAGCTTATACGCCATTATATATAATTATGTATAAACTATATTTGCAGATCTCTTAATATATGCCTGGAGACCAAATCGCATATGATTATATATAACGTCATATCAAACATATTTATAAAACCAAAGTGTTAATATAAATGTATATGGTCATAAAGCCACACATATAAACATTTATAATTATTCAAATCATATAAGATTATATGAAAACTTTTTTAGTCGGGAAAGACATGTAAAAATAAAAAGTAAAAAAATAAATAAAAAAATTGACATAAAAGAAAAATATATATTTTTTTCAATTATTTTCCACTTAATGAATAAAATTCATTGATTTAATGAACTCGTTCTTTGGGAACCTTCCAATGGAAAATTATTGGATTAATGAACAAATTCATTAATACTATGCTCAAAATTCTATCAGTGTATATAACTAAAATAGTTAAGTTAAGTTAACAGCCGTTAACAGTTTTTTTTAACTGACTTATTATTTTGAGTGTATAATTGCATTTATTCAGTACACCCACTATGATGTTCATACATTATAATTATTATTTTAAATTTTTTTCAGGAATTTATCAACGAATGTTCTTTGACGTTTCGTATTGCTTAACAAATGAGGCATTAGCAACTAATGTCTTGCCATTGCTGATACCACACACTATAAATCCACATTTATCTTTGGAGCAATATTGTCTTTTACTGGAGGTTTGTATATTCAGATGAAAATATTGAAAATAAATGTATTTGTGCATCCATTCAGACAGATAAATTGCATTCAGCTCATATTCATAAAGTCATAAATTAACTCTTGTATTAAATTAATAACACAATATTAGGGTGACTCTTCATTAAATAGGCCTAAAATTGTATTCTTCAAAACTACAAACATTTGTAATATACCCTTCAGGAAGATAAAAAATATTATATTTTTTATTTGAATGAAAATAATAAAGGAGTTTATTTAGGGGACTTCCGCAATAAGTATATGATTACTGCCGCAATAACATTTTTCCTCCAGGCGATACGATTTTGAAACATTTTCGTATTGTAATGTTTGCAGGAATTGATTCAAAAGACTTGGAACCAGAGCTTCAAAATAATTGTAATTTTTGCTAAAAAAAAATCAAACGAAAAATTTCAATAATGCATAAATAACACAATACAACACTAAAAATGCATCGGCCATGCGACATATCAATTCTGATAGATATTAAGATGAGTATCGCGAATGTGAACACCAAATTTTAAAATTAGCTCTAGTTTTTGAAATATTCGAAAATTTAGCTTTTAGCAAAAAGTCCGTTTTTTCGTTAAAATTTCTTATTTATTCATATACCTGACTAAACTACCGCTAATTTTTAACATGGTTTAAAAGTATAGACTTTGGGCTTTCAGAACTATATTTGCTTATTTTGATTAGGGAACGGATCTAGGATATATTTGCAATTAAAGTCAAAACTTCACTTATTTTACTATTTTGCAAATCTAACAAAATGTCTTAATCGGATTTGCAAAGTCTTAACACCTGACGTAAATTCATATTCCACTAAATTCTTTTTGTCAACAAAATCACAACTTTTGCATCAACATTTTCCGAAAATTTAATCTGAAACTCAAATTTTATCACCAATTTACAAAAATGTATACTTTTGTTAAAGTCGATTTCATTTAAAATTTTGGGTGGCAGTATGCTTTGACTTGGTTTATTTTTCGAGCATTCTGATTGGTTAATTTATTTTCAACCAATCAAAATGTTTTAAAATATAAATATTTTTGTAGGGTTTTCATACACAAAATGAACAAAACCGTATGTTTAACAATAAAACGGACTAAATTTAAAATGTTTTTTATAGTAATTTTCTAAAACACTTCGGTGAAGTGTTGCGTTATTTCTATAGAAATTGTTTTTGTTACAAAAACAATTTACATTGAAAGTTCCCTTCACTTCACCCAAGTTTTTTACGAAATTAGGTAGTTAATTTTTTAAAAATACACACGCTGTTGCCGCCAGATACGGCATACATGTCTTTGTTTTACCATATCGCGATAAATTTCTATGATAATACAATTTCTTTAGAAATATTTTAACAAAATATCAAACTTTCAGCTAGTTAATAAAGAACTTGAAAATTCATAGCGAAACACCACGGTGTTTTTAGAAAACTTCTCAAAAAGACATGCTGTCATCGTCGATATTCAATGATATGTACGAAAACAACGATCACTTTTTTATCGTAGTCTGTTTTATAATTTTCCATTAATATGTTTCTTTGTGCCTCCCTAATATATTTCTCAAATATCTTTCATAGGCTACACAAGCATTTTTGGAAAGTATTGACCGTCAACAACGTAATCGTTTTAAAATGGAGAATATATCAATGTCATCACCGGAACGTCATCGCACGTTAAGGCATCAATATTCTACGGATAATATGAATGCAATACCACCATTTAATATACCGAATTTACGAATTGATCAACGTAAAACATCCAGTGCCGAAGATATGGCAAGAAAAAATTCTGGTGGTAAGTTTTAATTAACTTTTATTTTTTACTTCCTCACATATTTTATACATATTAGTGTGGGCAGAAACTTAAAAAACGTTGAATCAAAAAAACTATGTAAGTCCCGTTTCACACAGAGCAACTTTTGTTGCGGCAATTCTTGTCAATTCTCTTGCCTTCATGTTCACACAGAGAAATTTTTTTTAGCAATTTTCGTTTTCCTTTAATTTAAAACCTGAAGCCCAAGGATGGAGAAGATGGTACAATTGTACTTTTCTTGGTACATTCTAACCACGATTCGTTTGATACAATTTCAAAATATTCCAAATTTAAAATTTTTGTATTGTTATCAGCTTGATGTTCTTTAAAGCTTGAACAAATATTCGAATTGCCGACGTAGACGAAAATAAATCTACCAAAACTTGTAAATATTTTCTTATATTGGCTTTAAATGACAACTTTTGTCCCAAAGCTGCAAAATAATTGAATTAAGACTTGTTTTAACCAACTCCAAAACTGTAGCTGTCCAAAAATATACTCCAATACATATAATTTCAGTGCTGTTCTCAATACACATAGTTTTAGTTATGGTTTTAGTGCTATTAAGCGGAGAATACACGAGGGAACATTCGTGAAAAAATGCCCATTGCCAATGTTCCTTCGTGTATTCTCCGCTTTAGTACTACATGTAACTTAAGAATTTTCAGATATATAGTGAGTATCATTCAAAAAAGTCGTATTTAAACCCGCCTTGTTAGGATCTACGCATTTTGAAAAATTAATAATATGTTACATTGTTTTTTTAGAGATGGTAACTTATCTAAAAAATATAAATATCAAGGTTGGTTACCGAAACGAATAACGGTAAGGGTAACGGTAACGGTATCATATTTCATTTGTTTAGGTAACGGTAAAGGTAACGGTATTTAAGACTGTTTCGGTAACAGTATACCGTTATCGAAACAGCAATACCGGTACGTACCGGTATTAAAAATTATCCCGGGTAAAAATTTTAATATGGTGTCTTATATAATTATATCTTATCTGATAAGTTCCCATATACAACCACACACAATTTGATCCGAAAAATGGGTCATCTACATGTGTCTAATTATATCAAATTAGATATAATTTGGTGCAATTTGATTCGAGATTTGTCCATATCCAGGATATCAAATTATATATACTGCCATATAAATATATCTGACTTTATATAATTCAACCAGATAGTAGGTAGGCTTTTTATGACTGGAAGTTATGCTTAACAGCTATTAAGTTGACAATTGAAATTTTAAACAATTTTAAAGGCCCAAATTTTAGAAAACATAACCCAATGTTTAAAAATTTTCCTACAAAAATTGGTTGGGTTTTATAAAAATGCATTTGAATGCTTTTGTCTTAGGAAACGTACGCATAACTTTTTTAATATGAAATTATATATAAAAAAATAACTTAATTTGTTTATGGAGCCTTATATGGTTATATGTGAAGCCATGTTAATTTAAATCTTAATTTACAGATAACTAAAATTTATGTTGAACTATATATTAGTTTGTATAGTATTATATATAAAGTTATATAAAATTACAAAAAAATATTTTTAGTATGGCGTCACATACATTTTTATGTAACTTTGCATGGAACCATATATAATCATATCGATCACTACATATATTTTTATTAATTTCATATGGCTTATGTAATTATATATGGAGTAAGATTTGGGGACATATACTAGTATCAATTACCATATAAAAAATTTGTTCAAAAAATAATATCAGATGTAGTTGCATATATTGATATGTGTCTTAATGTGACTCCATTCATAGCCATATCCCAGCAAAAAACCTGCTTCGCTGTATGCAGCTTTGTAAGGGAATAAATAAAATTAATCCCTTACAAAGCTGCTTACGGAAGGCATGATTTTTCCATACAAAGGGCCCGCTTGGAAGCACGTTCTTTTGTGAGAAAAAGCGCATTATTCCTTGCTGAAAAATTGCAGTAAATTCATGTTTTTAGTAAGTGCATTTAACCGCGAATAAATTTATGCACTTTTTTTGTGGGAAAAAGTGCTTTATTTGCTGCTGAAAAAATACAGTACATTCATGATTTTTCATTGAGCGCATTTAAACACGACTTCTTATGAAAATAAATGCATTTATTTGCCGACTTCAAAATGCAGACTGACTCATGTTTATGTGGCGTCTCTACATTAAACTCTAGTAAGGCAATCCTACTAAAAAAGAGTAAAACACGATTGAGATGATTCAGATTTCGTGCGCATTAATCGTTGGATAACTTACATTTTATTTTACTCCCTTACAACCTGCTTCTTCGTAAGGGAATAGCGTAGCACTATAATTTTTTAAATAACTTGCTTACGATTTGCTTCGTTTAAGGCAGTTTTGAAGGGTACACAATAAAATTGCAAAATTTTTTGTGTATTGTATACGCATAAAGTGGTGCAACTCTGTAAAGCAGAATTTGTAGCGCTTTTTTAAGCGCTTCGTATTTTTACTGCTTCCAAAATACTAAATTTTTTTGCTGGGATATAGCACAATCACATTATATATGACCATTAGGCCGGGTCGATTTGTGGGGAGGCAAAATCGCTCAGGGAAAATCGTATTCTAGGGATCAAAATAAGAAACTTTGCCGAAGGAACCATACCTCTAAAACGAATTCTACTACCCCCCAACTGTTAACTTTTGTCCCGTAGGGTCAAGTTTTGAAAAATCACACTTTGACCCATTTAGAGTGCCCCAATCGAGTCCAAATGTATGACCGCCCCCACTAGCTTTGGAGGGCCGATCCACCCATGCCAGTGGCACACCCCCTGGAACTCCCCTGGGGGGTTCCCCATACAAACATTTTAAAAAATCACCATTTTTGGCACTTTATTTTATTATTTTTTATTTATTTTATTTATTTTTATTATTTTATTTATTTTTTCTCCTTAGAAATTTATTTAGTCAGAACATATGTAAATGAAAAAATTAATTTAACTTAGTAATAGAAAAGAAAAAATAAAAAATTACTGTTTGAAGTCTTTTTTGCTTTCAAGTCTGGGCAATTTCGCACGGCTCTCTAATGTCGTCGCCATAACAGCCTCTACATTTTCCGGTATAACTCGTTTGGAAACGCTAGCTAGCAATTGAACGTGTCGTTCTGTTTCTTGTATGTGTGATGGAATTTTTGGATCATTAAACGGTGGATCATCTTGATTTAAATATTCTTTCAAAGTATCGTATGGAATGCTTCGCGTGAATGGTGGTTCAAATACGTCATTTATGTCATTCATATTGATCATTTCCGTGTAACTTGTGCAATAAAAGTTTATATCTGGTTTTTTATAAGCTCTAAGTCCCGTTGGGTCGTCAACATCGGTTCGATAGTGTAGAATTATCTTGATAGCACAGTCGCGCTTTTCTTTGCTATCATCAAACAACATTGATAACAAGATATTTTCCGAATGCGCATAATATGAATTATCTGTAATTACTTTATTGACAATTTTGCGTAAACGAGGTTCTAGAAATCTTGACCAACTAATGAATTTGAAAAATAATCTACTACCGTACACGACAGAGCTGTAATACTTGATATTGAAGTACATTAGCACATAACATGTAATTATAAATTCAACCAGTATTCTTAAATTTGCATCTGGATTTTCCGTTGTCACATATAATCGTAATAGTCTAGCGGCCTTGGTGAGCCACCGAGAATGTACAATTTTCTCTGGTTTGATGTTTGCCAGATCCACTGAAACCACGCCGCTAGAAATTGCATGGGCCATGTCGTATAAGTACTTGGAATCGGTGGAAAATTCAATTTTTTCTGGAGCAGGGGGCATATTTTTCAACTCAATTTTCTGAAAGCCGTCCACCACCTGAAAATATATAAAAATAAAACAATTAAAAACGGTTGACAATTATAATAAATGAGTGATAGCAATAACTTACCGGAAGAGTTTCACAAGTTTCGATTTGACGGCTCAATTTTCCGGTTGCCGATCTTGGTCCAGTGCTGGTTGATTTATCCAAAGCTTCAAACAAATGCCGAAACGGAAGTTCGTTGAAGTGTAGAAGGCAAACGAACCAATGCAATGGTCTTTTTAACAGCAATTCGAATCGTCGTATAATTCCACCGTTTGGGCCAGTGTTTGTTGGCTCACCGTCAGTGCATATGCTAATTAATGCATCCAGTGATATATTTTTATCGTTGAAAAAATCATTTAATTTGGTTGTTTTGTATTCAGCGGTTTCATGTTCCAGTCCAACTGTTAACTTTTGTCCCGTAGGGTCAAGTTTTGAAAAATCACACTTTGACCCATTTAGAGTGCCCCAATCGAGTCCAAATGTATGACCGCCCCCACTAGCTTTGGAGGGCCGATCCACCCATGCCAGTGGCACACCCCCTGGAACTCCCCTGGGGGGTTCCCCATACAAACATTTTAAAAAATCACCATTTTTGGCACTTTATTTTATTATTTTTTATTTATTTTATTTATTTTTATTATTTTATTTATTTTTTCTCCTTAGAAATTTATTTAGTCAGAACATATGTAAATGAAAAAATTAATTTAACTTAGTAATAGAAAAGAAAAAATAAAAAATTACTGTTTGAAGTCTTTTTTGCTTTCAAGTCTGGGCAATTTCGCACGGCTCTCTAATGTCGTCGCCATAACAGCCTCTACATTTTCCGGTATAACTCGTTTGGAAACGCTAGCTAGCAATTGAACGTGTCGTTCTGTTTCTTGTATGTGTGATGGAATTTTTGGATCATTAAACGGTGGATCATCTTGATTTAAATATTCTTTCAAAGTATCGTATGGAATGCTTCGCGTGAATGGTGGTTCAAATACGTCATTTATGTCATTCATATTGATCATTTCCGTGTAACTTGTGCAATAAAAGTTTATATCTGGTTTTTTATAAGCTCTAAGTCCCGTTGGGTCGTCAACATCGGTTCGATAGTGTAGAATTATCTTGATAGCACAGTCGCGCTTTTCTTTGCTATCATCAAACAACATTGATAACAAGATATTTTCCGAATGCGCATAATATGAATTATCTGTAATTACTTTATTGACAATTTTGCGTAAACGAGGTTCTAGAAATCTTGACCAACTAATGAATTTGAAAAATAATCTACTACCGTACACGACAGAGCTGTAATACTTGATATTGAAGTACATTAGCACATAACATGTAATTATAAATTCAACCAGTATTCTTAAATTTGCATCTGGATTTTCCGTTGTCACATATAATCGTAATAGTCTAGCGGCCTTGGTGAGCCACCGAGAATGTACAATTTTCTCTGGTTTGATGTTTGCCAGATCCACTGAAACCACGCCGCTAGAAATTGCATGGGCCATGTCGTATAAGTACTTGGAATCGGTGGAAAATTCAATTTTTTCTGGAGCAGGGGGCATATTTTTCAACTCAATTTTCTGAAAGCCGTCCACCACCTGAAAATATATAAAAATAAAACAATTAAAAACGGTTGACAATTATAATAAATGAGTGATAGCAATAACTTACCGGAAGAGTTTCACAAGTTTCGATTTGACGGCTCAATTTTCCGGTTGCCGATCTTGGTCCAGTGCTGGTTGATTTATCCAAAGCTTCAAACAAATGCCGAAACGGAAGTTCGTTGAAGTGTAGAAGGCAAACGAACCAATGCAATGGTCTTTTTAACAGCAATTCGAATCGTCGTATAATTCCACCGTTTGGGCCAGTGTTTGTTGGCTCACCGTCAGTGCATATGCTAATTAATGCATCCAGTGATATATTTTTATCGTTGAAAAAATCATTTAATTTGGTTGTTTTGTATTCAGCGGTTTCATGTTCCAGTCTTACGTAACCAATCAATTCAGAATTCGGTTCTCTCAAAATAACAAGATGAGGTTCTTTTACCATTCTAGTATGATACTTCTCATCAATTGTATCTCTCGTTAAAGTATCATTTTTTCTGCCATCGAATGAAAATGCTAACAAATTGGTATCATCTAACCGTTTGCGAAGCACTTCTTGTCTGCATTTCTCTTTTTCTCGGCGAACTTTCGATTTATCCATGATGAGAGGTTTGCCATGGATATCTTTCATTTTAAAATCTTGGAAAAGAGCTGTTCCCATTGCTGATGCTACTCTATCAGGCACGCCAAATCTGTCACATACCAAGGCAAAGTTAAAACAATCGTATCTCTGTGTGTATTGTGAACTTGTGCTTATATCCAAATCTTCTTGAACCGGTGGCGGTGCGTATGTTGAATCATCGGGATCTTGGTATGTTGGCATTGATGACATAGACGTTGCTCCTTGCTCTTCAATTTCCATCGCAAATCCATCCATTGTTAGACTTCTCTGATTATGTTGATCGTGCATAAACTCTTTGAGGCGTTCGGGAACCAAACCGCATGCACATGGAGCTGCCTTCAAATCGCATTTACATGTTCAAATGAAAAAAATTATTTCCAGAGATTTTACATACTCTGTAAATTGTTGGGGTTTGTTTCTTCTCTTGATTTGCTCTTGATATTTGTCAAGCAATCTATTCAATTTATTACATACACTTTTTTTCAGCATTATTTCCATACCAAGTTTTTCCCAAATTCCAATCAACTTATCTTGTACTTGAATAGTGAATGCTTTATAGGACAACTTTTTTTGTTCGCTCAAGTAAAAATAATATCTCAAGATATCCAGATGGGTTGGTAAATTAAGATCAGTCAAATCAGTAGACACACCAAAAACAGTAACATCATGCCTGGGTATATGACTCATTGGGTTTTCGATAGTTGTTGATGTTGTTATTGCTTCATCTTGCGGTGTAGAGGATGGTGGATTCATTGTAAACTTCTTGATTTGGAATGATTTTTTTTTAAATATTTTTTTATCTCAAATTAGCACTTCACACTTCGAGTTCTTCACAACGACTTAATGCATTCACAAAAACTGTTGCGTTATATATGGTCTAGGAGACGAGGTAATAAGAATGAAATGGTAATTTCAATTCCACCTGTAACCGATTTTGTTGTCAAAACTGCCCATAAAGTACTTACATGTAAATTAAACGTTAATCTGACTACAAATTCTGTTAAGCAAGTGCGCCTTTTATTACTTCTGGAAAATCCTTTATGATAATTTTATGCTCAATTCTACCTGTAACCGATTTTGTTGTCAAAACTGCCCATAAAGTACTTACATGTAAATTAAACGTTAATCTGACCACAAATTCTGTTAAGCAAGTGCGCCTTTTATTACTTCTGGAAAATCCTTTATGATAATTTTATGCTCAATTCTACCTGTAACCGATTTAGCTTAAGTAAGTTTACGACATGCAGCTGTGTCTTGTGGTGGCTTAAAAAACCCACACAACCTATTTTACGACCTGCAACAGAACGACACGTTCAATTGCTAGCTAGCGTTTCCAAACGAGTTATACCGGAAAATGTAGAGGCTGTTATGGTGACGGCATTAGAGAGCCGTGCGAAATTGCCCAGACTTGAAAGCAAAAAAGACTTCAAACAGTAATTTTTTTTATTTTCTTTTCTATTACTAAGTTAAATTAATTTTTTCATTTACATATGTTCTGACTAAATAAATTTCTAAAGAGAAAAAATAAATAAAATAATAAAAATAAATAAAATAAATAAAAAATAATAAAATAAATTGCCAAAAATGGTGATTTTTTAAAATGTTTGTATGGGGAACCCCCCAGGGGAGTTCCAGGGGGTGTGCCACTGGCATGGGTGGATCGGCCCTCCAAAGTTAGTGGGGGTCGGTCATACATTTGGACTCGATTGGGGCACTCTAAATGGGTCAAAGTGGGATTTTTCAAAACTTGACCCTACGGGACAAAAGTCAACAGTTGGGGGGTAGTAGAATTCGACCCGCGCTAATAAATATATATCATTTTGGTACCGTATGGGTCAAAAAAGTACAATTTGATTGTCTGTTTGGTACAAAATCTAAAATCTCATTTTCCATCACTGCTGCAGCCAACTTTGTGTAGAATGTAAAACAAAACGAATTGCCGAGAACAAGCAATTCCGTACCAATTACCACTCTTCTTTCCCCTCTCTCCCACAAATTCAAGAATTGCGCAACAAAAGTTGCTGTGTGTGAAATGGGACTAACAAAGAAAAGTTATGCACAGACAAGATAAATATTTTTTAATCTCACGCTCACGCTTAGCGTCTCTACTCTTAATTAGGGATACCAATGGGAATTGGTTTTTTAACATCCAGGGATTCGGAATTTTAAAATTTAATAAAAGGGATCCGGACGAATCGGGATTTTTTGAGATTTGTTGCAATTTTTGGAAATTTTTATTTAAAAAAATGTGAAAGAACTTTAAATTTATATAAAAAAAAATATAAAATTTTACTTTTTTACACATTTTGTTACATACTCCTGCTTTAACCCTTAAATGCATGGTGTAGCCATTTGGCAACATACCGGTTTTTTAATAAAAAAAAACCCACTTGATGCACAAAACTGCATTTTTGGGCATTAGGGGCCCCTTCTGTACATAGTGTTCCTATAGTTTAGCGCAGAATTTTTAAACAGTTAGGGTAAAAATCTTGGATTTGCTCTTATATTTGTAAAAAATCTAAAACACGCGTTTTTTTTTTTAAAAGTGTAATATTCAAAAATATTTGTTTGAATATTTAAAGTGGTATTCTCGCTCTATTTTTTATGGGAAAGTAATAAAATAATGTTGGCAGACATTTTATTGTCAATCCATGTTGAAGGTTGGAATTTGCGAAAATTTAGCGAACAAATATTTTAACTTCTCCTATGGTAAATTCTCTTAACTATATGCGAAGTCGAATTAATTGGGAAAACACATATCCAAAGATATTTCCTGAAGTAATTTTGGTAAAAAAGTATTATATTTTAACCAAAAAATTGCTACGCTAATAGAAAAAAGTTTGTAAAAAATTTAGTTAAAACTACTAAAAATTAGTTAAAAATGATGCCGCAGAAAAAAATTGCTAAATTAGCTGATTATTTTTGCTATATATCAGTAAGATAGGAACAGCAAAAATAAAAAATTTTTATTAATAGGAAATAGCTAAAATCAGCAGAAAATTCTGTTAAATAATTAGCAGCCGAAAAAGTCACAAAAAGATTTTAAGTTTTTAATTCAAATACAAATTGGTCCATTTGAAAACAGCAGTTTACAATTTTGTTAGCAAATATTTCTGCTAATTTTAGCGGGATAGGCTGCTGTTTGCATTCAACTAAATTTAGCTTAAAAATAGCAAAAGCTTTGTAGATATAACAGTTTATTTTTTCTATGTTCAATCTAATAATATTTAGCAAAATTTTCTGCAGGTTTTACAGCAAAATTTGTCATTTTCAATTAACTAAAACTTAACTTAAATATAACTAAATTCTGTAAATTTAGCAGTTTTATTTTTGATTTTCTTATTTCACTAGTATTTAGCAAAAGAAATCTGGTAATTGCAACAGCTTTTTCTTCAACGTCATTTTTAACTAATTTTTAGGAGCTTCTTCTGTAATTTCTACTGATTTGTTTCTATGAGTGTAAAAATTTGAGATACAGTACGTTTATTACTATACGAGTATATTTTATAAAGCTGATTACTAGCAGTGTTGCCATTTCAGTGCTTTTCGGGTATTTTTTAGTGCTTTTTTCCTTCCCGTACCCGGTGATTTTTTACAAATACCCGTTTATAAAAAGCGGGTATTTACAATGCTTTTTCAGATTTCTGGCAGTGCTTTTTGTACAGTTTATATTTTTCGTATTTGTTCTCCTTTTTTCAATTTTTCTTGAATTTTTTGTCAAAATTGAAAAAATAATACGAAATATACAAAAAATACATTTTTTCACAATGTTTGTAGTACAATTTTAAATAACAACTTCGTTATATTTAAACTTTAAAATTTTTAAATATTAGTTTGGTGCTTTTTTACCCCTTTTTTGGTAATTTTTTGAATCTTTTTTACACGATTTTACAAAGCTAAAATGTGTTTTTAAAATCTTGACTTCAATTTTTCAAAAAATTTTTATTGTGGTTTTTTACCCCATTTTTGGTAAATTTTTACCCTTTTTACCCGTTTTCAAAATGCTCACGGTGCTTTCCTGCCTTCAAGAGTTGGCAACACTGATTACTAGTACATTTTACAATTCAACAGAAAAATTATGGTTTTGGTGAGAGCAAAGTGGCTGCTTTGGATATTTCTAAGGCAATCGATCATGTATGACACGAGGCAAGCTTATTGATTCTGGTGTGGCTAATGACTTTGCTCGTTTTATTTCGAGCTTTCTCAGAGATAGCACTATTGCTGTTGTTATACACTCATAAAAAAAATCCCGTACAAATAGTTCAAAATTCTGCTAAAATAACTGGAAATAGTACCTGTATTTGCGCCAGCAGAATTTTCAATGAAGTTGATAATTATAGTTTGCTAAATTTAGGTAAGCTAAATTTTACACGCTGCTAAATACACAGACAATTCTATTTAACTTAGCTAAGAAATTTGAGCTAAATTCAACAGACACATTACCTGATTTAACTGAAAATTTCTGCTAAAATATCGCTTACAGTCTTCGTTTTTGGGCTCTACGGATCTGTCCCAAGGCAGGCGCATATTTATTTTCGGAAGTATAGATGGCTTATAAAGATTGATAAGTTCATAGTATCGAATTTTTGTCCATTTTGCTCTATCTCGCTTAGTTTCCGAGATATAAGCCATTTTGTGATTATATAATAAAAATTTATAAAAATATAGCGCCATCTCTATGTGATATTGATACGCTCATACAAATAAGTCCGTAAAAATAGCAGAAAAAGTTACTAAAAATTAGTTAAAAATGATGCTGCAGAAAAAACTGCTAATATTAGCAGAATCAGTTTGCTAAATATTAATAAAATGAAAACAGCAAAAAAAACTGTTAAATATGCAGAATTTTAGTAATATTTGAGCTAAATTTTTGTTAATTGCAAATAACAATTTAACTTGCTGAAATCAGCAAAAAAATTGCTAAATAATAGTAAAATGAAAATAGCAAAAAAAAAACTGTTAAATCTACAATGGACTGGAAAAAGGTAAAAAAGGAGCAAATGAAATGAAAATTAATAAATAAAAAATAAATGTGCATTTAAAAACATACTTGGGACCAGTTTATTGAATGTGTCAATTAATTGAAATTTTTTTCAATTGGCATTGTTCAATGCCTAAATGCCTATTTATAATTTATGAAAGAAGTATTTGTTTTCACGTTTTAATACAAGAATAAATTGAGAAAAAAAATTAAAAATTCGCGTAGTTCTTATATTTTTTTTATATTACAATTCTTTTTCTTCAATTATGTGTACATTTCCCTACCATTGTTTTCATCAATGCAAATTGAAAAAATTTCATTGGCATTGAATGGTGATGAAATTTGTTGGCATTGACATTGAGATAAAGTAATGCCAATTATATTTCTATGGCAATGAAAATTTCCCAAGGAAGATTTTTTGTAAAAGTGGTAATATTTGTAGACAATAATATGTTAACCCATGATACAACCATACTAGGTAGATGCATTTGAGCAACAAACACAACAAACAACAACAAAAAATGTAATCGGCTACTTTTGATACATAGCGAAAGCATACGAAAAAATCCCTGAACTGTCATAATAAAACCCTGAACTGTCAAACTCTCCCTAATGCATCTACCTAGTATGGTTGTATCATGATATTAACCATAACAAAATGTATTTCAGAGACCCTTCTTTTGATTTTTATTGTTTGCTGATCGGATATGTACTTCCGAATTTATTTGAGTTTCCATTTTCACCTCTAAAGCTCCACCCACAGGAAAGAAGGTGTGGCCGATTAAAAATATCGTATTCTTTAAATAAGCTTAAAAAGTACAATATTGGGGGGAAAAAATTAGGGTCATCCCCGTTTACTCCACTTGCTCCCCAGAGATACTTTTAATCACAATTTTCACATTAATATGGTTCGTCCAAAATAAACCTTGATCTTTGAAAATTAATGTATTACGATAAATAGAGACTTTTCTCATAAATTTTAATAATTTAGATATTTTATGAGTAGGACAAATTTTCAACCATTTCAGTTTAGCTTTGGCGAGTTAAAAATATGCAGTAATTTTTATGAGTCATTTAACATTCTGTTTATAAGCACTCCAAAATTGGTGGTTTAGTTTACAAAAAATTTGTAAAATTAGCAAATCTTCTGTTAAAAATTAGTAACTAAAATTCACCAAAATACTGTAAAGTTAGCAAATTTATTTTTAAAAATTAGTAACTAAATTCAGCAAAAAAATAGGAAAAAAGTTTGTAGTTTAGTAATGTGGAGGTAGCAAAAAAATTAACTAAAAATTAAATTTTAACTAAAAATTAGTTAAAAGTTTGTTAAGTTGAAGTACTAACAGTTTTACTAACTTTTCTACAAACTTTTTTCTATGAGTGTAGCAGAGACAAAAAATATAAACTTTGGGAAATAATTGGGGTTTAAATTAGCTGAAAAATTTGTAAAATTAAGAAATATAAATTACTAAAAATTAGGATGCAAAGTTAGTTCAAATACGGATGAAAGTAATTGTTAGGCTAAATGGGATTTACAAAAATATTAGTTCAATCCTAAATTTTAAGACAAAATAACAGAAAAAATCAGCTCATTTGCTCCAGAATGCGTTTAACAGACTTTTGTACTTACTTTTTTTATAAGTGTAGATGTGGTCCCTTCCGACGAGGTTCAGATGAATTTAGGGGTACCGCCGCAGCGCTCGCCGCGTTCTGTTCTTTCTCCCTCCCTAAAATTGATATTTAGGGTGATAAAAGGTAGTTGCGAACTTGTTCAAAACTTCTTTGTTGGAAATCTTTTAATATTTTACGTTTGCCATTTAATAGATCATCAACACTTATAAGCATGGAATAAACATGGAAAAATTACAAAATAAAATAATAATGGAGAAATTTTTAAGCACATTTTTTATTCGTAACACCCAAATAAGAGATGTGCCGCTAAAAAGGTGAACACCCGAGTAAAAAAAATTGATCTCGCGCAATATCTAATTATATCCAATTTGATATTGTTTAAGATCAGCTGTAATATCTAGCTGATCCAATTAGATCTCAAAATTGGGTGTATCCAATCATATCGTATTAGATCCCATTGTATATATGGGGATAAACTAAGATCAAGTTATATCTCAAAATTGGGAGGTCCAGTGATATCTTTGGGGATAAACCTAGATCTATTTTGATCCGAAAATTGGCGGATCCAGCTATATATTTGCGGATATTTTTAGATCTAATTTGATCCGAAAAATGGCGGATCCAATTAGATCCAGCTATATATTTGGGGATAAACTTAGATCTAATTTGATCTCAATTTTGGCAGATCAAATTAGATCCGGCAATATATTTGTGGATAAACGTATATCTAATTTGATCCGAAAAAGTGGCAGATCGAATTAGATCTAGCTATATATTTGGGGATAAACTTAGATCTAATTTGATCCGAAAAATGGCACATCGAATTAGATCCAGCAATATATTTGTGGATAACTTTGATATAAATTGATCTGAAAAATGGCAGATCAAATTAGATCCAGCAATATATTTGGGGATAAACTTGGATCTAAATTTATCAGATAAATGGCAGATCGAATTAGATCCAGCAATTTATTTCGGTATTAAAATGGCAGATCGAATTAGAAACAGCAATATATTTGGGGATTGATATCTAAAAGTATCCATAAAAATGACAGATAAAATTAGATGCCGCATTATATTTGGGTACTACGTAAGATCTCCATTTATTTGGGATTAAATAAGATCCCAGACATATATTGCCAACTGTTCAAAAAATAATAGACTGGCAGAGCACTGATTGTATAAAAATTACAATATTTTGTTAAAATAAGGTTTAAACTCAGAAGGTAACGAGTTCAATATGCATTTCTTTTACAAAATGAATTTCTTTTTATAAAATTAAAATTTTTTTTTCTATAAATTTTTTTATAAAATTATATATTTATTTTTTTATTAAATTGAAATCTTTGAATAAAATAATTTTATTTACATCTTTTTGACGCTCTACACCATTTCCAATTGTATTAATTGTTTTAAAATTTATCAATTGTATTTCAGAAATAATCAATTGAATTTCAGTTTTATCAATTGTGTTTCAGAACTCATCAATTATTTTTCACATTTATGAATTGTATTTCAGAACTGGTCAATTGAAGTTCAGTTTTATCAATTGTGTTTCAGAAATTATTAATTGTATTTCTGAAATTCACAACTGTATTTCAGAAATTATCAAACTGTATTTCAGAAATTATCAATCGTATTTCCGAAATTATGAAATGTATTTGAGAAATTTTTCTCTATTAGCTATGAAATTCTGAAATAGATTTCATTATTTCTGGACACAACTAAATAAATAAATAATTAAATTTGCGTAATATTGTAGTTTCTGAAGTGCAAATAATATTTTGTGATATACAATTAAAATTTTCTAAAATACATTTAATAATTTCTGGAATACCTTTTTTCGATGCTTATAAGTTAGCTCGAAATGCTTTTATCATTCATTTAATTTGTAGCTATCACACATCTATAACAAGTCTCGTTAGATTAGAGTGTAGAGGTCTTGGCTGACAATCTGGCGGACTGGGTTAAATTTCATGTTTTTAAAAGCAAATATTAAAAAAAGTTTTCTCAATTTTTTTCAAAAATGTTTTTTGAAATCTATTTTTTTGCCAAGATAGTTAATGCAACGTTCTGACCATCGCCAACGGTTTGCCAGCATTGTGCCGATTATATTTTTCTGTCTGGGATGTTAAACTTAAACATTAATTAACACTATATTTTTATTTTTAGGAAATACATTTTTATTTTATTATAACCCTATTAAAAAAAATTAATATGGAGCTTTATATGGTAATATATAACTTAATGTGATCCATATACCATTTGATCCGAAAAATGGCCCGATATAATTGTATCAGTTGGTTATCACTTTTTATCTAATTGTATCAGTTTAGATCTTAACTGATTAGATTATATATTAAGCATACGAAATTTTATCTGATTTTTGACCTGATACAATTTTATGGGTTTATGTCGCATGGTATTAGTTTAGATCCAAATTGATACATTACTATACAAACTTATATAGTTATATCTGAATTTTGACCTGATGCAATTAGATCTGCTTTAAAACTTTGATACAATTATATAAGGCAAATGTCGTATACAAATATATTTTGTTTATATAAAATTGTACCAACATCGATCTAACCAGATACCATTAGATATAAACCGCTAAAATTGTTTCAGGTCAAAAATTGGATATAATTTCATCTGAATAATGTATAATTTTATTAGTTGAGATCTAAACTAATACAATTAGATAAAAACTAATAAACAACTAATACAATTACATCGGGCCATTTTTCGGATGAAACAGTATATTTATACAGATATAACTTAATCGCATTTTATACGACTATATGTAACTGTTTTTACTCGGGAAGTTAACATTAAATTAAATTTTAGATAATGGCACCAATTTGTAGTTGTAATTATTATATATTAAATCATATATTCATAAACATTCTATACAGTTAGACGAGGTTTATGGAACTATTTAACTTTATAAAGTGTTTATAAATTATAACTTAAATGTACAAATATATATGTTAAATGTACGTGAACAATTTGTTGATATGGACCCACAAATTGTATCTCAACTGATATTGGAATTATTGTACCATTACCATACATCAATATATATTAAATGATATACATATATTACAATATATGACACTGTATTATAAATATTGTTAATGAAGTAACATATCTGATAATATTTTTTATAGCGCCATACATGGAATTGTATTCAGAATGTTGATGTGGTACCAAATTTGACAATATATTGTTTAAATTGTGCCATATATGACAATATGTTGTTTAAATGATACCATATATGTCTATATATTAATATTGTTTAAATGACACCATATATCAATATATATGCGACTATATATGGTAGCATATATTATCATATCTGCGTCTGTATTAAAAATGTCGTTCATCAGGTACCATATATGAGCATATATTGTTGAAATGGCACCATATATGACAATATATGGTTTAAATGGCACCATATATGGTAATATATTGCTTAAATAACACCATATATAAATATATATGGCACTATATATGGTAGCATATATTATCATATGTGGAACTGTATTAAAAATATTGTTCATGAGGTACCATATATGGGCATATATTGTTGAAATTGCACCATATATGATAATATATGGTTTGAATGGCACCATATATGATAATATATGGTTTGAATGGCACCATATATGATAATATATAGCTTAAATAACACCATATATAAATATATATCGCACTATATATAGTACCATATTATATCATATCTGGAACTGAATTAAAGATTTGGTTTATGAGGTACCATATATTGTTTAAATGGCACCATATATGATAATATCTAGTTTAACTGTCACCATATATAATTATATATTGTTTAAATGATACCATATATAATTATATATTGCTAAAATGCTATCATATATATTAAGATATAGTTCTATATATAACTATATATGCAATAAGATCAACCATGTTATGTAATATATAATTATATATGCCATATATAATATTATGAAGGCCGATATCTAATTAGATGAAATTATATATGGCATAATATAAGGAAAATTTTTCGGAAAAAACTTCATATATAATTATATATGGATATACATAACCACATGTCTATTTATATATTGTAATATATGCCACATATGATTATATATAATTTTTTTTACTCGGGCATGCTTATTTTTCTGCTATTTCTATCATATATCCATATTTCATTCAAATATGAGTGAATTACTTACGGAGACCTTCCTCTCAAGCTGGCCAAATTTTGTAACAGCAATCAGGAAAATTTTCTGTTCCAAAGAATAGGTTGTAGAATAGCTACTTTTCCTTTACAACCCCTTCTACTGTCAATTGCAACACCAATGATTTTTGTTTGAAATTGTCCCAAATTCAACCGCTTCTATAGCTCCAAAGTGGAACCAGTTGCCGTAGAATCAGTCCTAAAACTAGCTCTAGAACTGATTCTCCGTTAGTCATACCTTCCATATAAGATCCGTGGAACTGGTTCCAGAATTAGTTCCATAGAATGGGTTGCAGCGGAACCAGAATGTGCGGAATTGCTGTGGTTGGTAGCCGATTATAAAAAATGTTCCTGCGAGGTTGTGACACATGAAACCTAATAAAATCATGGTTGGCATGCAATACCACTTAAATACCGTTATTGATTCAAAACCCTTTTAAATGACTACCGTTACCCCTAAAATACCGTTACCAAAACAATCGAAATACCGTTGCCGAAATAAATGAAATACCGTTCTCTCTAAAATACCTTTACCGTTATTTTTTATTTTCTTCTTTTGGTTTATAAATTGGTATTGTTTTCATTCCCGTTTCTTTTTTTTTAAAAATTAGCGGTATGCATCGAAATAACTGACTACCGTTACCTTAAAATACCGTTACCGAAATAAATGAAATACCGTTAACCTTAATATACAGTCACCAAAATACTCAAAATACCGTTATCCTAAAAACACCGTTACTGAAATAACTAAAATACCATTAACCTTAAAATACAGATACCGAAATAAATGAAACAGCCGTATCCTTAAAATACATATACCGAAATAATCTAAAGTAGCGTTACCCTTTCCGATAATACACCACATTGCAGAAGTCTCTATTTACTTAAAAAAAAAAAATCTCATGAAATCTTGTGAATTTTGAAGACTTGTTCTGTGGAATGTGGAACACTATTGGATTCTGAGAATATTTTATAAAGAAAAAGCCCAAGATTGTAATTACTTCTTTCCGTAAAAACCCTTAGATGCTGAGGACTTCTTCCTATAAAAAATTCTTAGATTCTAAGGACTTTTTCCTGAAGATAACCCCTTAAATTCTGAACACATTCCTACAGAAAACTGATAGATTCTGTGAACTTATTTCGCAAAGATAACGTTTTCCTATAAAAAGCATCCATTTCTGAGCAGTATTTTCAATCTAAGGTAGTTCCTAAAGGAAAAAGTACTGAGAATATTTCTATTGTATTAGACTTAAATGTAATTGTAACATTTTTTAATAATAAAATATTTCAAAAATGATTTTTTTCTTTTATTTTTTATTTTTGGGCGGTATAACTTCTTTTATTGGATAAACTTACAATAATGGTAAAATTACACATAATTTCCAAATTTGTTTTTATGCATATTCAATGTAAATTAACATATTTTGTGTGTAATTAATTAACTTACGCATTATGTGTGTAATTTTTTTCCATTTACGCACTGATAGTAAATTTACCAAGATATAACTGAATCATATTATATGTAGGTACATATATAACTAATTTTAATCGGAGTTTTCTCTTTTCATCCTCTAGGTTCTGGCATGTTGGGTGGCTGGTGGTTTGGTTGTTCACCATCATCACCAGATAGTAATTTTTTACGCGTTGCAAATGCATTTCCCAATCGTCGTTTATCAGACAATACATTAATGACACCAAAAATACGCATTGCTCCATCGTGTGCATCATCGCCGGGTGGTACGCCTGGCAGTGGGTTGCCAACACGTCGACATTCTAGTATTGGCCCACAAGAGAGACGTGGTTCAACTATTAATCTATCGCCACCTACTGTAAGTTGTAATTTCTGTTTAATTGTTGTTTTTACAAAAATATAAATAAAAATAACGTACATTATGAATTTATTATTTTTAATGTTTTTTAAGTTCTACTTTATTTGTTTCATTTTTTTATTTATTGTTTTCAATGAAAATATTTTCCAGATAATGGAAAATTGTATCTATGAATAAATATTTTAAAACGTTTTAAGTCGTGATTGTTTTCTTGTGTTTGTATTTTCAAGGATTTTGTAACATATGTATATTTATATTTATAAAATCAATAAAGCCATTGAAAATAAATATGGTTGTAATAGAATTCTGCGAATTGAAAAATTAACAATTTATTTTGAGTTTTTCTTATAAAAGTCACAATTAGTAACGAATTTAAAGGTAAAGAAGCATTATAGGTACTAGCCATAAGTAAGGAAATCAAATACATATACATAAATAACTGTATTCCACAGTACTACATTCTACAAATTAGTTTTTTTTTCTGTGTTAAAAATGGATTTGGATTTAAAACTGGGGAATTTGTTTTGCTGAAATTATGTTTAACTACAAATGATGAAATTGATTTTAATTACTTTTGAGTACAAAAGAAAAAATTACAGATATAAGTAAGTAAAAGTAGACATAAAACCTTGAGGCTGGGCTTAAATAAGTGAAATCACCGTTCTTGTATATTTTTTTCATTGTTTCACTTTTATTTGTTCCTATATTAGATGTATTCTGTACAATGTTAGCTGTACTTTCTCTCTTGCCCAGCAAAATATTTCATTACCAAATAAGTGGTTATATAATGAAACTAAAATTTTTTACTACTTATAATTCGGCGTCAGTACTAGTTATATTTGTTAGACGAAGCCGTTTTTATAAGCAGTCTAGCTTACGCGCGACTACTTATTTATTTATAAAGATGATGTGAATTTGGTAACTACTTATTTTTTAACCACTAGTAAGTATATAAGTAAGTCGTATTATTTAACAACTTGTAACCACTTATTTTTTTAACTGCGTATAAGCACACGAATAACTACTTATTTAGGAAACTACTTATTTTATATACTTTTGTAATGCAGGTGCACAAATTTTGTGCGTTTTTTCATGCAGCGAATATGGACAACTACTTACAAAAACGACCTTGTCGAACAAAAATAATGAGTTTTGACACCGAATTATAAGCAGTAGACCCTAATTCTACTGCTTATTATTTAGATATTAGTAATGAGCACCCATTACTGAGATTTTGCTGGGTGCCTATCAATGTTAAGTATTAAAGGCGAATATATGTAAAACCGATTAGTGTTAAAATAAATTTTAAACGGTTAATGTTTATAATATTGTGTTATAATTAAAGGTATTTCGGCAAAACTTTCTAGGAATTAAGACATATGTGGAAGTTAAGATATATGTGGAAGTTAAGATATATGTGGAAATGTATAACCGTTGAGTTTTTAATGTTGATAATTATCCACGTTGTAAATTAACATGAATATGAAAAGTAATTTGTAAGTTTTTGTCTAAAACGCATTTTTGTGTACACTTCAGTCGTTTTTTATGCGTTAGATGCGTTCCGAATATTTCAAAAACCGCATAACTTTAAAATTAGGTGAGAAAATTGGACTAAAATCGCATAAAAAATATCTGTAGAATAAAAAATTAAAAAAAAAATGTGCATTTATTTTTAATTTTAACACACATATGGATTCATACAGGATTAATGTATGTTCGTGCATGATCATAAACATGAATGCATTTCCATATATGGATACACAAATCTCCATACATGCGTCCACACATGTGCATTAATGAGACTACGATCTTATTCCCGAGAATTCGATGATAATGTTGAACTCAGTAGAGGCCAAAAATAACAGAGTTTCTTGTTTAAGAATCATTAATTTTAATTGCGCTTATTAAAATTAGATTAAAATATTTTCCATTAGCAGCATATCTTTCACCATTTTCTATGCGATCTAAAATTACCATTTTTGTTTCTAACGAAATTACCTGTCTTTTTTTTTCTTGGTTTTATTAACTTCTTTTAAGAAAATCTTAAAAAAAAATAAGACAAATTTTTTTGTTTTATTTTAAATTATATAAAAAGTATTATAAAAGTTGTAAAGAAAACACAACGCAAGTCGATTTTAAAACCGTATAAAAAGAGACTTAAGTGTACTTTGAGTTTTTGTAGAAGTTAACGGATATAGTTAAGGCGAAAATATAGCTGTTGCTACTATTTTATACTAGCTGCTGCTACCGCAACCACCTCTTAGCCTTGTCCGGGTTCTTCCTCTCATTAACTAAAAGGAAACAGCTGACACGATACTTTACGATACTACCAGACTAATAGAGCCTCTAGCAAATCGGAAAAACTCCTGGATGCCTAACTGCTGCCTTCTTTTATACCTGTTGTTGCTGCAGTTTTGTCGCAGCTACAAACTCCTTTGATGTCCTAAGGGCATCTCACAATTATCTCGTAAACAAGTTTGTTTAGTTTGTAAATAAAATGTACCATACCAACCACAGCCTATCATTTCCGCTCACAGACCCAACAAAATTTTATGCAGATTGCAAAGGTTCGGTAACGGGCTCCCCAATGAGAGACTTTCCCTCTTTTTTGAGCAAATTTCCCTGATTTAAAAGCAAATTTGTCTGCAAACTGAGAATTAATTTAATTACAAAGCAATTTCACAGCCCATCATTCCCGCTCACGCTGCAAAACCATGCTCTTGGCTGTTTATATTACGAAGGTTTGGTATGGGAAATTTGCTCAAATTTCTTTTTAAATAGGCGAAATTTGTTTTGAAACCAAAGCAATTTGCTTTGAAATCAAAGAAATCCTCTCAGTTTGCAGACAAATTTGTTTTTAAATGAGGGAAATTTGCTCAAAATAGAGGGAAATTCTCTCATTGGGGAGCCCGTTACCGAAACTTTGCAATCTGCATAAAATTTTGTGAGCGGGAATCATACCAATGGCCAGTGTTGCCAACTCTTGAAGGCAGGAAAGCACCGTGAGCATTTTGAAAAGGGGTAAAAAGGGTAAAAATTTACCAAAAATGGGGTAAAAAAGCACGATAATAATTTTTTTTAAAATTTAAGTCAAGATTTTAAAAACACATTTTAGCTTTGTAAAATCGTGTAAAAAAGGTTCAAAAAATTACGAAAAAGGGGTAAAAAAGCACCAAACTAATATTTCAAAATTTTGAAGTTTAAATATAACGAAGTTGCTATTTAAAATTGTACTACAAATATTGTGAAAAAATGTATTTTTTGTATATTTCGTATTATTTTTTCAAATTTGACAGAAAATTCAAGAAAAATGGAAAAAAGAACAAATATCAAAAATATAAACTGTACAAAAAGCACTAAAAGCACTGCCAGAAATCTGAAAAAGCACTGTAAATACCCGCTTTTTATAAACGGGTATTTGTAAAAAATCACCGGGTACGGGAAGGAAAAAAGCACCAAAAAATACCCGAAAAGCACTGAATTGGCAACACTGCCAATGGCTGCTATCTCAGTTGTTGTTTCTTTTCTTGTTCCCATTCTCGCAGGCCAGAGCGAGAATGGGAACAAGAAAGTTTTTTGTTTTTGTATTTCGTACAGTCGGTACAAATCGAATACAAATTTTATTTTTACCTACTTCTTTATCAATACAAGAAAAGGCAAAAACTTTTCTCCGTACTGTGAGTGTTATCAAAATGGGGACCTGGAAAATCCCCGAAACGATCGTCTTTTCATTCCTGAAAGTGTAGAGGTTTTTGAAAGCAAAAACTCTGTGAAGTATTTGTTAGGAGAATATCCTGATGAAGAAAAATAGCAGTTTTTGAAAAAAGTACTTATTATGTTAATTCATAATTAGGAAATTGGCCTCAAACTGAATTAATAAATTTCTAATTAATTATATTTAATTTTTATAATTTTTTAATTAATTAAAAATAATAGAACAAGTACAACCTTAAAACTTCAATTCCGATCTGAAACTTATAAACAAAACTTTTTTGTAGATTTTTTTATCAGACCATATTTATTTTCATAATGGCTTATTTGTAGGGTTGTGGAGGCCCAAGTAAAAAAAATTATATGGAGCCATATGAAGTTATATTTAATTATATATAATCTTTTATGTAATTAGATATAATTATATCCAAAAAATGAGAACATCTTATTTTATCTTATTGTATCGAATTGTATACAATTGTATACAATTTGGTACAATTTGATACAATTTTATGCAATTCGATACAAATGTATCCGAATTTTGTCCTCATCCAATTACATCAAATTATATCTTTTTGTATAAAATTATATAAAATGTTATAAAAGTGGATACAATTATATCTAAATATTGACCTTATACTTTTGATCATATTATATATGACCACATCTAACAATATACAAAAATTATTTTTTTAAATAAAAAAGATATGCAATATCTGGAGATCAGACCTGGGGGATTTCAATTACAGTTGCAAATAAATATAATTGATATTAAAAAAAAAATTCAATTACATTCCATGTAACTGTAATTGAAAATTTTCAATTACAAGTAATTGTAATTGAAAGTGATTTCAATTACAAATTTCAATTACATTTAGAATTAAAGTGTTTTTTTGTTAAAATTTTGTAGAAAAAACTGACTGGGATAGGTTGGATAGGCGTGGATAAGTATAAAAAGAATACGTCATATTGGGCTGACCCTTCACTTGTGCTTTTTGGCACTATTTCTTTTCCGAAAAAATGTAATTGTAATTAATTCAGTTCAGTAGTGATTGTCGTTGAAACAAGTTCATTTTTATTTTTTCTTCCTAATGCAGTCTAATACTGCTTGTTAGTTAGTTGTTAGTTGCTTTAGAGCTGTTGGTAGTATATTTATTAGATGCATAACATGCAGTGGTCTATTCCATAAAGGGTGTTCTGGTGTCAATAGTGATCGTGATTTTAATGTTTTAATTTCATCAAATAATATTGTTTATAACTGCAATAAATGCGCTAAAGGATCTAATAATTTAATTGCTATGATAACAATTTTGTCAAATGAAGTAAGAGAATTAAAAAAATTATTCAATGCCTGTATATACAACAACAATGCAGTTGAGAGTGCTTCTTTTAAAAATAAAAATATACATGCTGAGTCAAGCTTAAATTCAAAAAATAATGATTTACAACTAAAAGGTCGTTCAACTCTGAGTGATTCCTTTTCTTCAAGTTCTGCTAATTATGCTTTTCGTAAAAATGTTGTTAATACTACTGAACCAAGTAATAATGTTTTAAATTCTAATATGCGAATACGTAGAGCTAGTCTTTGTCTTTCTTTACATGATGATGATGATATTCATAATGATGTTATTGCTACTATTAAACCAAATGATATTATTGCTGCTACTGAGCCAAATGCCGTTTTAAATTCTAAACGAAGAGCTAGCATTTGTTGTTCTCAAAACTCTGACAATACTGTTAGCTCAGCTTCAACTGCGTACTCTCAAGTAGAAAGTAATATCCCAGTTAACAATACTGGATGGACTAAAGTTAACTACAAAAAAAAGAAACGTAAGCATGTGGTGTTTGGAGATAATAATTCCAAAGACTTAGAAGTTATCGCTAATCAAAAATGGGTGCATATTTCCTCATTTAAGCCCAGCGTAACAGCAGAACAAATCCTGAGTTATGTTGCAAAAGGTGCTAATATTTCCAAAACCCATCTAAAATGTTTTAAATTGGTTAGAAAGGAAATTGAGCAGAACACATTGAGGAGTGTTTCTTTTAAAATTGGGATCTCCGCTGAATTATATGATAATCTATTTGAGCCTTCCTTGTGGCCTACTAATATAAAAGTGCGTCCGTTCTTGTTCTTTCAAAAGCCTATATCTTAAAACATGTATAATATTAATTAATATTTATAATTATTTTATAGTTTAATCATAGTCTGTAAGGAAATGATGTTCCATAGACTGAATAAAGAATAATAATAATTGACATTTTTTCAATTACAATTATATGTAATTAGGGAATGCAAAATCCCGCACTTTTTGATTTCCCGGGAAAGCGGGAAATTTATATTGAATTCCCGGGATCCCGCAAGGGAAATAAATTAAAAAATATTTTATAATAATTTAAAAATTTTTATACATAAAATATCTTAAAGATCTCAAATTTTCATGATTGTGAAAAAGCTCAGGTGGTTTTTCCTGGAATTTTCGTAGTGAGAAAGAATTAATTTTATATTAGAAATTATAAAAGTCTAATTATATATTTTTAAAAATTGAATAAACTAAAACTAATTTTTAGACTAAAAAGCTTGCCCGTCAAAAAAAATAAATACAGAAAATAATTTTAGAAAATTGGAAAAAATTTTAAAAATTATGGGAATAAATTTTAACTTACTTGAAAATTTTTAAGAATCAATGGACAAATTTGTCTTTAATTCTGTACAGAATAAGTGCGATTCAAAATTTTTTATAGAAACACTATTTGAGTGGTTTTAAGAGGCACTGAAAGGAACTTAAAAAGTTTAATCAAGTACACAAATTAATCAATGTGTTCGTTAACTCGAAAATCTTACTACTTTTACTCAATCATTGTTTTGGTTACTCTTTGAATTTTTCCAGTTGTGGGTAAAGTAACAAATTGTAGTAAGTAAACGAGCAAGCCTAATGTAAAATGTTTACTATTTTCAAAAGGTTGGAAAATTTTGCATAAAAAAATTTAAAATAATTAACTTGATTATTTTAAATTGCATTTTTGAAATCCCGGGATTCCCGGTCCAAATTCCCGGGAATCCGGGAACTGAAAAATGCTTAATTTCCCGGGAATCCAGGGACGGGTAATCCCGGGACGCATTCCCTATATGTAATGTATAATTGAAAATTTTCAATTACAAATTACTTGTATTGTTTTTTTTTGAATTACGATTACAAATAATATGTAATAGAAATTGAATTTTTTCAATTACAATGATTAACCCAAAGATCTGCTGGAGATCCTATAATTTCGATAAATCTTCCATTACTTTTATCCAGATTTACCATGACAGTGCATTAAACATGAACAAAATTTTCTTTATTTTTAGTAATTTTAAAATAAAGTTAACAAGACTGAAATTTTAAAGTTAATAGGATTATGTTATACAACCAAGATATAAGAAAAATAGTAAAATATTACAAAATAGTAAAAATTACTAAAAATATATGATGCAAAAAATAAACTCACTATCATGCACGGGTTATATATTCTTATTCACGCTTACGCACGAATCAAGTATGAATTATATATTCTCAGACTCACGCAAGAATCACTTGACTATAGTAATTATTACCCACGATCACGTGTGAATAACGTGACTCACGAACATTTCTAGTCACGCGCCAATCCCTAGTAATTACTAAATCTAAAACTAGTTCAAAATCATTGTTAACATAGAACCACATATAATATTATACGGTTTTATATGGACCTTATATATTTTTATATCAAATCACTTTGAAATAATTGCTTATGTGGGATGATATATAATTATAGATGATTTTATAAAGAACGTTATATTGTTATATATTAAAGAAATCATGAAATATTGTAGATATGGAACCATATTAAGTTATATATGGGTTCTTATTCGTCAATATATAATCATATCTAACACAAATTACGAAATAGTTCTTATATGGCTCCACATATAGTTTTATATTATTATGTATAGTGACATACTAAATTATATATAAACTTATATATAATTATATCTGTAATATGTTAATTTACTACTTATATATAGCATATGCAATTATATGTAGGCCAGTATGTAATAATATAAAATCACGTATGTCTCCATATAAAAACCTTTGAGGAAAAAATATCTAACATATGACTATATAAAGGTATATCTGCTTGAATTTAAAAGCATATGTGGCCATATGTAACTATAAGTTACTATAAGCAATTACATAAAATAATATATGATTATATCAAAACTTTTTTACTCGGGGGGCGAGAATTCCAACTTTTTTTTTGGACAAGTCTAATGTTCGTATATGGTTTATTTACGGACACTAGGGTTATGAATCATTTTTAACAAAAAGTCTACCTATAACCACGTGATAGACAATACTAAATTAATAATAAAAATCGTGTTTGCTGGTCATTTTGGCAAAAAAAAACCTTCCGCGCCAAACACAATTTCTAAAAAAAATGTTTTGCTCGGGAATTTTGTTTAATCTACATAAGGAATTATTACAAGTATTATTGTAAATGACAAAACATGTATCCAGAAGTACCTCCAAACAGGTTTCGTAATTTTTACGGTAAATAGCTTTTAACACGCATCATTTGAATGCGAATGGGAACTTTTTTGACAGCAGCGAAAAAGTAAGATTGCGTTTCTTTATAATTTTTATGGCCTTTTTGGCTAGGCCATGTAAAATTTGATATTTTCATAACCCTAATGGACACTATGATGCTCCAAATTTTTTTTTGAGTTTTTAACCGGGCTACTCCCTGGAAATATTTATTTGGGTGTAAAACTACGTCCGCAAAAAAATTACGATAATCGGACATCGAGAAAACATTGGCCCTGAAGTTTGAAAATATGACTTTTTGTGCATTTTCTCGAAAACATTGATATTTTAACACTAACTCGTATTAAAAACACTAAAGAATCGTGATTTAGAGTGAATTCTTCTTGTAATAAAGCAATAAAAACTTAAATCTGTTAAAATTCAGCCGAGTTATAACAATTTCCCCAGGCAACTGATGTGTCGCTGGCCACTTAATGAAGAAATTCGGGTCCAAATTTTAAAATTTATTGAAATAATCTACTACAGAAACATTTATTTATTCTATAGGTTCCAAGAACTCAGATAAGAATTATTTTTTTATATTGCGTTTTGCTAACTCGTTTTAAATTAGTGCCAAAAAGTCGGAATTCTTAAACACTGTTTTCAAATCTACAATTTTAAATTTTTTAAAATTTTTAAAATTTTTTTAAAGAAATTTTAAAAAATCAGCGATTGGACTTTAAGGTCTTAAAGATTTAAAACTACAAAAATTGTAAGAATTCCTTTTTTCATTTGGAAAACTTTCTTTTAAAATCGCTAAAAGCAAAAAAACTTTGGTCATGTTTAACGTTATGCCAATTTAAGTCTGGCGACTATTTGTAGATAAAGATAATGCAAGACTTAAGGAAATTTTATAGGATTTCCATAAATATATATAGTTTGTAGAACACCGATCAGTACTCTCTAAATATTACTATGTAATTTGATAAAAGGTCTACATGGCTAATTTTTCGTTAAAAGCCATGCCCACTTAAAATAAGTAACAAGATAAAAAAAACAAACGTTACGTTAAAATTCTATACTATTTTCTGAACCATCTCCTCGCCTTTAGGGCCAAATTTAGCCACTATTTTGATCTTTAAAAATAAAGGCAACGAGAATAAAATTATAAAAAACTTGAATCGTTTCTAGTATATTTTCCACCACTGTATATGGTTGAACCATAAATGTTCGTATAAAAATAAATAATAATAAATATAAAAATAAGTAAAAAGTAATGTTTAAATTCCATTCTAATTACACACAATGTGAAGTACACGAAATCGATTACATTTTGTGGGCTTACACGTTTTTCTAAAGGGTACCGTTGCATGGCTAAAGTTAAAAGTTTAGCAAGGAATTTTTTTTTTTGAGATTTGATGTCGAATGCAAATAATTTTATAACCAAAGCGTAAATTTACGACAAATTTTAAGTTTTTTAAGAGTCGTAAAAATGCGATGCAAACATTTAACCGCTTAAAGAAACTTAAGTACAAACACAAATTTAATCACGACTTTAACGTTTAACAAAATAATATTTTTACTATTCTTATTATATTTATTTAAAACGAAATACGTATACAGCCATAATGTTATTTTATCCTTTTAACAACTACTACAACTGACTACTATACATTGTCCTTAGTGAAAACCCTAATATTTCTTTTATTATTTCATTTCCTATTTTCCCTTCTCTAACAAAAACAAAATCAAACAAATGAATAACAAATCCCTTCTAACAAAACAAAAATAAAAACATTGTTAAAATAAACACAAAAAAATGAAACCATAAAAACAAATACACACACACACTCAAAACATACTTACACATTTATAACTAAAAAACAACTCAAATCACGTATTTAATAGGCGTATGGTTTTGGTGCAAGAGGTGGCTCAGGATCAAGTCTTTCGGTTCCCTCATCGTCTGTTTATGTAGTAAGTCTAAAAAACTTAAAAACAATAAAAATAAATTCTTAAGGGGAACTAAAAAATGATAATAATCAAAAATAATGAAAATACTTGTGCGAGTGTATAATGAAAGATACATTCTTACCTTCTTACTACAATTGCTACCATTTTATAAATGTATGAATGAGTGAATGAAAGAATGATTGAATGTTTTCGTATTTCTATGGTTTTTTATGTAAACATATTTTTTTTCGTTATTTGTCAAATGTTGTTAAATTTATGTAAAGGTGACAGTTATGAACAAAAAACTTGAAATTTTTCAAATATTAAACTTTCATACCTACATATACATATATTCGTATGTGCTCGCATTTCTGATTTGCCACTGTTTTGTTTTTCTTGTGATGTGTTATATATTTTTATGTACTTTGCCAATTTTCATACCTTTCAAAATCACATTTGACAAAAATAAAAACTACGTTATACATTTGACACATCATTGTTAAATGTGAGATATGATTGAGCTTTTAAATTTATTTTAATATCTTTAATTTTTATATTCCATAAATTTTATGTTTTTTTCTTTTTATATGGTTTACTTTATTATCATAATAACCTTGATTATTAGATTTTAAATACTTTTTTCTATACTGGCGAATCTTCAAAATCTAACAATCTTATTCGATTTTGATATTAAAATTGATTAAAAAAAAAACCTATTAATTGCATTAACAATAAATAAATAACCTAAAGTTAACACAAACAAAAATTGAAAATATAAATTTTTACGTAATTTAATAACTATAACTGTAAACTAGCTCAAATTTAAGGTTGTAAAAAGCGAGTTCATAAAATGTCGTATTAGGTATAATTAACAAAGAACGGTGTCGAAAAAGTTGCGATTTTTGCCGACGAAGGAAGAAGTGAAAGCCTGGCGACTTTAATTCTCTAAACCCACAGACTATTAATTATAGAGATAGGAAATCAGAACTTACACTACTCACCGGTAGAGGGCGCTGAAATTAATATTACCTGAGCAACTATTTAGTATCACTTTAGTATCAGCGGAGCCTATATTTAAAAACTCAAAGACTGCTGAAAACTGCTCAAAATAAGGAAAAAAAACAACCGCGGAATATATTCAGATAATAAAATTTGATATAACCGTTTATTTTTTGCTTTTGTTGTTTCTTATTATTTAAATTTAAATAAAAAAAAGAAAATTGTGTATTTTTTGAACAAAGTGCCATCGGGAAATATCTAAAAATCCGTGACATTCGAGAATGTTACCCTTAGCTTTATAGCTGTCAACTGATCAAAGTAATTTTTAATTGTTAATTTGTTTCTACTAATATGAAAAACTTTTTGTTTATTGCTGTGGCGGTCGGTAATCAAATTTCTTAAATAATTTTTTATAAAAAATTTTCCTTTATTTTCAAGATTTGAAGTAATAATAATAAAAATATTTTAATAACAATTCAATCAAAAATCTATTAATAATTCGAAGAAAACATAATTATAAAAATTGAACAAAGTAAAACATTTATATACATGGGGCTTACAATTGCCATGACCGGGGATTGTACCGGCAGCCCTCTGCACACGCTATGACTCGTAGTATCACCTCTTAACAAAATACACCACTGTCGGCATAGCGGTGAGTATGGCTAATTGAAGATTTTTCAATACAGCCTATACAATGTATTAGGTTATCGTCCTAACAAAAACAGAGTTGTTAAAATTTTTATTTGGTTTTAACAACGATGTTCTTTTGGGTTTTCTGCAGTGTTGCCAACTCTTGAAGGCAGGAAAGCACCGTGAGCATTATGAAAACGGGTAAAAAGGGTAAAAATTTACCGAAAATGGGGTAAAAAAGCACGATATCAATTTTTTGAAAAATGTAAATCAAGAATTTAAAAACAAATTTTAACTTTGAAAAATCGTGTAAAAAAGGTTCAAAAAATAACCAAAAAAGGGGTAAAAAAGCACCAAACTAATATTTCAAAATTTTGAAGTTTAAATGTAACGAAGTTACTATTTAAAATTGTACTACAAACATTGTGCAATAATGTATTTCTTGTATAGTTCGTTTTATTTTTTAAATTTTGACAGAAAATTCAAGAAAAATTTAAAAAAAAACGAGAACAAATACCACAAATATAAACTGTACAAAAAGCACTAAAATATGAAAAAGCGCCGTAAATACCCGCTTTTTTTAAACGGGTATTTGTAAAAAATCACCGGGTACGGGAAGGAAAAAAGCACCAAAAAATACCCGAAAAGCACTGAAATGGCAACACTGGTTTTCTGTCTGTTAGCACACTCAAACATAGGACACTAAACATACGTAAAAATGTTGTAGGTATCGTGCTATTCTCAAATGTTGTATTTTTTCAATTTAAATTTTAACATCTCTGTTTTTTGTTAAAACGATACAACGATACAACAAATAGCACACCCCTTGTGAACAACCTTTACACCCAGAAAACAGATTCGGTGCTGACAACCCCATTTGTTGCCAATCGAATGGTTTAGTTGCATCAAATGAATTTTTCGTTTACGCCTACCGAATTATTCTTAATATAACTGAAATTCCGTTCTCACAATCAAATTAGTCTTGTCTCAACTAGTTTTCTGTTGCCACAACTGAAAAATTCGGCTACCATAACTGAACCATGCGATTGACTACAAATGGGGTTATCAGAACTGAATCTGTTTTCTGGGTGTATGTTTTGTAATCAGAAGAGACAGAATATTTGGTAAAACCAGACAGAATAATTGGTAAAAACAGTCATAAATCAACACTTTATAAAAAGCAACGTTTTACATACATAAAAGTGCCCTTTGGCTACTATTACACTGAAAGAATTATCTGCATGATATTAATGAATTTTAGCATAAAACCAATGAAGTTGCACTGGAACTCGTCCATTGAAACTTTTCATTGAATTAATGTAATTTTCCATAAAATTATGTGAAAAATTTAATTTTATTTATTAAAAGTTTCATATTCTCAATGAAAAAGTTTCATTAAAACTAGATTCATAAAATATATGAAGCTTTTTTATCAAATTTAAGAAATTTTTCATTTGTTATGTGAAGAAAACTTTATCAGTTTATTGAAAAATTTCATTAAAATTCGTCCAGCAAAATTCTTTCTGTGTATGTGTATGTTTGTGTGTTCATTGTCAATAACATTTGTAAAAACAACGATATTATCCCAACAAAATAAAATATTTTCATGGGATTTAGCTGTGGTATGTTTTGGTCCAACAATTATGTTAATTTTTGCATTAAAAAATACAAAAATTGTTGTTGCTGCAATTGGGTCGGTTGCTGCAACCGAATTACGAGGTTGCAGCAACCGAATCAATTCGGTTGGCAAAAAATTCCGTTGCCCCAACGGAATTGTTCTGAGAGTGTGTTTAGTGTTTTTGTTAAAGCTTTTGCTTATTTATGAGAAAGTTACAAAGCAATTGAAAAAAATCGTATAAAAACCCTAGAAAGTCAAGAAAAAAGCAAGTGTCTTACGGGTTTTAGAAAATCTCTAAGATTCTGGGCCATTTTTCTTTTGAAAGCACTCAGATTCTGAGAACTCTTTCGCATATAAAATCTCTCAGCTCTTCAGGAAAAACCTTCAGATAATGGTGGCTTTTTCCTAAGAAATTTCCTTAGTTTCTAAGGAGATTTCTAATAGAAGAATCCTCATATTCTGAAGACTTTTTCCAATCGAAAATCACTCAGATTCGAAGAACTTTTTCATATAGAAAATTTTCAGATTCAATTCTATGTATTTGAGAGCTTTCCAAAGGAAAAATACTGCATTTTCTGATAGCGCTTATACAGAAAAACCCCTAAGAAAAAATTTGGGAATCGAAACATTTTGCATGGAAAAAAGCCCCAGAATATAAAAGTTTTTTATGAAAACTTCGGATTCTGATTGTTTTAAAGGCATTTTTTCATTCGATGAAAAATATTTGCATTCCTAGATGTTTTCCTATAAAAAGTTCTCAGATTTTAAAAAACTTTTCTACACTCAAAAAAATTTTGCTGTTATCACGGGAAATTTAACTGTTCTGTAGTACAACAAAATTAGTAGAAAAATTAGTAGTCGCTACTAAATTTTAGCAAAATTGTTGTAAACTGCAATTCAAAATCGATTTGCTAAAATCAGTTAAAAAACTTACTAAATATCAATAATTTTAGTACAATGAAATTAGTATAAATAATTAGTTGCAGCTACTAAATTTCACTAAATTATTGTAAACTGGAATTTAAAATCAATCTGCTGAAATTAGCAAAAAAAGTGTACTAAAAAATAAACAAACTGTAAAATCTAAAAAAAAAAATTATTTCTTTCGATTGTAACAAGCGTACTTGAAATTTGGAGTCAAAATTGTAAACGGTTCTCCAGTTATTAGCTTTTTATGCATTGGAGATACAATAAAATTTTCTGAGTGTTATTTCCAAACTAAGAATATATCAATAGTAACAAATATAAACTAAACAAGAATTGTAAAAAATCAACGAATTCTTGTAAATAAAATTTTTGAATTCAGCACTCGGTTTTAAAAAATTAGTAAAATGTTTTGCTGAAATCGGCAGCGAAAATTAGTAAAAAAAAATCCCTAATTTGTAATAAGAGAATAGCAAAAGTGATTATTAAAAAGAAAACTTGTACTAAAAGTCAGTATATAAATAGTAAAGTTCGATTGGAAACTGTTTACAAATTTTTTACTAACTTTTTTATCTGAGTGTATCCAAAATACAGTGTAGGGATTTTTACACGATTACTCTATGATAATGTGACCAACAGTCTTCGTTCTTTATTTTTTTTATTGTCGTAATTATTGAATTGAATTACATTCAAGTTAACTCGGTATTTCTGAAATGAAGAAGAAAATCTAATTTTCAATTTGTTCTTAAAAGATATAAACAGATTTTGGAAGGGTTTGAATTAATTTACTTCCAGCCAACTTCCATTCATTGTTACTACTTACCCTATTTTTTTTTTAAATGCAAATACCAGTTTTTTGAAAACAGCAGTTTATAATTTTTTTAGCAAATATTTCTACGAATTTAACAGGATAAACTGCTATTTTTATTCAACTAAATTTAGCTTAAAAATAAAAAAAATGTAGACATAACAGTTTGTTTTTGCTATTTTTAGTCTACTAATATTTAGCAAAATTTTCTGCCGATCTTATAATATATTTTTTGTCATTTTTAATTAATTCTGTGAATTTAACAATTTTATTTCTGCTGTTCTTACTAGTATTTAGCAAAAAAAATATGCTTATTTAACAGTTTTTTCCGCAACATGATTTTAACCCTCTAATGCTCTTTCTTCTGATTACAATAATATTCAAACCATATATTTGGCGTTGAAAATCTACTATGGAACAAATATTAAAATTTTAGTTTATCGCTTTATTTAGGCGATATAGCACAACAAAGGTTGAAGACGTATTTTGAAACCCAGTGGTCAAATAATTTCGGTTTTGCTGTAAATAATACTATCAATAAAATAAAATTACGTACCAAAAATTGTTGATTATTTGTTGTAATTTCAAAAGTTATGGCTATTTTCGCTTTTTGAAAATTACGAAACTTGGCGAATTGGGACTAAACATTTGACGAAATTAGTTCTGCTTATTACCACCTCTGTGTTTAATTTTAAGAAAATCTGTTGGTTAGTTTTTGAGTTAGAGAGATATTTGTAAAACGTATCCTGGCGTTATACTGTGAGCCCTGGAGAAAAATTTTTAACTGATTTTACAATTAGAGACTTTAAACTAGCTTTTTTATTATCGGTAATGTACGCCAGATCGTAAATTTATTTTTGGCAATTCTGCAAATATTTTTTTTCTGTTTTAAAAAGTTAATTTTTTCAAATTTTCTAAATTTTCACTTTACATGCTTCTCGCTTGAAAACCTTTCCTTATACAAAAAAAAGTTTGAAGGCAAAAAACTAGATGGTTAAGTTTTCTATGCATGTAATACAACTTGTTTAATAAAATATTGTTATTTAGCCAAAAACTATTTAAAATCTTAAGACCTAATTTAGGCGGTCTTGTGCATTAGAGGGTTAAACTAATTTTTAGTTGTTTTTTCTGCTATTTTCTATGAGTGCACAATACCTAAAATGACTTCAAGAAATAACATAAAATACCAATGATCTTAAAATATCTCAACCAAATACTTTTGAGTTAATATTATGCACATAATGCATCGGTTGCCAACCCTATTTTTAAGTAAAGTTAAATAAATTTCTTTTCTAAATATATCGGTCCAAATGGATATTTTTGGACTTTTTTATATTTTCAGTACACTATTTTTAATATTTTCGGTAAACCATTTTATAGACCTTCAAAATATCATTCATTTGTTACCTAATTTGTACACCTTTTCTTGGAAAAAACACGAAAAAAATACACAAAACCGTATAAAATTTTGACTCCCAAATACGAGATTGGGCCGCTAAAAAGGCATACATGCTTATTTTACTCCGAAATTTTAACCAAATCTGAGTGAACCATACACACAAACCTTCCTAGTAAGCGTAATTTTTTCATGAAGAATACTATGAAAAAGCAACCTGTGGTTTGTATGAAAGTACAATATTGTCTTGTATAAATATGAAAAGTATTGAGTATTATCGCCATTTTTTAATTCTAATATGTGTATGTAAAATGTGTGTACACTAAATACAAATTCATTTCAAATAGAATACTGGACGTATGAGTTATTTAATTTAATATTCATCATACGCTATGGGCCATTATGATAGCATTACTAAACTCATAAAAAAAGCCCGTACAAATAGTTCAAAAATAACAGGAAATAGTACCTGTATTTGCGCCAGCAGAATTTTCAATGAAGTTGAGAATTATGGTCTGCTAAATTTAGGTAAGCTAAATTTTACGCACTGCTAAATACACAGACAATTCAAGTTAACTTAGCTAAGAAATTTGAGCTTAATTCAACAGAAACATTGCCTGATTTAACTGAAAATTTCTGTTATAATGTCGCTTACCGTCATGGTTTTTGTGCTCTACGGATCTGTACCGAGACAGGCCCATATTTATTTTTGGGAGTATAGATGGCTCATAAAGATTGATAAGTTCATAGTATCGAATTTTTATCCATTTTTCTCTATCTCGCTTAGTTTCCAAGATGCAAGCCATTTTGTGATTATATAATAAAAAATTATAAAAATATAGCGCCATCTCTATGTGATATTGATAGCAGAGACACAAAAATATAAACTTTGGAAAATAATTGGGGTTTAAATTAGCTGAACAATTTGTAAAATTAAGAAACATAAATTACTAAAAATTAGGATGCAAAGTTAGTTCAAATACGGATGAAAGTAATTGTTATGCTAAATGGGATTTACAAAAATATTAGTTCAATCCTAAATTTTAAGACAAAATAATAGAAAAAATCAGTTCATTTATGCCAGAACGCGTTTAACAGACTTTTATACCAATTTTTTTTATAAGTGTAGGCCAACAAAAAAAAGCTATTATTAAAACAATGTTTTAAGCTCTTAAAAAAAGCTTATTAAATGAAGCAATTTAAATTAAAAATTAACCCTTAAATTTTCATTAAATTTTCATTGCTTTCTTCATTAAAATCCTTAAAAACTAGAAATTTTGTGTATAATGTTATGCTGCACACTTTGCAATTTCACACAAAAAAGATACTAGAGTGTAAATGGCTTTGGCTGGCATAGGTAGCCAACTATTGTATAAAATTTAAAAAATAGTTTCATTACCTATTCCATAATGTAAAAATATTTTGTTTGAAAATCGAAAAGTCATATTTATGTATCGGTAGTTTATTAATGATAAAAAATCTTATGAAATGGATAAAAATAAAGCGGTAATGTTTATTAACTATAAAAAATATACATAAATAAGAGGAAACATTTTTTTCTCATATTATAGATGTTCGCCACCCAATTAATTTCGCTTCAGAAAATAAGATGCAAGGCAATGATTTTCAATCCTAAAATGAATAGAGGGTAAGATTCAATAAATGCAGAAAGTAAGTCGGTGTCATCACTGGTTGTCCAAAAATAATGATATCTCATCACCGTTTCTACACTGGGATAGGAAAGATTTATTTATTCACTGCATCATATTCGACGTTTCTTTGGTATTTTCCAGCATCATCAGGGATAAATTTTTTATTTAGTCTGGCAAAGATATTTTTAAATACACAAAAATTAATAGTTAAAATATAGCAACAACGATAGCTTAGTATTTCACACAAAAAAAAATAATCTTTTCGTCAAATTTCACATTTAAAAATAAAAAAAAAAAATTTGTTTTTAAAAGACCACGACATTAAACACAAAATAAATTTAATAAAATTTACACTAATCATAATAAAAAATAAAATATCACTGTAAAAAAGTATTATCTATAGAATAAATACACTAATAGAAAAAAGTCTATAAAAAAATTAGTTAAAACTACTAAAAATGATGCTGCAGAAAAAAATGCTAAAATTAGCGGATAATTTTTGCTTATATATTAGTAATATAGGAACAACAAAAATAAAACTCTTAAGTATACAGAATTTTAGTCATATTTGAGTTAAATTTTTGTTAATGTATAATAGCAAATTAACCTGCTAAAATCAGCAAAACTTTTTGCTAAATAATTCGTAGCCTAAAAAATCACAAAAAAAATTTTAAATTTTCGAAGTTTTTTTCGATTTATTTTTCTAAATGAAAATAAAAATCGAGCCTTTCGAAAACAGCAGTTTACAATTTTTTTTACCAAATATTTCTACTGATTTTGCCGGGATAGACTGCTATTTACATTCAACTAAATTTAGCTTAAAAATAGCAAAAATTTTGTAGATATAATAGTTTATTTTTGCTATTTTTAGTCTACTGATATTTAGCAAAATTTTCTGCAGATTCTACAGTACAATTTGTTATTTTTAATTAACTAAAAGTTAACCCAACTATAACTAAAATTCTGTAAATTTTACAGTTTTAGTTTTGCTGTTCTTATTTTACTAGTATTTAGCAAAAATATCTGCTAATTTCAGCAGTTTTTTCTACAGCATCAATTTAAATAATTTTTAGTAACTTTTACTGCTATTTTAACAGATTTATTTCTATGAGTGTATCACAGTTAATGTATGAAAACTAAACTAAAAGAATTGAATAATTTGCTTCGGAAGACTTTTGAATTTATATCGTTTTTTCTTTATTTAAATTTGCAATCTCTATCATATTTATATCCAAATTTCATTGAAATTTTAAGGATCCCAGAAACAGACTCTCCATATTAGATGGCGTTTGTAGTGGTAAATACCGAAATCCTTTATTTCGGTATTTACCACTCTGAAAAAACAATTAAGAAAAGCTTATAGACGTTCCATTTTAAAATAAAACGGAACAAATAAAGTTTACCGGTATGGTTCCAAAACTGATCAAATTTTGAGCATCGATTAAGTGGTCACGCTGAGTTAAATGGTGCAAATATTTTTTTTGTCGGCCACGTCTCTTTTTAATATGTGTGGGTCTATATGAATTTACTCCAAATAGCCCTTTCGCGGCTTCGTACTTGTACAGCTGGCCTTCGCCCAAACTTAACGCACTATTCAACTTTAAATCGATAGACAAATTGGTAGTAATTTCTGAGCCATTTCACTAATCATTATTTAAGCCAGTTAAGTAGGCAATTTTAAGTACTGAATACTCGAAAAAACGGTCGGTATTGAGTACACAATATCCAAATTCTCAATACTTTAACAAGTATATTTCATATCCATATATGTGACAGCGCATAGAAAAAGGGACCTAAGGGTAAAAAAATCAATTTTTTTTTTTGTGTACAACATCTGAGCATCGAATGAGACCGATCCCATGCTCTGCTGACCTTAGGTCCCTTTCTATCCTTAGGTCCCTTTCTATTTTGCGCGTTACATATAAATTTATTCAATTGAACTGAAAAAATATTCCTCTACCTTAAGTAATTTAATACGAGTATAAATATATAAAAATATTTAGGTCCTTCACAAGGGGTGTGCTAAATGTTTTATATATGTATTATACTGTGCTAGAACATAGTTATCAAAATTTAATTTTAAAATCTAAAACAATTTATGATACATTTGTACCTATATTTAGTGTGATATGTGTGACAAAGAGACAATCCAACAAGAAATCGCCGTTAAAGCGATATAAAAAGTTTAACTACTCTGTTTTTAATAATAGAATACAATACAACACTTATTACACCCCCTTGTAAACTTCTTTATTATCATGTATTATAATTTTATCAATATTATAAATTTTGATTGTTTGTTTTGTTTATATTTTTTATTATTTGGTAATACTGTTTTTAAACTCTAGGGCATCAAAAGGTTACAAAAAACTTTTTAGGGATCAATTGTGTTAAAAAAAAAACAGCAGAGAGTGTATTAATAAAATAAATTAACATTTGACTAAAAGTGTTTCCATAACAGGGAACAGTGTTGTCAGTTTAGGGGATTTATTCCCAAATTGGGAATTTTTTTCGTCAATGGGGATAAAAATTTCCCTCTGGGGATCTGGGGATTTATTGGGGATGCCACAAAATTTTAGAGAATTTGTCGGGGATAACATATTATTGCTTTTTTATATTTTTATTAAAAAATAAAAAATAAAAAATCTTTTAAAAATTATGATATTAGTGAAAGATTTTAAGATACACAAATTTGTATCTGGCCAGCTCATGTGCGTACAAACCTTAATACCTTTTGATGAAAATTTTAATTCATATTGGTTCCAAAGTATTTGAGGTTATTCAAATGTAATATGAGTTATAAGAAGCTATTCTTAAATTATGTAAATATATACTTTACAAGTTATTCAATTGGAAAAAATCTAATTCATTTGCTGGAATGCTAAAACTTTTTAATACAGTAACAAATACAACAAAATGTCTAAAGCTAGCGAATCAGAAAAATTTGATTCGGAAATATTTAAAATGAAAAATTTTGGTTCACATTTTTTTGCTGTTATTTAAATTTATTTTTTCTTTCCTATATTTTGTTACACGTGCAAAGTTATTGAATTTGAGTGTATAACTTACCAAAAAAAAAAAATAAATATATTATTTTTCAATAATTTTTTAAAAAAAGTAAACGAATACGAATTTTTTACAGAAAATAAAAATTGGAGATTTTTGGGGATAAGAAATTTCAAATTGGGAATAAAGTATGAAGAAAAACTGGCAACACTGACAGGGAAACCTCATCTAGAGAAAAGGATTACAAATGTTTCCATTGTTTATTCAGGTTTTTTTTTTCTTGTTACTTTGAGTGTGTGCGTGATGTTTAATTCTGGTTCGCACGTTGATTCGTGTTACTCTGTTTCTTGTTTCTTTTATGTTTTATGTGTATTAAGGACTTGTAACTTCTTGCTGGGAATTTGCTATACTAACTCGTACATATAACTCGTATATACATAACTTCCTTCCTAACAGTCATACCTAAGATTTTGTTTTCTTTTTAAATCTGATAAATTAAGGGTTTTAAAAGGAATTAATACTTTTGATAAACAAACAGTTTTCTAATAATTTTCTATTGAAAATTTCAATCAAAACTTATACTAGTACAATATCAAAATTATTTCTACACAGAGAAATAATTTTCATTGTGACAACCGAATATTTGGACAACCGAATGGTTTGGTTGGAGCCACAGACAAATTTGTTTGTGGCAACAGAAATTCGATTAATACAAAAGAATTTTGGTTGAAATAATAAACTTGAATTGTGTCAGGAACACTTTCGATTGCAACAACCAAATAATTCGGTTGCTGCAACTAAAGCATTCGATTGTCACAATGAATCTTTCTTTGTGTACTTAATTTTTTTTTACAACAAGATACTCTACAATGAAATTTAAGTGCCTATTCCTACTTGTGAATCGTTGTGACTATCATAAGACTATTTTTAAGAAAGTCATAACTTTCTACACAAAACAACAACGAAATTGAAAAAATTCCAATTTTATTTGTCAATGTCATGATTGTGTTGATACCACGTCTTAATTTTTTTAAGTTTTCAAAAAAAAAAAAAAATTATAAATATAATTTATTGTGACTTTGCAACAACAAGTACAAGGAGCAGTCACAGACTTTTCGCAGGAATGCTCACATTAAATTTTAACAAAAAATTTATTTTCGGATTATTTGCATATGCAAATATAAAATCTCAATCTTTTTGAATTTTTACAATTTTAGTTGCAAATTTCATTAAAAATTGTTATTAAATAGCTTAAAAGGTGTCCAACAAATTATTTAGCTAATTTTAAAAATTAATTCTTTTAAAACTCTGACAACATATTTACATAAGTTGTTTGTATATTTTTTCTTTTTATGTTGAAATTGTTTTAGATTGTCTATTAAATCCCGAACATACATATATATATGCATAAGTAAACATATATACTTTAATACATACCTACACATATTCATATATCGTACCAAAACATATTCTTGTAAAATAAAACACATAAAAACAATTTAAAACCTTAATTTATTATGCGTTAACTCATTTTTTTTAATAATTCCTTCGCTTAATCATGTTTTATGTCCGTTTTGGTTTATATTTTGCTTTTAATATCTCAGTTCAGTCGTTGTTTTATAAAACGAGAGATATTCCCTGTCAAATGCATGAATTTCGATGAAAACAACCTTACTTATTAAGAAAAATTAAAAAATAATTCTCAATTTTTACTTTTCGTTAATAAATAATAAAAAGTAGATTTAAAAAATATTATAAGAAATTTTTTTATAATTTTATGACATTGTTCATCACCTCAGTATTTTTTTAAGTCGCTATCTTTCAAAAAGTATGTTAAATGATTGCAACCAAAGTGCCAAGTGTATGGCGATAGACCCCATAGACCTGTCCGGAGCTAGGTCAAAGGGGCCCAGAAGTATAAAACGAAGTTTAAAATTAACATTTGTGTCAAAACTGGGTCTGAAGGAGAAATAATAAGAAAATGTTGAATAGTTTTTAATAGGGTTGGCTCATGATCTAATTAAAATTGTTAATGCCTTTGTTAATTATTTTTCATCTTTGTAACTGGTGACATTAGATTCAACGGATAATTTTTTTTTTGTACTTAAAAATTTAGGTAATATAAAATTTTTTGAGCATATTCTGATTTTTTTGCTCTTTTACGGATTTTGAAGTTAAAGGACAGGTTGTTTTAGTGTTTTTCTTAATTTTGAAATTATGAGGCAAAATCCCGGAAATTATGTGGAAAATCCCGGAAGTCGGGTGGTCGAAATTACGCAAAATTCCCGGCTTAAAACTCCTACTTACAGTGGAACTCTCCCAAGCCTCATCCCCATTTTTAGAGTAAAAAAGAACAAGAAAACCTTACACTATCAAGATCAATTGTTTAAGTTACGATAAAAGAAATACATATATAAGTGGGTTATTTTGTAAAACGCAGCGCCTTGCGTTGCCTTGGTTTGTGTGTAAATTGTTATTGTTACAAAAACAATTTGTATGGAAAACAACGCAAAGCAAGGCGTTGCGTATTACAAAATAACCCCATAAATGTTTGGTGGTTTTATGGGAACATATGTTTTGAAGGATGTCCTGCCATCTATGTAAATCCGTAAGTCCGTATGTAATCCGTAAATGTATGGCGCTCAAACAATGCGTATTTGAAGAACTGAATACTATAATAACAATTTAAAATTCGTTAGAGGATCCTGACTAGCATTTTCTATTGTCCATAAAAGTGTATTTTTCCAACATTGGTATCAATATCAATAATCAATCATCGAAGTTTGTCGATAGAATCTACCCTAAATAACGGTTAAAGCAAAGGTATATGTAGTTAAAAAGGCGGCAGCGGTATTTACCATTTAAATAACTAAAAATTTAGTTATTTTCAACTGTTCAATAATAACTAACAAATGCATTAAAAATAACTAACAATGTCGTAAAATTAACTGACAAACTCTTACTAATAAAAAATAAAATAACTGAGAAAATAGGTAAAAGCTACTGTTTTATACAGTTATTTTTTTTTTATATAAAATATATTTTAGTAAAAGAAAAAATTTTATTTCCAAAAGTGTAATTACTTTATCGAACTAGAAATTTTAAGTAAAAATTCCTGACCATTGTCCAGTTATTACCTTATTAGGCATTGGAGATACAATACATATTTCTGACTTTTATTTGCAAACTAAGAATACGTGAATAATAACAAATATAAACTCCACAAGTATTATAAAAAAAATTCAATTTTTTAATTTTTAAAAAACTAACAAAAATAATTATCTACTCTAAAAATATATGGGTGATATAAAAAAATGTGATAAAAACCGTGTAATCACCTAATTTCTAATGTATGGATTACATTTGAGTTACATATTTCAATATATATCAGCGCATTGTCACCTGTTTTACAAAATTTATAACAATCTGACAAATTTTTTGTTAATACATAAAATTTGTGACCAATTTTATAGGCCAAATGTAAACTCCGTAACATGTAACTCATAAGGTTTTTTAACTTTAATAGCTTATATTTTAATAACCAGTAAAGCTAAACACTAAATGTAAGAATTTTTATGAAGAGGAAAAGTGGCGTTTTTAATAAAAATTAATACATTTTACAAACTTTTTCGTATATCTTAGCTATCACGACTTCAATTCTGTAACGATTTTGCGTCATAATTTTTGATAAAAATGCATATACCAGAATTTTGAAGTTATCTATTATTTATATTGCGAAAAGTATAATGTTATTTATACTGAAATGATCGTTGGACTGTAAGTGATCATCCACTATAACAGACTTGAAGCTTTTCTGCAGCATGTAACATTCTCGAGATGAAAAAGGATGTCTTTCATAAGATCTGAAAAAATGTTGTAAACTCCGTTCCAAATTTTTACACCAAACTATTTAACGAGTAAGAAAAACAATGTCATATTTGGATTATCCTTGTAGGCATCATGTGATTTTGTTTCGGAAAAAAAATTCTGACAAAGCGTTTCTGAAAGAAAACGAAAAAAGTAACCAAATGTAAACTCCGTAACGACAATTGTTTGCATCAGATTTCATTCAAATAAATGTAGATAAATGTACATAACTATAAACTCCGTAACCACAATTGTTTGCATCAGATTTCATTCAAATAAACTGTAAACTCCGTAACCAAAATTGTTTGCATCAGATTTCGTTCAAATAAATGTAGATAAATGTTTAAAATATTTGAAAATAACCATAAACAGAGGTGATTCAACTAATATTTATGCGTCAAAAGACGATTCAACTAATAATTTTGCGTCTAATCAAAAAAATTTATCAGTTTTTTACCCTAAGCTGCTGGAGCGAAAAACGATTGATTTTGTATTTCATTGGTTTTGAATCGATATTTCGAGTCTTTACTGACATTAGCTTGACAAATTAAATTTGTTTCACACAATTTAAGAATTTTTTGATCGCGAAATGTTATGTTTTTAATATATTATTTTGTAACTGCGCAACCGCTGTTTGGATTTTAAAAAATTTTATATTTTTGAAAAGCATTTAAAAGGACCAAAAATACAAAATTAAAAAAAAAAAAATTTTTTTTTTGCGGAATGAATTGTAGTTTTCTTCGCGAAACCGCCAATTTGATAAACACAAATTGTATATTATTGAAAAGCATGTTGAAAACCCAAACATGAGAAACTAATAAATTGTAGAAAATTCGTACACAATTTTTTTTGTTATATCTTTTGCTTGTGGAAATGTAAACTCCGTTACAACAAAAAAAATTAAAATTTTCCAAAAAAAGTTATTGCGACAACTTGTAGAAGAGATTTTTTTCAATTAGGTTTATAATGACTAAATTTACAGATTCCATTAAGAAATAACCGAAATATTAACACTTTTTGCTTCTCACAAATTTGGCCCAAAAATTTATCACATTTTTTGATTTCACCCATATACTATTTTGGTAGTTCTTTATAATGGTATTAAAAATAAATGCTTTAAACAACCGCTCCGAAATTATCGTACTTTTCGTTAGTTATTTTTTAAATAACTATCACAAATTTGTTTTGAATTTTTTTAAAGAAAAAAAACTGTAATTACAGTTAAATACAATAACTACTGATTACTACGCAAACAACTGTCATGTAGTAATTGCCAAGCATTTTCGATTGTACATATTACATACAAAATGTGTTATTGTGAATTTTAAATCTGGTATGGTGCCATGCCTTTGGGATATATCGCAAAGCGCAATTCACCCGCTCCTATGAAAAGCCCATGTAAAAGTGACCGGTCCTTTTTATATAAAAAAAGCGGTGCCAGGACCGCTCTCTGTCCCAATAGACCACTTAACGTGTCATGTGACGGGTCTGTTTGCCATAGGGTAACTACTGATTTCATCTCAATCTGGTGGCTAAAACTACGATTTTAAAAGCTTGAAGAAGTTTTAAATAAGTCAGGTATCATCAGAATTTGAGCGTGATCGATCGAACGAACCATTTCCATCTGTTTTTTACATTCACCTAGAATTCAGATTCGTGCAGACAATCTTACCAACGGTTGGAATGAAACAACTCGATTTTTCAGTTGTAATTGCAAATTTTCGTTAACGCAACACAAATTATATTGTCACAGTGTGCAGTGATGCCATTTAGGGAAAATTCCCTTTTGTAGGTATTTTTTCCAAATTTCGCGTATAGGGCAAAAGGACATATATTTCATTTTCAAGCAAATGTAGAGAAATTTTGAAAATGCATTTCCATACAAAAAAAAGGCAAAACGCATGCCAAATATACTAATTTCACATTTCTCTGAAAACTTAAAATAAAGTACAAAAGAGTTGTCACAAATATTCGATCGCTATTATATTTTTGTTTTTTTTTTTTTTTGATTTAACAGAGAAAATTCTTTGAAAATTTTTCTCAACAAAATTTTTATTAAATGCATTTTTTTTTTAATTCAATAACTAATATTCAGTATTTGGTAAAGTGCCAAAAACTATTTATAACACCTACACTAATAGAAAAAAGTCTTTAAAAATTTTAAAAAAAATTTAAAAATAAATTAGTTAAAAATGCCTTTGCAGGAAAAACTACTAAAACTAGCAGATCGTTTGTGGTAAGTTTTTGTAAGATACGAACAGCAAAAATCTAACTGTTAAATATACAAAATCTTTCTTATATTTGAGCTAGAATCAGTCAAAATTGTTGGACTAAAAAATCACAAACGAAATTAAAAATGTTCAAAGTTTTTTCCAATTTTGTTAATGCAAATAAAAATCTATGCTTCTGAAATCAGTAGTTTACTATTTTTTAGCAAATATTTCTGTTGATTTTAGCAGGAAAAGACCGCTATTTTCATTCAACTAATTTAACATAAAAATAGCAAAAACAAAATTTTAGATATAATAGTTTGTTTTTGGTATTTTTACTCTACTAATATTTAGCAAAATTTTCTGCAGCTTTTAGAATATAATTTGCCATTTTTAGTTAACTCACTTATATGTAGCTAAAATCCTGTAAATTTAACAGTTTTATTTTTGCTATTGTTATTTTACTAGTATTTAGCAAAACAATCTGCAAGGTCATTTTTAACAAACTTTTAGTAGCTTTTTCTGCTATTTTTACAGGTATATTTCTATAAGTGCATTCTGTATATGTATGCGTTAAATAAAGCAATCGAATTTATCTAAAATTAGTAGGAAAAGTTATAATTTAAAGAGATTTTTTAATAGAAATTTCATAAAATTTAAACGGTTTGGAACGAATTCTATTGCTTGCACCTTAATTTTTTAAATATTAATCGAGAAGTGCGTCTATTTCACTCAATTCTGAATCAAGTACTTGAAACTGATCTCAAATTTTTTCAAAACAAAATCAGAAAATGTACTGACTTGGTAGAGTTTTCTTAAATTCAATACTTTAATGGTGCAGGAAAAAATGTAGGGAAAACCTTTTTAAATTTAGGGAAGAAAGGGAATTTTTAAAACAAATGTAGAGAATTTTAAAAATAGTTTCTGGCATCACTGTGTCACAGCCAAATTATAGTGCAGATACAGCCTTGCGGCTGCCGATTCCGCTGTGGTGAGAAAAAACAATTAAAAGACAGCGGCTGCGGTGACGGTTGTTTTTATATATACGCTCCCATTTTCTTTACATGTATATGTGTACAAGTAGTGTATGTGTGGAGGGCACGTCATATATTATGGAAACACCATCAAGGATGGGAAGTATGATTTTATTTCGGTATAGAAAAGTTTTGAATTTAGTTCGGTTTTAAGGTCCAATATTACAAATTCCAAATAGAATTCACAATTTATTTTGCAACAAATAGAGAGAAAAAATTATAAAAAAGTTCCTAGAACCAATGGTTGACAATTAATGCATTTTTAAGTACTACCAAGCACTGTCATCAGATGGTCTTTATGGGATTCTGTCTAGGTTATAATGTACACTTAAATTTTTACCAATGGTTGACAATTAATTAATGCATTAATGCAGTCCAAATTGTTAAGTAATTTGAAAATGCATTAATTGTCAACCATTGGTTCTAGGAAAGTTTTTTTTCATAAGTTTTTTTTTCTCTATTTGTTGTAAAATAAATTGTGAATTCTATTTGGAATTTCTCATATTTGGTCTTAAAACCGACCAAAAATAACACTCAAATCAAAGATTTTTTAACATAAATTTCGATGGTATAACTTTTTCATATCGCAGACCTTCGCGAATCAAAATTGTAGTTTTGTGATTCGCGAATCAACTTTGGTCATTAATAGGCCAACCAAAAAGGAGCCAGAGCATGTTTTTTATTTGAAAAGATAGAACAATTTCGATTAAATACAAGTTCTGATCTTAAAAATATAAGAATTTTAAGCCGTATTTGTTAGAGCTTTTTTCGCTTATTTTATCTAATTTTGCTTGTTTTTGCTTATTTTGTAAATATTGGCTTATTTTTGCTATTTTTTTATTAGCTTATTTTAGCTGTTTTATGCGAAAATAGAGCATATTTTAGCATTTTTTCATAAAATCAGTAATTTTTAACATTAAGTCGACATAATTTTTTTTAATTAGTTTTTTAAAATTTATTTTAAATTAAAAAATCTCTTTTGTTAAAATAAACTTTTTATTTTTTCAACTGGAATTCTAATAGTACAAATATGACAATGACGATTTCTTAGGCAAGAATGAAATCCGGATAGGGCCATGCCTTCAACAGATTATTTTTCACAATTTGTTAAAGTTTTGGGATTTTAGTACATTTAATTCTTTAATTAAATTAAAGTATTTCCCGAAGAAAATAAATTTAAGAATGTCACAACTTTGTTTGATTCCTGAAGTTCCAAGCAATGTAGCACTGTATTGAATAAAAAATTTAAATTTGATGAGGATTTTTTTAATAAAAAAATAATGAAGTTCAAGGGCTTATTTTTACATTTTAACTGCTTATTTTACTGTTTTTCAGAGCTTTTTTAAGAGCTTAAAATATAGCTTTTAGGGCTTTTTTTTGGTTGCCCTAGTCATTAATATATCTGTAAGAAATAGACTTTCATCGAATAAAAGATTTAACAATCAAATTGCTATTTAATTTAAACAAATGAAAATTTTTTTAATTTTATAACAAAGACACAATCACAATAAACACAAAATGTCACTTTTTTCCAAGCAAAATAATAGTCTTGTACATTAAATTTGCGTGAAAACAAACTCTACACAATTTTCACGTGAAACTGATTGTCGTGAAAAATAATTTTTTTTATATGGAGTAAACAGTTTTTTCACGTAAAACTCAAACAACTTACGATTCTTAATAAATAAATGTTTTAAATTGTAATGGAGTCTTTTAAACGAATCAAAAAAATTGGCATCAGTTCATGAATCAAAACAAAAGATATGGAAATAATTCGCGTGAATTATGTTATATTTTTTTATTTCGCCAATTTATAAATAACTTCTCCTGAATCATCTTTGAAAATAATTATTTTTAAATTGATTCTTCAAAGCACGGCTATATATGAACTATATGAAAACGTGCACTTGTATATCTTAAAGTATTTCCAAAACAAATATACCATATACATTAGAGATGAGCGATCCGGTGATTTTTGAATAACGCTGCTACCAGTGATCGTGATTTTCAAATCACCGTTCTTTTAAACAGTGACCGTGATCACGGGTTTGTAATAGAAATGGGCGATCTGGCGCTTTTTCAGTAACATTGTTCTCAGTGAATGTGATTTGCAAATCGTTGTTCTTTTGAACTGTGATCGTGATCACGGTTTTTCATTGGAAAAGACTGCGATTTTCTGATAAATAAACGAAATAATATTTATGGCGAGTTTTTAAGATGTCAGTTAAACTTGGTTTAGTTAAACCGAAATCGAATTTTGTCGGCCATTTCAAAGTTTATTAACAAAAATTTGCGGGAAAATCTTTTTCTCGAGTATAATTTATTTCTTTATTGAAATAAAACAAAATAAACCACATGTTAAAAGCAGTATTCCAGTTACAAACTACGTTAAAATAAGTTTAAAGACAATCCACTTCCTAAAAACTGGGCCTTAAAAGAAGAATAGTTGCGACCGGTAACAGAGACATGATAGAAGGAGACATTTTAGTCAGAAGAGTGTGAAAGCAACCCAAGAAACATTTTTACGGACTCTCCGGCACGTACGGATTCATGAATCCGGCACGTTAACTGTCCGTAATGTACGTATCCCTCAATGCTTGTACGTATACGGAACATTAACGGACCGTATAAATGGATTTTCGAACACAATACGTTTTAACTCCGTAGTGGTGTATCCGTTTCCGTACCTTTTAATACGGATTTCATCGGTTTGTTTACAAAATAAAAAATTTTTGTTAAGTCGGTGAAAATATTAATATAATGGGAATATATGGAGAATATCTAATAGAGGGAATTCTTTCTATCACACCATTAATCAAACAACATCAAGTAAGATTTATGAAACTTAATGTTTCACAATGTTTTGTGTATAACATGTGAGAATTTGCATCGTGTACACAGTCAATTAAACCATAACTAATTTATTGTCTCTTTTCCATATAGATGTTGGATTTTACTCCGGGTCGCTAAGCGCTGGATAGATAGGTAGACCGAGCTGGATGTGCTAAATATTATAATTATAAATAATAATTAATGAATTTATAAAAAAGAAAAAAAAGTACTTTGTATTGAAAATAATAAACATATGGTCTATTTTTTTGAAAAACTCGGTAGGATATGGACAAGGAAATACTCCGTTATTACACGACATAACGGTCCGGAAACGATCCGGCATTGACGGACTTTCAGCGGACTAGTCCGTTTTTTACATGACATAACGGTCCGTAAACGGTCCGTCATTGACGGATTTTAAACGGACTTGTCCGTTTTTAACACGACATACCGGTCCGTTAACGGTCCGTCATTGACGGATTTTCAACGGATTCGAATCAGTTTCGATGTTCCTTATGTTCCGTTTTCTGGTCCGTATACGGATCCAGAAAACGGTACGTATACGGAGTTGGATTCCGTTTATGACGGACCGAAAACAGTGCGTAAACGGAACGAATTGTTTGTTGGGAAGTCAATGAAGTTTGCAAGAAAGAATAGTACAAAAATATTAAAAGAACGACATTCCGAGTAACTGCGACTTGAAATATTTGATCACTGCCGTTACCAGTGATTTATCAATAACTGTGGTTAAATCACCGGTATGAAAATATCGCTCATCTCTAATATACATAACTGTTACTATTGGTATAAATAAGAGAAGAAGTGCAACTGATATTGTTATGTTTTGTTTCAACGCACTCACTTTATTCGTAAACACTATACCAGTTATTTCTTGTTTTGCATTGAGTGAAGCATTTATTTGTTTCTTGTTCTCAAATACTTATTGTACCACAAATATTTTCAAGTAATTGTTGTGGAAACAAATAATCAAGTGACTAAAGATTAAATTTGTTGTGAAATTTGAATTTAAAAATTAATAAAATTCAATTAAAACAAAAAATTGTATTTAATTTAAATAAAATTAGTGAAAAAGAGGTCGAAGGAAGACATGGGGTTGATTTGGTCGAAATTTTCACAATATATTTATTGGCAGCGTACAATAAGTATCTATTGTACAATCTTCATTATCTGTTTTATTTGTTTGAGCATACCATAGTAAAACAAATATATTACGCTCATTCTCTCTTTATTCATTTTCACACAATCTACTCAAAAGACTAACAATATCAACTATACCAGAAACACTAAACTACTTATCAATACATATTCACATCAGTAGACATACCGAAACTTGTACAAATAGTTGTATCTGTGCACGTGTTTAATATGAACATCACCAAACATCACCAACATTTAAAAAAGTGTGAAAATGAAAATATGCGAATATGAGAGAAAATGCAGAGTAATTAAATTAAGGTTTAATTTAGAGCGAATCCGCAGTGCGTTTTTAAGTGTTAAATTTCCATATAAAAAAATAAACACAACCGCAACCACAAGGCTATACTCTACACTAAACAAGAAATCATGTACCACAACGGAACAATTCGATTTCCCAGAAATTCGTTTGTCAGCATAAATCTGTTTTCTATGTGTTCATAACTTGAAAAACACCATGATTTAAACATGAAAAAGATATTGAAATATTTTCCCCTTTGGCTATGGTTAGGTGAAATTTCTTTACAAACAGACAAGCCAGTAATAAAGGCTGAATTGCTTCCAAAATATTTAAAATCTGACTCTATATAATCGAATGGTGTCGAATTTATGTACAGATAAACAATAAACACCATACGGGGAAAGAGACCGGTCCCAGATGACACGCAGGATAGGTCCCAAGGGCGCGGAGACCGGTCGTTGATCGGTCGTTTTGTTTGAAAGAGACATATCACTTTAACATGGCGTTGTCATTGGAAATGACCAATTGCCACCGTTTAGACACATTGTGGCAGTAAGGTGGTGTGTCTAAACATAGCTTTTCAAATAAACTAATAAAAAATTAAGAATTAAAAATAATCTATTTGGCGTCGAAGTAGGGCTCGATAACACAACCTTCTGCTTGTAAGGCAAACGCTCTACCGTCTGAGCTAATGTTGCTTATGCGTGATGGCTGGCTGATGGTTAAGTTATATGTTTTTCGTTTCTGTTTAAAAAAAAATGGAAAAGAAAACAACATTAACACATACACAAATATGGTGGAAGTGCCTTGAATATGCCGCCGATTGACCGATCATGGGATAGGTGCCTTAATGGCAGTTGACTTGTTTTTTGAGTTGGCCATAATTAAATTAAAAAATCAATTAAAAATTAGAAAATTATCTCAAAACCTCTGATAATATAAATAAAAATTTTTAAAATTCCCCTTAAGTTAAAAAGAAAAGTTAAATGAATTACCAATTGTTAAAACTAAAACGGCTTTAACATTACAAAAACGTTGAAATACAAAACTTAAAATTTCTTAGCAAATCATAATAGAAATTTAAAATAAGAGCTAAAATAAGCAAATCGTGAAGAAATAAAGTTAAAAATAAATAAAAGAGCAAAATAAATAAAAAATATTTTTAAAAATATGGCGCGAATTTTGTTTTTTATTACGGTATCGGTCAATTTTTTTTAAAGCAACAGTGAAAATAACGGATTAGAAAATACTTAGAAAATTAATTCATTTTCTTTTGTTCATATTTGTACTAATTTAGTAATATGCCTTCGGTTGACCGGTCACGGGATAGGTCCTTGGAGGGCAATTGACTCCTCATTCCCCGTAGGGCAATTATAAAAAATTTCTACCACTCAAGACTGCAGGAATCAGTTCTTATTTTCAATTGTATTCAAAAAAACATGTTGAACATTCGGTGATATACATATTGGACATAAATTAATTAAAGAGCGATTTTTAAAAATTAATTTTAGTGTTATTATGTTTATTTCTTTCTTAGCATCATAGATATGTCTGTCTCAACACTTCATCAACGCTATGTTTCCAAACAACACAAACATTGGCAAGTGTAAATAACTATAGTATATATTTTATTTTCTTATCCATAACAGCACTGCACTGTTTAACTATCGGCTCAATTTGCAATTATTAATGCTTTTTTCTATCAAGTTATTATCATTCTTTCATGGGTCTTGTTTTTTCTTTAATTTTTTGTATCTAAATAAATAAATTTGAAAGGTTTTATTAAAGCTTTACCTTAATATTATATTTGCTAAAAGAAGATAAAGATCTAAAAATAATATTCTTAACTGAATTTAAGAAAATTAACCTTAAGAGCTGTTGGGGCATAAGTATGCCCCGCAGAGAAAATATTAATCCCTCTTCAGCATAGGGTTATATAGACCGCAACAGAATTTAAGGGTTAATGTTCTGAAGAAGTATTATGTCTTCCATAAATGGAGTAGTGGATGTCTCGGTGTCTTAGGCTATAGAGCATTCGAATGGCAATATTATAAACTATGTTCGACCCCTGACACGACCATGTTTTATTAAAAATATATTAATATCATTTTTTTAATTCACTGATAGTTCATAATTCATCGAAATTCATGCTACGCTTTAGAAAAACGTGTTGGTCCATACAATGTAATCGACTTTGTGTACTTTTCATTGTGTGTACTTTCGATATGGAATACTTGTATATAACAATTTTATATGAAATTAAAGAAATTTAAAATTTTCCAAAAAATGTAATCTAACTTACACGCCATTACACTTGTGGGTACTTACGAAGTATATTGGCTTATATGTCCCTTCATTACGGTCATATCTTTGATAAAGTAAGCCAAGTTGTGTGTGGGGTTTGAAAGTACTCGGGTATACTTGTATGTACTTGCTACATTCACGGGGTACTTTCAAATCATATACACAAGCTCTACTTTTAAGCTCTATTAAGACAATTCAAAACAAGTAAAAATCCTACAAAAAGTTGAAGAATGGCGATATTTAAAACTGAATGGTACTTAAAATTTTGTATAATTATATATTGTAACATAAATATATACCAAGATATAATTATATAAAATTTTTAAGAAATTATTTCTTAAATATATAATTATATCTTGTTATATATGGCACTATATATAGTGCAACATATTAGAATATCCAATTACATATAGACCTATACATAGTTACATATGTTTCATATAGTTATGTATAATTGTATCGAATTTTATACCATTATATCTAGTTGGATATGATTACATTATATTTGAGACATTTGGATGAGAATAAAATCCGGATAAAATTGTATTAAACCATATCTTATTCCATCAAATTGGATCTAGTTGTGACAAATTAGATCTAATATGATCTAATTTGATACAATTAGGTGTTACCATTTTTCGGATATAATATCAAAAGTCATATAATGTTTTTTCTTCTAGGATTTCTAAAAATAAAAGCACAAAAATTTGTTTTTTTTTTCATTGTATGACCTTAAGCCGAACAAAAACAACCCATCAATTTGAAATATTTAAATTTTATATGTATATAATTGTTATACACAAATATGTATAACAATATGAAAAACACGAAATCGATTACATATATTATGTGGACTTAAACAATTTTCTGAAAGACTAATAATTACAAATGGGAAAGCAAACGTATTTATTTTTAAATTTATTATTTTAAATAACATTTGTTTTATATGAAAACATTCTTTAATTTGTTTGTAATTTAATAAATTTCAGTTTGATTTTTACTGTATTTATAACTAAATATAACTTTACTTATTGTATGGAACTATCATCATCTCTTTACATGTTCCATTATGTTTGATTTTATTATATTTCGTTTTCTTACGTGTACTATAAAAAAAATATTGTATGGAATATAAAACAAAAACTATGCAGCTTGCACGGAGCATGATCGTGAGTACACGTTTTCATTTTAATCAATCCTTTTTTTTTAATACATTTTAATGAATTTTACTTAACACCCCTTAATATACTTAAAATACTTTTACGAAAGAATAAATACTATTTCTTTACGGTATATCCTCTTTTTAATTTGTAATTTTCTTCTTTTTGTTCCACAAATAATAAAACCACGTATACACCATATCCTTTTCATACTTACATTTACTTTCGTTTTTATATTGGGTGCAAATTAAATAAAATGGTTTTAAACTAAACACACAAAAAATCAAATAAATTGAATTGTTATTTATTTAAAAATACTATTATTTTATACCCAGCTTTAATTTTAACTTTCTATATGGTTTTATACTGTTAAATTATTGTTATTTGTAAAACATAAATTCAATTTAAATTTATATTGTTTGTAAATGCATTTTGTTATTGAAAGATTGGTTATATATTTATTATATTTATATTTATGTTTTTATTTCGTTCCGTTTGTCAAATATGTGTTTGTATTATTTTTTTTAACAAAAATATAAAAATAATAAAATTTTAAAGGAATTCATTTAACATATTTACGCCTTGTATACCGCTGTGTATATGTGGTAAGTTTGATCGATTACTTAATATCAAGACTATTATGTAATCCCTGATAGACCCACTCGTACATTTTTATGTGTAAACTTCTTTGTATTTACATATACATTTAAATATTGTAAAAAGTGTAATTATTTTGAATTGTTTTGTTTGTTTTTTTCTGTTTTAGTTGTGTATGAATAATACAAATTAAAAAAAAAATTAGTGTTTGACTAATTGACAAAGCAACAAAATTAACTTATACAAATACAATATATGAACCTTATTTTTGAATATGAAAAATTTATTTGTAATTAGGTGCGTTCATTGAAATAAACAGGTAAAGTAACAGGTATACGCTATGGGCACATGGTTTACAAGGCGTAAATAACATTAAATGAATATCACTATTGTTTTTAAACAATAATAAAGAGAAATATGTTTCATAACTTAAAAAAACCCAAATATGAGAATTATGCATTGACATTTAATTTACATTACTTACCAGCAAAACCTTGGTAATATGATATTAGCAGGTTTTGCTGGAAACTGCAAATCAGCGATCAGCAATACAAATGATGCAGAACCCTATACACTCCTCCTTCGCATATTGCCAATTGCAGTAGTGGGTACTCTTACTTTTACCTTACTTATTCAGGACAATAACTGGTAATTTTAAACTATCGCCCAGAATGGCACCCACATATTAAAAAAGGAGATCTTATTTAACTGATGTGTAGTGCTGGTAAAAATATGAGCAGTGGGTATCGAGTATTTGTCTTTTTTTTGGGTACTCGATACTCAAAACTACTACTCGATATTTTCAGAGTTGCATTTTGGACAAACAAAATATATAAAAATGTGACTCCGCTAAAATATTTATCACAAAACTACAACTCTGCTAAAGAAAAAATCAGAAGTCAAATATTTAAAAGTATTTGTTAAAAAACTATGAAAAACGCAATGAATAGTTGGTGAAAAAGTTTAAAAATATGTTTATAAATTTAAATATTGAATTAACGTAAACATTTTCAAAGAATTTTACTAAAACATTTAAAAAAAAATTCAAATTTAAAAACCGTTAAAAATATCGAGTAGTATCGAGTATCCAAATTAAAAATATCGAGTACACTCATAAAAAAAAGCCCGCACAAATAGTTAAAAATTCTGCTAAAATAACAGGAAATAGTACCTGAATTTGCGCCAGCAGAAATTTCAATGATGTTGAGAATCATGGTCTGCTAAATTTAGGTGACCTAAATTTTAGGTAAAAAAGTTAGTTCAAATACAATAATTTATAAGAAATGTTGTTTAATGGAAATGAAAATTACTCAGCTGAAATCAGCACATGTTTTCTGCTAAATTTTAGTTGGTTATAAACAGTTAAAAAAGTTAGTTAACATTCAAAAATTTAGAAGAATTTTCGTTTAATAGAAATGAAAGTGGGTCAGTTGAAATCTGCAAAACATGCTGCTAAAATTACAATCACTTTTTGTTATTAATTGAATAAAAACAAATTAATGTAAATAGTGTTAATTTTATTTTCAAATAAATTACACAACCCAAAAATATGTTAAACTTCCGCTGGAGTTGTATTATTTGGTTCCTTTTTTTCGTCTACCTGCGGGTCGAATTTAGATGAAAATGTTAAAGGGCTGAAATAAAATAACATATTTAATAGTATTCCTTTAAATATAGTTTATATTATAAAACAAACCTCTATTATTTTATTTTTTAAATAGAATTTTAACTGCGAAATGTTAATGTCCAGTATACCTCCGTTTTCTTTTGCGTTCCTTTGCTGACTAACAGAAACAAAAGAAAACATGCTTTTATCATATTATTTTATTTACTATAACTTTCTAAACAAGCGCATATTATTTTTATTTGCATTGGTAAGCGTCATCAGAGATGACTCATCACACACATTAAAATACACTTACTATAAATTTTCTAATTTGTATTGGTCGGCAAACTCACCAATACACACTTCACCATCAAGCGCCATCAATCACTATACACTAGCGCCTAGGGATGCCAGTCGGGATTGATATTTGAAAATCCCGGGATTCGGGATTTTGTATGGATTTTCGGGACTTCGGGATCCCGGGATTTTACGGGATTTCGGGATTTTTTAATTATATAATAGTTGTTAATTAATAATGTGGTACATTTTATGAATATTGAAACATCTCAGTCAGAAATTGACAGTGGTACGAAAAATCAAGTACTTGCATACCACTGGGTAACCGCGATGTTAAAAATAAATGACTGGCAGAACACTCATTTGGGACGCTTTGCCAGCGTTTGCAAACATCGTTTTGCCAGTATTTGTTTTACAAAACATCACGGCAGGGCAAAAAAAAGATACATATGAACTTTTTTTAAATTTTATTTTGGAAAATATAATTCCAAACCACTTATTTATTGGTTTTGGCAGCGTTTTGCCAAAGTTAAAAATTTTGTTTTGTTTGTTTGAACTGCCGGTCCTTTTGTCTATTGACGTTATCATATTGGAAATGGGAAAGCAATTTTTGTCAGTACTTGTATAACATGTTAAAATACCTTGCCATCGCTTTCCCGTTTGTATTTTTCTGGCTGAGATAATACATAAAGGCCTGTAGTGTACTTAATACACTTGCGCCCAGTATTTTGTAAGCAGATTTTAAAACAGATTCGTTGCGATAACCTTGCCCACTTAATCGTGTAATTACAGCAACAAAGTTATTTGGTTATCGTTATCAAATGTTTTCATGGAAGAATTCAAACTTACAGTCCCATCCAAAACTTACAGTCCCAGTATCAGAAATCGAATTTCGCTTGGAAGAATAAATCGGTAAAATAACAAACTTGATTTTTCGCATGTATTACTCAAAAACTTAATATTGTTTACCAAAATTTCAAATATTTCTGCAAAGTCTTTGTATAGTTTACTCGAATAATCTACTTAATTTATAATTTTACCAATATCTTGGCATAAATTTCTTGTCAATATGAGAAAATTCAAGAAAAAACGTAGGTAATCTAAAATTGCTCACTTTGTTTATTTGCGTTTATATTAATATTAAAAAATAAGAAAATCCGGGGATTTTGGAGAAATAATCCCGGGATTTTGCCAATCCCGAAAATCCCGGGATTTCGGGATTCGGGATTTTCCGTTTGGCATCCCTACTAGCGCCCCTATCGTTTTCTTTTGAAAACACAAATATTAAAAAAGTTGCCAATAAATTTATCTATATCATACATGGGAATTTTTCATTACCATTGAAATTTCATTACCATTAGTTCATACTAATGACAATGAAAAAAATTTCATTACCATTTAATGGTAATGAAATATTTTTCATTAGAAAAATCATTACTAATGGTAATGAAATCACACTAATGTAAAAAAAAACTAATTACAATTGATTAAAAACCATTTGTTTACAAAAATCTTAATATATAACATAAGCTACAATCAGGGATGGAAAAGCCCTCAAGCGAGCCAAAAATATAAACATTTTTCTAAAAAGCTAAAAAGCGGAACGCACATGCACATGTGCGCGCACATGGATGCAAAAAATCGCTGAAATTAAAAAAAGTTTTAAATACCAGAAAAAATCGCAAAAAAATGCAAAAATTAGAAAAAATCGCCAAAATTTGAAAAAATGCCAATATTGAAAAATTTTATAAAAATTTTGAAAAAATCGTCATAACTTGAAAAAATCGTCAATATTTGAAAAAATTGCCCAAATAGTCAAAATTTAAAAAAAATCGTCAAAAATTAAATAAAATCGCAAAAATTGCAAAATATCGTAAAAATTTTGAAAATTTCGTCTTGAAAAAATTTTCAGTATTTGAAAAAATTACCAAAATCGTCAAAATTTCAAAAAGCCGTCAAAAATTGGAAAAAATCTGAAAAATGCCAAAATTGAAAAATTTTGTAAAAATTTTTAAAAAAATCGTCATAACTTGAAAAAATCGTCAATATTTGAAAAAATTGTCCAAATAGTCAAAATTTAAAAAAAAAAATCGTCAAAAATTAGACTAAATTGCCAAACTTGCGAAATATCGTAAAAATTTTGAAAAAAATTACCAAAATCGTCAAAATTTCAAAAAGTCGTCAAAAATTGGAAAAAATTGCCAGAATTGAGAAACTTGTAAAAATTTGTGAAAATCGACAAAAATTAGAATAAATCGCCAAAATTTAAAAAATAGTCCAGGTTTAAAAAACGAAATTACCAAAATTTATTTCTCGCATTTATTTTTCCTTGTTCCGTTTTCATCTAACTCATTTAGTTTTCGAGATACGGGGAATATTCCAAATAAAAGCCGTTTGCTCTCTACGAGGCTTAGTTTTCGAGAAAAACGCGATTTTAAAATCTAGCAATGCAAGTCAAAATCTAGTTTCACTATCGGGGTAATGGTAGTGACTTTTGACCTTTCGTGCAGTCATTTTTCCTCTAGCTCTTCTAGTTTTCGAGATATGGACGATTAAAATTTTATTTAAGCGATTTTCGCACTTATTTTTTCACAAATGACTCACTATGACTTCCCTGTACCAAAACCGTTGTCCGTTTTCAATTAACTCATTTAGCTTTCGAGATATGGGGGACATTCCAAATAAAAGCCCTTTTCTCTCTACGAGGCTTAGTTTTCGATAAAAACGCGATTTTAAAATCTAGCAATGCAAGTCAAAATTTAGTTTCGTTATCGGGGTACTGGTGATGGGTTTTGACCTTTGGTGCAGTCATTTTTCCTCTAGCTCTTCTAATTTTCGAGATATGGATGATTAAAATTTTATTTAAGCGATTTTCGCATTTACTTTTCCGCAGATGACTCACTATGACTTCCTGGTTCGAAAACCCTTGTCCGTTTTCATTTAACTCATTTAGTTTTCGAGATATGGGGGACATTCCAAATAAAAGCCCTTTTCTCTCTAAGAGGCTTAGTTTTCGAGAAAAACGCGATTTTAAAATCTAGCAACGAAAGTCAAAATTTAGTTTCGGTATCGGGGTATTGGTGGTGGGTTTTGACCTTTGGTGCAGTCATTTTTCCTCTAGCTCTTCCAGTTTTCGAGATATGGACGATTAAAATTTTATTTTAGCGATTTTCGCATTTCGCATTCCGCAGATGACCCACTATGACTTCCTTGTTCCAAAACCGTTGTCCGTTTTCATTTAACTCATTTAGTTTTCGAGATATGGGGGACATTCCAAATAAAAGCCCTTTTCTCTCTACGAGGCTTAGGTTGCGAGAAAAACGCGATTTTAAAATCTAGCAATGCAAGTCAAAATCTAATTTCGCTATCGGGGTATTGGTAGTGAGTTTTGACCTTTGGTGCAGTAATTTTTTATCTAGCTCTTATAGTTTTCGAGATATGGAAAATTAAAATTTTATTTTCAATTTTTGCGAGAAATGAATTTTGGGGATTTTTTCAATTTTGTAAAACCGAAATTTTGGGGATTTTTTCTAATTTTTGACGATTTTCCAAATTTTGACGATTTTTTCCAATTTTTATGATTTTTTTCAATTTTGGAAATTTTTTCAAATTTTGACAATTTTTTCAATTTTGGCGATTTTTAAAATTTTTAACGATTTTTTGAAATTTTTGACGATTTTTCAAATTTTGACGATTTTTTTAAATTTTGGGGATTTTTTTGAATTTTTGACGATTTTTTCCAATATTTTCCAATTTTTGTGACTTTTTTCAATTTTGGAAATTTTTTAAAACTGTGACAATTTCCAACCCTGATTTCAGTGAATTTTCTGCATTTTTACGTTCCTCTGAAAGCTTATCTGTCAATGGTAATTATTTTTGTTAATTGATACATTATCAATGGTAATGAAATTAAAAACCATTGTCATTATTCAATAAAATCAAATTCCAAAATCATTAACATTAATTTGAAACAATGGTAACCAAAATAATTTCATTACCATTTATATCAATCAATGTTAATGAAATCGTCAATTAATTAGTCCACCTAATTCATTAGTCCCATGTATGATCTATATTAGCTGATAACATTGTCAAAATCATTTATAAAAAAAATAACTAAATATCAGGAGGAAAAATTAGTTCAAGTACAGCAGAAATATGTTTTTGTGGTGAAATTTGATAACTAACAACTTAAGTTAAATAACGGATTTAAACGAAAACAACAGGAAAAATTAGTTCAATTGAATTAGAACGCGTTTAACAGACTTTTGTACTAACTTTTTTTATGAGTGTAGTATCTAGTATTGAAAAGTAACCAAATTTACCAGCACTACTGAAGTATAAATACTTGCATGATTTGTTTTCCCATACCCCGTATGGACACTAAAGTTAATTTCGTAAAAAGTCAGATGAACTTTTAAATCATGCAATAAACATGTAGATTAAACCATATTTTAATCTTTTTTATTAACAGTTAATCCAACTTTTAATTAAAATAAAACGAAAAAAATGTTTACTGGGGCACCGACCAATCTTCCTACTGAATTTCCTAAAAAAAAATCCAGGCAACCGATGAGCGATTAAAAATGAGTTAATGTAAAACTTTTAAAAATATAGAACAGTTTCTAAAGAGTAAAGTGTTACTTTTGGGTTTTTCTATTATATACTTATCAAGTTAAGTGGTACACTAATAGAAAAAAGTCCGTAAAAAATTAGGTAAAACTACAAAAAATTAGTTAAAAATGATGCTGCAGAAAAACCTGCTAAAATTGGCAGATTATTTTTGCTATATATTAGTAATATAGTAACAGCAAAAATAAAACTGTTAAATGTAAAGAATTTTAGTTATATTTGAGTTAAATTTTTGTTAATGGAAAATAGCAAATTAAGCTGCTAAAATCAACAAAAAATTTAGTTAAATAATTAGTAGCCCAAAAAATCAAATAAACGTTTCAAATTTTCTAAGTTTTTTTTTAGATTTTTTTTTTAAATGCAAACAGCATTTGAAAACAGCAGTTTACAATTTTTTAAGCAAATATTTTTACTGATTTTAGCAGTATAGACTGTTATTTGCATTCAACTAAATTTAGCTTAAAAATAGCAAAAATTTTGTGGATATAATAGTTTATTTTTGCTATTTTTAGTCTACTACTATAGATTTAACAGTACCTACGTTTTGTTATTTTCAATTAACTAAAAGTTAGCTTAAATATAACTAAAATTCTGTAAATTTAACAGTTTTAATTTTGCTGTTCTTATTTTACTGTTTTTATTTTACTAGTATAGTCTAGTAAAGCAGTTTTTTCTACAGCATCATTTTTAACTAATCTTTAGTAACTTTTTCTGCTATTTTTACAGATTTATTTCTATGAGTGTACGTACTCTCGCCAGTCCTTTAAGTATAATTGTCACTGCTTAACCCGCTTTAATCAGTCACGGTATAAGTACTTTGAGGGCAATTGGGTGGTTATGTCCTTGTTTCACCAGTCACAGGATAGGTACTTTTGGGCAATTGCCCCTCATTCCCCATAGGGTGCTAAATCGAGCACTAAACAGGTCCATTAAATTATATCTCAATCTTTTTGTTTAACAGTGAATCCAACTTTTAATGTGATTACTATTTCTGAATGACTCTGTATTCATACATAAGCCTTATTATTTAGCATACGAATAACTACTTAGTTTGGTAACCACTTATTTCTTATATTTTTGTAATGCAGCAGGTATGCATATGGACAACTACTTACAAAAACGACCTTGACGAATAAAAATAATCGCCCTTACATAGGGGTTTCACGATCAATTTTTGCCTTTCAAGTTTCAATACACTCACATTTTTTTACTAACACACTCACATTTTAAAAATTGAACAGCAACTTGATATCAATTTTTGCTTTCAAGTTTTGGGAAAACTTGACGGTCAAGTTTTAAACAGCTGATGAATTTCTTGTAAATTTATTTTTCTTTTTACAAATATTGTGCCGCAATAAAACACGATTGATAAAATGCGGAATTTGAATATTTCGGTATATCAATGAAATGATTTAAAAATAAAAATTAATAAAAAATCAATTTCTGCTGACATTAAAATGTCTGTGGAATATGTGAAGAAAAAAATAAAGTCTTTTTGAACAGCCTACAGTGCGGAAACAGCCCACAGAGGCGAGCATTTTCAGTTCTTTCCTTGACGACGGCATCTTGAAAGCAAAATTGACTATCAAGTTGCATGCAGCCTACGTCACAGCTTCAAGTTCAACTGAATTTGACAAGCAGTATGTGTTATCAACTTGAAAGCAAAATCTTGATCATGTAACCTCACTGTTACTATCAAAATTTTTCAAATGCATATTTTAGTTAAAGTCGACTTTAGTTAAAATATTGAGTGGCAGTATGCATTGACTTGGTTTGGAGCATTCTGATTGTTAATTTATTTTTAACCAATCAAAATGTTTGAAAATGTAAATATTTTTGTAGGGTTCTCATACATAAAATGAACAAAACCGTATGATTAAAAATAAAGTCGACTTTAAATTTAAAATACCCTTTTATAGTAAGGGCCAATGAGTTTTGACACTGAATTATATGCAGTTGGCCCTAATTCGACTGTTTATTATTTAGATATTAGTAACGAGCATCCATTACTGAGGTTTTGCTGAGTAATATTTAAATAAAAAAATACAAATACGGATTTCGGTAATACCAAAATTGTCGCAGTTCGAGGCATTTTAGCAAATTCGAAATTGCAATTTTAGGATGAGTGGGTGTTGGCCGATCGGAGAGATGATTGTTGATGCAATAGCCTTATCATATGGCTCTGTGACTTTGATTTCAAATGATCGGTTGGCATTTAGAAAGTTGTCGGCAAGATGGGTGCCGCGTTTGCTCACAATTTAACAACAATATAAACAAAATCGTGTCAAAACTTCAAAGAAACGGATTCCAGTGATTCTTTTCTATTTGCAAACCATGGACTAAAATAATGGTAATGAAATACAACCAATTCAACAAAGCAACCAATTATAATTGAAGAAAAAATCTTGTACATATATAAAAAAATGTTTAGGAAAAAAAGAAAATTGTGACAGGAATACAAAATCTTAGTAGGTACCAAATTTATAAAAATTCGCTTTATCCAAGTCTTGAAATTAATTTTAAAGTTCCAAATAGTTAAGAAACATATTTCTCTTTACTTAATTATCCTCCTCAGCACATTTTCGCACAAGATAATATTTTCGAACACATTACTTTTCTAAACATTTATCTCTTTAATAACATTTTTTTAATTTTCCAAAGAAATCTCCTTTACTATCATCCAATAAACAGGGTGGATCAATGCCGAATACCTCGAGCAGTGTACCATTTTTATTATCATCAAGTATGCAATCAATACGCTCAAGACGTACATCAACCGTATTATCATCTGGACCTTTGGGTTCCGGTTCGGGACTACTACAACAATTGGGCAGTGGCATGGTAAGACAATTTACATCAGTATCTGGTACAACAAGTCCATTAGTACCAATATTGCAAGTTAATAATCAACGGCAAAATGTCCGAAAGTGTCCGTCACTCAATATAACATTTAGTCAGTAAATGATAGAGAAGTAATTTAAACAAATAAAAAAAGCCAAACTCTTTTGAATTGAATTAAATGGTTGTAAATGTATTTTAGGTTTTCTATAAATCAGACTTAAACTAAATTTAAAACAATATATTGATTTATTAAATTCAAATATTCTAACATAAACAAAAAGGTATTTTTTAAATAAAATTAAAAAAAAACTAATTAAATATTTTAAACTAAAAAAATGGTATTTTTTCAAAAATAACTACACATTAATCATCTAAACAAATCTTGCTAAATTATGATTCAAATACATAATACAGTAACTGAAAACAAGAAGGGCAGAGGGTACAATTTAGTTTTATTATACTTAACATTTTTTAAGTGTCCACTTTATTGTATTAAACCATTTTAAATTTTTTTTTTTAATTTTTTTAAATGTTGTTTTGATAATAACCAACATACTATGTATGATATATGCAAATATTTGAGTTTGATTTTTTTTTTAAATATTTATTTAAAATGTGAACAAAATGTATGTAAACTAAATAAAATCTGATTGAACCCAATTCTATACAAGGACGGCTACAGCCTTCGAGTTAAGAAGAGAGGGAGGTAGTAATTATTGAAATTTATATAAAACTCGTACAAGAGTTGCCAATTTTTTCTAGTTTCGAGGGTGTTTTTATCCCGAAATTATGCATGTGTCGGTATGCCGTTTTTTTGTCTAAAAATAGTTTTTTCTGAGTTTAACAAACGGTTAACAAGCGCCAAGTCCTTGGACTGTGACTAGAAAAACTGGCAGTCAAAAAATAGTTTGAAAACAGCAATAACTAAATATCTTTGCCAATCAACGAAATTTTAACGAAATGCCATCGATTTGTTAATGCATATTTTTGCATATTCGGATATAGATTCGTATTTCTGCATATTTTGCTATAAATTTATATTTCGTATATCATATATTTTTGATTTTTTACTAGAACTGAGTGTTTCAAGAATTTACCTTTATATTTAAAAGATATGCTTTCTACGTATTTAAGAATATTTTTTTGATTTACTTTTATCATGAAGACGAAAATATCAAAAAAATACAATTACTACACTCGTACACACAAATTATTTTGAAGGTAAAATTACCTAAAAATACAATTTAAAACGAATAAATTTCAGTTAAAAACCGGTCTACTCACATTTTCATTTAATTGAAAAAATTTTTTTATTTGCTTTTGACTATCAATAATTGACTATAAGAAACCGTAAAAACAACTTAAAGTTAATTTATTTTTACTATGAAAATAACAAGCAAAAAAAAAAAAAATTTAGAAACAAAAAAAATTTTAGAAACAACTAACAAAAGGTGACTGTATTTATTTTGTGAATGTATAAATAAATCTGTAAAATTAGCAGAAAAAGCTACTAAAAATTAGTCAAAAATTACTTTGGATTAAAAACTGCTGAAATTAGCAGACCTTCTTGCTAAATACTAGTAAAATAAGAACAGCAAAAATAAAACAGTTAAATTTACAGAATTTTAGTTATATTTGAGTTGACTTTTAGTTAACTGAAAATTAAAAATTATACTGTGAAATATGCACAAAAATTTGCAAATATATAATGTTATTTGTCCAAAATTTTTGTTATTTTTAGGTTAAATTTAGTTGAATGCAAATAGCAGTCTATCCTGCTAAAATCAGCAGAAATATTTGCTAAAGAAATTGTAAACTCCTGACTTCAAAAGGGGAGACCTTAATTTGCATTAAAAAAATCGAAAAAAAACTTTGAAAATTTTAAAATTCTTTTCAGATTTCTTAGTCTACTAATTATTTAGCAAAATATTTTGCTGATTACGTTTTGCAATTTAATTTTTAACTAATTTTTAGTAGTTTTAACTAAATTTTTTACAGACAAAAAAACTACTAAATTTGCATTTAAAATGTTTGAATCGCTGAAATAGATTAAAAATAAATGCGTATTTTTAAAGTTTTCAATATATATTTTTCGATTTTTAACACATATTTTATGTACATAAAATATGATTTTTAGTGCATGAACTTCCTTGCCTTATTGACTAGAAATTAAGAATAAATGACAAAATATAATTGTTTGACCTTTTTTAACTGACTTTCATGCCCCGATATCAGTGAGGTGTGCCCTGATATCAGTGAGGCCCCTCTAAAATACAATCATTTACCAGAGAGCGTAAACCGAACGATTAGAAAGGTCAGATCCCTTAACAATTTGGTTTACCGGCGACTAATATTTTGTTGCATATCTTTAACAACTCCACACGACAAAAATTAGAAAAGCCGTTCGCCACTCAAGCTATGACTTCCTGCTTGACTTCATAAAAAAAATAATTCCAATGCTGTGGCATTAGCATTTATTTTGAAAAATCAATGCCTCGAGGCCTTTTCCCCATATAAATTAACTTTAATTTCCCAGTATTGGTAATACGTTTTTGACAGAAGAAGCCCAGTAGCAGTATGAACTAGTTTATTGGAACCAGATATGTAGTATGAGTTCTACCGTCTCTCTACACAAACAGTTGTAGAATTTAACATGGGGCAATTGTCGCCAAATTCCCACTTTTGAACTAGTTGTAGAACTAGTTTAAAAATTACAATTTAAGGACAAAAAATACGGATCAAATAGAGAATAGGGATTCTAGAATGGCTTTTTGGAAATAGTACTGCACCAGTTGGTTAAGAAATAAATTATATAGAAACACACAGAGAATTTTGTTGGACTGACTAATGAAATTTTCTTCACAATTAAACGAAAAATTTCTTAAATTCGATAAAAAAAAAGCTTCATATATTTTATGAATCTAGGTCTAATGAAACTTTTTCATTGAGTGTATGAAGCTTTTAATAAATAAAATGAAATTTTTGGAAACATTTTATGAAAAATTCAATTAATTCAATAAAAAGTTTTAATGGACGAGTTTCAGTGAAACTTTATCGCTTTTATGCAAAAAATTTATTAATATCACGCAGATAATTCTCTCAGTAAAGAAAAACATATATTTTATTTCATTGATTAAACCCAGATTAGACCGTTAGTTTCCTCTTACTGAGATAAATAGCTCCATTTACCAAATAAAATTTGAAAAATTTTGTGTTTATAATTTCTAATCACAATAAAAAATGTTAGTGTTTATTTGCAAACTCAGACTGTATTATTAAAAGCAAAACTGATAGCGATCCGGTATGCATTCACTCCTTAGTGGAGCAATAAACAAGTCGATTAACCCACATTTTAATCCTTTTAAATAAGTGTTAATCCAACTTTTAATCTGGTTACTATTTCTAAACGACTCTGTATTCGTACTGCTAATTTTATGCAACGCTGGTATTGTTATAATGGCAATATTAAAAAACACAAACAAAAAATCAGATAAAAATTAAGGCCGCAAAACTATTTTGGCGCTGTCGGCAAATATGTAGCTAACGCCGGCTTTTCCATGTTCATCATGTGCCGGATCGCTATCGGCGTCACCTTGATATTTTAAACTGACAGAGTTAAACTTTTACTGTCAATTTAATCTTTTAACTTTCAAAAATGCTTGTGTAAACGATTATGATTAAAAAGTTGGGTTAGCTTTAATCAAGTAGATTAATTTCGCTACCTAAACGAGTTATAAAACAAACGAGGAAAATATTGGCACCAGAAAAAAATATATCGGCAGCGTCAAAATATTTTTGCGGCAGCATCATGACGTTAATTCATATCTGACTTTTTGTGTTTTTTTAGTATAAGGAGTGAGATCATAAAAATGTTAACACACATAAAGTTAAATAAAAAACAAACCACTGAATTTTAAGACTTCAAACCAAATTTTTATTAAATGAAATTTAATACAAAATCAAACAAAAAAAATCGCATGGAATTCTAACCACTACGAACAAAGTTATCCACTTTTTACGGAAACCCTACCATTAAGGCTTTTATGGTAGTTTCTGTCACTTTTTAGAGCAGGTGGTCCATCTACGTTTGAAATCTTGCATGTCCTGGGAGACCTTTTTTGTGCCCTTTAATTCTCTTTTAACAAGAGCCCAATATCTCTCCACTGGCCTGAGCTCCGGGCAGTTTGGTGGATTTGCCTCTCTTGGTACAAAAACCACATTATTAACATTATATCACTCCAGCGCTTTCTTGCTGTAGTGACAAGATGCTTAATCGGGCCAAAAGTAAGTGGATACATTGTGCTGACTCAAAAATGGAAGAAGTCTCTTCTGTAAACACTCCTTGATATAAATTTCGCTGTTTATAGAGCCAGATGTCACAAATGACTGGCTTCTTTGGCCGCAGCTACATATGCCTTGCCATACCAGGAATTTTTAGGGAATTTTTTTTCGACCTAAATTTTTCAGTTTTTAAATTTTTCTTTTTGGTAGTTTCCATGTATATGAGCATTATATTGACTAAACAGACTTCAAAGGTATACCGATCACAGTACCGATTTTTTCCATTTTGGTTAAATTACGGGATAAAAATGGGGTGTACAGGCATTTTGAAGTGCTTTCAAAATCTATTCGCCTTTTGCTACATACAAAAAAGAAGTTGTTATGAAATATTTTCCTATTGTTCATTCAACATACAACGACTATAATTTTAACATAAATATTTATTATAAAAAATCAAAATCTTATGCATATTTTTGTGGGTGTAAATTTTGTATACTTTATTTAAAATAATTTAATTTAATCAACTAACAATTAATATCTCCCAAAACAAAACAAATACTACTAATTTAATATATATATATTTATTTTATTACATAAGTAGTTCGTAGTAATGTGTTCCTTTTCATACTTGTATGTACCTAACGTATATTTCACAGAATTAAAAATCCAATAAAATTTTATAATAATATTTGTTACCTACACCAGGAGTATATATTGTTTTATATATTAGGATATATAAAATAATTTAAATGCAAAAAGCACTATCACACTATGATTATTTCAAAATAAATAATTTTTAAACACTGTATTTCTCATAAACTTTAACAAATCCCTTCATATAAATAAAATTAAAACTTTTACTTTCAACATTTTTTTTACATAAATTAATATATTTTTTCGCATCATTTCCTATGGAAAAAAATTATAAATAGTAAATACACTGTTTCAAAGAAAAATGCACATACAAAATGCAGCAAAGCAATAGTTATTTTCAGCTTTTTGTAGAATTGTTTCTTTTTTTTAATATGACATTATTTTTGTTGTACACGCTTAAATTAATACAATAATGTAAATATGCACAAACATTTTAATAATCATACATAAAAATATATTGTATATAATCCATATTAAACCATTTTGCATGCCGAGGTATTCCCACTTATTTTTTTAAGGCGTACACGCTTTTAGGAGTTTTTACGTTATAACGACTATTTTTGAGCTATTTAGTGTGGAATTCAAACCTTAAATCGTATATATTATTTACATTTTTCTAAACATCTAAACCAAGGTTGGCAACCGAAACGAATAACGGTATAGGTATCGGTATTGGTGTCGATTTTTTATTTGTTTCGGTATCGGTATCGGTAACGGTATTTTAATCATATCGGTATCGGTATAACCGATACCAAAACATTAATACCGGTATATACCGGTATTATTGAAAAAATTTACAAAAATATAAAAAAACGTTCTTAATTATGAAAAACTCAATTTTATTAAATTTTTATAAAGGATAACTATAGTTTATGGATATGTTTTTATAATATGAACAAAAAACAATAAGTTATTAAAAATTTCTAAGTGTTTTATTTTTTAAACACAAACATTTTTTTAAATCTATTAGGAACACAAGTTGATTCACTACAAATATTTTATATTTGTGTTGAGATCATATAATAAAATAAAAAAATAAGTTTATAAAAAAAGAAACTGTAAACTCAATTAAAGGTTTAAGAAACCAGTTTATATATTAAATTTTATTTACAAATTTGTAAATTTGTGGACCTTTGTTACTAATGGAACCATAGGACATAATATATATACATATATAAATTTGTCACAAGTTAGAGAATATTTATGAAGTTAAATAATTTAAAAACAATGTTGCCAATGCAAATTAAAGGCTGACAACCGCACTTTGAATTTGTAACACGATTTTCTATTAACAATGAATAAAAAAGTTTAATTGTTTAACAATTTTGGAAATTTTATATTAAAAAAATTTGTATTTTTGCTAAAAACGTGAAAAAAAGCATTTTTTTAAAACCGATTCCATACCGGTACGACACCGGTATTAAGGGAAAAGGTTTTTGAATACCGGTATTTTTTGAAATCAAGAATTTCGGTATTGGTATCGGTATCGGTTGTCAATTTGAAAGGGTTTTGAAACGGATAACGGTATTATAACGGTATCGGTTGCCAACCTTGATCTAAACACATATTTAATCTAAACACGTGATACATTTAAGTTTAATGTTATCAATTAGTGTGAATGACGAGTTTGAAATAGGAGAAGACATTAGCAAAAATTAAAAAAAAACAATAAATAATAATTGAAGAGTGTAAACTAAATTTTCTCTAAATTACAATAAGTGTGGAACAAACCAAAAGTAAAATTTGTTTGAAGTGAAAGAAAAATGTAAAAACAGTCCCATAACTAAAAATTAAAAAATTTTGTTTAGAAAATTCAAGAGTACTAAAATTATAACATTTATTTTATTCATAGCAGAGCCCCCAACTAACATTAACATTATACTTCAATACACCAGATTGAAGGGATTAGTAAATCCCGTTTTTCGGGATATTTTTCTTCTTAAATGCCAGATTTTTCTACACAAGACTAATTGAAATTCGTAAAAATATCTTTTAAAATAAACCCGCTTAAATAATGGTGTTTTAATAAACAATATAAATATTTTAAGAATGCGAAATTCTTGCACATACAAATATAGCTCTTTGAAATCCATTTCAATTGCTACCTAATTACCTATAACTATTTTGGAAGGAATATGAATAATTTAACAAACGGTTTTTTAAAAGTGCTGAGCTATTTTGATAACGATATTTTAGGGTTTACGGTAACTCATTTATTTCGATAAAGTTAATTTATCCCTGTAACCGGCCAAACTGCCTTCAGATGGGGTTTATAAAATTTATCACAAATACACTACATGACCCTGCAGAATCAAATGCATTTTGGTAACTCCATACTATAATTTTCAACTTTTGCTCCGACCCATGGAAAAATCAATATATTTATAGGTGAAAGTAAAGATTAAATATAGTAAAACTGTCTAACCAGTTTTTCTTCAGATCACGTCAGATTTGCCTTTTAAAGGACTTCAAAATACCAAAGTATATTATAATATTTTTTTTTATCAATTGTATCCAAAGTGGGTATTAGATAAGAGAAGTTCAATGAGAATGTGAGTTTTGCAATAAAAGAAGGAAGAAAAAAAATTTTTTTTTTTAATTTACAATAGCCTTGAAATTACATTTTTTTTATCAAATTATACAACTTCAGTTAACATCTATGACATAAATTTGTGTTGGTAAAAAAGCGAAAGTTTTTATTAAAATACAGAGATTCTCGTCTTTTATTTTATACCCATATCAGCATCAATGAATGTGTAAAATTATTAAAAGACCATGTTTTCAAAATATAGTCTTTTAAAAAAACATCTGAAGTGATCAGCAAAACTGGGTACTCAGTTTTACTACATATGGGTCTTCTTCTTTTACGTGTATATTTTTCCATGGGTGAGAATGACCATATCACGGTGTAATAGATGAATTTCTTGCCAACCGAATGATTTAGATTTGAGTTGCCACAAACAAAAATATATTGGTCGCTCCAACCACATTTGGGAATTTTTCATTGGCATTAAAATTTAATTGGTATCACTTGATGTCAATGCCAATGCCAAAAAATTTCATTAAAATTCAATGCCAATGCATTTTCTTCAATTGGCATTGATTAAACCATAGGTATGAAATGTATACCAATGTCTCAAAGTTATCAATTATAATTGAAGAATAAAGCATTGTATACAAAAAAAATTGTTTTGGAAAAAATGGAAATTACGACAAGAATGTAAAATTTCAGAACTATTAACATAAAAATTCCCTATTTTGTGAAGTTGCATCATGTAAATGCTGTTCACACTCTTTGAACACTGGTTAGTCTAAATAAAACAGCCTCTAGTAATTTCGACTTGAAGAAATAGCGAATATTTAGATAATAAATGCGCGAATGTTTATTTTTCTTTCTTAAATTGTGCTTTTATCAAGCTGAAACGTTTGACCTTGTGCTTTGCTTTTTGCTAATGCTTTTTTCATTAATTATAATTGGTTCTTTTAGGCATTGAACAATGCCAATTAAAAAGAATTTCATCGGCACTGGTCAATTTTAATGTCAAAAAATTTCATTGATTTTGCAAAAAAAATTGGTTTTTCCAATGAATCTATTTTATCTGTATCTACGCTGAGAAAATTGTCTGCATGCTGTTAATGAATTTTTACATTAATTCAATGAAGTTTGATCCGTTGAAACTTTTCATTAAATTAGTGTAGTTTTCCATAAAAAATTATGATAAATTTCATTCCATTTACATAATAAAAATTCCATACACCTAATGAAAAAGTTTCATTAAATTTAGTTTCATAAAAATTATGAAGCTTTTTCATTAAATTTAGCACATTTGCACTCACTTTGTGAAGAATACTTCATTAGTTTAGTGAAAAAATCTATTGAAACTTGTCCACGAACATTCTCTCTGTGAGGATCTAAAATAGTACGAACTGTTAATTCCACATTGGGAATTACCTGTTAACAGCAGGGTGGTTACATTGCCTACATAATCTGGGTTAAACAAGATTTAATTGTTTATGCACTGAAAGTATTATCTCCAAGATATTAATGAATTTTTACAATAATTCAATTAAGTTTCGCTGGAAGCGTCTATTGAAAATTTTAATTAAATTAATGTAGTTCTGTATAAAATTTTATCAAAAATTTCGTATTATATTTTAATATTTTCATATGTATATCCAAAAAAAAATAGTTTCATTAAAAACAGTTTCATAAAAATAATGCAGGTTTTTCATAAAATTTAAAATATGAATACAAAAATTTTTCTTTGAGTGGCAATAATCTCGAAACATTTGCGAGATTACCCATAGAAATAAATATAGTAATCGCTACTCTGGGAGAATTATTTTCACTTCAGTAATGAATTTCTTCATAATTTCATTAAAAATTTTCACTGGAACTCGTGCATTGAAACTTTTCATAGAATCTATGAAACAGGTTTCATTAAAGTCAATGTATATGAATAGTTCATAAAATTAATGAAACTCTTCATAAAATGAAGAGATCAATCCGCTAATGAATTAATTGTTCAATCAATGAAGAACTTCATAAAATTCGTAAAGCATTATGATATTAAAAACAACTGCTTTAAACAAATGTTACGAAATTACAGTACTGTTCGTTAATTGTATTCTTAAATAAACGTCATAACAATTATTTTGCATTTTTCTATAGAAAAACAACAGTAATTACAGTTAAAAACAACAACTATTGCGTACTACACAAACAACTGTCATGTAGTAACTGTCAAACATATTTGAGTGTATGGCAAATTCCAACATCATCCTAAACTAGGTTGTGTAGACCAATCCGCATTCCGCATTTTAGTTTTGGAGAAATCTTTATTAGTTCCGGAGATAAGACATGTCAAAATTTGAATTTTAGTTCCAAATATTTCCGCTAGGGGTCGTTGCAAGGGCACAAAATAAAATTGGAAACTATCATTCTTCTGCGAAGTACGAGACAGAGGGGGTCAAAAACAACACGAAACCTCCAAAACTCCGCCACTGGATTATTTTTTTCAAAAAACACGTTTAATAATTTTAGCCAGCTTTTCGGGTCAAATACTCCTCTGTGCAATGAAGTGCAAAAGGAATAAAAAAAAATATTAAACGTTTTATGGTTGCTTAAAACTATTTGAGAAAATATATGAAAATTTGTGAAATGACGAAATTTTATGAAAATATAAGAAAATCAAATACTATAGAACAATTTCATATACATATGTGACAGCGCATAGAGAAAGGGACCTAAGGGTAAAAAAATCAATTTTTTTTTTTTTGGGGACAACATCTGAACATCGATTGAGACCGATCCCATGCTCTCCTGACCTTAGGTCCCTTTCTATCCTTAGGTCACTTTCTATTTTGCGCGTCACATATATATAAAGAAGATTTTCATTAAATTTATGAAGAGGTAATTTGTGAAACACAATGAATTTTTTTATGAAAAGTGGACATTTAGTAGACATTTAGAAAAATATTTTCAGAATCTAAATATATTAAAAAAAAATTTTTTCCATTTCTTGTCAGCGGAAATAAATTTGAATACATACATATACATTAGAGCGTACCACCTTACAGGCAAAAAGAAAGAAGTGCGCCGTACACCCTCCAATATAAAGTATTTTTGCAAGGAGGTTTCAAAAAAAAAATTTTTTTTTTTTTTGCCGAATGTAGGGGTCGCCATTTTACATTTTTCGTTATATCTTTGGCATTTACAGTCGGATCTTAAAGTATGATACATCGATGTTTTTCTCTCGATGAGGCCAGTCTTTTGTGCTAAGGGCCATTGACCTCAAGTATCCCGTTCAAGTAGTTACCCACCAGACCTCAGTTGCTGCCACCCTAATGTACCACCCTAATGTCAGAAAATTAAAGCTCGCAAAAAATCATTACACTTTTGCTAAGGAAGTTTTTTCGATAAACCCAGTAGAAATTTTTTTTATATATCGGTTGCTGAACGTAGGGGTCGCCTTTAAAAAAATTTTTTATTGGATTTTTCCTTTATAACAAAATACTGGTCTCCTCGAGGCAAAAAAAACGCTGTATCACACTTTAAAATCCGATTTTAAATGCCAAAGCTATAACGAAAAATTAAAAAAGGCGACCCCTATGTTCGGCAAAAAAAAAATAAAATTTTTTTTTTTTGAAATCGCCTTCCAAAAATACTTTATATTGGAGGGTGTACGGCGAACTTTTTTTTTGGAGATACGGTCTAATATACATCCCTACAATAAAAAAAAAACAGCTTTTGTAGATGAAGGTTTAAAATCTCAATATTTTAAACTTTTAAGATAAACTCTGTAATAATAAGAACACTTAAACTAATTTTGATTTAACTTTTAATTAACAATTTTATTAAGTACTAAATCAAATTACATATTTATTTATTGAAATATTTTATTAAACACACATATATTAAGATTTATCATTTAATAATATGTACACTTTTTGTTTTTATAAAAACTATTCGCAGCATGTTAGCAATTATTTTACATAAAAATATATTATTTATTTTTTATGTATTAATTTTACTTTCTGCCCATCTGAGAAATGCATATAATAACTATATTAATTTGTTTTTCTTAAATACTTTTAATTCATATATAACAAATTCTATGAAATAAACTTAATATTTGCTTTATTTACTTTCATAACATAACAGGCATTTTGTTTGCATTAAATTTTTAAAAATAATATGGAAATTACATTGCAAAACAATTTATACTACCGTTCAACTTTATGCATTAGAAGTTTGCTTAATAGAATTAATTACAAAAAAAAAAAGAATTGATTGACTGACACTTAAAATATTGGCATTTTCTTTTTGTTATTTGTAAATATAATGAACACTGCTAATGAAACACAAACATCGTTACTCTTTGATTTTATTTAACAAATATTGAAAATAAATTTACTAAATATTTACAAGTGTTGACACTTGTTGTAATTTATTGAATGCTTTATTACAATATATTTTTATATAAAACTTCACTCTAATCATCTATACGGACTGCTCTATATAAATGCTTGCCTTAAAAAAACTATACTTGTACCTACTACATTATTGTGTGTCATATCATGTGGTCACTTTTATTAATGCAACTACTTTTTTAAATTACTTACATACTAGTATTACATATTTAAATATTTAGTACATACATACCATACATATCTAGTTGAAAATATATAGTACATAGGTCATTAAATGTTTTTATATTTATTCATCAAAAGTACACAAAACAAATGTAGCTGTCTGTAGTTTTAATGTTTTTTTTTATTTTTTTTTTTTTTTATTTTTTGTGAAAAATTGGAAGATATATAAACAAAGAATGTACCTGAAGTGAGCTTAGTAAGTATGAAGGTTACACCTTATTCCCAAATGGTTATAATTTTTGTAAACTTCCAAAAATATTAACAAAAAATTTATCACACTATCTGATTAGTATTTAGTCTGTAAACACTTGGATAGGAGTGGCTAAACTTTTTTATTTGAGAAAAAAAGCTCGGAATTGCTAAAAAAAAACCCCCCATAACTTAAAATTCTGAAAATATATATTAAAATTAATTAATACGTAGATATGTTTTCATAAAAAATGCATGAAATTCGTAGGGTCACACTATATTTAGGGAAGTTGAATTAAGGGAAATACCGATACTATGAAGATACATTGCATATATAGCTTTAGTAAACTTTCATAAAGTACCATCTCTATTCATTTGGTTAATTTTTAATCGAAAATCATTATAGCAAAACACTGGTACCCTCGAGGTAAAAAAATTGATATATCACACTTTAAAATCTCACTTTAAATGCCGAAGCTATAGCGAAAAATTAAAAAAGCGACCCCAAAGTTCGGCAAAAAATTTTTTTTTTCAAAATTGCCTTGCAAAAATACTTCGTATTGGAGGGTGTTCCGCGAACTTTTTTTTGCGGTACGGTCTAATGTACATCATAATGATCCTTGTGGTCTAGTCTTCCAAAAAATGCTTTGCTTTTTAAATTTTTGGTAAATAAATAAGTGCACATATTTTCTTAAGTCTAATATGTGCACTTTTCTAATTTCTCAAAACTTGAGCCAACTTAAGTTGACTATCGGAACAAACTTTACAAAAAATAACTTTTAGTTTTGCTCGAAAAAATAAAAGTAAAAAAATAACTTTTTAAATCTGACTTTTATGATAAAAGTCATAACCGGTACAGTCCCTGAAAATAACAATTAAAAAATAACAATATATATATTAAATTCGCAAATCTGGAGAAAATTTTAAAATTACAGTAATTTAAATATGGGTGCAGTTTAATTCGGCGAAAAATTAAGCCAAATTTTGAACAAACTTTACAAACGGTAAGTCAATTGGGGTTACAGCTTTAAGCTTTAACCGCAACTGACTTACGTTTTGTAAAGTTTGTTCCGATAGTCAACTAAAGTTGGCTCAAATATTGAGAAATTAGAAAAGTGCACATATTTGACTTAAGAAATTATGTGCACTTATTAATTTACCAAATTATTATTGGTTTAAATATTTTTAGTGTAATTTTAAATTTGTTTACTTTTTGTTTTTATTTGTTTGTCTCTTTGTTTTTTTATTTAAATGTTTTTGTTGAATTAAGTTGCGTACGATAAGTTTCGATTGTGATTTAAAATAACTTAATAGAGATGGAACTTTACGAAAGTTAAGCGAAATATGGTTGTTTCAATGCATTTAATTCAGCTTCGCTAAATATAGTTCAATCTTTAGTTTTTTATATCCATTTTTACTAAGGAGTCTGTTTTCATTTTTGTGTAAAGCTTTTTTTCTGTGGTCTGAAACTTTTTCTCATTAAAACTCAATCGGTTAATCGTTATTTCATTATTTTTGATAATAATTTTTCGAATATTTTAAAATGTCCAAATATCGAATAATTTAGTACGATTAATCGAAAATCACAAGAAAAAAGCATTTTTTTGTTTTATTATTCGAATTATTCATTATTAGAAATTTGTACTTTTCAAATGTGCCTTAATTTACCTACCCGAATTTTATTTTTACCTAAGGAAAACATCAGGGGGAAACTTTTTATAAATTTTAGAAATTATATGTTAGGCTTACAAACTCAATGAGAATTTCATGTTTTCAATGAGAATTTTTTATTTTTTAAATAACAAAGCGAAAAACAAAAACTACAAAAAACGGTCACAATTTGCTTTGTCATCTTCCAAAATACTCCACTGTTATTTTGTTAGGCCAGGTAATGTAGTGACATTTATTTATGTAACCAATTTTTAAATTATTTTTTAGGACTTTATAAATGTTTATATTAAACGAAAGCATTAATAGGTATTACTTAATGTTATAATGATTGTTTAGTGAGCATATGGTTAGACTTTATAAAGAGCGAATTAATTAATTTTCAATACACTATTCCGTTTTTAACCCAGTACTTTTAAATTGCTATATTTTTTTTAATGGATAAATTTAATTCAATGATTGAAAAACAATAAAATTATTTGATAATTATTTGACTGCAATCGTGAATAAAGAGATTGTCGAGAAATTTTATCCAATTTCTTTCATACAAAATTTGTTTCATAAGCCTCCTATCCCCAGGAAAATTTTCTGTTCCAAAGAATCGGTTGTAGAATAGCTACTTTTCTTTTACAACCCCTTCTACTGTCGGTTCTAACACCGCTTATTTTTGTTTGTCCCAAAAGCAACCACTTCTAAAGCTCTAAAGTGGAACCGGTTGCCCTAGAATCAGTTCTGGAACTGACTCTACGTCACTCACACCTTCCATATAGGATCCCAGGAACTGTTTCCAGAATCAGTTCCATGGAATCAGTTGCAGTGGAACCAGTTGTAGAATAGGTGTGGTTGGCTACCGATTCTAAAAAATTTTCGTGGGTAACTTTAGAGAGTATTTATTAATTTAGACATAAAAATATAAGAAATACTAAACTTTTAAATCTTTGATTGATAGTTGAACAGAGAAAACTAGACTTTATTCCCGTGCTAAAAATTAGTTCGTCAATTGTATAAATTTATGAAAATCTGACCGATCGGAACATGGAATTTCCAAAGATACACTTAAAATAATATGTCAGTAAAAAAATTTGACTAGTTTTTAACAACTTTTTTGTTGAAACACGGATTTAAACAAATATTTTAGTTATTTTTATTTAACAAAATACTCAAAGTCCTCAGTGCTTTAACTAATTTTGTGTGTTAATTTTGAAAACTATTTACAACACATTTTTAAGACCCAATTTTTTAAATTTGATATAATCTAATGTAAAAATATAGTATTTTAAGATTTCCGCTATTACCAGTTAGATGGCCGAAGTTTTAAATATGGGGGCTATTTCTTACCCTCCCGATTTTTTCAAATGGCCTATATCTCGAGAACTAGGAGTGAAAGAGCTAAATGGACGAAAATTTCAACAACCCTAACTATTAGATACCCTTGTGAAAAGCTTATCTCTATACTAAAATAGAACTTGGTAGGGATTTGGAACCTCGCGAATTTTCAATAAAAATGTTCATTTCATAGAGCAAAACGGACAATATATTTATTTTTTTTATTATTCGAGTTATGCATTATTGGAAATTTGTACTTTTTGAATGTGCTTAAATCCCATAATATATATAAAAAAAATTTTAAAATAACTTAGTATAGGCGCACTCACAAAAATTTGTCGGTGGAATCTACTGAAAATGACAGTCAAAACAAAGGTTTTAGTATTTACCTTTAAAACAACTAAAACTTTTGTTATTTTTAACTGTTGAAAAATAACTAACAAATGCATTAGAAATAACTATCAATTTCGTAAAATTAACTGAAAAATTTTACTACAAAAATTTCAAAACAACTGACAAAATCGGAAAAACTACTGTTTTTACAGTCACTTCTTTTTGTTTATAAAAGTATATTTTAATAAGAAAAATATGTGGTATTACTATTACAGCCTATTTAAAATTTGAAATAAAAATTCCAAACCATTCTCAAGTTATTATGCTTTTAAGCATTGGAGATACAACACAAGTTTCTGATTTTTATTTGCAAACTAGAAATATATCAATTTTAACAAATATAAACTAAATAATAATTTTTAAAATTCAAAAAAATTCAAAGAAATTTTTAATTTTTTAAATAACTAACAAAAACTACTGTTTACTATAAAACTACTGTTTTGGTAGTTGTTTATTATGATATTAAAAATAACTGATTTAAACAACAGTTACCAAATTATAGTACTTTTCGTTAGTTGTTTTCTTAAATAACCGTCATAAAAGTTGTTTTCCTTTTTTCTATAGAAAAACAACTCTAATTACTGTTGAAAACAACAACTACACAAACAACTGTCATGTGGTAACTGTCAAACTTTTTTGAGTGCGTGTACCTATCTGAATTTTATTTTTGCTTTTATAAAACTGCGTAAATTCGATTACAGTTAAAAATGGAAATGCAAACTATACTTCGGAGTGTCCTTACATACCCTTAGATGATATGGACTAGGCCCGGGAAGGGTCCCGAGACCCCAACTTAAAACAAATTTTATGAGTCAGTATAATTGTAAATAAAACTGTAGTTTTACTAACTTCTTACTTTAAACAAAAAATATTTTAAAATCAACAAATTTTATTTTAAGTCAAAAAACAGGAAAGTAACAAATTTTTTTGTTCAGCCAACAGTCATATTATTTTGAGTGTACAATATCGAAAGTATGCTAAAATATATTCCGTTTTCATCCAAAACATAGCTAGTTCTTATTAAATAAGAAACACAAATTTTATCCGTTTTGCTCTATCTTGCTTAGTTTTAGAGATATGGACCATTTTATGAAGAGGAAAACTTTTATTAAAAAATTTCCGAGGTTTCCAGGGGATTATTAAATCGTTAGGAGTAGTAGAAATTTTTGTCAATTTTGCTCTATCTCTCTTAGTTTTCGAGATATGGGACATTTTAAAAAACCTGTGAAACACTGGTGGTGCAATCCATACATGGGACTAATTAATTAGGTGGACTAATTAATTGATGATTTCATTACCATTGCATTGATATCAATTGTAATGAAATTATTTTCATTACCATTTTTTTAATTAATGGTAATGGTTCTAAAATTTAATTTCATTGATTAATGACAATGATTTTAAATTTCATTACCATTGATAATGAATAAATTAAAAAAAATAATTGCCACGAAAACGTAAAAATGGAGTAAAACTCGCTGAAATCGAAGATGGAAAATGCTCATTCACACATTCGAATGTGGCCACATGTGGGGCACAAGTGCCCAAATATATAAACAAAAAGTACCATAAAAAGGAGTACAATTTTTCAAAAAAAAGGAAAATTTTAAAAAAAAAAGGAAATTTTTGAAAAATATTGCAATTTTTCAAAAAAGTATAATTTTTGAAAAAATTGCAATTTTTTAAAAAAAAGTACAATTTTTCATAAAAGTACAATTTTTAAAAACAATTGCAATTTTTCAAAAAAAAAGTACAATTTTTGAAAAAAATTGCAATTTTTCAAAAAAAGTACAATTTTTCCTATTTAAAATTTTTAAAAGAAGTACAATTTTTCAAAAAAAATTAAAATTTTCAAAAAAAAGTAAAATTTTTAATAAAAAAGGATTATTTTGCAAAAAAAAGTATAATTTTTAAAAAAAAAGTAAAATTTTTCAAAAAATTTTCATTGTTAAAAAAAAATATTTTTCAAAAAGGTAAAATTTTTCAAATAAGTACAATTTTTCAAATAAAAAGGAAATTAAAAAAAAAAATAAACGCCCTTTTCCTTCTTTCAAAATCTAGCTGAGTTAGGTAAAAGGGGTTTTATGGGAGTATCTCTATCTCGAAAACTAAGCGAGATAGAGCAAAACGGTTAAAATTTTTGCTCTATGGGTGTTAATACACCCATAAAACGCCTTTAGTGAAAAAAATTTTACCTAACTCAGCTAGATTTTAAAAATGCAAATATCTCATAAACTACTAATGCTAGAAGGAAAAGGACGTTTATTTGGGTTTTCACCTATATCTCGAAAACTAAGCGAGATAGAGCAAAACGGTTAAAATTTTTGGCCTACGGGTGTTAACACACCCATAAAACCTTTTTAGTGAAAAAAAATTTTACCTAACTCACCTAGATTTTAAAAATGCATATCTACTAATGCTAGAAGGAAAAGGACGTTTATTTGGGTTTTCGCCTATATATCGAAAACTAAGGGAGATAGAGCAAAACGGTTGTACTTTTTTAAAAAGGTCCCTTTTTTTAAATTTTACTTTTTTTGAAAAATTTAATTTTTTTTGAAAAATTTAATTTTTTTTGAAAAATTTAAATTTTTTGGAAAAATTTTAATTTTTTTGGTAATTTTTTCCAAAAATTGTACTTTTTTTGTAAAATTTCACCTTTTCCCAAAAATGTTACTTTTTTTGTTTAAAAATTGTGCTTTTTCATAAATGGTACCTTTTTTGAAAATTTTTTTAAATGCGCTACATGTGGCCACATTTGCCACATGTGCCATAACCCGTTGTTCTTTTTCATTTGTCTGAATATTTTTGTAAACAAATGGTTTTTAATCAATTGTAATTAGATTTTTTATACATTAGTGTAATTTCATTACCATTAGTAACAGAGACCCAAAATAACTGTTATATTTCTAAAAAAGTCACCACCCAAATTTATTTAATTATAATATTTCTATAATGCACTATATTTTATAAATCATATTGCACAAAAAAATCACAAAGTTTGGCAAAGATTTTAATTTTTTCAATTTTTATATTTTACTCTATAAATTTCTGTTGTTTTTTTGATTTTTATTTTATAGCTTTTTATAAAAGTTACAGAATGATTTTTTTGAAAAAATTAAGCAATAACTTTTTTATTTGATAATAAAATAAAAATTAAAAATTGACCTAAATTGAATACCGGAAGTTGCTGGAATATACATATTTACTCACTTTAAATCACAGTTCAATCTTTTATTAACACTAGTTGACATCATCAGGATATTATAATTGTTGAAGCCATTGGTTCTATGGCTTTTGATTTATATTCTTAACTGTTATTTTTTGATAAAGAAAAAAAAATCACAAAATAACTTTTATTATTTTTGAAAAAATAAAAATTATGTTTGGATAGTTTTTGTTTGAATTAAAAATAAAAATCAAACAGAGGAAATAAACAGAAAATTAAAAATACTCAAACAAGAAATAATTGTAAAACAATAAGTTTTTTGAATAAAAGTTATAACTGTTACGTCCCTGATTAGTAATGATTTTTCTATTGAAAAATATTTGATTACCATTAAATGGTAATGAAATTTTTTTCATTGTCATTAGTATGAACTAGGGATGCCAATCGGGATTGATATTTGAAAATCCCGGGACTCGAGATTTTGTATGAAATCGGGATCCCGGGATTTTCGGGACTACGGGATTTTTCGGGATCCCGGGATTTTGGGATTTTTCGGGATTTAAATTTTCCTTTATTTGTAAAAATTTTTATGTTATGTAACTAATTTTTTTTATAGAATAAAGCGTTTTATAATTATTTAATAGTTGTTAATTAATAATGTGGTACATTTTATGAATATTGAAACATCTCAGTCAGAAATTGATAGTGGTACAAAAAATCAAGTACTTGCATACCATTGGGTAACCGCGATGTTAAAAATAAATGACTGACAGAACACTCATTTGGGATGCTTTGCCAGCGTTTGCAAAAATAGTTTTGCCAGTATTTGTTTTACAAAACATCACGGCAGGGCAAAAAAAAGATACATATGAACTTTTTTTAAATTTTATTTTGGAAAATATAATTCCAAACCACGTATTTATTGGTTTTGGCAGCGTTTTGCTAAAGTTAAAAATTTTGTTTCTCCAGTACTTTTCCGGCGCTTTTTTAACTGCCGGTCCATTTGTCTATTGACGTTATCATATTGGAAATGGGAAAGCAATTTTTGTCAGTACTTGTACCACCTGTTGAAATACCTTGCCATCGCTTTCCCGTTTGTATTTTTCTGGCTGGGATAATATATGAAGGCCTGTAGTGTACTTAATACACTTGCGCCCAGTATTTTGTAAGCAGATTTTAAAACAGATTCGTTGCGATAACCTTGCTCACTAAATCGTGTAATTAGAGCAACAAAGTTATTTGGTTATCGTTATCAAATGTTTTCATGGAAGAATTCAAACTTACAGTCCCAGCCAAAACTTACAGTCCCAGTTTCAGAAATCGAATTTCGCTTGGAAGAATAAATCGGTAAAATAACAAACAAACTTGATTTTTCGCAAAAACTTAATATTGTTTACCGAAATTTCAAATTTTTATGCAAAGTCTTTGCATAGTTTACTCGAATAATCTACTTAATTTATAATTTTACCAATATATTGGCATCAATTTCTTGTCAATATGAGAAAATTCAAGAAAAAGCGTAGGTAATCTAAAATTGCTCACTTTGTTTATATTAATATTAAAAAATAAGAAAATCCCGGGATTTTTGAGAAATATTCCCGGTATTCGGGATTTTGCCAATCCCGGAAATCCCGGGATTTCGGGATTCGGGATTTCCCGTTTGGCATCCCTAGTATGAACTAATGGTAATGAAATTTCAATGGTAATGAAAAATTCCCATGTATGGTGCAATCTACTGGAAATTTCATATTTTGCCAAAAAAATTGTGTAAAATTTAACGAATTGGTCCTTAAGAATTAGTTATAAATATCGTAGTTGGATTTTTAGTCCAGTGTTAAATGAAGATAACTAAAATCTTGGTTTAAATCAGTTTTTCAACTAAAAATTTGTTTAAAATTAGTCAAATCAATAATGGCCTTGCAACTCTCTCAATATTTTTTATTTGAAAAAATATTAGGCGGCTTGGAACAGGAACGAACTCCCCAGGAAAATTTTTTACAATCGGTTGCCAATCAGACCAATTCTTCAACTGGTTCCACTGCAACCGATTCCATGGAAGTGGTTCCGGAACCAGTTCCAGGGATCCCATATGGAAGGTATGACGGTCGTAGCATGAATTCTAGAACTAGTTCCAGAACCGATTCTAGGGCAACCGGTTCCACTTTGGAGCTATAGAAGTGGTTGCTTTTGGAACAATTTCAAACAAAAATAATCGGTGTTAGAATTGACAGTAGAAGGGGTTGTAGAGGAAAAGCAGCTATTGTGCAACCGATTCTTTGGAACAGAAAATTTTCCTGGGTCCGACTGGTTAATCAGGGATGGAAAAGACTCACTTAATCGGGCTCTTATACCAAAAAATGTTAGATCGCTCTTACACATTTAAAAATGTAAGTAACTAAAAAATAGCTTCCTCTTTGGCTCGTTAAAAAACATAAAAATTAAATATTTAGATATTAGCAAATATTAGCACAAATTGCAAAAAAAAACATTTGCAAAAAGCGAAATTTTTGCAACAATATATTCGCTTGAAGAATGTCGATCGCTTATTGCCTCTTTTAATTTATTTTCTGTACCATAAAGACTTTTTCGAATTCCGCCGTTATTTTGCTATTTTTAAGTGCGGTTTTTTTAAATATATAACCTAGGGATTAAATTTTTGTACCATAAAGACTTTTTTCAAATTCAGCTATTATTTTTCAATTCTTTACGTGCGTTTTTTTTTTAATTTATAATCTAGGGGCTATAATACACATTTCAGACAACAAATTTTGGTGGCTAGTTGCAAAAAAAAATCGCGAAAAATAAAATTTGCAAAAATTTTCGTTTTCAATATATTTGTTTGCAGAATCTAAATCGCTGATTAAGTTTTTTAATTAATTTTTTGTACCACTTTTTACTTTTTTCACTTTCCGCGATTATTTTGCAATTTTTTAAGTGTGTTTTTTTTTAATTTATAATCTGGGGTCTATAGTACCAATTTTATACACAAAAGTTTGGTGCTTAGTTTGCAAAAAAAAAAATAAATAAATCGCGAAAAAAATATTTGCAAAAAGGAAAATTTTTGCGTCATTGTATTCATTTGCAGATTGTTAATCGCTGATTGAGTTTTTTAATTATTTTTTTCACACAAAGTCTTTTTTCGCGTTCCTCCATTATTTTTAAGTGCGGTTTTTTAAATTTATAATCTGCGGAGTATAATGCCCATTTCATAAAACAAAGTTTGGTGGTTAGTTGCAAAAAAAGAAAATGTTGGCATCGTTTGCAGAATGTAAATCTTTTAATTAATTTTTTGAACCCCAAAGCCTTTTTTCGCATTCCGATATTATTTTGCAATTTTTTACGTATGGTTTTTTAAAATTCATAATCTAGGGCTATAATACTGTTGGAATAGTATAATTCCATAGTATAGTTCCATTCTTGATTTTTATAACTAAATTATTATTTTCCATCCCTGGTTACAATCGATGTTTTGAGTCATACAAAGAGCGCATATAATGACCCTGCAAACATATAAAAGATACCTCCCAAGAAGATATTAAAGCGATATCTTCTATCAGATATTGTTTTTGAGGCTTAAATTTAATAATGAAAAAATTAAATCGTTTTTTTATTGTACCGGGAGTTTATTTACCGATATCCCTTTTATCTTCCATATGAGTTATTGCTTTCATATTGCCTGGAAGTATTGTTTTAGTGTAACAGTTGTTTCCGACGGAGGAAACTTCCGGAATACGAAATTGATATTGCCGGCAATAAATGTTTTCTTCCCGGCGATATGTTTGGAGAATCTTCTTCGTATTGCCATGTTTGCTGGGTGATATTGGTTTGAGTATGTTCCTGTTCCAATGCACATAATAGAACAAATGCTTTCTCAGTGATAGAGAGTCCCCCAATCTCTTTATTATGTATACTCTTTGGTCAAATCGATTTGAAACCCATTTTAGAGATTTTTCTACTGACGTATTATTTTAAGTATGTATATAAGTTAAGGAGAAGCAATCATTATCGCACCAGAAATCTTACAAAACAAGTACGATTGTAATAATACGAAATCCCATAACACACGACTAAAAACAACTTTACGCTTATAAAAATTAAAAGGGTGAATAAGAAGACGAAAAGAATCTCAAAATTGTGAGAAAAAATAAGAAAAATATCGTCAATAAAAAGAATTTTAAAAAATTAATAATATGTGAAATATATGCAATTTAAAATTCTCCTTCCATATCCCGTAGACCACCTCTGTGGGGTCCAGGGAATCTTGAGTTTGTGATGAGTTTTGTAACTACCAAAAATAATAAAAAGAAAGTATTTTTTCCACAATACTCATTAAAAAAAAATTTTTTTTTTCAAGTTTTAGTGGTCATTTTATAAAACGCAACGCGTTACATTGATTTATCTGCACACAAGTAAAAATAGTTTGTGAATACAATTATACACTCACAATATATTTTCCATAACCGATTGAGGTTTATTTAAAAATTAATAGGTAAAGTTTGTTTTTAATTGAAGAATCAATTCAAATATATTGAAACATATTGTTTAACTTTTTTTATCAATCAATAAAAAACAAACTATAAAAAAAATTGTATCGTCTGTAGGAGTTGTTATTTTCAGTCAAATAATTACAAGAAATTCTTTACTCATACACACAAACATAGCCAATTCAAATATGAACGTGTGTGTTTATGTATGGTGTAGTGTTTTGAAAATTAAACAAAAAAAAACTTTCAAATATGAAAAAACAAACCACAAAATCGTTTTTTATACGTTTTGTCAGTTAAAAATTGATGATTGTTTTAATAGACTTTTCAATTATTTTGATTTCTTTTATGGATTGTTTAAACAATAGCCACTTTTTCTAATCACTTGGATTTCATAAATCCAAAAAGTATTTCTAAAAGTGCTCAACAGATGGGGTTAGATTCTCCCTATTTTAAAAAGAATTTTCTTTCCGACACTTCTTTCACCCAAATTTTTAATACCGAATTCGATGATGAAGGATTTTACTTTAACTTTTAAGTTTTAATTATATTTTATATAAAACAGCGATAGACAGTCTGCCTTTTCAGTTTTATCACTTCAATTTATATTTTAACACAATTGAAAAATTCCATTACAATATTTAATATTCACTAATTAGATTTAATTAAATTACTTACAGTAGAGTGAAAAATTGCCATTTCTATTTCTCCATGTCCAAAATGGAAAATATGTATTTTGTGAGGTGTAGTTTTTTTTCTGAACATATTTGAAAAAAAAATTTTTTTATAAAAACCTTTAATTTGTTAGATTTTCAATTTTTTTGGTTTCTCTTTTAATTTTCATTCGTATTTTTTTCTGACATTAAATTAATAGGCTGTTTCATATATTTGTGCTTTTATTGTGGATTTATTAAATCCAGCTTTTTTGGGTTTAATAAATCCCATTTTTGTATGAAAAATTCTAAATCCAGGTGATTCAAAAAAACCCTAAATGTTTGAAAATAAATAGCAAAATGGTTTGAATATAATGAAAGATCAGTAGTCCTTTTTTTAATTGTGTTTTGTTTTCAATTAATTTAATATGTATTTTAGGTTGTTTATTAGGATAAAATATTCTGAGTGTACTTTTAATTGAAATTGCGCCTACAATTGACTTGTAAATACAAAAAGTATGTTTGTTACTTGATAGTTGAATTTATTTCAATTAGAAAGCCAACAAAGGCATTTGTTGAAATTCAAATCAAATTTTAACAAACGATGTTGCCATATCAAAAAACTAATTTGTTGAAATTCAAGGCAATTAATAATCAAATTTGTTGATTTTAGTTTTTTTTATTAAAAAGCACCCGTTGAATAAAAAATACATATTTTTTTTAAATCATATTTTTATTTGATAAAGAGTGCGCCACTAAAAAATGTAACAGAGAAGTTTTTTTCGATTTTTGTCATCTTCGTACTTCTTAGCATTTCTGTTCGGAACTTTCTAAACTGTAGATGTGTTAAGCCCAAAGTCAGCTTCTCTCAGTTGATATAGTTGGCGATATTCCATTGATTGTTGCAAAATATACTTTGATATACTCGTAAACATCATTAAATATAAGAATATTTCTTCCACCGGAACTCTTCGCACAAAAGCTGCCGAACATTGTACGCACCATGCCACTTCGCGGCCAGAAAAGTATGAATACGCCCTCAATAGCTTCTTCAATTTTTTGGCATTCCAGCCTTTCTTTCAATGATTAGTTCCTTTGCTTGTTGAAATTTTAAACCACTCTGGAAACACATTGCCTGGTCACGCGACTTAGAAAGTGATTCCGAATCTATCGGTGATATAAGGAGGTAATACAGACATTATTTTTGGTAATTTAAAAATTAATATCTGTTCCACAGAGTTGTAAAGGGTATAGAAATATTTATTTTCTTGTACAAAAGTCTTTGTGACAAAAACATGAAATAATAAAGTTTGCGGTTGAAATAATTCAGTTGTTTTTATGAAAGTTGTTTATTTAGTTGAAAACAGTTTAGAATACAAATACTGGTTAGGATTCTTTAAAACACATTTAGAAAACCCCATCTATTTTAGTATTTTATACTACTATTTTTTAATAAGATTGTGTGATTTATACTTAAACCAATTTAAATAATAATAAAAAATTTCAGTTAATCTAACGAAACTAAAAACTTTAAAAAAGTTCTTGGTGGTTTAATTTTTATAAAAGGAAGATTACAAAAACTATTTCTAATAACACTAAAAAACACAATTTTTGTTTATCTATATATTTTCTATTTCACTTTATTAATTAATATCGTATGTAAATATTTCAAATCAAGTGCCTTAAAATTATTTTATTTAATTATTTAACAATTATTTTTATTTTAGACTTTTCGAAAAAAAATAATCTCAAAAAGCTGAAAAATTTTTAAATTTTTCTTTGTTTAAACAAACAAAATAAAAGTTACGAAAAAATAACAGGAATACAATGATTTTTTTATTTAGAATTTATAATAAATACACACACACACATTCATACTTAAGCCTGCAATTATCTTAGTAGTAGTTGGAATCCCTTTAGAAAACTAAATTAAAATGTGAAATTATGAATAACATGTTAAAACAAAGGTATGTAGTTCAACATATTTTAATTCATGTTAATTGATTTAAATAGTATTTGTACTTTAATTTAAAAGAATTTTATACTAAAACAATAAAATATTTCAACATTTCAATATTCATTCAACAGTGAACAAAGCGTATGAGCGTTTGTTTAAATTAATAACACTCATACGCCACCCATATAAAATATAAAAACGAAATATTCTTGAAGTGATATTCAGCTAATATTTTAAATATAAAAAATAATGCGTTGACAACTCTATAATTGTTACCTGCTTTAAGTGGCATGTCCTTTAAAGTGCCACATTCTAAAAGCGCCGGAGAATTTAAGCAACAATTTAGATAATTTTAATTAATCCTTAGGAAAATCTTAGATAAAATATGGTGATTCCATCATTTTAAGAATATCCTAGAAAATTATAAATATTTTTGTTTTTTTAATTAATTCCTGTAGGCGACAGCCAACTTCAAAAATGTTCATTGGCTCTGAGATTTCTTAACCCAGCAAGCATAGTAATACGAAAAATATTTGACAATAATGTCGCCTGGAAGAAAACATTTATTGCCGGCAATAACGCGGATAAATCCGCAATATTTTAAAATATTTGTTATTGACAAATTTACGCGGGGAAGATAGATCGGCGACATTTTCAAACATTCAATCTGCGACACTTTAAAACATTTATTAGGACGATAAAACGAAGATAGACACTAGTACATCATGGTCTCACACTAAGAAGCACTGTCGAAGCCCTATATGCAAACGTTTGCCAACATTTTGCAAGCACTGGTAAAACGCTTGAAAAGGATGTTTACCCAGCACTTGTTTTAGGAAATTCTGTTTTTGATTAATAAGCACTGGCGAAGTACTTGATTCAGACATTTTGCAAAAACTAAACTAAATTGAAATATATATGTAAGGACTACTGAAAAATATCTTAATTCCACTTAAGAAAATTTGTTTCAGTCTTGACCTGACGTTTTTACACCTTAGAAATCAAAAGATGTGAGACTATTCCAGCCATTTTATTTAAAACTTTTAAATATTTTCACTTGAGAAAAGAACCTATTTTATTATTCAAATCATTTTTTATCACCAAAAACAGTCAGAAAAATACAAACGGGAAAGCGATGGCAAAGCAATTTAACAGGTGGTACAAGTACTGTCAAAAAGTGCTTTCCAATTCCCAAAATGATAACATCATTAGACAAAATGACCGGCTGTTCAAAAAGCGACGGAAAAGCACTGGAGAAACAAAATTTTTGAACGTTGGCAAAAGGCTGGCAAAACCAATAAATAGGTGGACTGGAAATATATTTTCCAAAATAAAATTTAAAAAAAGTTCATATGTATTTTTGTGGTCCTGTCGTGATTTGAACCCAGGCCGACGATTGCTCTACCCACTGAACTAACGAGACATATAATATTTGATAGCATAAATGAGTAATAATCGCTGGACAACTACTGGCTGTGCGAAAAACGTAGCACTGGAACTAATATGCCAGCGTTGGGAGAGAAAAAAAAGTTGGTCTTAAAGGAGCTTTTCCACAAACAAAAAAATTGATTTTATAGAACAAAAAAAATTTTAAATTAAAAAAAATCAAAAAAAATTGTTTGCTTGCAACCGGATTTGAACTCAGAACCTCCTGACTACAAACCTTTTTTAACGAAGCATCAGCATTTTTATAAAATCATTGCTCTACCAGTGAATTGGTTTTTGTACCACTGCAGTGGTGCACTGGTAGCATTGGCTAAGTAGCACTGGATAACCATTGGTTGCAAACCTTGGCATATTACTCTTAGACCATTCTTTGCCAGTGGTTTTTTTTTATAAACCACCGAAATTTTTGTAAAACAAATGCTGGAAAAACGCTTTTTGCAAGCGCTGGCAAAGCGTCCCAAATAAGTGCTCTACCAGTCATTTATTTTCAACACCATGGTTACCCAGTGGTATGGCAGTGCTTGATTTTTTGTACCACTGGCGATTTCTGATTGGGTTGTCACCAATACTCAAACCTCCCATTTCCATGTTTTGCCAGTGCTGGTCCCTTCATATTATTCTAACTGGGTATTTACCAAAAATAAGATGCTTTAAAAAGATAATTTTAAAACGCTGGCACGACTATTTGCGACCCGAAAATTCATTTTGATTTTCTATATCTTACACTAATAGGAAAAAGTCTGTAAACTTCTTAGTTAAAACTACCAAAAATTAGTTAAAAATTACCTTGCAGAAAAAAACTGCAAAAATTAGCAGATTATTTTTGCTAAATATTAGTAAGATAGGAACAGAAAAAAAATATAAAATTTCTACAACTAGAAAAGCCTTTGGCTGACTTCAAATTTTTTTAAATATTCGTGATAAACAGCCTAAAATTAATTAGAAATAATGTAATACACAAAATAATTAAACATAAATTTTAAAAAAAATTTATGAAAATCCGAATAATGTATTCAAAATCACCATATACTTTTGAAATCAATTGTAAAAATTTTGGATGGTGGACATCTCGAAATTCAACATTTCGGAAAAAAGCTGGCACCCTAATATAGTTATGTATGTGTAGTCGTCATACGCTACGTATGAGTGTTATTAAAAACTAATAAATACAAAAAATGCGCTTAAAAAAAAGTTCATAAAAAATAATAAAATAACTTCAAGACCCAACACATTTTAATCTATATATCCCCTCTATAAATATTTGTATCTATTTGATAAACAAAAGTAGATTATCCCTTTATTTTTTATTTTTACATTATATTTTAAGTTAGTTTTAAACAAAAAGTAATGTTTTATGTCAGTCATTAATATTTAAAATCAATGTTTCTTATTCGATGTTTTATTAGAATAAATTTGATTTAATATCCTTAACACAATTGTAGAATTACATACCATACCTTTTCTAATTTTGAGTAGTTAGATTAAATGTTATAGATATTTTGAAAATAAAAGAAAAAATAATATTCTAATGAAAATTATAACTAAATTATTGTTAAATTTTATATACATTTTATTGCAGTATCAACTATTTTCGGGTCGTAATAACTAAATCTAGCCAGTTAAAAAACAGATAGAAAAATTATCATGAAATAGCAGCAAGCTTACAGATATTTAAAACCAAAAATCATATTTAATTGTCATAATTAGCTGTTATTAATTTTTAAATCCTTTTTGAATCATATGTATTATTCTATTCTATTAGAAAAAAATATAACAGAAAACAAATAGTGTTTTAACTAACTAGTTCAAAACTATAAACATACATATTACTTAACATAATACCATATAGTATATAACATACATACATATGACAATAGAGTTGGGCATTCTAGTTCATTTTGTTCATGAAATAGTTCAATGTCAGATAATCTTTTCTTATTTCTGTTTATTTATTCGGAATTGTTAAGTGGCTGGCTAACATAACACCCAGAAAACAGATTCGGTGTTGACAACCCCATTTGTTGCCAATCGAATGGTTCAGTTGCATCAAATGAATTTTTCGTTTGCGGCTACCGAATTATTCTTGATACAACTGAAATTTCATTGCCACAGTCAAATTAGTCCTGTCTCAATTGGTTTTCTGTTGCCACAACTGAAAAATTCGGCTACCACCACCGAACCATGCGATTGGCTACAAATGCGGTTGTCAGAACTGAATCTGTTTCCTGGGTGAATATAATGTTAGCAATGTACGGCTGAACTAAAAGAATGAACTAGTTCAGGATTGGAATTGAACGAAATGAGCTTTTAACTATAATGCCAAACTCTATAATAATACCATTAACCATACTTGCATAATTAAAAATTCTGTATGTTCTTATTAGACTAAAACACACTTAAACAGTGGATGGAGTTATTGTATTTAATTTTTTATATTTTGTTAGTAGTTCTTTATTCTCAACTAATTAGTGGATATGGTCGCATATTTTCAAGGATAATTTTTCGTTGTCGTTAGAAGATTGGTATTTGAAATGTGCTTAGGATGAAGGCCTATGCAGCGCAGCCAGTTCCTATAACTATAATATTAAGCTTGTTCACAAGGGGTGTGCTATTTGTTGTATCGTCCTAACAAAAAACAGAGTTGTTAAAATTTAAATTGAAAATATACGGCTTTTGAGATTAGCACGATACAACATTCTCACGTATGTTTAGTGTCCTACGTTTAAGTATGCTAACGGAGAGAAAAATCAATAGGAAATAATTGTTAAAGTCAAATAAAAATTTTAACAACTCTGTTTTTTGTTAGGACGATACAACGATACAACAGATAGCACATCCCTTGTGAACAACCTAATTATTTATAAATTAATTTTACACTTAACAAATAAAATTAAAAAAATAAATGAATGAAATTGGCTTAATAGGTTCGAAAAGTTCAAACGTTGTTCAAACTGTGAAATGTGGCGAAATCGAAACTTAAGATAAACATACAGAAAAATTCTCAAAAAATTAAAATTTTTTTTAAAAATACTTTACTTCTAGACAAAGCATGCCGTCATTTAATTTTGAACAATTTTCCTACACTGATAGAAATAAACAAATAGTAGAAAAAGCTATCAAAAATTACCCAGTCAGAAAAATACATACGGGAAAGCGGTGGCAAAGCACTTTAACAAGTGGTACAAGTACTGGCAAAAAGTGCTTTCCCATTCCCAAAATGATAACATCATTAGACAAAAGGACCGGCTGTTCAAAAAGCGCCGGAAAAGCACTGGAGGAACAAAATTGTTAAACGTTGGCAAAACGCTGGCAAAACCAATAAATAGGTGGTCTGGAAATATATTTTACAAAATAAAATTAAAAAAAAAGTTCATATGTATTTTTTTGGTCCTGCCGTGATTTGAACCCTGGCCGTCAGATTGGCAGACGATTGCTCTACCCACTGAGCTAACGAGACATATAATATTTAATAGCTAAACACATAAATGAGTGGTAATAGCTGAACAACTACTGGCTGTGCCAAAATGCTAGTACTGGCAAACAATTTTTTGTAACTAGTATGCCAGTGTTGGGAGGGCAAAAAAAAGTTGGTCTTGAAGGAGCTTTCCCACAAACAAAAAAATTGATTTTATAAAACAAAAAAAAATTTAAATTAAAAAAAATCCAAAAAAAATTTTTTGCTTGCAACCGGATTTGAACTCGGAACCTTCCGACTACAAACATTTTTTAACGAAGCGTCAGCATTTTTATAAAATCATTGGTTTGCCAGTGAATTGATTTTTGTACGCCTGGTAGCATTGGCTAGGTAGCACTGGATAACCACTGGTTGCAAACCTTGGCATATCACTTTAAGCCAATTCTTTGCCAGTGGTTTTTTTTATAAACCACCGAAATTTTTGTAAAACAAATACTGGTAAAACGCTTTTCGCAAACGCTGCAAAGCGTCCCAAATAAGTGTTCTGCCAGTCATTTATTTTTAATACCGTGGTTATCCAGTGGTATGCCAGTGCTTGACTTTTTGTACCACTGGCGATTTCTGACTGGGTAGTTTAAAAAGGGCCCTGCAGAAAAAACTGCTTAGATCAACAGAATCTGTTTGCTAAACATTAGTAAGACAAATACGGAAAGTAAAAATCTGTTAAATCTACAAAATTTATAACTACAATTTTTTAGATTTAACAGATTTTTACTGACACGCGATTGAGTTATTTTTTTGTACCCAGCTGAAATCAGCTAAAAATTTTACTGAGTATTAGTATAAAAAATTTTTATATTTATATAATTTAAATTTAATTGAATTAAAATCAACAAAAATAATTGCTTAAAAATATGAGACTGCTGATTTAGCATTTAAAAAATCTAAAGTTAAAGGAATTGTAATTTTTAATTTTTTTAAAATTGTTTGAGCAAAATCGGACTTGTGGTTCTCGAGTTATGTCAAAAAAAAGATATATCTCGATTCCTAGGGGTGACCCAGCGAAACGCCGGGACACGTATAACTTGTTTTTGACCGATATAACATTTCCCGTTGGTTTCATCCCATCCCGATTTTGACTGTCGCATAGTGTAATGAAGCTTACTTTAATTTTTTAATAGATGTGCTACTATTGGAACAATAGTCATGTAAATTGTTGCCAGCAACAATAAAATTATAAATCACGTGTTTGTGGGCATTTTTTTATTCAATAAATGTTATGATGGAAATTTCCATCATCATGCAAAGAAGGGTTAAAGACTTGTATCTATTAGTGTAGAATTGGAATTTGAGATTATCGCGTATTCTGCATTTCAAGGGCATGTTTATCACAGAAAAGTTCTCCAGTACTTTGTTACTTTTTTAATAGAGAAATTCTAGCATTTTTCTTCTAGAGTAGTTTCTATATTATATTAGTGAGTTTTTGCATTGTTGAGAACTGCATTAATTTATAAAGCGCTTGTTCAGGATGATTCATAATATTCTGAGATATTTTAAAGGAACACGGCTTATAATTTAGAAGCTTTATTTTAGAGGAAACTGGGAACTCTTAAAAAAGAAAATGTTCTCAGATATGTTTAGTAAGTTCTTGGAGTTAAAATGTTTTTCTTTAACAAATCAAAAGCTATAAAAATCTGCCAGGGTTTTCATTTTGAAAATATGCGATAAATATTGTGTAATTGCATGTGTAATTAATTACAAAATATAATTGAAATCCCCCACGTCTGTTAAGCACTTGGATATGGAGAATGTGCAAAGTCGGTCTAGGGGTTTAAAAATAACGATTGAAAATGTTGAGGTTTTCATACAAATTGGTGAATTTTGGTAGAATTTCAAAATAGCATCTGGTGAATAAAACACAATTTTGTAGAGATAAATTATTTAAAATATTTTTTTAAAACGAACTTCAATCCGTCCACTGTTTAATTTTTCTATATTCTAGATGTGTTTATGTAAATTATAATTAAATAAAACGAATATTGATTTTAGAAAAAATGTGTTTAACTCAATTGTTATATTTTAGCAAAAAAGCATACACAAAATCACATAAAAATATTCACCACACAGATTCACATAGAAAATATGCATATACTACCCTAACCTATTGAGTTTCGTTAACCCTCTAACCGGCAAGCCCGCCTGCAGGCGGGGTATATTTAATATACCACAAATGCGTCAAATGAATATTTTATAATAAGAAATTATAATTTTTCAATAGAAAACTAAATTTATAAAATTTTTTGTGAAGAATTTTTTTTAATACAACTTTACGAAAACCCAAAATTGTTATAGATACACTGATTTTTGCGGAAATAATAACAAAATGAAAAAAACCATATGAATTCTTTTTTATTACCCGTACGAAACTCAAATGGTTAGTAGTATGTATAAAAAACAACAACAACAAAGATTATATATCACAGGTATTCTTAAATTAATTAATACCATAATTTTATTACATCAATAACTAACTTCAACAAATTTCTAAAACGCATAGAATTTTTTCTCACATTAGGGCCCACATTTTAAAAAAAGAAACGTTTGAAATGCTCTTATAAATAATTTCGCTTGTAAGTTGAAACCAAGTCGAATTCCAGCATTGTTTTCCAGCTTCAAGATTTCAATACAATTTGAATTAAATTTTATTTCAATATAATATTCTAGGAAAAGGAATGCGAAAATTCTAGTTTGAAATATTTTTATTAAAGTTATAAGTGCTGGAATTTGAATTCTACAAATTGAAACACTCGAGCTTTTAAAACATTCCCAATAAGCACATGGGTTTTAAAAATTAAAGTGCTTTAAATTTTGCTTGAAGTAAAGTAGATTTCAAATTCTTACATTTGAATATTTAACAAAAATATTTCAAACTTGAATTTTTGTTTCCCTTTTGCTGGAGTATGCTATTGAAATAAAATGTAATAAAAGTTGTATTCAAGCCTTGAAACTGGAAAACAGGGCTGGAATTGAACTTGATTTCAACTAAAATTCCAGTGACATTGTTTATAGGGATTAGAACTAGTTTTATAGTCAGAACTATAAACGAGTTTTATCTAAAATTTTAGTTAAGTCAAAAATTTTCAAACAAAATTTCCAACTTGAAAAAAAGACAGAAATCGTTCTTAGTTTTGACTATAAAACTGGTCTGTCGTGCTTATTGAGGTATGTGAGGAATACTGAAAATGAAAAGAAAATTTAATTTAATTACCAGACATTTTTATACATTTTAAACGTTTCGTAAAATATGTATACAAAATTTTAAAATACAAATACATACAGTCTTGGAAAAAATAGTAAGAAAGTTTTAAAATATGCTTATAAAGGCAAACGTTCAATATTATTTATCAATGTTTTTAAAATCAACCAATCAGAACAAAGTATTTAAAAATAAAATGTTCTGATTGGTTGAATAATGAAAAATTTATCAATAATATTGAACGTGTATGCCCTACGTAAATATATTTAGATACTAAATCAACATTTTCAAAAAATTTTATTCAAAAATTTTAAAAAATTTCAAATTTAAAAACCGTTAAAAGTATCGAGTAGTATCGGGTATCCAAAATAAAAATATCGAGTAGTATCGAGTATTGAAAAGTAACTGAATTTACCAGCACTATATAAAGCTATCACTAACTTGTTTAATGTTCGGTCTCTAAAACAATAAGGGCCTGTTACAGTCAGAATTAAGATCGATTTTTTCGTAAATATTTCTTAAGTAAGAAATTTTGTTTGGAAATTACTTATTTAAAAAATATTTAAGAAAAAAAATCGTGTTTAGTTCTGGCTATAAAACTGGACGTAAGACATTTCTAGGGAATTTAAGAATATAGTTTTTTTACAAATAATGAATTACTACCATATGTGAATGTTTTAATACTGATCATGCTTTTCACTGAATTAATTACATTAATAATTGAATTAGACTTTGTTATTCAACGAATTTAATTTAAGAAATATACATATCTTTTGGTGTATTATACTCAGAGCTTTGAAGAATTAACTTCCTAATTCCTTTTTTTTTTTAACTGAATTTTTATTTTGGGAATGAATTCTCTGACCAAACTTAAGGAATTGAATGAATTCCTTTTTTCATTCGATTTATCCTAAAGGAACTCATTAATTTTTTTCTAATTCCTTCACAAAATTTAATGCATTCATTAACAAAGGAATTCATGCAATTCTAGTTAATACAACTTTTGGTTAGGGAATTCATTCCCTGGGGAATTCATTCAATTCTAGTTAATTCGACTTCTAGTCAAGGAATTCATTCAATTGTTCACTTAATTCCCTCAAGGAATTAATATTTTCGTTTAATTCCCTAAGGAATTAACTTTTTCGTTTGATTCCCTAAGGAATTAAGTTTTTCATTGAATTCCCTGAATTTAAGTTTTTCATTAAATGCCCAAAAGGACATGTATTTTCACCTAACAACACAAAATGAAAAACTAAATATTATTTATGCAATTCTAATATATTTTATTTAACTAATATGTCGTTGTTGCTATTAAAGGAGGTATACATAGACATTATTAAAATCCGTTTTGGTTAAACCAGTTATATAAATTATCGGAAAAGCTGAAAAATTAAGAAAAAAATTTAACAATTTGAGGCCTTACGTGGGCATTAAGTGGAAACTTAAATTAAAAAGTTAATTCCTTAGGGAATTTAAAGAAAAAGTTAATTCCTTAGGGAATTAAACGAAAATTGTAAATCCTTAGGGAATTAGACGAAAAGTTAGTTCCTTCAAAGAATTAAATGTACAAGGGAATGAATTCCCTGAATATTAATTCCTTGACCCAAAGTTGAATTAACTAGAATTTAGTGAATTCCTTGACTTAAAATTTAATTAACTCGTGTTAAATGAATTCTTTACTTTAAATGCTTAATTCTTTGGTCGGAATTCATTCTATAAATTTGAATTCTTTGAATTCATTCACAGGAATTAATTCCTGCTTATGTCTTATTAATGAATTCATTTCTTGAATTAAGGAATAGAATTAAATTTTTGGGAATTCTTTCCAAAAAGGAATTAATTCTTTAAAGCTCTGATTATACTACAAGCTTATGTATAAATTTAGCACTACAAGTTACTGCGAACATAAGCCAAAAGTTATTACTGTGAAGTTATTGCTAACTTTTATTCATATAACTCGATAGTAGAATCGTATCTATTTTTTTCTTTTTCAGGGTCTTTTTATATTTCGCTATTTATTGCAAGCGTATTGAATATAGTAATTTGGATGCTTTTCGTAAACATCAAATTTTATCTAAAGCAATTTCGGATCTTATTATTTTCTCCAGCACTGAACGTAGTCAAAAGTTCGCCTTACACACAATTAACAACAGTGCAACAAAAAAATTTCAGCCCCGACGGTTTTAACGCTAAATGAAAGTAGACTATTAGACAAATAAATCCCCCAAATGGTATTTGCTAAATAATTTAGTTAGAATTTCTATTCCAGTCAATTTGGTGTTGTAAATTATAAGTAAAAATAAGAGGATACCTTTAAATTCTGAATACCAAAAAAGTATGTTTCAGCAAGGAGTTATAATGTGCCATTTACAGATGTACACACATTCTCTCTCTCTCTCTTACCTTTGTAACCGCTGCTCATATTTTGGTCATTTTTAATGCTAAACTGCCCGGGAGTATAAAAAACAATTTCGAAGCATAATTACCTGTGATCAATACAGTGAAATACAGTTCTAGTGACCTCGAAGGTACCGGAAATTTTGAGTCATTATATAAGTACACTAATAGAAAAAAGCCGGTAAAAAAATTTGTTAAAACTACTAAAAATTTGTTAAAAATTACTTTGCAAGAATAACTTCTAAAATTGGCAGATTATTTTTGCCATATATTAGTAAGATAGAAACAGCAAAAATAAAACTGTTAAATAAACAGGATTTTAGTTATATTTGAGTTAAATTTTAGTTAATAGAAAATAACAACTTAACCTACTAAAATCAGCAAAAAATTTTGCCAACTAGTTTGTTGGCTAAAAAATTACAAAAAAAATTTAAATTTACAAAAAAATATTATGATATTTTTGTAATGCAAATAAAATTCGAGCCTTCTAAAATCAGCAGTTTACTATTTTCTTAGCAACTATTTGAACTGATTTTAATAAGATAGACTGCTATTTGCATTCAACTAAATTTAGTTTAAAGATAACGGCAAAATTTTCTACAGATTTTACAGTATAATATGTTATTTTCAATTTTTTTGCTGTGCTTAGCTTACTAGTATTTAGCAAAAGAATCTGCTAATTTCAGCAGCTTTTCTGGAAGGTCATTGTTAGGTTATTTTTAGCAGATTTTTCTGCTTTTTTACAAGTTTATTTCTATGAGTGTAGTTTGTTATAAACGTGTTAGAAAACGTTATGTTGACCGCTATGAAAGTAGTACTTTGTATGAAATACAATTGTTGGGACCAACAAAATGTGTTCGATATATCGATGGCCGATATTGAAAATTTTACCAAAATGGAGAACAACTGTTCCCTATAGGCTAACCCCTAAATTCATAAACGCTTTGTAAAATTATAGGAGGTTTATTGAACAAATTTTGTATGAAAATGACGTTTTGTAAACCTGCTATAACTTTACAAAGCATTTATGAATTGAGGGGTTAGAATGTTGTAATCTTAGTTAAACGTTTTTCATTGTATTTGAACAAAAAGTTATACAATAAAAATTTCGTGTTTTTTGTCATATAATCTGCTTACATTTTCCTTTGGTGCCATTTAAGCTGGCGGTGTTGGCCAAAAATTTGTTGCACAATGTTATTATTCTGAATTCCACATAAATTATTTAGTTATATTTACTATAACTTCGGCAAATGATTTAAATAACAATATTTTTAAATCCATATATATTAAAACAATTTCATTTGAAATCTAGATATTAGATTTAATATTTTATATTAATTAATTTAAAATTATTTACAAATAAAATGCCACAAAAACTTTAGTTTTACAACTACTACTAAGATAAATAAAAAGGGAACCAATAAAACAAATTATTGCACATTTATAACAAAAGGGAACAAATTAAACCCCTAATAAATAAGAGTATTTTTGGAACTTATTAATAACAAATTCAAAACTCAATGCAAAATAGTGTTAACATAAAATACCAAATATTTTATTTGTATTTAAAAATATATATATTTACATCAATGTAAAAGAAAATGATGAATGTGTAATAGCAATATAAAAAAAATTCGTAAGAAAAAATTAAGATTTCCTTCATATACATTAAAAAAAAAACAATGAAAATTATAGTATTATTAAACAAATAATTGTCAATTCTCTCTTTTAACTCTAAATGTTAAATAGAAAAACTATCTTAAATATATTATTAAACTAAATGAAAAGCACTCTTGCATATCCTTTATAATACATTTCAAATAAATACATACTATAAGTATAAAACTACTTTAAATATAACCTGAAAACTATCTGAAAGTATACTTAACATTTTCTATATTCTTAACTATAAACGGACAATCAAAACCTAAAAAAAAAAAAAACCTCACAATTTAACTAATTAAACAATAATAAAATATATTTTTAATTAAAACAAAATATGACAATTATTAACAAAATTCTTATTTCTATATAAGATGAAAAATAACTGTTTATTTTGAAAGTGCCGTAAGTCAAATAAAATTTTAGATCAAAGTTAATATAACAATGGGCCGTTTCTTAAAACTAAACGTACAAAGCGAAGTAGAATGACTTTTATAACAAATTTTGACATAAAAATTAAACAATAATATTAAAGCGAACTGCGTCAGCGACATATAACAAAGACACTTTGTTCCTCTCATATGCCTCTTAGTTTATTGCAAAACTTAATATAAACGATGAACTAACGAGCTACTAAATATGTTCAATATCTAAGTTGAATAATAAAAAAAAATTTTAATAATTTAAAATAATAAAATCTATCGCTCTTACTATCTAAATTTTTCAAATGTGTATTTTAGTTAAAGTCGACTTTAGTTAAAATATTGGGTGGCAGTATGCCTTGCCTTGGTTTAGTTTTGGAGCATTCTGATTGGTTAATTTATTTTCAACCAATCAAAATGTTTGAAAATATAAATATTTTTGTAGGGTTTTCATATACAAAATGAACAAAACCGTATGATTAAAAATAAAGTCGACTTTAAATTTAAAATATTCTTTTATAGTATGGGACTATATATATAAAAAATTCTCGTGTCACGGTGTTTGTGGTCGAACTCCTACGAAACGGCTGTTTATTTCAAAACCCTGTTATATTGTTTTACTTCGGTGGGGTTAAGTGCTATGGGAATAGTGAAGGAGGACACTGTATTAGGGATAGAAAAATCATACACATTATTTTTCCAAATTGATGTTGCGGTAGCTGGGGATCGAACCCGCAACCACATGTGTAACAGTTCATCGCGCTAACCATTACACCACAGCCCTCACATCGTCATCGTTATTTATTGTTAATTATTAAGTGTGTCTATTTGATTTTATTTTTACTTAAAAGTAGAAAATTTGTTTTAACCTAGGCTTCCTCTGAATAATAATTTTCACAATTATTAATTTTTTTATAAGCTCCTAATAAGCATTCGCATCAAAATGTTTGAAAATATGAATATTTTTATAGGGTTTTCATACACGCAATGAACAAAACCATATGATTAAAAATAAAGTCGACTTTAAATTTAAAATACTCTTTTATAGTAAGGACCATTGTATTTTATTTTCATAAAAATATTTAATTCCTATACAAAACTAGCGGACTTGCCCGATACGACAAAATTCGTTTTCGGTGTAACTGACATCCCAAAAACTAGGCATGTCGCTAATTTTATAAATTTTTAGCAATAAAATAAAAAATAGTTAGAAGAGCCATAGATTGCCTTTATTAACTACATACTTTGATATTGCAAAATGTAGTGAACACCACCAAAAATAACTATAACATTGACAACATTGGCGAGGGTATGAGAAAGAAAAAATTAGAGAAAAACCGCCATTAAAATAAAATAAAATAGGTTCTATTTCACGACAGCACCGCTCAACGATTTTTAAATGTCAAAATGTATGAAAAAAAAAACCTTCGCTCTTAAGCACAGTATTTTGTTCAAAAGAGCGAAAATTTTTCGCTTTATGTTTGAAGCTCAAAAACTATAATAAAAACATTAAAATGCACAAATTTTTTATGGCCTATAAAAAGTTACAATCATAATTAACCCAAATATGACTTTTTCGCTATATTTTCAAATGGTCCTGTCTACTAAATTGATGCGAAAAAAATTCCATCGCAATTTCGCAACAATTCCACGCAAGTGAAAAACCATTTATTTTTTTTTTTTTATATGGAGTTTGACAGCTTTTTTCGCAAAAGTACGAACAAAATACCGGGCTTTAAGTACAAACTCAAAAACAAGTTCAAATTTAGATTTGTTTAAAAATTATACTTACATACTTTTAATAGCACATCGTTATTTTACTTTTCTATATAAAAGTTCTCGCTTCTGAGGAACTGGTTCCACTGCAACCGTTTCCATGATACAATTTTCAGAACCCGTCTCACGGAACTAAAAATTTAGGCCTAACTGGCAGATAACTAGTTCCAGAACTGGTTCTAGAAAAATAGGTTCCAGTTTAGAGAAAAAACATTTGCTCTTGGAATAATATCAAACAAAAACCATCGGTGATAGAACCATAGCAGAATAGGTTCAGATAAAAAATAATTTATTCTTCAACCGTTTTTTTATTTTGGGAGCAGAAAATATAGCTTAGAATTACATTTAAACTTCTGGATTAGTTTAAATTTCTCCAAACACCTTCATATGTTTAGGATTTTTGAAAAACTCGGCTGCCGCAGCCGAACCATTCGATTAACTAAAAATGCGATTGTCAGCACCGACTCTGTTTTCTGGGTGTATTTATGCTTATCAAATCAAATTGTCAATATGGCGTTTCACCAAAAAGATTTTTTGTATTTTTCCAACTTTTAAAGCGGAATATGAATGCTTATTCTTAAAAATAAGGTTATGAAACATAACATTTTTCAAGTTTTTTCTCTTGTTCTTTGTTTTCAGAAAACCGAATACATCAATACTTAAGGGTTCCAGCCTACTAAAAAAAATATTCCTGGAACAGAATATTAGTTTAAAGGTCACTTTGATGATCTTAAAAGAAAACTTTGGAAATAGGTAATATTTCTTGAGCGTGAAACAAAATTTGTTAGTTAGGTCATTAAAATACCTTTCATATGATTCCAATCTTATGCTTTTCACTTTAGAAAAATGATTAAAAAATTTAAAAAAATAAAAACCACATTTCTATATTTAGTAGATTTAAGGTTAAGAACAAGAATAAACCCTTTTTCTCTAAAAATTATAAACACGTTAATTTTCAAATTAGGCTAGATCTAGTTTCTGCCTTTTTCTATGGACAGGCTTCATCAGTGATTTTTCCATTAAATTGTATTATTGTTTATATTTTATTATCAGATTTTCGCTATATGATAATTTTTTCAACAACCCGTCCGCTGTAGGATTCGAACATGTACCTAATTCCTACATTACAAACGTAACTACACTAAGGTGTGACCGCTTAAACATCTTACCCAAGTAAGGCCTTGAATGTAATCTAACTAATTCACAGTTTTCTTTCCTATTCGGCTTTCTGTTATTGTTTTTACTTAGAAGTGATCAACATAGACACATACAAACATTCTATTTTTAGATTTTTTTTATCTTTCAGTCTCTTCTGTGTCTCCTTTTTTCTTTTCTTCCATTTCACATAAAATTTAAGCAAAGCACAACGAAAAAAACTGAAAAATGTTATGTTTCATAACCTCATTTTTTAATAAAATCCATTTCAGTGAGCAGAGCTTTGAAAGATTGATTCAAAAAGATTTATTTTTAAAGACGATTCAACAAAATTGATTTTTAAATGCGTGAATCAATAAAATATTAAGGAATTCGCTCGAATTATTGCCATATTTTTGACTCGTGGATCAAATTTTTTTGTTTTGAAGCGCGAATTGATGTAAATTTTTTATTGGTTTAAAAGACTCCATTACAATTTAAAACATTGATTTATTAGGAGTAAATTTACTACCTAATTTCGTCAAGGCAACTTTCAATGTAACAAAAGCAATTTCTATAGAAATAACGCAACACTTCTCCTAAGTGTTTTAGAAAATTACCCCCTTAATTTTATATTTAAAATGATTGTTAAAACAATGTATTCAGTAAAAGTTTATTTGTTGCAGATATATTAATGACTGAATTTGATTCGCGAATCATAAAAATAAAATTTAAAGTCGCGAATCCAAAAGTAAAATGATAATTTGCTCGAATCAAATAAATCCAGACATAATTCGCGAATCAAAAACAAATTTTAGTAATTCTTTTTTAGACATTGAATTATTACTAATTGTTGAATTATTATTAATAACGTCTGGCTATAAGCATTAATACTCTGTACATATTTTTATCAATTTTTAAAATTTTTTGTACACAACGTGTCTTTACCTAACAGTCCAACGAAACCAGACATTTGAACACCTTTTGCGTAGTTCTTTCATAATGAAGGGCTAGGTAGCATTTATTTTAAATTTCAACAAATACGGTGATTCAAATTTTCGTTTTTCAAAAGGACTTACACTACTTTCAAAGTTAGCAGTTTCATTAATTAGGTGTGCTATCTGTTGTATGGCTCTAATAAAAAAACGGAGTTGTTAAAATTTTTATTTTACTTAAACAATGGGCACGTTTACCAGAGAAACCCGCTACCGATACAATTGATATGTAGCGCTTTATGATTACCTTAATCTGGTGAACGATGCTACTTTTGTTTTTTTTTTTTAAAGAACAAATATTTGCAGATGTTTTATTGATTTTTTTAATTTTTTTTCCTTTATAATTATATTTGTATATGTTTATTATTCTTTAAAAAAAGTATACAGAAAAATAAACGACAGCTGATGTATCATTAACTGTTCACAAGTAGCGTAAAATTTTTACGCTACCAAAACAAGGTAGCGCTAACACAACATGTTGACTTAGCGGTAGTTAATCAAATCGTTCACCAGATTGTTGAGTAGCGGCTTAGCAACAGTTGAGCGTCTGGCAAACGCACTCAATAATTTCTTATTAAGTTTTCTCTCTGTTAGCACACTTAAATACGGGACAGTATACATACGTAAAAATGCTTTATCGTGCTATTCTCAAATATTGTATTTCTTCAATTTATATTTCAATTTAAATTCGGTCGTATGCCGAATAGAAGTATTTTTCGTCTCAATATTTCGGTTAGTAATACTTTGTTAAAATCAGTAATTTTTATAAAACAAACAAAAAAAATTTCAAATTTTGCACATATTTTGGACAAAATTTGTTTGTGACAAAATCTTAGAATTACACTGCTTGATAAGATTTTTGCAAATATGAAAATTTTTTTAAATTATTTCATTTATTATAAAAAACAATTTTCGAGTTACTCATGGGGTTTCTAAAACACCCTTGAACATTTCATACCAGAATGAAAGATAATTTTTTGTAAAATTCCAATCCGTTAAAAATGTAAAATATTTTATCTTCAACTAGTCCTACACAACAGAGCTGTAAATGAATCATTCATTTTTGAATTAATTCGCGAATCAGTCATGCATTAAATTAGCAAAATTTTGAATTAATTCTTTTCACAAAAATCACAAATTGAATGAAATTTGAATCAATTCACATGAATTTGGCAAAAATGAATTGCAATTAATTTGCAATTCAAATGAATTTGCAAAATTAATTTGCAAGATGAATTGCAATTCATCTCCAATTCATTTGAATTGAATTGATTTTGAATTAATTCAAATGAATTAAAAGAATTAATTTGCAATTCATTTCCAATTCATTTGAATTAAAGTGACTTTGGAAAAAACTAATGTAAGTAAATCTAGAGTAAGCATTACTCTCGTTTTGCATATCACATAGTATAATCATCCAAAGGCACAGAAAATTATAAGAATAGAAATTCCAATGCTATACTGGAATTATCAGGTAGCGGCAGAAAAGGACTTCAATTATTAGGTATCGTAGAAAATCCTATGAACATGAGGAATTCTCCTTAATTGTTTATTTGCTAAAACCACATACCAACTTATTTTGATTTGGTAAAGGATCAAGGATATAATTGCAATTAAAGTGAAAACGTCACTTATTTTCCTATTTTGCAAATCAAGTAAAATCCCTTAATCGGATTTCCAAAGTCTTAACACATGACGCAAATTCATATTCCACTAAATTCATTTTATCAAAAAAATCACAAATTTTGCATCAACATTTTCCGAAAATTCAATCTGAAACACAAATTTTATCGCCCTTACTATCTCAATTTTCCAAATATATATTTTTGTTAAAGTCGACTTCATTTAAAATTCTGGGTGGCAGTATGCTTCGACTTGGTTTATTTTTGCAGCATTCCGATTGATAAATTTATTCTCAACCAATCAAAATGTTTGAAAATATAAATATTTTTGTAGGGTTTTCATACACAAAATTAAGAAAACCGTATGTTTAAAAATAAAGTTGACTAAATTTAAAATGCTCTTTTATAGTACTTTTTTGAACATGCATGTTTTAAAATCGTTGTTTTCAGAAATTTGAACTACAATTATCTCAAACTTTATTGGAATTGATTAGAAAATATATGTGTATTACATATTTCAATGGTATTATCTGAATTTTAGATTCTTCACAGACTCCCTAATTTTTAAGTATTGAAAAAATTAATCTTTTCCAGTTTTAGTCAATTTTTAATTAAAATTTTAAATATAAAGTGCGAAATGTTTTTGATAAATTAAGTAACACGAGATGTTTACTAATGGCGTGAATTAAAAAATTTTATATTCCTTTCATCGCAGATTAATTATTAATGAAAACGCGAAAAAAGAAAAATTTCAAATTTAAATGCATATATAGGGAATATTATCGCAGCTGTCAAAACGCGCTATACATCAAATTATACACACAGAGAATTTTGCTGGACGAGTTTTAATGAAATTTTTCAGTAAACTAATGAAGTTTTCTTCACAAAGTAAATGAAAAATTTCATAAATATGATGAAAAAGCTTCATATATTTTATGAATCTAGTTTTAATGAAACTTTTTCATTGAGTGTATGAAAGTGTTAATAAATCAAATGAAATTTTTGACAACATTTTATGAAAAATTCCATTAATTCAATGAAAAGTTTCAATGGACGAGTTCCAGTACAACTTCTTTATTTTTATGCAAAAATTCATTAATATCATGCAGATATTCTCTCAGTGTAGGGCATATTTCATAATTTTAAAATGTTGCAAAAACTGTAATATTACTTTCAATTTTGTATTTATTTGCAAAAAGTTTATTAAAAAATTTAATTTTCTTGCAAAAACGTTTTTGCAAATATTTCTTAAACTATAGCTAACTTTAAAATTCTAGAATACCATATTCGTGATCTGCGTCCCAAAGTCTATTAGAAGTGATATGTCGCAATGTTTTGAACTACATATATACACTCATAGAAAAAAGTTTGTAGAAAAGTTAGTAAAACTGTTAGTACTTCAATTAAACAATTTTTAACTAATTTTTAGTTAAAATTTTATTTTTAGTTAGTTTTTTTGCTACCTCCACATTACTAGCTTACAAATTTTTTTGCTATTTTTTTTTTGCTGAATTTAGTTACTAATTTTTAACAATAAATTTGCTAACTTTACAGTATTTTGCTGAATTTTAGTTACTAACTTTTAACAGAAAATGTGCTAATTTTACAAATTTCTTGTAAACTAAACCACCAGTTTTGGAGCGGTTATAAACAGAATGTTAAATGACTCATAAAAATTACTGCATATTTTTAAATCGCCAAAAATAATGCAAAAAGTTTTTAAATAAAGCTAAATTGAAATGGTTGAAAATTTGTTCTACTCATAAAATATCTAAATTATTAAAATTTATGAGAAAAGTTTCTATTTATCGTAGTACATTAATTTTCAAAGATCAAGGTTTATTTTGGACGAACCATTTTAATATGAAAATTGTGATTAAAAGTATCTCTGGCGAGCAAGTGGAGTATACGGGGATGACCCTAATTTTTTCCCCCAATATTGTACTTTTTAAGCTTATTTAAAGAATACGATATTTTTAATCGGCCACACCTTCTTTCCTATGGGTGGAGCTTTAGAAGTGAAAATGGAAACTCAAATAAATTCGGAAATACTTATCCGATCAGCAAACAATGAAAATCAAAAGAATTGTCTCTGAAATACATTTTGTTATGGTTATAATATTATATCATATTATCTAAAAATATTACCACTTTTACAAAAAATCATTCTTGGGAAATTTTCATTGGCATTGAAATATAATTGGCATTACTTTATCTCAATGTCAATGCCAACAAATCTCATCACCATACAATGCCAATGAAATTTTTTTCAATTTGCATTGATGAAAACAAAGGTAATGAAATGTACACATAATTGAAGAAAAAGCATTGTAATATAAAAAAATAAAAGAAATACGCGAATTTTTAATTTTTTTTCTTAATTTATTCTTTTGTTAAAACATGAAAACAAATACTTCTTTCATCAATTATAAATGGGCATTTAGGAATTGAACAATGCCAATTGAAAAAATTTCAATTAATTGGCACATTCAATAAACTGGTCCCAAGTATGTTTTTAAATGCACATTTATTTTTTATTTATTAATTTTCATTTCATTTGCTCCTTTTTTACCTTTTTCCAGTCCACTAGTAATCTGCAAAAGTTTTGTTGATTTCAGAAAATTTTAGCAAAAATTTTGTAGATTTGACAGTTTTTTTTTTTTGCTATTTTCATTCTACTATTATTTAGCAATTTTTTTGCTGATTTCAGCAAGTTAAATTGTTATTTGCAATTTACAAAAATTTAGCTCAAATATTACTAAAATTCTGTAAATTTAACAGTTTTTTTTGCTATTTTTATTAAACTACTATTCAGCAATTTTTTTTGCTAATTTTAGCAGGTTAATTTGTTATTTGCAATTAACAACAATTTAGCTCAAATATTACTAAAATTCTGTAAATTTAACAGTTTCTTTTGCTGTTTTCATTTTATTAATATTTAGCAAACTGATTCTGCTAATATTAGCAGTTTTTTCTGCAGCATCATTTTTAACTAATTTTTAGTAACTTTTTCTGCTATTTTTACGGACTTATTTGTATGAGTGTACATATTTATCCTAATTTCTTGATTATTTGTAAGAGATAATTCTATTTTGTAAAATAAATATTACATAAATATTACTAAAGCGTTTGGTCTTGGGTCACAAAGTTTCATAAATTATTAATTGAAGAAACAAACTCGAAACACCATGTTAACTTTGATTGGTAGCTACTCATTCTTGATTTCAATATTAATTGCAATTAATTTTTTTAATACATTTAAATTAATTCAAAATCAATTCAATTCAAATGAATTGGAAATGAATTGCAATTAATTTTGCCAAATTCATTTGAATTGAAAATGAATTGCAATTCATTTTGCCAATTCATTTGAATTGAAAATTAATTGCAATTCATTTTCGCCAAGTTCATTTAAATTGATTCAATTTTCATTCAATTCTTTTCCTTGGTGAAAAGAATTAGTTAAAAATTTAGCTAATTCGTAATGAATTGAAATCAAAAAAGATTTACAGCTCTGCTACACAATATTGACCCGTAAAGTATTTTGCCTGAGCCAGAGGTTAAAAAAAGAAACACCCACAACTCGGAAAGGCGATTTGATGGAAGTTTTTAGAAGACAAAATACTTAAAATAAGTTTCAATTTGTTGAGTAGTGCTGATAGTATCATTTTCCTGATAGGTGCAAAATCAATTAAAATTTATATAACTGATTTATCAATTTCGTAATTGACGTCTACAGGTAAGTTAAAACGTAAAGTTTTCAAATAGACAAAAGATCAAATCTATGAAATATTTTGATGACAATTATGAAGTCCAAATTTCAAATAGAGTAACGTGTTTCGTGAGAATTCTGGTTAAAAGTATTGTTTTCTTCAATATTTTTTTCGTTTAGCTTCAAGTATTATGGAATTATTTCACTACGGATTATTCTATTTTTTATAATTTTCTTTTAAATTATGAGGCTTATATTGAATGAAAATATAATAATATATAAGAAAATAAATACAATGGCCCTTACTATAAAACGTTAAAGTCCTTTGAAAAGGAAACAATATTAAGTTTTAATGTCGATTCCCGTTGTTAACTATAATCTTTGATATTACGAAATGTAGAGAACACCAACAAAAATTAAAATAACGTTGGCGACATTGGTGAGTGCATGGGAAAGAAAAAATGGGAGAATAACAAAAATCGCCATTAAAGTAAAATAAATTCTCTCTTACGACCAGTGTTGCCAAGAAATTTTCAAAATAAATCGCTAGATCAGACCCAAAAATCGCTAGAAAATTACTAGATTTATAAACAGTGCAAAAATTTGGCGGAGTTTTTTACTCAAAAATTTGTTTAATATGTTCATAAGAAGTGTTATAAACTTTTAAATAATGATTTATAATTTCGTCAATTTCTGTATCCATAAAATATTTTGGTACAGAAATCATAAATTGCAATATATTTTCACTACTTACAAGAAAACACGTCTTGTTTATGTCAAAATAGTACGAAAATAACGGTAATTTTCTCATTAATGCCTTATTCACATTCTACCGATCTATTGCACTTCATTTTTAAAATTTCCCTGTAATAGAACGACAAATTACAACAATTCTTTGAACGGGGTCAGTATTGACCCCGGGGGAAGAATATGTAATTTTTTTAATATGTAGCAGTGAAAAAAAAATTAAAATTAAATTCAAATTATGTTTTTCTAATGCAGAATTACAAAATTTTCAAATACTTAAAGTATCGTTTTTTTCTCTTGAATAAAGAAATATTTAGAAATGAAACCCCCTTTGGGTCAAATATGACCCCGCAATGGTATTAAGGTTAAGAAGTTGTGTTTTATAATAAAGGAATATCAATATGCGAATTTTACAATATTTTTCAACATAAACCAGAGTTTTAAAAATTATATTACGGCTGATAAAAAAAACCCTAGATTTTTGGCTAATAGCTACAGGACAATATTTCCCGCTATAGTCGAAATAAAATCGCTATATCAATTATGGCAACACTGCTTACGACAGCAGCGCTCAGCGGTTTTTAAATGTCAAAATGTATAGAAAACAACTCTCCGCTCTTATTCTCGGCCTACACTTAAAATGAATCATCTCGAGTTTAATTTGAATATTAATTTTTCCTTGTGATTCGAAGCGGTATATCCTTTAAATTTTTAAAATCCTTTAAAAAGGACAAGAGATGAAGAAATGAAAAACTAAGTACTAAGTTACTTTATATGGCATCTATTTTCAGGTGTATATCAACATTTTAAATTTTATAGTCCTTTAAAAAGAACAAAAGATGAGAAATTAAAAATTAAGTCCGCTGTTTTACTTTATATGGCCTCTAGTTTCAGATGTATATCAACATTTTTAGGTGCAAGAAAAAAAGTTAATTTTTGTCTAACGATGTAATGCATAAAAAGGTATAAGACAATTGCGAAAAAAAACAATTTTAACCCCTTAACTGATTTGAAAGTATCCTCCTGTGCGCTTAAGTGAGACTTAAAAATACAATAATTACTAAAATTTTAGGGTTTTGGCATGTTGTATAAATATGATGCAAACAGCAAACCGATGAAATAAAAATGAATTTTCAACATTAATTTTTCATGTGTAGTTCTGAAAATGTAAAGTGATAAAAAAAACATTTTTATTTTATAAGTCTTCAATGAAAAAAGCTTTCAATGCACGTGAAATATTTTCAATAAAAATTATGTATATTTTTAGCACATAAGGAAAAAGAGTCTTGCAACCTCTGGTGTACGGTATCTAATGGTCGGTCTTCACCGATTATAAAATTTTTTACCTGCTTTTATATACTTAAAAGACAATCATCACAACATACACAAAAATGTCTGAAGAATATTTATTCATCTTTATTTAATTTTAACATAACTTATCTCTTATTTTTGTTTAATAAAACTAAATCAAAAACTTTTAAAGTTAAAATTAAAAAATAATTACTTTATTTTTAATAAAAAAAAAATATACATTTTTAGAAAACCTAAAAAGTAAAATATTGGATGCATATCGCCTTTTTTAAGAATATTTTCCGCCGATATAATTATTTATATAAAAATAAAATTAATTTTATAAAAAAAATAGTAATAATAAATAAAGCTCAATTTGGACTGAATTCTTTTATTAAAAAAAAACAAATTTGTTATTTAAATATGTTACATATTAATTGAGTATTATTTAAGATAAACACACACAAAGTTGATCTTAAACAAATAAATATCATTATAAAAACTAATATATTTTAAACTATTTTAACTAGTAAATTTTGTGATTTTTCCAAAAAATTGTTTTCTCTTTAAAGAAATCTTTACAAATATAACTGTATAATTATTAAAAACGATAAGATCTATGTACCTCTATTAAAATTAAATTAATTAAAATTTAACTTTATAATGCACTTCTAATACACAAATTCAAAATCTATCTACAATTTTTTGAAATTTATAATACCACATAATTGTTACTAAAATAGTGAAATTGTATTATTCAATTCTGAAAAAGTTTTATGTCACACAAATATTTAAAATATCTTGAGAAACCGTAAAATCAAAAATATATATTTAATATATATTGCAGAGTAACGGGTAGTTTTAATCAATTTCTAAGTCTGTCATAGTATTTTTTGTGATAAATTTCGACATAAAAATATTTACGAATTTGTTTTACAAAAATAAGAGAATTTTGTTCGGCATATACGACTTAAGTACACACCACATTTTTTGTTTTTGTTTCTAAATTGCTAAAAAAAATTTAAATTCCTTTGTTTTATTGTAAAAAATCAAAGGCATTTTAATTTTAAAACCAAAATCTGATTGTAACTGGTAAAATGAAAACCCTAAAAACGTTTGAGAAGTCGATTTGTATACTGAATCTCCAAGTCGTATGTGTCCATTTGATAGCAATTGACAGCAAGATTGTTTAAGTGCCTATTTACGACGCAATCACACAACCCTAGAAACCCTGGTATATTGAACAAAAAAAACGTATACTACTATACGTACGCAATTGAACTCTGGAAGTATTGTACTAAAATATTTATGAAATATTACATACTCTCTTACATATTCACAAAAGAAAATCATAATTATTATAAACAAAACAATCTTATTTAAAATAAATAAAACCAAGAAGTTAAACATTTTATGTAGTATATTGTATGTACGTATGAATACTGAATGTAGAATTTTAAATAACGACATCTTATTATTATTTCCCGCATTTATTAAATCATCATAAAAAAACACAAAATATATACATATATAGTAAATACTTTCATTGTGTAAAAAAACAAATACCAATTTAATTAAACTGAAGAATAATAAAGAATTAATTGTTAAATGTCCACAAAAGTTGTTTATTTATTTTTACCAGCAAGCAGACTCCTTTAGTGGGACTCGTCAGGCTGATTGAGGGGACAAAGTAATAAAAGTGCGGAAGTAAATACACACTCATAAAAAAACTTAGTACAAAAGTCTGTGAAATTCGTTCCGATTCAATTGAACTAATTTTTCTGTTATTTTGTGTAAAAATTTAGGATTGAACCAATTTTTTTTGTAAATCCAATTTAGCATTACAATTACTTTTATCCGTATTTGAACTAACTTTGCATGCTAATTTTTAGTAATTTGTGTTTCTTAACTTTACAAATTTTTCAGCTACACTCAAAAAAAAAATCAATTAAGTCCCCGTGTAAAAAAGTTTAGATCTGATCAGATCTTTTTAGATCTAAATAGATATGATTGAATCTAATTACATCCTATACCAGATCTCATCAAATATGATCAAATATGGCATATGAGATAATGCCTTATGGCAAGATCTGACCAGATCTAGTGCCAAATCTGTTCAAATCTAAAGTGATCTGGACAAATGCGCCAGATATGCCTAGATCTGATCAGATCTAATTAGATCTCAAATTTGTCCCCAATTTTGGGATCTAATTAGATCTGGTAAGATCTACTAAGATCTGGCCAGATATCCCTAGATCTGGTAAGATCTACTGAGATCTGGCCAGATCTGATCTTTTTTACACGGGTCAAGAAAAAAATATTGGTGTGTCAGCAAATTTTTAGTTAGGAGCGTGCTTGCAGAAAAGTTGGTAATTTCAGCAAAAATTACCAATTTTGTGGTAAAAATCAGCGAGCTGGGATTCCCGGGAATCCCGCCCTTTTTTCAATACCGCAATCCCGGGAATTTTGTGCGGGATTTCCCGGAATTTTTTTTTTTGATTCTTTTGCAGAAGTTTTAGCTATTATATATTGCAATTTTAGAAGCTAAATAAATTTAAATTTAAAGCATTGATTTGAAATTAATTTAAATAACAAATATTTGAAATTAAAAAATGCGATTTCAAATTTAATAAACTGAATTAGAATAAAAAATAAAAAAATTATTTAGGCCAAATTGTTTTTGGATGTCAGCTGAATTTGGTTAAGTTAAACCGAAAACAAATACTCGACCTATAGATTTTTTTTTTCTTTAAAATCGTGATCTTTGTTCAAATAAAGCAATATATACAACAGTTCAACATCCGTATCTCTGTTCCAAATACCTCCAAAAAACTAGGCTTTAAAAAATTAGTAATATTTTCGTATTTTCAATTGAGTATTTTGAGGTTTTTTACTTAAATAATTTTATTTAAATATCAAATGCTATTTCTTTATTTCAATTGTATTTTTTAAATATTGCAACTATGCAAATTAAATAATTTATAACAATTATTTTAATTTTTGCATTAAAAATACAAAAATTGTTTTTTCGGACTTTCTATATTTTCATATATTTAGTTAGAATATTCTTCCACCTCAAGTCCAACTTCTAATATGATATTGTCATATTAGATTTTTATTTGTTGTTTCAAAAAGGGTTGATCATTTTCATGATAGACAATACAATTGTTTCGTAGACATCACTCTACACTTCAGTTGTCCGCAATAAGAAAATGATAACTTTCTTACTCAAACCGAGACATTACATAAGGTACAAAAAATCAACCGGACGAGAATTTTGTACTTTCGTATATGAACTGTCTGATTTGGTAAAACCCTTTGGGTACTATTTAACCCAAAGGGTACTTTTATGTAATTGTTGCTTTCAAAAAGGAGTTGATTTATAGCTGGTTTTACCAAATCAGACAGTTCATATACGAAAGTACAAAATTCTCGTCCGGTTGATTTTTTGTACGTATGTTTAGTGTCCTATGTTTGAGTGTGCTAACCGATAGAAAACTGAATAGAAAATCGTTGTTAAACACAAATAAAAATTTTAACAACTATCTTTTTTGTTAGGACGATACAACGATACAACAGATAGCACACCCTTATGAACAACCTAATTATTTAATAATATTCTACTCACTTTTAAACTTTTTTATAAAATAATTCTATACGAATACTTCTGAAAATCTGAAAGAAACAAAATCTTTAGAAATACAAATTTTTGGATTCCATATTTAAGAAATACTTAAGCAAAAATCTATTTTAGTTCTGACTATAAAACTGGTACTACACCATTAACAATTCCAATTAACACCCATTAACAATTCCAATATATCCTTAAAGAAGGGAAGAAATGAAATAATAACACTGTTAGACAAATGGTAGGGGTCAGTGATCGGGAAGGGTTCAAACTACCGGGGAAAGTTATATCGGTAAAAAAGAAGTTATACGTGTTCCGGCGTTTCGCTGGGTCACCCCTAGGAATCGGGATATATTGATTTGACCTTTGGTGGTCTTTTTTTGACATAACTCGAGAACCACTAGTCCGATTTTGCTCAAACAATTTTAAAAAAATTAAAAATTACAATTCCTTTAATCTGTTCATATAACGTTTTTCTATATACTCAACAGTTTTGCTGGTAAAAATAAATGTATGAAGATAAAAATATTTTTTGCCTAAAATACTAAAAAAAAGTAATAAACAAAAGGTTATTGATTTTTATGGTAGCGGTAACAAACATTTATTTTTACCGGCAAAACTGTTGAGTATATAGAAAAACGTTATATGAACAGATTAAAGGAATTGTAATTTTTAATTTTTTTAAAATTGTTTGAGCAAAATGACTAGTGGTTCTCGAGTTATGTCAAAAAAAAGATATATCTCGATTCGTAGGGGTGACCCAGCGAAACGCCGGGACACGTATAACTTGTTTTTGACCGATATAACATTTCCCGTTGGTTTCATCCCATCCCGATTTTGACTGTCGCATAGTGTAATGAAATGTCTTTCACTTTTTCTACATCAATTCATTTAACTGTTCAAACCGCGAATTAATATTTAGTTAATATACTTCATTTTAAAATTAAGAGGCCTTCCATATAAATATATTACCTAAATAGTAATTCCCAATTTAAACTGTTAAGTGGAAGTCATGCATATTTTATATTTAGCCCTCCTTTTAGAATATATTAAGTAGATTTTATCATGGGTAAAACCAAAAGATGAACTTTGTCGGACGGTGTTTTAATAGAAATCGAGCTTTTCAAGTACAAGATATGTCGGATTTATTTATTTTCTAACGAGCGGGATCCCGGGAAATTCAGAAAAAAAATCGCGCTGTCCCGGGAAATGAAAAAGTCCGGGAAAAGAAAAACCCTAATTAGTAGACAATTCTAAATAACAAAAAAGGAAATAAACTATGGCTTTTGTATTACAAAAATATTTTTCTTAAAAAAGCGAAAGGGAACACAAAACATCACCCAAACGACTGAAAAAAATGTCTGTCCTTGTATTTCACATAATCACTATAGTTGTGATGCGAGCACCTGTCCCGTGACCGGTAAAAACAGGGCCGGTCTGAAAGAACATATTCTGTGACCTGTCTCGTGACCGGTGAAAACATGAACTGTCCCAGGACTAGTGAAAGCAGGACCGGTCTGAGAGTACTAAACCGGTGACCTGTCCCGTAACCGCTAAAAACAGGACTGGTCTCTAAGTACCAGGCCTGTGACTGGTGAAAAGAGCACCGGTCGGAAAGTACCTGTCACATGAAGAAAATGGGATGAACAAGGTCATTCAAGTGGTACAAATAAATATTACAGTTGTCACGAATCTGTTTTTATTTTGATCGATTAAACGATGAAAACAATTTTGATCGAACGATTATTTGATTATTTATTAAAAGTTATTGGATTAATGTTTTACGTATTAAGTAGGCGCTTAGTAATCATATCATTCACCGGATTGTTGTACAACTCTTGTTGCGGAACTCCTCTTGTATGTACGGTGGGGGCACTGGTGAAAACGTGTTAGTATTTCAGGAAACTTAAGTACCGAAAGATATCTGACATACGGAATAAACTATACTTCTCTAAAGACAAACTGTGAGCTAAATCCAAATCTGGCGTCTGTGAAAAAACAAATTTTTTTTATCGGAATTTTTCGAATTGTGTTTTTCTTTAAAATGCTTTTGATTTTTTTTTAATTCTTGAAAATATCGTCCGTTAAAATTTCCTATTGAAGAACTTTCTTACAATTTGGTTTTAAGCTACCCAATAGACATCGAAAAAGTAAAAATTCAAGTGCTTAAAAATTGCATGTATTAAACTTCTTTGAACGCCATTTGTTTCAGTTAAAATCAAGTTCAGAAATTGAGGTAACTTTTTGGAAATTCTCATTTTATTTTCTGTCGGCAATAATTAACCAAATATAAAAAATTTTTTAGCTTCATAAAAACAGGCATTTTACTGAACTAAAACAAATAAGATTTGCAGAATATAATTCCTGGTAAAAATATATTGCGAATAAGAAATTCCATGCAAATTCAATAGTCCAAAACTAATATGGACTAAAAATTTATCCGAATCATGAAATTGAGAACAAACGTACATCGTTTTGTAGTTGCATATTTTGACAAAAATGCATGTTTTTACCTATTTCGACAGCTGCTTTTTCGTCAGTCCTGTGACAGGTTCTTTTTCGACAGTCATGCGACAGGTTCTTCTGCGTCAGTTCTGTGATGGGTTCTTTTGGGTAAGTCCTGTGAAAGGTTCATTTGTTTCAGTCCTGTTACGGATTCTTTTGCGTCGGTCCTGTGATACCTCACAAGGGGCAATTGACCCCCTCCTAGGACAAGCCCATGAAAAAGTGATCGGTCCAAGGACCGGTCCCCGTCCCCAAGATCTGGTCACGTGATGTGTCCTGTGACCGGTTCCTTTTCTCACAGGGCATTTTCTTTATACATTCACATTTTATCTTTATCTTAATTAAATTTAAATATTTTATTTTGTTTATAATTTAAATCATATTTTATCTTATTGTGTTATATTTTTATGTATCCTTTTGGCTTCCTTTTGTTTTATGTTATATGTATTATGTTTTTTACAGTGGTGGAAAAAATAATAGAAACAAGCCTCCTTTTTATTTTTTGTGTGGACAACAATGGTACTCTTCGTGGACTTCTTGCCATTAATTTAGTTTCTTTTAGCCTGTTTCTGATGGTTCTTCCAGTTACGTCGACATTTATTTGCCTTTTCCACTCCTCAGAGGTCTTAAACAATTTGTCTTGGCGACCAGTGGTTTTTCGTTTTCTGCCTCTGGACTCAGTCCTTTTTTCAGTATGGATTGCACTAAAAATATTTTTTGAGCATTTCATTATTTTTGCAATTTTATCCATTATTTTTCCTTCTTCCCGGAGAGATTTCATAACATTCTGTTCCGATTCCGTTGAATGTTCTCCTAGCCCCATTGTAGTTTCAATTTAAGGGCCTGTTTATCTATTATGAAAATAGTCTAAACGAAAGAAACTGACAATTCAACAATTATTTTAATTTTTGCATTAAAAAATACAAAAATTGTTTTTTCGGACTTTCTATATTTTCATATATTTAGTTAGAATATTCTTCCACCTCAAGTCCAAATTCTAATATGATATTTTCATATTAGATTTTTATTTGTTGTTTCAAAAAGGGGTTGATCATTTTCATGATAGACAATACAATTGTTTCGTAGACATCACTCTACTCTTCAGTTGTCCGCAATAAGAAAATGATAACTTTCTTACTCAAACCGAGACATTACATAAGGTACAAAAAATCAACGGGACGAGAATTTTGTACTTTCGTATATGAACTGTCTGATTTGGTAAAACCAGCTATAAATCAACTCCTTTTTGAAAGCAACAATTACATAAAAGTACCCTTTGGGTACTATTTATATGTATGTCTCTGTTGTCAATACATTTTATAAAAACAACTAATTTTAAACTCAAAACAAAATAAATATTTGAATAAGATTTTAGCCGTGGTGTGCTTATTTTCAACAATTAGTTTAATTTTTGCATTAAAAAATACAAAAATTGTTTTTTCGGACTTTCTATATTTTCATATATTTATGTAGTTAGAATATCAACCCCTTTTTGAAACAACAATCGATCTTACTTCTGACTATAAAACTGACCCTTAAATTCCAACAAATTATCTTCTTAGCAAACCAGTAGACATTTTCCCAAACAAAAACATAGGATTAATTGATATTTAATAAAAAATAATAATATTGTGATACTTTTTGCCATCAAAGTCATAAATACTAGAAATACAGGTAGGTTTTTAAATTCTGGGGTGGGCAAAAAGCAGTCTAGGGTGGGCTTTGCCCATTACAGACCGGCCTAAGTCCGCCAATGATTACACATTACATATAATTGTAATTGAAAAAATGTCAATTACAATTACATTTTTTCGGAAAAGAAATAATGACAAAAAGCACAAGTTGGGGGTTGTAATTGAAATCACTTTCAATTACAATTACTTGTAATTTGTAATTGAAAATTTTCAATTACAGTTACATGCAATGTAACTGAGTTTTTTGATGTAATTGGATGAGGACAAAATTCGGATACAATTGTATCGAATTGCATAAAATTGTATCAAATTGTACCAAATTGTATACAATTGTATACAATTCGATACAATATGATACAATAAGACGTTCTCATTTTTCGGATATAATTATATCTAATTACATAAAAGATTATATATAATTAAATATAACTTTATATGGCTCCATATATTTTTGTTTTACTTGGGTAGTAATTTTTGGATTCCATATTTAATCAAAAAATCGATCTTAGTTCTGATTCTAAACGAACGAATTCTGTGGTGAATTAATTCAGTAAGGAATTAATTCACGTTTTTCCCGTTCGATTTGTAAAATTTAACGCGTTCACCAGTGAATTAATTCATTTGATTCAATAAAGAGAACTTTGCAATGAAATTAATTCTTTGAATTTATTGTTTGATGAACGCGTTCAGTTGAACGAATTCAGTGAATTACTTAAGAAAAGGAATTCATTCAATTCTACACCGAAAAAATTTTTCAGTGACTGGCTACTAAAATTTCAACTGAGCCTCAGGTGAAATACCCCTTACTGAGCTTCAGTTAATTGATTAAGTTGAAGTTAACTAATTCTACTTTAAAATCTAATTTAACGGAGCCCTCAGTTAAAATAAAACAAAACTTGAAATTACCCAGGTAGAAATTGCCGACGTTACAACAAAAGTTGTACTGGGAGAGCACTGTTTTTTACGAAATGCCGGTACTACTTAAAACGCGCTTGGCCAGTACTGTTTTCTGAAAATTAACGAGATTTTTTTAATTTATTAAAATTAACATTTTTTTAAATCTTACGTATTTTTACATCTATTACACAATTATTTATGTAAGAGAGACATCGCCATTCTTTTCTTGTGAAGTTTCGAAAGAATACATTAAAAATCTGTGATGTACACTAAGAGGACAGTAAAGTTCTAGCAAACTACTAAATTTGTTATTAAATGTACTGTGATAATACCAAAAAAATTCCAAGCCTGCGCCAACATTGGGAAATTACTACGGCCAAACGTTTATTGGTGTTATCATTTCGACAACATGCCAGTACAGTGAACGTCAGAAATCCGACGCATTGCCAGTACATGTACTACCGCCTCCAATACCGGACCAACATTGTGCCGTTTGTATTTTTCTACCTGGGTAGTAACTAATAACCGATTCAATAGTTTGAATTCAATGTTGGCAGCACTGTGAAACGAGAAGGTTCTAATTTGTTCTGTCAAGTTTTTTAATTTCAAATTTTATAATTAAAATAGAGGAATATTGAAGGTAATAAAGCAGTTTTTGTGAAGAATAAGCCTGCTGTTTCTCTGTTGATAATATTTTTTCTTGGTTACGAGCTATTTTTGGAAAATAAAAAGTGCCGGCAGTTGGCAAAAGTAAAGGTGGCGCAATGGCGTCACAATCATTGACGGTGTCACAAAAGGGATTCGATGAATTCGAATGTACCTTTTCTAATTCGAAAGGGAAAATTTAAAAGGCCAAGAAGAAAGAAAGCCAAAAATTGTAAAAGATGAGAAGAACTTTATCAGCTTATCAGCTTATCAGCCTCAACTACTCAACTCTAAACAATATGATAACGAAAACCTAAAGAATGACAATGGCAATAAGGCTGGTCCAAATGAGGAGACTTTTGATGAGGATAATGGTACAATTGAAATGGATGAAATGACAAGTGAAGTAAATACTACACCGAAAAAATTTCTCAGTTACTGACTACTAAATTTTCAACTGAGTATCAGGTGAAATACGCCTTACTGAGCCTCGAGTTAAAATTAATTGAAGATTATTAAGTTGTTAGTTGAAAATAGTGCCAAAAAAAATAGTTACACAAACTGAGAAATCGGTTACTTACAACAATTTTTTGGTTAAAATATAAGAATTAACATCTTTCAGCAACTCCTAAATTACATTTACACGCGAAAGAAAATTGCTAGAGATAGAGCAGAAAACTCCTATAAATGTCTATATTGTGAATAATTTAAGATTTTTATGTTTGCTTTTTGCTCTATCTCTAGCAGTTTTCTCTCGCGTGTAAAAATTATTGTTTATAATTATTATTATTAAATTATTTGAACTTTTTATTCATATTTTCATTAATAATATATTAACAAAAATGTCATTAACACCTTTTTTACTGGTTTTCATGGTAATTCGTGGATAGTTCTTCTAGATTGCTTTCTTCCTCAACTTTCTCTATTACAAAATAAAAATTTTTTAAAGAAAAGAGCTGCAATAAATTAAAAAAAACTTATCTTAAAATGTAGTTTTCCATCTACACTTTTTTGTATTTTAATTAATGTCGATCTTCTGTGGACCAAATACGTTTTTAAACGAGCAAAATAGTAAAAAACTAAAAATAATTTCAAATTATATTTTTGTTTGTTTGTTGAAAAACATTTGATAGTTTCAAAAATTTTTATTTGTATATATGTACAGTGTAATAGAAAAAGATTTTTATTTAACTAAAACTTTAGTTGAGTTTAATTACTTCAGTTATTTTGAATATTTTCAGTTTTAACTGAGAAATTACTTAGCTGATTAACTGAGAAATATTTTCGGTGTAGTATAAAGAAAACCACAAACGGTGGTACTGATGACAATTCAGGTACAAATGGTAAGACTGTTCTAATTAATTCTAGTACTGTAGGAAATGGTGATAATAAAGACGTAGGCTTTTACCCGAGTGGTCACTTTGGCGATATAATCGTACTTGTTGACACTTCAGAGGCTGAAATAGTTAAAATTAAAAGAGTGAAAAATGGCTTGAACCTCTGGGAGAGGTGCAAGCCATTTTTCAACGTTTTTGTCTGAACCAGACATTAAGGAAAATATCAGATCACCAATTAAGATAACTTCTGTAAAACGCTTTACAAGACGTGAAGTTAGTGGTACCGATCAGGTAGCATTTACTCCAACATACTCTATTAATATTGGCTTTGCTGGCTTTGCGCCAATCAGACAGTGCACAAACTGTGGAAGAATTGGACATACTCAAAATGGCTGTAGATAAGCGAAAAGATGTTTGAAATGTGGTAAAGCTGGTGAATGCAATCTAAGTTGTGAGATTATTAAATGCATTTTATGCAATGGAGACGATCACCAGTCGCATGAGAAAAATAAATGTCCGCAATGGTTCAAAGAAGAAAACATTAAAAAGATAATGACCATTAAGAAAATGTCTCGCAGAGAAGTTATGGAAACATACAACGCACAATACAACAATAGATTTATGCGGCGTTCACATATACGTGTTTAACTCGATTTAATGTGTTTAAGCATTAAACATGTTTAAGTGAGATGTTTTACAGTACATTTTTTCTACCCTTAAACACGCTAAATTATCGTGTTTAATTTTTAAACACGTTCTTAAACACGATAAAATTGATATCAATTGGTGTTGAATGACAAGTTTGAAGCAGAAAAAGACACAACAAGAAAAATAAAAAAATTAAAATTGAATAAAATAAACTCTATTTAAACAAAAACCAGTTAAAATGTGTTGTTTTCTTATTAAAGTGATAGATGAACAAAACAATTAATTAAACTTTGCTTCCGGTGAACGAAAAATCCAAAAACAGCCATGAAGTTGTCCCTTAACTAAAAATTTAAAAATTTTGTTTCCGATTGGGGCGGATAATGTTATTTCACTTTTTGTAGCAATTATAACGTTGGATAATGCCGAAAATTATTAATTATTGCCTCCGGCAGAAGAAAAAATAACTTTTTGGGAAATTTTGTCAAATTTTTGTATTTTTTTTTTAATTGTTAAGGAACAGCTGTTCGAGATGTTTAACTTAAACACTTAATTTTTAAGTGTGAACTGATATGTTTAACTTTTACATAAAGGTGTTTAACAATCGTACTGTGAACGTAGTATTAGTCTACTTGAAAACTACGAGAATGACTTTCCAGCTTTAACTTCAAGCAGCAACATAAAAAATAAAGATGATGAAGTTAATAAACTACTAGTAACAAGGAATTTTAATAGAGTGGTACGCCAGTCTAACAAAAGTAAACGATCCCAGCGTTATGATGAACCTTTTGAAAATGCCCGTAGAGTTCGCAAGACGAACAATGAACCTACGATCCCAATATACAACATGCCGAATTATCATAGATTTAGTGAAATAGAGAGATCTGTTTCAGAACTAGCTAAACTTTGTAAGGATATTTTAAATCAGTTAAAGAATAATGATGCTATAAATGCGGATCATGTGGATCATTTGTGTAAAAAAATTGATAATCAATTCAATAACCTAGGGGTTCCACCTATTTTAGAAAATAACCTGGATTTTCCAACTACATCAAGTAATATGAATAATGGTCAAAGTCTGTCAATATAATTGTCAGTCATTAAGATGTAATGCTAATACTATTGAATATTTTTTAAACAATGGGTGCGTTCGGGAGATACAATTTAATAGTCAACAGTTCTACAACAGTTGTACAACTATCTGCTGAACGACCTGATCACTAACCGCTCAGTCTGAGCGCTCAGGTAGCGCTGTCATATTTTGGTAGCGTAAAAAATATTTGCTACTTTTGATCAATAAGTTATACATTTGTTGTTGTTCATTTACAATAAAAATTGTTTTGTAAGAATGACAAATAAAAACATACAAATATAATTCGAAAACAAAAATTTTAAAAAAATAAAAGGAAACTGTAGAAAAAGTGTTTTAAAAACAAAAACAAAGAAAACGTCGTTCAGCAGAGTAAGTAATCACAAATCGTTACAAGTCACCGGTATCAGTTTAAGGTTTCTCTGCCGAATGCTACCAATAACAACATCGATATTTGCTGCCTAACTTATAGTCTTGACTAGCCATGGATTTGTGCGAACATGAAACAAATCACACGTGAAACAACAACAAATTTTATTTGTTGTTTTTGTTTTGCATGTAAATCGTTTCATGTTCGCACAAATCCATGGCTAGTCAAGACTATAACTAAGTAAGATTTTTTCTCATGGTGGTGGTAATCATAAGCTTTTAACTTATAATATATTAAAGAAAACCCGGCCGGACAATAATTATGGCGGGGTTGCAATTTGTTATCGTAAATCACTTAGGATGAAGAAAATTAATCACAATCTAACATCATAAGTAATAATGGCAAAAACTATAAACTTTGAGACCAATTTTGTAATTTGTTCAGCTTATTTTAAACCTGATATAGATTAAGATGAATTTAATGAAAAAATGTCAGAACTCGTTGATTATTTGGAAATGTATAGTGACGTCATTATTTGTGGCGATTTTAATGCAAAGTCTGAAATGTAGGGTGACCCAAATGAAAACAGAAAAGGACATACTTTGGGGCAAAAAATTCAGAACTCTACTTTTCGATGTCTAAATGATGGCTCTATCACTTTTAGAGCAAATATTGAACATAGTGAATCTCTTTTGGATTTAACTTTTACAAATACATCTCTTATTGCAAATTGGATGACAGTGCCTACAAGTCTTGGTGGTAGTCATCACTTGCCTCTGGTGACTGAATTTACAAATGTGCGCCCATTATCAATAAAGTTTATCTCCAAGAAAAAACTTATGTCTTCCTTATCAAATGCTCATCTGGATGCAGACTTAATTAGTGTAAATAGAAAATTTAAAGATGAAATCAAAAGTGCAACATTTAAAATTAAGGAAAACCTAAAGCCAAAGTGCTGGTGGAATGATGGATTAAAGGTGCATTTTAGAAAACTTAACGCTGCCACAAAAAGCACTTTCACTCATCCCAGTCCCAGAAACTTTGAAGCTCTCTTGGAAGCTAAGAGGATTTGGGAAAGGGAGGTTCGGGTTGCCAAGAAAAACAGTTACGAAATGAAGATTGAGGAACTAAATAAAATACCAAATTCTAAAGCAGCTTGGAAATTTATAATGGATGTGAAAAATAGTGCTTTGTCTGTATCTTGTAATAAGTGAAATATAGATAATAACTTTGCTTATCTTCAGTTTTTAAAATCTCAAGTTGAGTGCAATTCATTAAATGTCAACTTTCGTTTCACGCCTGATGAAAGCTTAATTGCTAATTTCTCGATCTATGAGCTAGGTGATGTACTGGCCAGGAAGAACAAGCCATCAGCTGGTGGTCATGACACGGTTACTTATAAGATGATAAAAGCTTTACCCATGGATGCAAGAGCAAATTTACTGCAGATCTTCAATGATTGTTTTTCAAAATGTGATGTCCCTGATTGTTGGCGTATAATTAAGATTGTGCCAATTCCAAAGAAGGGAAAAGATTTATCTGATTATAAAAATTTTAGACCCATATCTCTGTTATCTGTATTTTTGAAATGTCTAAATCTCATGGTTAAGACTAGATTATGCGATTATTTTGAGCAGAATAGAATTCTTCCTGAAAGGACTTTTACATATAGAAGCAACAGATCGGCGGCTATGTACATAAATGATTTAATCTTTATGGCATCTTTACTAAAACAGCAGGGTAATAAATGCTGTATTTTGTCTCATGCCTATCAACGTTAAGTATTTAAGGCAAATCTACGTTAAACCGATTGTAGTATAAAAAAAATTTAAACAGGTTATGTTTATAATTCTTCCGCTATAATCGAACGTAAGTCAGCAAAAGTGTTTAGAAGGTAACGCGAATAAGTTACGTGAAGTCTGAAAATGTATAAATGTTGAGGTTTCAACGTTTATAATTATCCGTGTTGAAAGTTAACGTGCATACGAAAAGTAATGTGTTAGTCTTCGTCTTAAACGATTTTTTATGCACTTTGAGTTTTTTTATGAGTTAACGGATATAGTTAAGTCAAAAACACAGCTAAAGTTATCTTATTCGTTCTAGATATTAATAATGCTTACAACTGTGTGGATATGAATAAATTAAATGCAATCTTGAAAGATAATGGAGTTGACATTAATATTGTTAATTGGATTACGAAAGTTTTCTGTAGTAGAATTTTGAAAATCGGAAAGGATGAAATTGAGGTGCAGAATGGTATTACACAGGGAAGTTGTTTGTCACCCATTCTATTCAATTTGTACACCATAAACGTTCATAAACTGGAAGATAATAACACCCGCATATACCAATTTGCTGATGATTTCTTTGTACTTTCCTGGCATAAAGATTTTGAGTATGCTGCGGCTAATTTGCAGTTAAAACTTAAAAACTATCATGAAGCTTGTAAAAGTTTAAATCTCTCTTTCAACATGTCAAAGACGAGTTGTATGTATATCGCTAAAGGTAGTTTGAAAATGATTAAAATAAATATTGATGGCGAATTTGCGACCCAGCCCAGTGTAGAAAATCATTACCAGATATGTAGTTATGTAACTACATACTTGGTAATGGTAACTAGTTACTTTTGTTATTACATTTCTTATTACCTTTATATGGCGATGTCGCGAAAAATAATGAGTTGTCGTTACACACCAGCATTCGAAAAATCAAAAAACATATCGTTACCTATGTGCTTACCAGTACTGACAAAAATAATGAGTCTAAAAATAGATTTTCAAAAAAATAAATTATATAAAAAAAAATATTTTTTATTGTATTTTTTTTTTAAATAAAATTTGCTGGTGCGGGAATCGAACCTGGGTCAACAGATTGCCAGTCAACAGCTCTACCATCTGAGCTATATCGACATGTAATATTTAATAGATAAAAACACAATTGACCTGCTGCACACAAGTAAGCTTACTCGCCAACATACAAAAAATCAAAAAATATGTGGTTACATATATCCTTACCAGTGTTTAAAAAATATTGAGTCTAAAAATAGATTTCAAAAATTTTCAAAAAAATCTAAAAAATTATTTTCTATTTGAAATAATGATAAAAATTAGTCATTATCAGTAACTCATTATTATATGTTTTAAAATAATACAGAATGTAAGTGGGTGTCATTACTGGTAGTCCAAAAAATAATGATATGTCATTACCGTTTCTACACTGGGAGGTTAAGGAAGTAAAGATTCTGGGTCTTGCAATCAGGTTTTGAAGGAAGCAAATACGAGTACTAACTTACTGAAAATGCTTACACCGATTAAGTCGGGTCTTCATCCTCATGTTGGTCTTAATATTTATAGAAGTTGTTGTATAAGACCTAAAATTGAATATGCGTCAACGACATTACCAAATGTCCCACAAACTATTAACAATCGTCTAAAATCATAACAGAATTCTTCTTTTAGAAGATGTTTAGGATTACCAAAGTCGACACCTTTACATGTGGTTTACACAATGGCAGGTGAACTGATTTCGGAGAAGAGATCAAAGTTGCTTGCCTTTAAAGAGTTATTGAAAGTAAAACAATTTTATCCTGAATTATATGAAATCGTCATAAATGCTAGTAATAACAATTCTAGCTATGGTATTATAGCAAGAAAATTTAGAAAGCCTTTGGAGAACACTTCATTTTCCACCAACTTTGCACAACACTCAAAGTTGATAATTAGGAAAAGTGAACTTACTGATAAGAAGGAAAACTTATCGAATGTGATGATAATACAAATGTACCTTGAGAAATTGCATTCTTACAGTCCAAAGGATTTTGTGATGATCGCCACGGACGCGGCGGTTATGGGAAATGCAGCTGGTTGTGGTACACTCAAAAAAAAAAGCCAGTAAAGTCAGCAAAAAATGTTGCTGTGTCAGCAAATTTTTAGTCAGGAGCGTGCTTGCAAAAAAGTTGGTAATTTCAGCAAAAGGTTTGCTGAAAATCATCGAGCTGATTTTTACCAAAAAAAATAGTAATCTTCAGCAGAAGTTTTGCTAACACTTAGCCGACTGCAAATGAAAAAAAATCCTTGCTAAAATCACTAAACTTTTTGCTGAATATTAGTAGACTAAAAAAAACTCAAAAAACTTGTAGCGAAATTTTACTTTAGTTAATTTATTCGCTGAAATTTAAATATAGAATATATGTAGTTGTTTTTCTTTTTAAGTCATTTCCGTTTCCAGACAAGCTGCGACATCTACATCTTGTCTATCTGGTTGTCGTCCACGCTATGAATGCGGTTATCAGCACAATTTTTGTAGCAAAATAAATTAGTAAAACATTAGTTCAAAATTAGTTTAGTGCTAAAAAAATATAACTAAAATTTTTACTGAAAACGGAATTTCAACAAAAAAATTGCTGAAAACTAGTATACTTGATATACATAACGTTTTTCTAATTTTTCTACTAACTTATTTTTTTGAGTGTATTTATAATATAACGTTCAACGAGAAATTTTATTACAAAATTGATTTCAAAACATCATCGCTCTTTGCTGAGATTGTTGCCATATATTATGCTATTAAAATTGCTGTGGATGATGAAAGGACAAAAATTATAATTTTCACTGATAGGTTGTGTAGTTGTCAATTACTACAAGCAAAGAATTCTGATTATTATTATGTTGCTGAGATTCATAACATCATTGCAAATTCATGCTTGGAGTAGGTGCCTGTGACATTGGAGCTATTATTGAGCCAAAATTGAGTCCATTGGAGGCTATTCGAAATGTAAAGGAAATTCTACAAGAAGAATCAGAGCGGGAATTTGAACCAATACCCACTGAAAAAGGAAAGTGGTTCAATGAAATTAATACTCGTATTCTGCCGAAAACTTTTTATAGAAAGACTGATTTAAGTCCTGAAAATGTTAAAACAATAAATAGATTAATAGCTGGTCATTCGTACAATAAGATATATTTGAAATTAATGAACAAAGTTTCTTCTGAAAACTGTTAAATGTGTAGGGTTCCTCAGACAAATGATCATCTTTAATTCAAATGCAGCACTTTTGATCAATTGAGATCTAATTATAATTTGTTTGATCATTTTGACAATCTTAAGGATTTTTTAAAAACCGGAAATTTTGAATTATATGGATGTTTATGTTCCTTTATTAAGGATGCAGATATTGAACTATAGTATTAATGACGCTAATTTGTAGTAAAGGAAAGTGCGCTACATAAATCAGTTAATATATACAATGGATTTAATATAAATTACAACATGATTACTTCTTGGTATGTCAAAGCTCGGAAATCTACATCAATCAACATTTTTATTCATCTCTTCAATCAACTTATCATTTCATCAATCAACTTTTCGTTTTATTAATCAACTTTTCATCAATCAACATTTTTTGTCATTTATCAACTTTTTTTCCATTTCACTCTTCCAACATTTTAATTTGTTTTTTCTCAGTGAACTTTTTATTTGATCAACATGCACACACACAAAATGATCACAATCAAGTTAATATCTTTCAAGTATACAATTTGTGGACGTTTAACCTGGAAATATAAATATAAATTTACTAAATTGACTTTTTATTTAAAATAAATACAAAATGAAAATGACCTCAAGCCGAACAAAAAAAAACTCACATCAAAATCAAAGGTCCACAATCAATGTTGCCAGTTTTGACGATTTATCGTCATTTTACGATTTTTGCTACCGAAAATAGCCAAATGACGATTTGACGATTTTACTGTTCAAAATGACGATTTTTTCAATAATAAATATACCAACAATTATTCAAAAATACGTTATTTTTCCATTATGTAAATCAATAAATCTGAAAATTTATTCAAGTAACTCATAAATTTTTATCATAATATTTTTATTTAAGGTAGTAATTTGAGAATCTGAAATTTTATTGTAGGGAAACTAACATAGAATCTGGTAATTATTTTTATTTAAAAGGTTTTCCCCAAAATCTCTAATGAATGTAACGTGTTTTTCGAAGGGATTTATATTCTTTAGTAGGTACCTGTGAAATATCTCTATACTAAGTACTTTAAAATCTAAAATTTTTTCGATACGAAAAATGTTTTTAAAATTGCACTTTTTCTTTCGAACATTTAATTTATATGGTGAATTTTCAATACATACCCAGCAAAATCTTTCATTACTAAATAAGTGGTTATATAATAAAAATTCATAGCTCCGCACAACTTATTTTTTGGCGTCTAAACTCATTACTTTTGTTTGGCGTGGTCGTTTTTATAAGTAGTCACGCTTACCCGCTCGCTTACGAAAAAATGAGAAATAAGTAGTTAAGAGATTTTGAATAATAAGTGGCTTACAAAAAGTTGAATTATAAGTGGTTATCTGATTGCTTACTTGATTCTTAAAAATAAGGAGTTAAGCATATACTATTAGCTTAAGAAAATACATTCAGAAAAATTTAAGTTTTCTCTAGTGTGTAATTTTAGGACTCGTCATAAAAATTTAAATATAAATGGTCTAATTCATAAACTTTTACAACAGTCTTATTGCAGGATTTTAAGCTAATTTTTGAAAAACAGTATTCATATTTGCTTAATAACGAGAAAAATAATATAGGTTTATAGTGGATACTCATTAACTTTAAACCTTTCATAAAGTTTGGAGTGAGGAAGCCACCATTTAATTGTTAATTATTTCATTTTCAGGCATGAAATGATTTATTAAAGCCATTCCATCCCTAGAATGTGTGGCTTCTAACAACTTGCATCCATCAAACTGGAAAAAGCTACAACAATTGCGTAGCCAATGACCTTTTTCGAAAAAATTTACAAAAAAATGCAAAAATAAAATTAAAAAGAAAAACAAAACAATAGTGATGTACAGACTGTCAAAACATTATTCGAAATTCGATTCCTTTTGTATGCTTCGAATAATATGTTCTAAAAAATTACTTTTTTACACACATTTCAATTGATTTGCTTTATAAATAAAAAAAATATTTTTAATGGCTTTTAAATTTATCTTAGCACATCATAAGTTTTCTAATTTAAGAAAATATATTTCCACTTCCGATTACCGAGTCAATCGTTTACTAAATTTGTACCTCACTTACGACTTATTTGGGAGAAGAGAGAAAATAAACAATAGTGTTGCCAGTATCAAATCGAAAAATTAATTTATGGTTAAAATACAATTATGAATCAAGATTTCTAATAACTCTTTATTAAGCGAAATATGTACTTTAACAATAGCAAGCTTCAAATACCAAATAATTTTTGTTTATGAATTAGCACAAAAAGCGCATAGAGAAAGGGACCTAAGGGTAAAAAAATCAATTTTTTTTTTGATGTGGACAACATCTGAGCATCGAATGAGACCGATCCCATGACCTTTTTTTACCCTTTTTTACCCTTAGGTTCCTTTCTATTTTGCGCGTCACATATAATAAATAAAAATGTATACAATTTAACTGTGTAAAAGTACTTATTTAAACTATTACGAGTAAGTCATTATTTTATATATAGAAGCAATGAATACAATAGGCCGTTATTAGGAAGTCATTATTTTATATTATAAAATATTGCAAAAGGTAATGATATATCATTTTTGGTAATGCAGATAGTAATGAGGTGTCATTACCAATATTTTGCTGGGTACATAAATAAAATTGTTCGAAATTTTGAGATACGAGTATTAGAGGATTATTTTCTAAAACATTTCGGTGAAGTGTTGCGTTATTTCTATAGAAATTGTTTTTGTTACAAAATCAATTTACATTGAAAGTTTCCTTCACGTCAACCAATAAAATAAAAAACTAAAGTTTTAGAATTTTTCTTAAATTACAGCTGCCACCGAAAATCGGGTGATTTTTAAATTTTCTATTATGATTTTATGGTTACAATAATAAAAATATGTGATTATTAAAGTTTTGACGATTTTTATCAATATTTTAACGATATTTCAAAACGCAATGACGATTATGACGAATTTTTCAAAAATATTTGACGATTTTGTACCCAATTAACCTGGCAACACTGTCCACAATATATGCTGTCAACATGAAAATTAATTTTGACTTTTATTCTGCTTCTGTTTCCATCAAAGAAATTTTTCACCAGATTTGTTCCATTCTCAAAACATCAATACTTCTTGGAACCATTAGTTACCTGTAATCCATTAAAACAATTGAAAATAATTAAAATCAATTTTATTTTCCACAAAAAAAAAACAAAAACTTACCGTAAATTGAAAATTTTTCATAATTTTCCATTTTGTTTTATTTTTTATTGTTTATAAATTTCTTGGCAACTAATTGATTTGAAATTCACAAGCTGACTCAAAATTAGTCCTTATTTTCTAAATATTAGTTGCTCAGTTAATTTTGATTTATTTTAAATCAACTGAGAGTGTCTTTAACTGAGCAACTGAGGAATTTTTTTGGTGTAGAGAAAATTAAATTCGATTGGTAGTGAATTCATTCAAAAAAGAATTAATTCTTCAAAGCTCTGCCTACTTATAATGAATGTAATAGTAGTTAATAGGGGTTTTCATATAAACTCGTAAATGCCTTGTAAATCTTGTATAAATATAAACCATATTTTTTATGTATGGAGTTTGACATTAAACTCATAAACATACCAGGTTTACACCGTTTACGAGTAGAATACGAGTTTATATGAAAACCCTTAATGTAATTTTCATAATTCATTAAATAGGTATATGGAAAGGGCAAGGTAGACATATTATACATCAATGTGTAGGGAATTGTACCTAGATTTTAAAAACTAATAAAAATTTCAACAATTGTAAAATTCATTCAAGACATTTTATAATAAAGTGAGAGAAATTGTTCTGTTGAGTCTTTGTCCATAATATAAATTTTTAATTATGCAATAAAAACTTTATTAATTAATATTTTTATTGAAATTTCACAACTAAATAGATATTTTAATGCTTAAGCACCGTAAGTTGTTTTTAACGTGGAAAAATTTCACTCAAACTTTAAAGGCCATAAATAGTAATTTAAACTCTGAAAACGAAAATTTTTTTCATGTAATTAGAAAGCCACAATGACAATAAACACAAAATGTCACTTTTTCACAAGAAAAATAATAGACTTGAACATTAAATTTGCGTGAAAACAACCTCTTCACAATTTTAACGTGAAACTGATTGTCGTGAAAAATCATTTTTTTATATGGAGTATAGTTTTTTCACATGAAACTCAAACAACTTACGGTGCTTTAAGCACCGTAATTTGTTTTCCACGTGGAAAATTTTCACTCGAACTTTAGAGTCCTCAAATTGTAATTTAAATCATAAAAATGATTCAAATTTATAACAAAGCCACAATCACAATAAACACAAAATGTCACTTTTCCCCAAGAAAAATAATAGTCTTGTACATTAAATTTGCGGGAAAACAATCTCTACACATTTTTCGCATGAAACTCATTGTCGCGAAAAATTATTTTTTTCATATAGAGTATAACAGTTTTTTCACGTGAAACTCAAACAACTTACGGTTCTTTAATACAAACCAACTAAAATTTTTTGCAAAATTGCAAAAGAAATCCCACAATTCCTAAAAAACTTCTGAAAATCTCCAAAAATTAGTTTTTTAGTTTTTTGGGAATATTTGTCCTACCAATTACGGGGCTCAGGATTACCTTTACACAATTACTAGCAATATATTGGAGCATACAAAAAGTGCTTAAAATTTTTGATTCTAGCTTTGCGTTTGGAGTAAATATGGCATAAAATACACTTTTATGCCAAAATTAGTACAAAAGTCTGTTCAACGTGTTCTGGCGCAATTGAACTGATTTTTTCTGTTATTTTGTCTTAAAATTTAGGATTGAACTAATATTTTTGTAAATCCCATTTAGCATAACTTTCATCCGTATTTGAAAAGGTTTTTTCAAAATTCTTTCTGTAGAATATTTACCAATTTGTTGGTAAATCATAAAAAATATTACAAGAAATCGCGAGAAATTTGAATCTTATATTTGAAAATACTAGACCAAGGTAGGTAACTCTGCATGTCGCTAACTTGTTTGTAAAACTCGACTAGTACATTCCACTGATGAATTTTTTTAAATCGGGACAAAATTAAGATTTCTGGATCGTTTTTAATTTTTGTAATACCCGAGGTGCCCGACTTTGGGGACCTGTGGCATCCCTCCTGATAGGTCTATAGACCCCGAATTCTAAACTTAAACTCGAATGCAATTACCACCTAAAATTTCATTCCAATCGGACAAACCGTTTAGAAAATTTAGAATTATTTAAATTTTTTCAAAATCACCCACTGTGCAGGGGTTTAGGAGCGGTTGGAAGTGGGTTAGTGCTAAAAAGTCGTTAGTTTTTGCAAAAATCTAAAGCGAGTTCACCCTACATTTATTCTAATTGTGAAAGATTTGTATTTGTTTGTAAATTTCAAAATTGTATGTTCATTTGTTAAAAAAAAAAGTATTTTTATTTTATTCTTATCCTTACAAGTCATAAACAAGTCATAATTATAAATATTATTGATTAAAGCAAAACACTAGGTGTGTTTCTTTACTTTTTGGGTAAAGTTCGGTAAAATGAGAGTAAGCACAAAATCCCCTCACAAAATGACAAAATTACCCAATAGTACAGGAACGCAAAAAACCACTTTCTAGCCCAAAAACTTATTTCAAAGAATAATGTTAAACAGTGATGGGACTTGAAAAATTTTGTTTTGTGCCAAGTGTGTGACTAAAATGTGCCAAATGGGCCTTTATTGTGCCAAAACTCAATTTTCACTTAGAACCCGTGTTTTCAACTTTCATTTTGTAAATGCATTCTTATGGAATTAATTCTATCTTGAATTCTTATGGACTTAATAATATTTGAATGAATTAAAATTTTTTTTCAATTAAAAGCTGAATGATAAATTAAATTCATCCGATTCTTATTAAAGATTTGAGAATGCAGCCAATGAATGAATTCTTTAGGAATGGTTGCACGGAATGGTATACATTAGACCGTACCTCAAAATAAAGTTTGCCGTACACCCTCCAATATGAAGTATCTGATCTGATATAAATTTATAGCATTTGAATTTTTAAAATTCTATGGATTAAGCACCGTAAGTTGTTCAGTTTTCACGTGAAAAAACTGTTATACTCCATAAAAAAAAATTTTTTTTTTCACGCCAATGAGTTTCACGTGAAAATTGTGCAAACTTAGTTTTCACGCAAATTTAATGTACAAAACTATTACTTTTCTGGTGAAAAAGTGACATTTTGTGTTAATTGTGATTGTGGCTTTGTTATAAAATTAAAATATTGTTAATTTTTTTAACTTAAACTGCAATTTAAAGCATTTAAAGTCTGAGAGAAATTTTTTCACGTGAAAAACAACTTACGGTGCTTTATTCGGTAATATCTTCGATGCCATTTTTATACCCTACACCACTATGTGGTCAGGTATTATAAGTTTGTGCTGATGTTTGTAACACCAAAAAATATTGGTCCTAGACCCACCTTATAGTATACCGATCGGCTCAGAATTTTTTTTTATTTCGATTTAACGATGTCGGTCTGTCCGTCCGTCCGTCTGTCTGTCTGTCCATGCATTCGTAAATATTAAGATATTTTGATGAAACTTGGTACACCGACTTATGTCTGCCCAAGGACGACGCCTATTGATTTTGGTGAACATCGGTCCATGTTTAGACCTAGTGCCCATATAAGGGTCCTACCAAAATTATACTGTTTATACGCTGCAGGTCGCAAATATTAAGATATTTTGATGAGATTTGGTACACACCTATATAACGCAGCCTATTGATTTTGGTGAACATCGGTCCATGTTTAGACCTAGTGCCCATATAAGGGTCCTACCAAAATTATACTGTTTATACGCTGCAGGTCGCAAATATTAAGATATTTTGATGAGATTTGGTACACACACCTATATTGGCCCAATAACGCAGCCTATTGATTTTGGTGAACATCGGTCCATGTTTAGACCTAGTGCCCATATAAGGGTCCTACCAAAATTATACTCTTTATACGCTGCAGGTCGCAAATATTAAGATATTTTGATGAAATTTGGTACACAGACCTATGTCAGCCCAAGGATGAAGCCTATTGATTTTGGTTAACACCGGTCCATGTTTAGACCTAGTGCTCATATAAGGGTCTCCCAAAAATTATATTGTTTATACCCTGCAGGTCGCAAATATTAAGATATTTTGATGAAATTTGGTACACAGACCTATGTTGGCCCAATAACGCAGCCTATTGATTTTGGTGAATATCGGTCCATGTTTAGACCTAGTGCCCATATAAGGGTCCTACCAAAATTATACTGTTTATACGCTGCAGGTCGCAAATATTAAGATATTTTGATGAAATTTGGTACACCGACCTATGTCAGCCCAAGGATGAAGCCTATTGATTTTGGTTAACACCGGTCCATGTTTAGACCTAGTGCCCATATAAGGGTCCCCCCAAAATTATATTGTTTATACCCTGCAGGTCGCAAATATTAAGATATTTTGATGAAATTTGGTACACAGACCTATGTTGGCCCAAGGACGAAGCCTATTGATTTTGGTGAACATCGGTCCATGTTTAGACACAAGCCCCATTTTAACCCATTCGATTTTCGGATCCAAACATTAGTTGGCTTTTAACCAGACTGGTGTAGGGTATTGTATAGTCGGCATGCCCGACTTTAACCTTTTTACTCGTTTAGTTTTCCTTTATTCGAAAAGGTATTTTAATACCAATAAACGCTTAGAAACTAAAAATTAAAGAATTGTTTTTTTTTAATTCATTTTCTATTAAATTTTGTAGATAACCAAAATGTGCCAAAATAGTAGCGGTTGTGCCATTGTACCAATCAATCTTAGATTGTGCCAAAAATCCCATCACTGATGTGAAAATACGTATAATTTCAGTTTGCAAATCGGCACAAATAGTCATATTCAAGGTTGGTTACCGAAACGAATAACGGTAAGGGTAACGGTAACGGTATCGAATTTAATTTGTTTCGGTAACGGTAAAGGTAACGGTATACCGTTATCGAAACAGCAATACCGGTATGTACCGGTATTATAAATTATGTTAAAAACATATAAAAACAAGTAAAACCATAACATATATTCAATTTTGAGTGTTAAAAATGCAGATTATAAGCTTTAAATTCAATGCTGGGAGTTTTTATAACTAAAATTGTTATCCATTAGACCGACTCACCTTATATGGACAGAAAAAAAGCAAAAAAAGTGCCCCCCTCAAAATAAACCATGGTTTGTTTTATGATGATTCCCAAAATATTTGGGGTCTAGGAATAAGACCTCACGAGCTGGACCGTTTTTAAAAAAGGTCTTTTGTTTAGTTTTTTTTATAACATGTTCAATCATTCCTAGAAATGTCCTGTTTGCAAGGATATTATACAAAAAAGAACAATTTTTTGACTCTTTTGTATGAAGAATATACAGAATTTTAGTTATATTTGAGCTAAATTTTTGTAAATGGAGAATAGCAAATTAACCTGCTAAAATCAGCAAAAAAATTTGCTAAATAATTAGTAGTTTTAGGCTACTAATTATTTAGCAAATTTAAAATTTTCGAAGTTTTTTTAGATTTTTTTTAATGCAATAGAGCCTTTTGAAAACAGCAGTTTACAATTTTTTAGCAAATATTTCTGCTGATTTTAGCAGAAGAGACTGCTATTTGCATTCAACCAAATTTAGCTTAAAAATAGCAAAAATTTTGTATATTTAACAGTTTATTTTTGCTATTTTTAGTCTACAAATATTTAGCTAAATTTTATGCAGATTTTACAATACAATTTGCTATTTTCAATTAACTAAAAGTTAGCCTAAATATAACTAAAATTCTGTAAATTTAACAGTTTTAATTTTGCTGTTGTCATTTTACTAGTATTTAGTAAAAAATCTGCTAATTTTAGCAGTTTTTTCTGCAGCATCATTTTTAAATAATTTTTAGTAACTTTTTCTGCTATTTTTACAGATTTATTTCTATGGGTGTAAGTTTGCAATTTCAATAACAAACATCTCCGTACAAAAGAGTCAAAAATTTGTTTTTTATAGAATATCCTTGAAAATAGGACATGTCTGGATACTAGGGTTTGGGGTTCGGGAATTCCCGGGCGGGAATTCCCGGGAAATCCCGGGAAAAGTTTGCCGGGAATTCCCGGGAAAATAATATATTTTTCCCGGGAAAATGGGAAATTTTAAAAATATTAAATTTTTTAAATTGTTTTTGTTTCGAATAGGATTTTTTAATTTTAGTCATAAAAAACATTTTAAATACCAAAACAAAAATGTCATTGTTAAAATCTTTTAAAATAAAATAAATTGGCAAATAAAATCTTTGCCAAGTAATTAGGAGCATTTCAACTAATAAAGATTTTTCGCATAACTTATTCAAAATTTAAGTAGTAAAACCTAAAAACTTGGTAAAATGTTTAAATGAAATATGAAAAAAAGCTTTATTTCTTACAAATAATCGCCCTTACTATCTAAATTTTTCAAATGTATAATTTAGGTAAAGTCGACTTTAGTTAAAATATTGGGTGGCAGTATACCTTGACTTCTTTTATTTTTGAAGCGTTCTGATTGGTTAATTTATTTTCAACCAATCAAAATATTTGAAAATATAAATATTTTTGTAAGGTTTTCATACACAAAAGGAACAAAACCGTTTGATTAAAAATAAAGTCGACTTTAAATTTGAAATACTCTTTTATATTAAGGGCCAATAATTTTATAAGTAATGTTTTCATTAATAAATGTGAAAAGAAAAGACTGGTTAACAGTGGTATCTAAATTTGGTTATCCGACATCTAAATTTGGTGCACAAAAAAAAAAAAAAAATTTATGGTCATGCAACTTCTCTTGAAGAAAAGAACAACAAGAATAACGTTTCAGCTAAGTACCCGAAGAAAAAAGTGTATTCAGCTTACATTAAAGGTTTAGGCATTAAAGGTTTTATGGTAGGGCAAACATTTTCTGAAATGGTATCCAAATTAGCCGCAGTCAATCCGCACCATAACTAGATCTTCGTTTATTCGAGAAAGTTTTTATAATAAAAACCTGGCATTGCAAAAAAATGAAACCGATGTAAAGAACATTATATTAAATTACTACAATAATGTAAAAGATATCATGATGAAAGAAATATCGAGCAATATTTCTAACAATAGGAGATTTACTATAATCTTAGATGAATGGACAAGAATATCACAACAATGTATAAATGGAAATAATTCATTTTATAACCTGGGGTTGGTTTATATATCAGGAAGATGTAATGCTGATGAAATAAGAAGAATTGCAGAAATAAGACTAGAAGAGTTTTATTTGTCTTTGGAAAATAACATTGTGGCCACCATATCTAATGGACCAAGTGTGATGAAACGGTTTGTTTCCGACAGTCCAGTAGTAGGTGCTTTCTGCTGGAATCATGCAATTCATTTGGCAGTGCTGCGAGTAATTTATGTGAAATCAAATGTTCAACATTCTGATATTTTTTACTTTGAATTCTCACTACACAGACTGCATTTGTACTGAAATAGTTTTTTTTAACAAAAATTACTTATATAGGTGGTTTTCATTAACAATTTTGTTCAAAAATATTTCCCGGGATTCCCGGGAATCAAATTTTTTCATTCCCGTTTCCCGGGAAATAAAAAAGTCCGGGAAATCCCAAACCCTACTGGATACGCTTGAATTTGTTATATATACCGCTGGACGTGCCTCTCATATGATACGCATATTGAGTATGTTCTCTACAGCTAAAATGCAATTTATTACAAAAACTAAAAAAAATACCAGCTCGTGAGATCTCGTTGCTAGACCCGAAATATTTTGGGAATCATCATAAAACAAACCAAGGTTTATTTTGAAGGGGGCACTTTTTTTAATTTTCTTCGTGAGTCGGTCTATTATCCATAAATTTTTTTGTAGAAAAAAAGACTGAAGATTATTACAAAAAAGTTAAAAAATTTGCATTTATATATAAATTAATAAATACCGGTAAAATACCGGTAACTACCCATAAAAATAACGGTATCGGTAACGATAATGGTAATTGTAAAATTTTTTATAGGTATTGTTAACGGTAACGGTATTCAATTTGAAACGGTATTTTAGCGATAACGGTATTATAACGGTAACCAACCTTGGTCATATTTATTCGCATTTAAATATTAAATATTAAAATTAATTGATTTTATTCAATTAATTTTAACAAAAAACCAAGTTTCTTTTGCTTATTTCTTTATTTAATTACAATTTTTAATTAAATTTCACAATTGTTTTTTGTTTATATTTGCATCAGCTGTTTTACCAAAGTTTACCCGAAGAAAAAGTCTGGGTAAATTTTGGTAAAAAGAGAAGCACTAATACACTCTCATTAGCGCTCTTATTTACCCAATTCTCGAGTACGGGAACGCTTTTGGGTAAATTTCGGTAACTTTGGGTAAATTTCGGTAACTTTTGAACGTACGGGAACACACTGACTTATTCGTTATCATTAACTTCATCGTCATCATCTTGAAGATGTGAAAGTAAAAGTTTTCCTGCAGCTCTTTCTTTTTTCTCTTTATTTTTAACGTTAGTACCCTTCTTCTTCAAATTGACTGTCTTTTTTTGGCCCACAATATATTCAGGCATGATCAATTTAGAACCCCTTAGCTTTGGGGAATCAATTTCAGCATCAAATTGTTCTTGAGATTCCAAAGATTTTAAATTACGCCGTATCTTACTGGATTTTTTAAATTCAATTTTCTTGTGCTCTGGCTCGTTTTGCTCTTCACCACCACTTGAATAGTTTAAATCTTTTTGCTCGTCCATTTGTCGAAGAAATTCAAAAGCGGCCGATGAATTTGTTTGATCGGATATATCAGTATCTTCCAAAGAATATTTTTTCCATTTATGGGGATTAATCTGCAAAACAAAAGAGTACAAAATATGTTTTAAACCACTTATACCAACATTTGGAGCCATAACTGCCTGAAGAGTGTAAGGGACATAATTGTACACGGCGTGTACAATTCATATGGGTTTTCTCGCCAGAAAAGATAAGTTTAGCGTTCCACAAACATAGATACATGAAAAGAAAATAGTTTCATTTTCTTTATTAAAAAAAAGGTCGATTTGAATACTTTCTAAGTAAATAAAATTCATATTATTTAAAAATATTTATTACAGTTCCTCTCAATTTGTTGGCCCCATTGGAAAACCTGTATAGGAAAACCTTTGGAAAAATGTATTTCATTGGGGAATATCTTTTAAACTATGACAGATATCCCAAATTGCGCTATATTTTGTAGGTATTGACTTGCCAATTCAAAATGTGCAACAATCACGAAACTCGCCTATAGACCCAAAGATTGGCGATATTTTAAACTAGATGTTGCTTAAACGCTCCACCCATATGCAGAGCATTTTATAATTGCTTTAAAATGCTCTGCATATGGAACTGCCCATATTTGGAACTTCAACTTGTTCACACGCAGAAAAACAGGAGGAGCATTAACTAGCAGAGGAAGTACCCCGGCGCGGACTTTCAGATCTTAATGAGCTTTGAATATGTTGTAGAGAACAATTTACAGGACATGTATTTTTTTTGGCTGCCCAAAATGGTGTCAAAAATGGACCAATTTTTCGGTTTCCGATTTCTTTCAAATTTGATGCAAAGTAACTACAGGAAAATTTCGTGTAAAACGAAAAGAATTTGGGAGGCCTATTTACATGATTTAAATAGGACATGATTAAGCATGCTTATTTGTTTATGACACAACACAAAACATCAAAATTTTAGGTGGTTTTGTATGGGAATGTATTAGGGTATTCAGTCGATAAATCGTTGTTCGATTAGTCGAACAATTTTTTTCAAAAATTGTTCGAATAATTTAAAATGCCCAAATTTCGAATAACGAATAATTCGAATAATTTCATATGATTAATCGATTAATCGAAAATGGTAGAAAATTACAAAAATGTTTAAAAAATATAAATTTTTTATTAAAGTAAATGTGCTAAATTCTCATAATTTTTTTTTTTAAATTGTGATAAATAATTATTTATCAAATTATAATTTGCTGTAGGCTTGTACATATCCGGATTTCATTCTGGCCTAAGAAAATAATTAAGGGACGACCTTTTAAAATTTTTATAAATATTTGTTAGCTTCAACTCAATGACAATTTTATGTTTTCAAGCAGGAGCGTTAATAAACATCTTAAATCCCAAAGAAAAAACAAAAACAGCATAAAATTATCACAGGTTGGTTTGTCATCTTCCAAATTACTACTCTGTTGTTGTGACTTATCTAGTAAAGTAGTGGTATCTATTTACGTATAATAAATTTTTAATTATTTTTTACGACTTTTTAAACGTTGATATTAAAAGAAAGCAATAATAATTGTTGTAATTAATGATAATTATTATTATTAATTATAATTAATGCTCAATGTAATAAAGCTTGTTTAGTGAGCACTCTAAATTAATAAAATAATGGGATGGAGGTACGGAAACGTAGAGGAAAAATCAATTCTCATGAGAATTCCTTTCTACATATACGTTTTTATGCATTCAATGCATACGAAAGAGATACAAATTAATGTATGGGGTCTTATATTCTTCTTTAAGAGGTTAATCACAACTGTGTCGATTGTCGACCGACGACAGCAAAAGTCGTCGCGATTAATTTAAATTCAGCGACAATCGACCGTCGACATTTGATGACGTTTAGAAAAAAATTAAATCAAAACAAGAATATGTTTGTATTTGTTTCGCTACAATTCTTCACCAATTCAATTGCTTTTGCATTAATTCTTGTTGTTTTATATTTTTTTGTATTTAATTTTACTTTTTTGCGGTAAATTATCTATTTTTATTTTCAATTATATTTCTTCTGTCAAAAAAATAAATTTTTTGTAAACAAAGTACGAATTTTTGCAACTTTAATACGAATTTCTGCATCTCTGTTCCCTTAATTAGTTAAAAATATGGCAACATTTTGACAAATATTTTAAGTGTGTGTTAGTGTGTCGTCACGAAAATAGAATAGATTCTATTACGACGACAAATCGCCGGACGACATGGCGACATTTTGCTTCCCATACAAAATATATGAAAAAGCACATGTCGTTGTCGTTGTCGACTCAGTTCTGATTAATCTCTAACTCTTTAACTCATTGCGGTGTGGTTCTCCCCGATTTGGATAAAATTTTAATATGTGAAAGAGGGGACAGAAAAAATAAAAATAATGACAAAATCTGATCTCAATTATTAATTTTTTTTATTTTTATGAATTTAAGAAGAGTTACTGAATTTATTTTTGTTCCTTTTTTAAATAAAATAATTAAAAACACAACAAGTGTATGTATATTATTTTACAGAAAATTTTTTCGATTAATCGATTAATTTTAAAATTTTGTTCGATTAACCTTTCGATATTCGGTCTACTTAGGGTTTGAGACGAACTTTCCCGAAATTATATATTTTTAAAGATTTGGAAACTTCCGACTATTTAATATACACTAATAGAAAAGTCTGTAAAAAATTTAGCTAAAACTACTAAAAATTAGTTAAAAATGATGCTGCAGAAAAAACTGCTAAAATTAGCAGATTATGTTGGTTTTTAATTTTTATTTAAAAACTAAAAATTGTTTCTTTTCTTTTTCATTCCTGAAAGTGTAGAGGTTTTTGAAAGCAAAAACTCTGTGAAGTATTTGTCAGGAGAGTATCCTGATGAAGAAAAATAGCAGTTTTTGAAAAAAGTACTTATTATGTAAATTCATAATAAGGAAATTGGCCTCGAACTAAATTAATAAATTTCTAATTAGCAGATTATTACGGGAAATTTAACTGTTTTGAGCCCAGTGGTATTTTTTGTTAATTTAAGCAACACCTGTCTGCTGATCTGTAGTAGAACAAAATTAGTAGACAAATTTAGTAGCCGCTACTAAATTTTAGCAAAATTGTTGTGAACTGTAATTCAAAATCGATTTGCTAAAATCAGTTAAAAAATTTACTAAATATCAAATTTTAGTACAATCAAATTAGAAATTTGAAATTTGTTGAAATTTGGAGTAAAAATTGCAAACGGTTTTTCAGTTATCACCTTTTTATTAGTGTTTCCAATTATTCGACATAGGCGGTTAACCGGTTAATGAATTATTCGAAAGATCACTAAAACTGATTAACCGGTTATTCGGGTCGGTTAATCGAGAAATTGGCGATTAATCGATTAATCGTTTACAGCAAAATTAATGTATTTTCTTAACTTTTTATCAACAAAGACACTAACAGCATCCTGTTTTTCTTAAATATCAACATGACATATGAACACGATGTTTTGTATTTAAAAAAAGTTTTCAACACGAGAGAGAAAACTGCTAGAGATAAAACAGCCCCTAATTAGCTCTATTTTGAATGAGTTTAGCTATTTAGGGGTGTTTTTACACCATCTCTAGCAACCTTAAGGTTGAAAATTTTGGAATCTGAGATTATCTAAATTGAAACATTTCTTATACTAATAGAAAAATATCTGTAAAAACTAGTTAAAAATGGAAAAAAAAACTGCTGAAAATAGCGGATTTTTGTGCTAAATATTAGTAAGTTAAAAACAGCATAACTCATTGTAGATTTTTTATTTCTTTAAATTTTTTTATTTAATCTAAAATACTTGGAATACAAAATTTCTTTAAATGCAAATTTAATCAATAATACAATAAATATAATATTGCGTTTAAAAAAAATATTTCCCAAAGTTCTTCCTCCTCCTCCATCGATATCAAAAAAAAATAGTTCCATTCAAGTAAAATATTAATAAATTGAAATTACCAATTTACTCTACAAAAATTCCGAATAGTAGAGTTAGTAGACTAAAGAATCCTAAAGATTTGTTAAATTCTCAGTATTTTTTCAGTTTTTTAAGGGCCATTAACGATAAACAAAATAACCTAAAATTTGAGCTAACATACGCAGAGAGCACTTCATTATTCCAGTTTTAATAAAAATTTTCACTAAACTAATGAAGTTTTCTTAACAAAATAAATGAAAAGTTTCTTAACCCATTTTTCGCCGCTACCAGTTCCCGTCGACAGATTTTGTTAAAAATTTATATCAAAGCTATTCTGGGTCTAATTAAGGAAATTCTAAATTTGTAAGTCAGTGAATTTTTCAATTTTCCGGAAAATTTGTGGAGACTAAAATCACTATTGGCGAAATATGTATACATGACTGATATTTTTGAAGTGTAAACAAGGTTGGTTACCGTTATCGTTATAATACCGTTATCGCTAAAATACCGTCTTAAATTGAATACCGTTACCGTTATCGATACCTCTAAAAAAATTTCCAAATACCGTTATCGTTACCGATACCGTTAGTTTTGTGGGGATTTTATCGGTATTTTACCGGTATTTGTTATTTTATATAAAAATGAGAATTTTTTTATTTTTTATTTTATAGTGTTTTTTTACAAAAAAAATTATAGATAATAATTTCACATACTAAAACTACCAGCATTGAATTTATAGCTTAAAATCTGTATTTTCAGTACTAAAGCACCGTAAGTTGTTTCGATTTCACGTGAAAAAACTGTTGTACTCCATATAAAAAAAATTATTTTTCACGATAATGAGTTTCACGTGAAAATTGTGTAGATTTAGTTTTCACGCATATTTAATGTACAAGACTATAATTTTTCTTGGGAAAAAGTGACATTTTGTATTTATTGTGATTGTGTCTTTGTTATAAAATTATAAAATTGTTCATTTTTATAAATTAAATTGCAATTTTAGGCCTCTAAAGTTCGAGTGAAATTTTTACACGTTAAAAACAACTTACAGTGCTTTAAGATTAAAAATATACCATGTTTTTACTTGTTATACCCTACACCACCACGTGGAGGCGGTATTATAAGTTTGTGCTGATGTTTTTAACACCAAAAAATATTGGTCCTAGACCCATCTTATAGTATACCGATCGGCTTAGAATTTTTATACCCTACACCACTATGTGGTCATTATACCCTACACCACTATGTGGTCAGGGTATTATAAGTTTGTGCTGATGTTTGTAACACCAAAAAATATTGGTCGTAGACCCACCTTATAGTATACCGATCGGTTCAGAATTTTTTTTTATTTCGATTTAACGATGTCCGTCTGTCCGTCCGTCCGTCCGTCCGTCCGTCCGTCCGTCCGTCTGTCTGTCTGTCCATGCAATCTTGTACGCACTCTACAGGTCGCACCTATTAAGATATTTCGATGAAATTTGGTACATAGACCTATGTTGGCCCAAGGACGAACAAGTTTGATTTTTTTGAACATCGGTCCATGTTTAGACCTAGTGCCCATATAAGGGTCCTACCAAAATTATATTGTTTATACGCTGCAGGTCGTAAATATTAAGATATTTTGATGAAATTTGGTACACAGACCTATATTGGCCCAATAACGCAGCCTATTGATTTTGGTGAACATCGGTCCATGTTTAGAACTAGTGCCCATATAAGGGTCCTACCAAAATTATACTGTTTATACGCTGCAGGTCGTAAATATTAAGATATTTTGATGAAATTTGGTACACAGACCTATATTGGCCCAATAACGCAGCCTATTGAGTTTGGTGAACATCGGTCCATGTTTAGACCTAGTGCCCATATAAGGGTCCTACCAAAATTATATTGTTTATACGCTGCAGGTCGCAAATATTAAGATATTTTGATGAAATTTGGTACACCGACTTATGGCAGCCGAAGGACGAAGCCTATTGATTTTGGTGAACATCGGTCTATGTTTAGACCTAGTGCCCATATAAGGGTCCCCCCAAAATTATATTGTTTATACGATGCACGTCGTAAATATTAAGATATTTTGACAAAATTTGGTACACAGACCTATTTTGGCCCACGGACGAAGCCTATTGATTTTGATGAACATCGGTCCATGTTTAGACCTAGTGCCCATATAAGGGTCCTACCAAAATTATACTGTTTATACGCTGCAGGTCGCAAATATTAAGATATTTTGATGAAATTTGGTACACAGACCTATATTGGCCCAATAACGCAGCCTATTGATTTTGGTGACATTAGTTGGCTTTTACCCAGACTGGTGTAGGGTATTCTATAGTCGGCATGCCCGACTTTAACCTTTTTACTCGTTTTTATTTCGATTTAACGATGTCCGTCCGTCCGTCTGTCTGTCTGTCCATGCATTCTTGTGCGCACTCTACAGGTCGCAAATATTAAGATATTTTGACGAAATTTGGTACACCGACTTATGTCGGCCCATTCATTTTGGTTGAAATCGGTCCATGTTTAGACCTAGTGCCCATATAAGGGTACCCCCCAGGTCGCAAATACGAAGATATTTCAATGAAATTTGGTACACAGACCAATATCGGCCCAAGAACGGAGCCTATTGATTTTGGTTGAAATGGGTCCATGTTTAGACCTAGTGCCCATATAAGGGTACCCCCCAAAATTGTTTTTTTACACGCTGCAGGTCGCAAATACGAAGATATTTTACATGGTCCCAAGGAAAAAGCCTATTGATTCTAGATAGGATCGGTCCATATTTGGACCTATCGCCCATATGGGCTATATTTTCGATTTTCTCTTCTTTTATGATTTTATAGAAAATTTTGACACAAGTCCGTTTTAATTCATTCAAATTTCGGATCCAAACATTAGTTGGCTTTAAGTCAGACTGGCGTAGGGTATTATATAGTCGGCATGCCCGATTTTAACCTTTCTACTCGTTTTTATATGTTTTTAACATAATTTTTAATACCGGTACGTAACGGTATTGCTGTTTCGATAACTCTATACCGTTACCGAAATAGTCTTAAATACCGTTACCTTTACCGTTACCTAAACAAACGAAATACGATACCGTTACCGTTACCAATTTAAATTTGAATTTCTTAACTTTAATTTTGTGTTAACTTTAGGTTATTTCGTTATTGTTAATGTCACCAATGCGAATAATAATTTGAATTCAGTGAAAAGTGTGCGGGTTCCATTATATTCTACTTGAACATGTTGTAGAATTGATGTGATTTTGAATCTATTATACACTCATAGAAAAAAGTTTGTAGAAAAGTTAGTAAAACTGTTAGTACTTCAACTTAACAAATTTTTAACTAATTTTTAGTTAAAATTTAATTTTTAGTTAATTTATTTACAGTATTTGCTGAATTTTAGTTACTAATTTTTAACAGAAGATTTGCTAATTTTACAAATTTTTTGTAAACTAAACCACCAATTTTGGAGCGGTTATAAACAGAATGTTAAATGACTCATAAAAATTACTGCATATTTTTAACTCGCCAAAAATAATGCAAAAAGTTTTTAAATAAAGCTAAATTGAAATGGTTGAAAATTTGTTCTACTCATAAAATATCTAAATTATTAAAATTTATGAGAAAAGTTTCTATTTATCGTAGTACATTAATTTTCAAAGATCAAGGTTTATTGTGGACGAACCATTTTAATATGAAAATTGTGATTAAAAGTATCTCTGGGGAGCAAGTGTAGTTTACGGGGATGACCCTCATTGTTTTCCCCAATATTGTATTTTTTAAGCTTATTTAAAGAATACGATATTTTCAATCAGCCACACCTTCTTTCCTGTGGGTGGAGCTTTAGCGGTGAAAATGGAAACTCAAATAAATTCGGAAGTACATATCCGATCAGCAAATAATGAAAATCAAAATAAGGGTCTCTGAAATACATTTTGTTATGGTTAACTCTTTCACTACCCTTGTACACTACAGTGTACACATAATTAAAAGAAAATATAAAATTTAATAGTGGAAAAAATTTTGTATACTTTTTGCAAATAATTTTATTAGGATCTTGGACTTATATGTACATATAAGCAGTTTATTATATGTATAAGCAGTTCAACATGGGAATATGGTCGCGATATATGTTAATGAAGTCTAATTTTTTGAATATATCATAATCTCCATGAAAAGCGGGTTTTGGTGTTTCTCCTAAACTAATGAAGATAGATAATTGAAATTTGGCATACAGCTTCGTTTTATGACGAAAAGAAAATAAACTAAAGTATTTTTGGCTACTCCAATCTTTAAAGGGTAAAACGGAGCTCAGAAGTTTGAAAAAATCGATTTTCGAAAGTCATTTTTATTGGGTAGGAGGGGGATGGGGCAAAATATGTTACATATTTTTTTCTAATTTGAGGACTCTTAACAAGAATCTGAAGTGATAATAACGATACATCCGCAAACAAAAAGTCGGTAGTGAAAGGGTTAACATCATGATTCAGCCATACTAGGTAGATGCATTAGGGAGAGTTTGACAGTTCAGGATTTTATTATGACAGTTCAGGGATTTTTACGTATGCTTTCGCTATGTATCAAAAGTAGCCGATTACATTTTTTGTTGTCTTTGTTGTTCTAATACATCTACCTAGTATGGTTGTATCATGGGTTAACATATTGTCTATAAATATTACCACTTTTACAAAAAATCATTCTTGGGAAATTTTCATTGGTATTGCATTAATATACCAATTCTATATTAATGCAATAGTTCTCTGGAACAGAATTCCACAAAGCACTCAAATTATTAGTAACGCACAACAATTCAGAAAAAACATTATTAGTTATTTCTCAAAAAAATTTTTCAAAAAACTTTGACAGTGTAGTAATCCATAGTTATTGTTTTAATTGTATATGTGACAGCGCATAGAGAAAGGGACCTAAGGGTAAAAAAATCAATATTTTTTTTTTGATGTGGACAACATCTGAGCATCGAATGAGACGGATTCCATGCCCCAAAAGTGTTCCCTCCCAGAGATATGCGCGTTTTATGAAAGTGAAGTCGACGATTCTAAGCGCAAATAGAAAGGGACCTAACGGTTATTTATTTTCATTTTTTCCCCTACTAAATTAACAAAATAACTTGATTTTACGAAACTACAAAAAATTTATTTTTTTCCTTATGAACAGTTTAAAAAAAATAGAAAAATCATTTTAATCGACGGTTCTTGCGAATTGGTTCCTTAGAACTTGACGGTACCGGTCCTTTATTTTTTTTCGATTTCTTCTTAACGTCTGCTGCCTCCACTTCTTGAGGATTGTCCACTTCCTCCGAATCCTCCTCTTCGTTTCCATTTCCAGAGACCAAAGGAAGAGGAGCAACCGAATCTTTTTTTGAATCGTCAAAACATAAACCCCGGATCTCTTTATACAAGTACCATTGAAGCTTCATCGATAACCCTGGTGACGGAATTATAATTGGTTTGTCATCGAAACTGGTATTGTTACTCAGATGTATGTTTTCATTTATACTGGCTGAATTCGCAAACAGTTTACATTGCACTGGTGACTGAGCAATAAATACAAAGTGATGATACCTTGATATTCCAATTATAGCTTCATAGCTCGCGATCGATCACCAACTTTTGACCTGAGCATTGCATCGTCACGGTGAGCTGCCAGATATCCGAGAATAATTAAATCTTGGGATTCCTTATCTAAATTCATGAAAGACGTACGAAAATCCACAGCCATCTTCTTAGGGATCACTTTATTGCATTGATTTGAACAACACGGAGGTATTTTTGAACCATACAGTCGAGCAACTACCTTTTCTTCGCGTAAATCAAGATCAGATTTATCAAGGTACATATTATCGGTATCATCTTCAGTCACTATCCGATAATTCTGAGACGTGATCGTCATCATCCTCGTCATCAGGGAAGCGATAAAGTAAATCTACTTCTTCGAATTCGTCCACCATTTCATCCTAAAACAAACAGTAAGAATGTTATCAGTTTTAAATTATTTTCGCGAATAACATAATAAGGTTATGTGAAAAAATTTTCGTACTAACAGAGTGATATTCACGATTTAAAAGAATTATAAATGAGTATTTATTATAATTCACAATTAATAATTTCAGAAAATAAAGCTGGATTCGAAAAACCGCGAGCAAAATTGATATTAAACTCATGGAAACAGCGCGCTAGGTAGAAAACAGTAAAAACCAACTACACAAAACAAGAGGTAGGGACGACCTACGCACGTTTTCAAGGTTGACCAACACGTTCCTGACGTCATGAGATGTGTCGCTTTCAAATGAGACCAATACCAACACGCTCAGTGATGGTACACCAAAGATACACGTATTTAAATCTTTAAAATGGCTCTCCTGAACAAAACCGGTTTTTACCCTTAGGTCCCTTTCTATTTTGCGCGTCACATATATAGTTGTTTTTATATAAAAATACAAAACAACTATTATGAGAGTTAGTTAACTGAAAATAACAGTACTTTTTGCCTGTTTTGTCAATTATTTAAAAATATTTTTAGCAAACTTAACTGACAATTTTACACTCTTAGTAATTTTCGATGCTTTTGTTAGTTATATTTTTTTTTGCAGCAATTAAAAATAACTACTTTTTTGTTATTTTATTTTGTCGCCTTTTGTTTTACCTGCTATGTGCAATATTTTTCTAACGGTGAACTTTTTTGAGTGTGTGTTTTAATTCTAATGTTTGATTCTAATTTCGAATTTTTAATTTTGAATTTTTATTTGTTAATAACTTTGAATTATGTTTATGTTACATTAAATTCTAAAATTGTTTATTTTACAGTAATTTTAAAATTGTTTCGTTCAAAAATATTTATCTATTCTATGTGATTAATGTAATTATATCTATAAGTATTTACCAAATTAATGTTTTTACGCATACTCAGTTCCTTACTGTAATATAAGACTTAAGTCTTGTGTATGGAATAACAAATAAATAAAATAAAAAATAAATAAAAATTTAAATATAATTGGCATTACTTTATCTCAATGTCAATGCCAAAAAATTTCATTACCATTCAATGCCAATGAAATTTTTTTCAATTTGCATTGATGAATGGTAATGAAATGTACACATAATTGAAGAAAAAGCATTGTAATATAAAAAAAATATAAGAAATACGCGAATTTTTAATTTTTTTTCTTAATTTATTCTTTTATTAAAACATGATAACAAATACTTCTTTCGTCAATTATAAATGGGCATTTAGGCATTAAACAATGCCAATTGAAAAAAATTTCAATTAATTGACACATTCAATAAACTGGTCCCAAGTATGTTTTTAAATACACATTTATTTTTTATTTATTAATTTTCATTTCATTTGCTCCTTTTTTACCTTTTTCCAGTCCACTAGTAATCTGCAAAAGTTTTGCTGATTTCAGAAAATTTTAGCAAAAATTTTATAGATTTAACATTTTTTTTTTGCTATTTTCATTTTACTATTATTTAGCAATTCTTTTTGCTGATTTCAGCAAGTTAAATTGTTATTTGCAATTAACAAAAATTTAGCTCAAATATTACTAAAATTCTGTAAATTTAACAGTTTTTTTATTTTAAGATACTAAACCCAGCAAAATATTGGTAATGACACCTCATTACTATCTGCATTACCAAAAATGATATATCATTACCTTTTGCATTATTTTATAATATAAAATAATGACTTCCTAATAACGGCCTATTGTATTCATTGTTTCTAAATATAAAATAATGACTTACTCGTAATAGTTTAAATAAGTACTTTTTACACAGTTAAATTTTATACATTTTTATTTGTTATATGTAAATATGTTTTATGTTTAAATTTTTATGACGAGTCCTAAAATTACACACTAGAAAAAACCTAAATTTTTCTGAATGTATTTCCTTATGCTAATAGTATTTGCTTAACTCCTTATTTTTAAGAATCAAGTAAGCAATCGGATAACCGCTTATAATTCAACTTTTTGTAAGCATGTTTGTAACCACTTATTATTCCAAATCTCATAACTACTTATTTCTCATTTTTTCGTAAGCGAGCGGGTAAGCGTGACTACTTATAAAAACGACCACGCCAAACAAAAATAATGAGTTTAGACGCCAAAAAATAAGTTGTGCGGAGCTATGAATTTCTATTATATAACCACTTAATTTGTAATGAAAGATTTTGCTGGGAAGTGTCTTTAGTACGATACTAACCTTAGTAAGAAATGTATTTATTGCGATAACTTTTGCAAATGGAAACTATTTTGCTTGAAATTTTGCAACAACAGTTATTAGAGGTGACCCCATATTATACTAAAAGTTGGACTTTGGGGACATCTTGGAAAGCTATGCTGCCATAAAAAATTTTTGAAAAATCGCGATTTTAACGTATAGGCCGCTATAAATGAAAACATTTTTTTTGTTGAAATATTTTCCTTTTAATTACTTCTTTACTGCCAAATATATCATTTATTAAGGCCGATTTTGATTTCAGCGATTCAATTGGCTAAAACCTTAAAAACCGTAAAAATCCATCTAAAACGCGAACAGTGGTTTTAATATCAAGGTTTATGCATTAAATTTTAAGCCTAAATATGAATACAGGTCCTGTGCTTACATTTCACGACAAACAATTTATTTTGATTGCATTTCAAAATTTTTGTATATAAAAACTAAATGGAAAACCGCCAAACTTTAAAGACATTTAGCGAAAAATCTGTACCATTGATCGAAAAATAAAGTACGCCATTCAATTCACCATGTCGGAAATATATAGAATTGATGGTCAGAGCACAATTAATTTTTAGCCCAAAAAATCAAAAAAAAAATTAAATTTTCGAAGTTTTTTTTCGATTTTTTTTTAAATGCAAATAAAAATCGAGTCTTTCGAAAACAGCAGTTTACAATTTTTTTAGCAAATATTTCTGCTGATTTTAGCAGCAAGGACTGCTATTTGCATTCTACTAAATTTTGCTTGAAAATAGCAAAAAATTTACGAAGATTTTACAGTACAATTTGTTATTTTCAATTAACGAAAAGTTAGCTAAATATAACTAAAATTCTGTAAATTTAACAGTTTTAATTTTGTTGTTCCTATTTTACTAGTATTTACCAAAAAAATCTGCTAATTTTAGCAGTTTTTTCTGCATCATTTTTAACTAATTTTTAGTAAGTTTTTCTGCTATTTTTACAGATTTATTTCTATGAGTGTAGACAATGTGGGTATCAAACTTTTTGTTTTTGAGAGTACATTCCCGTTATGTAAAAATAATTTTAGATTTGAAACATTTCAGACATGTCGCCATAAAAAAGTATGAAAAATGGATTTTTTCCCAAATAGGTATATTTTTGGTTGTTATACAACAGTCATTTCTCTCTGCATTAACTAATGCAGTTTTCAATAAAGCTTCCAAAAATATATTGAAGAACATGATATACACTCAAAAAAATAAGTTACTAGAAAAATTAGTAAAACGTCTTGTATATCAAGTGTACTAGTTTTCAGCAATTTTTTTCCCTTTTCAGCAAAAATTTTAGTTATAATTTTTTAGCACTAAACCAATTTTGAACTAATGTTTTGCTAATTTATTTTGCTACAAAAATTGTGCTGATAACCGCATTTATAGCGTCGACGACAACCAGATATACAAGATGTAGATGTCGCAGCTTGTCTGGATGTAGTAGACAATGGAAATGATAATTAAAAAAAACAACTCTACACAATTTCTATATTTAAATTTTCAGCATATAAATTAACTAAAGTAAAATTTATCCACAAATTTTTTGAGTTTTTTTCAGTTTACTAATATTTAGCGAAAAGTTTAGCGATTTTAGCAAGGATTTTTTTCTTTTGCAATCGACTAAGTGTTAGCAAAAACCATATGGAGCCATATGCCTTCAACTCCATGCCAATAAAATGGAAATTCATGCAAGATAATGACTCCAAACACTCCTCCAAACTAGTAAAAAAAATGGTTTTTGTGCGGAGAAGATTGATGTTTTGGAGCCCTGACTTAAATCCAATAGAGAACATGTGGAATGAAGCCAAGGTTGAAATCGCCAAGAAAAATTACAAAAATATGGACGAACTGTGGTCGGCCGCACAGGAAGCTTGGTACGCCATCCCCAAAACAAAATGCCAAAAACTAGTGGAAAGTATGGGTCGCGAAGCTGTCATCAGAACCAAAGGCCACAGCACTAAATATTAACGGTAAAATATTTGTACATACCAAAAAATTTAACAAATGCAATATTAAAACCATTTCTTCTCTTTTTTTAAGATTGTGCCATTTATGTGTCCAGCTCATTTCAATGGGTTTTTTTCATAATGATATATTTTTATTTACATTAATGAATTTTAATTATAGTTTATAGCAATATTAAATGTGCATAATAAACATTTGGAAAAAACAAAAACTTGTTGGTTGTTAATAGTATTTGCAATATAGTAGCATAAGAAAGAATTCATGGTAAAATGTGCCATTTATATGTCCATAGCTGTAGATATATATCACTACTTATTTTGAGGCTTTAAAATAATATATTACTAATATAGTGTTTAATAATAACTTATTAATAAGGGTAAAAATAATAAGTTGTTCGTATTATATTATAACTACTTATTATGCGAAAGTACTATTTAATAAAAATGTATAATCTCTTATTACATTGCTCGGATCGGTGTACTTTTAAACAAAGTCATTACTGGTAACGTCTTATTTTATTCCCTATATGTAACCAGTGAAATTTGTACAAATGTGTAACGACTTATTTCACTCCATACAAGTATGTACTTATTTTAGCTAACTAGTGAATTTAATATTACAAGTAACAACTTATTTCAGTACTTCCCTCGTAATCACTTATTTTAGCCTATACCGGTACGATTTAGGCAACCATTTACCTCAAATGACACCCCCATGTTAAAATAATGTGTCATGCGACCAGTGTTGCCAGAACTTGGTTACCAAAAATGGCTAAATTTCTGGCGGAAAATGGCTAAAATAAAACTAAAAAATGGCTGAACAATTTTTAAGATGAATCTTCCGATTTTTTTTTTAAATTTATTAAACGCAGTGAAACCTACCAACAAAATTCATTCCAACAGTCATTTAACAGACAATTTTTCAGCAGCGGCTCTTTATATGAAAATTATGGAGTTAAAAATTACCTAAAAAAAGGGAATCATCACTTAGTAAAATGTGGGTACTTAAAAATGCACTTTTTGTAGTTTTGAAGGATTTTAAACCTCTCAACAGCGAAGAATTTTTATGATTTCTGCCACCGAATATTATGTTTTCATTTTGGCCGTTTTACTCTATTTCGCTTAGTTTTCGAGATAAAAAATCGGGAGGGAAAGAAATATCGCCATCTCTAAAACTTCGAATACATTGGTGGCGCCATCTACCGGGTAATAACAGAAACATGAAAATATTATGTAGGTTTGATGTTAAGAAGAAGAATAAACATTTTTTCAAAGTTATAAACACATTATTAATCTGCAAATCAGACTAGATCTAGTTTCTGCCTTTTTCTTTTGGACAGTGATCTCAGTGATTTTCCATTAAATTGTATTATTGTTTATATTTTATTGTCAGATTGTCTCTACATGATAATTTTTTCAACAACCTGTCGGCTGTAGGAATCTAACCAATGGCACAAATTAATAAAAAATGCATATTAATTATAATATTAATTGCATTTTGTCTATATGACGCGTTTGAAAAAACAACACTTTACTAGAAAATATTATATTTTAATAATAAATTGTGTAAAATTTAACGAATGGGTTCTTAAAAATTAGTTATAACGCGTAAAAAGGTTAAAGTCAGGCATGCCGACTATATAATACACTACACCAGTCTGACTTAAAGCCAACTAATGTTTGGAATGGGTTAAAACGGACGTGTGTCAAAATTTTCTATAAAATCATAAAAGAAGAGAAAATCGAAAATATAGCTCATATGGGCGATAGGTCCAAATATGGACCGATCCTATCTATAATCAATAGGCTTTTTTCTTGGCTATTGGCAATAGGCTCCGTTCTGGGGCCGACATAGGTCTGTGTACCAAATTTCATTGAAATATCTTCGTATTTGCGACCTGCAGCGTGTAAAAAAACAATTTTGGGGGTACCCTTATATGGGCACTAGGTCTAAACATGGACCGATTTCAACCAAACTCAATAGGCGTCGTCCTTGGGCCGATGTAAGTCGGTGTACCAAATTTCGTCAAGATATCTTAATATTTGCGGCCTGTAGAATGCATGGACGGTAGGGAGGGTCAATTTCTGGGACAAAAAATCGTAAGGGGGGAAATGATCCTACGAAGAATTCTAAGCAACTTTGCCCTAGAAACCATAGGTCTAAAATGGATTTCGAGCTTGCGGAAATTCCAAAATATGTTGTAAGTGGTGATTTATGAGTTTGAATAATGAGTTTTGTTAGTTATACCCTACACCAGTACATGGACAGGGTATAATAAGTTTGTGCTGATGTTTATAAATCCAAAAAATAACTAACCACCTTTAAGTATACCGATGGACCCTAGAATAACATTTTGTTTCGATATACCGATATCCGTCTGTTCATCCGTCTGTCTGTATATCCGACTAATTTCGGCCCAAGGACAAAGCCTATTGATTTTGGTTCAAAGCGGTCCATGGTTAGACCAGGCACTAAAGTTTCCCCCAAAATTATATTGTTTGTTCACTATAGGTCGCAAATACGAAGATATTTTAATGAAATTTTATACACGGATTCAAATGGGCTCATGAATAAAGGCTATTGATTTTATATGGAATCGGTCCATGTTTAGACCTAGTGCCCGTTAAGGTCCCCCAAAAATGGACATAATCGCTCGCTAAGGGTCGCAAATATTAAGATACTTTGATCAAATTTGGTACACAGACTTATAATCGGCCCAAGGACGAAGCTTTTTGGCTTTCAACCAGACTAGTGAAGGGTTTCGTATAGTCGGCATGCCCAACTGTATGATACCCTACACCAGTCTGAAATGTTTTGATCTGAAATTCGGATGGCTTGTCAAAATTTGTCTATAAAATGATAAAAAATTAGAAAAATGGTAAGAAATTTTGATTTCATCTAAAAATGTATTTAAGATAAAATCGGAAATATAGTCCATATGTGCGATAGGTTCAAATATGGACTGACCCTATCTAGAATCAATAGGCTTTGTTCTTGGGCCCATATAAGTCAACGTACCAAATTTCATTAAAGTACCTTCGTATTTGCGACCTGTATCATGCGAAAAATCAATTTTTGGGTGACCTTTATATAGGCACTGGGTGTATCCATGGACTGATTTTAATCATAATGCATACGATAAGCTTCTTTCTTGGGCCAATATAAGTCGGTGTACGAAATTTCATCACAATATCTTAATATTTGCGAACTGTAGCTTGTGGATATGCAAATTTATGGGGAACCTTTATACAAGCACTAAGCCTAAAAATTTACCAATTGCAAAAAAAAATCAATAGGCTTTGTCCGTATGCCCATGTAAATTAGCGTAGCTAATTTCATTAAAATATATTCGTATTTGAGACCTGTAGTATGCAAAAAAACAATTTTGGGAGGAACCTTTAACTTTGTATTTGTAACCTGTAGCGTGCAAAAATACCAATTTTGGGGGTACTTTATATGGGCACTAAGTCCAAACGTGAACCGATTTCAACAAAAATTAATATGCTTCGTCCCTGGGATGATATAAGTCGGTATACTGAATTTTATCAAAATATCTTAACATTTCCAACCTGTAACGTGCGCTCATTTTTAGGCTGATTTATGTCATCAGCTTAGCAGTTTAGTCAAAAGTAAAAAAAATTTGAGATTTTTTCTTATAATAAGGAAAGTCGATGAAGATTCCTATCTAAAAAGTCCAGAACTATTATCCTGGTTAACACAACTTACATGTTAACGCAAATTTTAAACAAACATTGCAGTGAAGCACTACTAACAACATATTTTTGAATTTGCTGAAAATTTAAATATAGAATATGTGTAGAGTTGTTTTTCTTTTTTTGTCATTTCCGTTTCCAGACAAGCTGCGACATCTACATCTTGTCTAAAAAAAACATTAGTTCAAAATTAGTTTAGTGCTAAAAAAATATAACTAAAATTTTTGCTGAAAACGGAATTTCAGCAAAAAAAATTGCTGAAAACTAGTACACTTGATATACAAGACTTTTTACTAATTTTTCTACTAAGTTATTTTTTTGAGTGTAGAACAGGTTACTGAACTCTCATAAAAAACAAAGTTCAGGGACCTGTCCTGGGATTTGTCTTGTGACATGTCACAAGGGTTAATTTTCCCTTCCTATGACAATGCCATGTAAAAGTGACCAGTCTATTTCATATAAAGGGGCCAGTTCGGTGACAGTTTGTCAAAATTTCCCGTAGGGGTGTTATATGAGGATAACTAAAATCTTTGTTTAAATCAGTGTTTCAACTAAAAATTTGTTAAAAATTAGTCAAATCAATTTGAAACCCGTTTACAGATTGTTTTACTGACGTATTATTTTAAGTGTAGTCAGTTAACTTTAAGTATGTTTTATAATAAAATCCTGATATTTTTAACGCAATTAAATACATATTTCGGATTTTTTTTAATGAATAAAAACAGTTTTTCTTCAAACAAACTTTTACAAAGGGTAGAAATTTATTTTTTCTGTCATTTTTTAAAACAAACTGGGTGTTTGAAATTTGTATCAGTCCTTATTATGTGTTCAATTTTATTTGAATGAATTAAATCCGGATATGGACATGTCTTCAACAGATTATTTTTCACAATTTGTTAAATAAGCTTTTGAATTTTAGCATATTTAATGCTATTAATTTGGCAGATTGAGTAAAATTCCTTAATTTAGCTATAAATTCACATTCAAAAATTATATTTTGTACAAAATCGAAAAATGGCTAAACATTTTCTAAAAATGGCTAAAATAATGGCTAATGGCTAAATCCAATTTTTTCTGGCTAAACGTGTTCAAAATTGGCTAAATCTAGCCATAAAATGGCTAAATTGGCAACGCTGTATGCGACCAAAATAAGTGATGTATTGTACTTCCGTTCCTCTGTCCGTCCGTCTGTATAACTTTTGTTTACTTAACATTTTTTTTTATATACATACCCAGGCAGAAAAATACGATAGGCACAATGTTGGCTTACCATTGGCGATGGTCGGTTATGCGTTGGCAAAACGTCGGATGAACAATCTTGACAGTATTGTCCTGTTACCCGATTGATAACAGCGGTCAACCTTTGGTTGGCGCTAACTTGCTAATGTTTTTACAACGTTGTCAAAATTAAAAAAAGTTACACTCAGATAAAAAGGTTAGTAAATAAATTTGTAAACAGTTTCCAATCGAACTTCACTATTTTTATACTGATTTTTAGTCCAATTTTTTTTAATAATCATTTTTGCTATTCTCTTATTACAAATTACGGATTTTTTACTAATTCTCGCTGCTGATTTCAGCAAACCATTTTACTAATTTTTCAGGGGGTTAAGGGAAATTATTTCCAAATGCCAACCTCACCCACAGTCCACCTTGGACATGGTGTCCCCTGTTAACGCTGACGAGGCTCTGACGACCGAGTATGGGCGGTACAACCCGGTTCCCACGGCAATCGGACTATGTGCCGGAATGATTCGGATGTATTCGAATCTTCGAATTTATCCGAGCAAGGATTGCCACTCCGGCTTTAAATGAGAATTATTAACTACAAATTCCCATTTTAAAGCCGCTACAACAACAACAACTAATTTTTCAAAACCGAAAATATACTAATTTAAAAAAAATTTTTTTTGTTTTTTACAATTCTTGTTTAGTTTATATTTGTTATATAAATACCCAGCAGCAATTCGGAAGCGGTAAAAATTATTAGTGCTTCTTTTCTGCTTCGTCTACTGCTTCTGAGGATTTATAGCTTGCAGTAGTGTGTTAAAAAAAGGCAATAGAGTTTTGTTTACCACACTTTATCGCTCTAACAAAGCACGAAAGAATGACAATGATAACCAAATTTACCCAGCAAAATCTCAGTAATGGGTGCTCATTACTAATATCTAAATAATAAGCAGTAAAATTAGGGTCTACTGCACTGAACCAAAAGTCGTAAGTGAAATCAACATAAAAATTTTCTTACTTTTTGATGAAACGAATTGTTAAAACAATACCTTTTTTATTCAAATTAATGTGTGTTTTTTTGAAATCAACTATTTTTTTTAAATGAACATACTTATTGTCGGCAATAATACCCTACGAAATAATTGTTGTTTTGATAATTTTTTGTTAATTTTTTAACTCTAAAAAATTTTGTAAAAAGGCAATAAAGTAAATTTGATATAATTTTTCTTCAATTTAAAAAAAAGGTATTAAATCTGTGGAAAAAATTTTAGTGAGGTTAGTTTTGTCGCGTCATTACTCGTGCTAGCATGTGTGGGCCATTTGTAATTGGTGGAAATATCAATAAATTAACTTTAAGTGTTTTTGTTTTTCAAAATATAGATAACTAGCGGGCGCAGCCCGCTACGTTGTTAGCGTGCCTTAAAGGTTAAGGGGGGGGGGGGGGCTGCGCCCTCCACATTTTTTATTAAATTCGTTTTTTTATTTAAAGTTTTTTTATTTAAAGCCTACACCCAGCCACCACAAATAAATAATTCTGCACAACAATGGGTTTAAAATAAATAAATATTTGATCACTTTTTCTCATGAAAGTGGATTGTTAGTAATGAATCCATAATAATTTGCAATATACGTGTGTATGTCAAGATAATTTGGTAAAGTGCGAACTTAGGTAGATAGACCCGTAAGTAGATTTATTCATTTGTGTTTTCAATGAAAATAAAAAACGTAAAGCAGGGTTGGCAAGCGATTTATAATATTAAAGATAGCGGGCGCAGCCCGCTACGTTGTTAGCGTGCCTTAAAGGCTGCGTCCCCCCCCCCCCGACAATTTTTTTAAATTCGCTTTTTATTTAAAGTACAGTTTTTATAATAAAATCCTTCACCCAGCCACCACAAATAAATAATTCTGCACAACAATGGGTTTAAAATAAATAAATATTTGATCACTTTTTCTCATGAAAGTGGATTGTTAGTAATGAATCCATAATAAATTGCAATATACGTGTGTATGTTAAGATAATTTGGTAAAGTGCGAACTTAGGTAGATAGACCCGTAAGTAGTTTTGTTCATTTGTGTTTTGAATGAAAATAAATAACGTAAAGCAGGGTTGGAAAGCATTTTATAATAATAAAAATAGCGGGCAAAGCTACGTTGTTAGCGTGTCTTAAAGTTTTTTTTTTAATTCCAGTTTATGTAAAGGTAGACCTGGCAATTCAAGTAAATTCACAAATTCAGTTGGAAAATTTACTGCGTCGGTTTCTTCCACCGGTGCTTCGTTACATGAAGTTTAAATATCGGAGTATATAAGTTCCATTCCTTTTCTCAGGTTTTTTCTCTTTCAGAAAATTTGTTTAACTTTTTGGAGAGTATGTTTTAATGCTACATAAGTTTCATATTCCGTTGATAGTGTTTGAAGAGGTAATTCCCTCTTCCAATCCATTTTCATTGTCTATAATTTCAATTCCACTCGTTCAACGTTTATATCCATTTCATTCCACTTGTGTAGTGTTTCAATTCCACTCGTTTCCTATTTAGTTTCTTAATTTTAGTGTTTCATATACACTTGTTCTTTAAGTTTTAGGTTTCTAGCTAAAGACGCAGACGTTAAGGGGGGGGGGGGCAATTTTCCCCTTTTGAACCACCATTTTTACCACGTTCCTGTCCAAAGTCCTAGAAATGCCTTGTCGATAAGTTAGCCCATACTCCAAGGAAAACATATTATATATTACAGCTTTCTAGCCGAAGGGTTCGGTTAGGCCATCAAGGGGGAGAATTATTCCGTTTTTATCCCTCCCGGTAGGAATTTGCAAAAATTCCGTCTTACAGGACGTCTGCGTTGGAGGAGGAACCTACTACATACATAATTTTAGGTCTCTATATCCAGCAGTTTGGCCAGGCCGTCAAGGGGGAAGTTTTTTTCCTTTTTACCCCTCCCGGTATGAATTTCCAAAAATTCCATCTTAGGGGACGTCAACGTTGGAGAAGGAACCCAATTTAAGATCCCTTGTTCCAGCAGTTTGGCCAGGCCGTTAAGGGGGAGACTTTTCCTGTTTTTGACCCTACCTGTAGAAATTTCCAAAAATCTCATCTTAGCGGATGTCTACAATAGAGGAGGAACTTTAATACCAAATTTCAACTTCCTACCTCCAGCGGTTTGGGCAGTCCTTTAAGCGGCACTTTTCGCTTCATTAATCCCCATTTTTGCAATGTCCCTGTCCAAAAAGCACCTTCCCGGTAAGTGAGCACATACTCCAAGTAACATATGTTTTACATTTCAGGTTTCTAGCCAACTTTTACTATTTGTGCCCCTCTCGGTAGGAATTTCCGAAAATCCATCGACAGGGAATTCCAGCTTCCTAGTTCCAGCAGTTTGAGCAGGCTGAGAGGAACCTAAGTACCGAATTTCAGCTTCCTAGTTCCAGCAGTTTGGACAGGTCGTTAAGGGGCAACTTTCCCTTTTTGAGCCCCCATTTTATAACGACCCTGTCCAAAATTCAAAAAAGTATCTTTCTAATAAGTTAGCCCTCACTCCAGGGACCCACATTTTAAGCTTCAGGTTTCTAGCCGAAGGGGTTTTTACCGGCCCCCAAGGTGAGGCTTTTCTTCTTTTTGCCCCTCCCTTTAGGAATTTACAAAAATTCCATCTTCGCGGCTATCTGCGATGGATGAGGAACATTCATACCAAATTTCAACTGCATTGCCTAAGCGGTTTGGGCAGGCCGTTAGTGGGGACATTTTTCCCGTTCAACCACCATTTTTACTATGTTCCTGTTCCAAAATAGAAAAATTACGTTGCCGATGAGTTAGTCCTACTCCAAGGTATACATACTTAAAATTTTAGGTTGGCCAAAAGGGATTGGGCAAGCCGTCAGGAGGAGACTTTTACCTTATTTCCCCTCCCGATAGGAATTTCAAAAATTCCGTCTTAGCGGACGCCTACACAGAAGGAGTAACTCACATACCGAGTTTCCTTTTGGGATATCCTGTAGGGAATTCCAAAAATACAAACTTAGTCGATGTCTACTACAGTGGAGGAACTTCTTACCTCCAGTGGTTTGGGCAGGCACTTTTCCAATTTGTGAGACTGTTTCTGGGGAGACTTTTCCCCTTTTTGCCCGTTCCGGTAGGAATTTCCAAAAATCCCGTCTTAGAGCACGCCAAATATCAAGAAACCTTGTTTTATCCGTGGGGGGAGGAAAAAGGTAGTTTTTTTGAAATTATATATTATTTTAAATGGCACTTTTTGGAAAAACGAAATTTTTTGGAAAAAGATACTTTGTTTTTACAAAGTACTTTATTTGTACTTTTTTTGGAAAAGGTATTTTTTTTTAAAAAAGGTGTTTTTTTTTTGGAAAAATGTATGTTTTTTGGAAAAAGGCACTTTTTTTGGAAAAGGTACTTCTTTTGGAAAAGGAAAATTTTTTTTAGAAAAAGGTCTTTTTTTTGGGAAAAGGTACTTTTTTTGGAAAAGGTACTTTTTTTGAAAAAGGTATTTTTTTGAAAAAATGTATGTTTTTTGGGAAAAGGAACATTTTTTTAGAAAAAGGTACTTTTTTGGGAAAAGGTACTTTTTTTTGGAAAAGTTACTTTTTTTGAAAAAGGTATTTTTTTTGGAAAAATTTATTTTTTTTGGGAAAAGGTACTTTTTTTTGGAAAAAGTACATTTTTTTAGAAAAAGCTACATTTTTTGGAAAAAGGTACTTTTTTTAAAAAAGGTACTTTTTTTAAAAAATGTACTTTTTTTGGAAAAAGGCACTTTTTTTGGAAAAAGGTACTTTTTTTGGAAAAAGGTACTTTTTTTTGGAAAAAGGTACTTTTTTTGGAAAAAGGTACTTTTTTCGGGAAAAGGTACTTTTATTTGGAAAAAGGTACTTTTTTTGGAAAAAGGTACTTTTTTTTGGAAAAAGGTACTTTTTTTGGAAAAAGGTACTTTTTTTGGAAAATGGTACTTTTTTTTGGAAAAAGGTACTTTTTTTGGAAAAAGGTACTTTTTTTTGGAAAAAGGTACTTTTTTGGGAAAAAGGTTTTTTTTTGGGAAAAGGTACTTTTTTTGGGAAAAGGTACTTTTTTGGAAAAAGGTACTTTTTTTGTCCCCTTTTTGCCCCTCCCGATAAGAATTTCCAAAAATGCCGTCTCAACGGACGTCGAGGAACCACATACCAAAATTTCAACTTCATAGCTCCAGCAGTTTGAGCAGGCCGTCAAGGGGGAGACTTTTTCCCCTTTTTGCCCGTCCCTGTAAAAATTTGCAAAACTCCCGTCTTGGTGGATGTCTACGATAGTGGAGGAACCTTTATACCAAATTTCAGCTTCCTACCTCCAGCGGTTTGGGCAGGCCGTCAAGGGGGGCCTTTTTCCCCTTTTTAACCCCCATTTTTACAACGTCCCTGTCCAAAATTTTAGAAAGTACTTTCCAGAAAAGTTAGCCCCTACTCCAAGGAACACATATCTTAAATTTCAGCTTTCTAGCCAAAGGGGTTTTGGCAGGCCGTCAAGGGGGACACTTTCCCCCTTCAACTTTCAACTTCCTAGCTTCAGCGGTTTGGGCTGGGCGATGTTGAGTCAGTCAGTCAGTCATTCAGTCAGTCAGTCACGTTATTCTTTTATATATAGAGATTAACAAATTCAGTGACTTGTAGTGAATTGCTAATTGAAGATTTATTAATTTTATATAATTTTGATTGTTCTCAATTAAATCGTACATTTAAATTTATGTCATTAATTTATATATTTTCCGTCTTTTTGTTATTTTGTTTTAGGCAAACTATTAATGAAAGTTATATAATGAAATGTATTTGAATTACACTATGCGACAGTCAAAATCGGGATGGGATGAAACCAACGGGAAATGTTATACGGTCAAAAACAAGTTATACGTGTCCCGGAATCGAGATATATCTTTTTTTTGACATAATTCGAGAACCACTAGTCCGACTTTGCTCAAACAATTTTAAAAAAATTAAAAATTACAATTCCTTTAATCTGTTCATATAACGGTTTTCTATATACTCAACAGTTTTGCCGGTAAAAATAAATGTCTCGAGTTATGTCAAAAAAAAGACCACCAAAGGTCAAGTCGATATACAGTGGTGGAAAATTTAATAGGAACGATTCAATTTTTTTCTAATTTTATTCTTGTTGCCTTTATTTTTAAAGATCAAAGTATGGGCTAAATTCGCCCCGAAAGGCAAATATTTGGTCTATAATATTATGCAGAATTTTAACGTAATGTCTGTTTTTTTATTTTGTCACTTGTTTTAAGTGGCCATGGCTTTCAATGAAAAATTAGCGACATCGACATGTTATCAAATTACATAGTAAAATTTAGCGATTACTGATCGGATCTATACAAGATGTATATTTTTGGAAAACTTACAAAATTTCCTTAAGTCTTACATTATTTTTATCCAAAAATTGTCGCCAGACTTAAAATGACAGTGTCTTAAACATGAAAAAAAAATTTCTTTGGTTTTAGCAATTTTAAAATAAAGTTAATAACACTGAAATTTTAAAGCGAATAGTTTTATGCTATACTTGCTACGATATAACAAATAAGTCAAGTTTTTTTCTATGTTAAGTATAAAGCATTTCCTATTAAAATTTCAGTGTGGTCAACTTTATTATAAAATCGCTAAAAACAAAGAAAATTTTTTTTTATGGTTAAGGCACTGTCATTTAAATTCTGGCGACTATTTCTAGATAAAAATAATGCAGAAGTTAAAGAAATTTTGTAGGATTTCCAAAAATATACAGTTTGTATAGATCCGATCAGTACTCGCTAAATTTTACTCTGTAATTTGATATATATATTCGTTCCTTTTACTCCTGCAAGGAGCATAGGGCGATATCGCTAATTTTTCATTGAAAGCCACGCCCACTTAAAACAAGTGACAAAATATAAAAACAGATATTATGTTAAAATTCTGCGCAATATTCTAAACCACATATTTGCCTCCCGGGGCGAATTTGGCCACTATTTTGATATTTAAAAATAAATGCAACGAAAAAAAAATTAGAAAAAACTTGAATCGTTCCTATTAAATTTGCCACCACTGTATCTCGATTCCTAGGGGTGACCCAGCGAAACGCCGGGACACGTATAACTTCTTTTTTACCGATATAACTTTCCCCGGGAAGGGTTCCCGATCACTGACCCGATCACTGACCCCTACCATTTGTCTCGCAGTGTTATTAATTTAAGTAAATTAAGTTATATGTTTTTGTATATAAAATGGTTCATGTGCTTTAAATAAAGAGTTTTGAGTATGTGCTATATTATAATTTAAATTTTATATATCATTATTTTTTATATTTTATCAAATTCATTATAAAAAAGACATATTTATATATGTATATTATATATGTATATTGCTTAAAAAATTTTGAAATTGGTAAAATATAGAAAATAATAAGTCTAAAAATTAAAAATAAATCGATAAAATATGAATTAATTAAATAAAATGCATTGTCGAATTAAATAAAATGCATTAGTAAAACAACAAAATCATTATTCAAATTGATTAAATATAATTGTTAACACAACTAATTTTTGTTAATACATTTGACGATTTTTTGTCAAAATAACACCACATAAAATAATTAAACGTCAAAATATAAATCCACTAAACAATGCGTTAAATTGATGTACAGCCCAGCAAAATCTTTCATTACAAATTAAGTGGTTATATAATAGAAATTCATAGCTCCCCACAACTTATTTTTTGGACTCTAAACTCATTATTTTTGTTTGGCGTGGTCGTTTTTATAAGTAGTCACGCTTACCCGCTCGCTTACGAAAAAATGAGAAATAAGTAGTTATGAGATTTTGAATAATAAGTGATTACACACATGCCTACAAAAAGTTTAATTATAAGTGGTTATCCGATTGCTTACTTGATTCTTAAAAATAAGGAGTTAGGCATATACTATTAGCTTAAGGAAATATATTTAGAAAAAGTTAAGTTTTCTCTAGTGTGTAACTCGTCATAAAAATTTGAACATAAAACATATTTACATATAATAAATTAAAATGTATAAAATTTAGCTATGTAAAAAGTACTTATTTAAACTATTACGCGTAAGTCATTATTTGATATTTAAAAACATTGAATACAATAGGCTGTTATTATAGTCATTATTTTATATTATAAAATAATGCAAAAGGTAATGATATATCGTTTTTGGTAATGCAGATAGTAATGAGGTGTCATTACCAATATTTTGCTGGGAGGTTTAATATGGATTTTAGTTGATTTCAAATTTGTTTTTGGATCAGTGTGCTTATAATTCGGTGTCAAAACTCATTATTTTTGTTCGACAAGGTCGTCTTTGTAAGTAGTTGTCCATATTCGCTGCATGAAAAAACGCACAAAATTTGTGCACCCACTTACCCGCTGCATTACAAAAGTATATAAAATAAGTGGTTACCAAATTAAGTAGCCTACGGGAAATTTTAACAAAATGTCACCGAACTGGCCCCTTTATGTGAAATAGAGTGGTCACTTTTCCCGTAGGGTAGTTATTCGTGTGCTTATACGCAGTTAAAAAATAAGTGGTTACAAGTTGTTAAATAATACGACTTATTTATATACTTACTAGTGTTTAAAAAATAACCAAATTCACATTATCTTTATATATAAATAAGTAGTCGCGCGTAAGCTATAGACTGCTTATAAAAACGGCTTTGCCTAACAAAAATAACTAGTACGACGCCGAATTATAAGTAGTAAAAAATTTAAGTTTCATTATATAATCACTTAATTGGTAATGAAAGATTTTGCTGGGTACTAGCTAAAAGCTGTGATTTCATGCCATTATTTGGAGCTATGATAGAAGTGCATATCGGATATCGAAACAAGTGCTTTCACGCGAGCTATCTCGAACAAAAATCATGCCTTATAACCAATAATGCAAGCGCTACACTATTTTCTTTCCCTGACGAACCTGCTTCCAAGCAAGCAGTATTTTTTTCTGGGCATATTCTTAGTATGGAAATAATACCCAGAAAATTTTATTGTATCTCCAATGCATAAAAAGCAGGGTTGGCAGGCAATACCGCTAAAATACCGTTATCGATTCAAACCCCTTTCAACTGACTACCGTTACCCCTAAAATACCGTTACCGAAATACCCGGAATACCTTTATCCTTAAAATACCGTTACCGAAATAACTGAAATACCGTTATCCTTAAAATACCGATACCGAAATAAATTAAATATCGATAACCTTAAAATACCGTTACCGAAATACATGAAATAGCGTTATCCGTACACTCATACAAATAAGTCCGTAAAAATAGCAGAAAAAGCTACTAAAAATTAGTTAAAAATGATGCTGCAGAAAAAACTGCTAATATTAGCAGAATCAGTTTGCTAAATATTAATAAAATGAAAACAACAAAAAAAACTGTTAAATTTACAGAATTTTAGTAATATTTGAGCTAAATTTTTGTTAATTGCAAATAAAAATTTAACTTGCTGAAATCAGCAAAAAAATTGCTAAATAATGGTAAAATAAAATAGTAAAAAAACTGTTAAATCTACAAAATTTTTGCTAAAATTTTCTGAAATCAACAAAACTTTTGCAGATTACTAGAGGACTGGAAAAAGGTAAAGAAGGAGCAAATGAAATGAAAATTAATAAATAAAAAACGAGTAAAAAGGTTAAAGTCGGGCATGCCGACTATACAATACCCTACACCAGTCTGAGTAAAAGCCAACTAATGTTTGGATCCGAAATTCGAATGGGTTAAAATGGGGCTCGTGTCAAAATTTTCTATAATGTGAGTCAGCGCACCAAATTTCATTAAAATATCTTAATATTTGCGACCTGCAGTTTGTAACCAAGCCAATTTTGGGGGGACCCTTATATGGGCACAAGTTCTAAACATGGACCGATGTTCAACAAAATCAATAGACTTCGTCCTTGGGCCAACATAGGTCTATGTACCAAATTTCATCAAAATATATTAATACTTGCGACCTGCACCGTATAAACAATATAATTTTGGTGGGACCCTTATATGGGCACTAGGTCTAAACATGGACCGATGTTCACCAAAATTAATAGGCTGCGTTATTGGGCCAATATAGGTCTGTGTACCAAATTTCATCAAAATATCTTAATATTTACGACCTGCAGCGTATAAACAGTATCATTTTGGTAGGACCCTTATATGGGCACTAGGTCTAAACATGGACCGATGTTCACCAAAATCAATAGGCTGCGTTATTGGGCCAACATAGGTCTGCGTACCAAATTTCATCAAAATATTTTAATATTTGCGACCTGTAGAGTGCGCACAAGATTGCATGGACAGACAGACAGACAGACAGACGGACGGACGGACGGACAGACGGACATCGTTAAATCGAAATAAAAAAAAATTCTGAGCCGATCGGTATACTATAAGGTGGGTCTACGACCAATATTTTTTGGTGTTACAAACATCAGCACAAACTTATAATACCCTGACCACATAGTGGTGTAGGGTATAAAAACGAGTAAAAAGGTTAAAGTCGGGCATGCCGACTATACAATACCCTACACCAGTCGGGGTAAAAGCCAACTAATGTTTGGATCCGAAATTCGAATGGGTTCGTCTGTCCGTCCGTCCGTCTGTCTGTCTGTCCATGCAATCTTGTGCGCACTCTACAGGTCGCAAATATTAAGATATTTTGATGAAATTTGGTACGCAGACCTATGTTGGCCCAAGGACGAACAAGTTTGATTTTGGTGAACATCGGTCCATGTTTAGACCTAGTGCCCATATAAGGGTCCTACCAAAATTATACTGTTTATACGCTGCAGGTCGTAAATATTAAGATATTTTGATGAAATTTGGTACACAGACCTATATTGGCCCAATAACGCAGACTATTGATTTTGGTGAACATCGGTCCATGTTTAGACCTAGTGCCCATATAAGGGTCCTACCAAAATTATACTGTTTATACGCTGCAGGTCGCAAATATTAAGATATTTTGATGAAATTTGGTACACAGACCTATATTGGCCCAATAACGCAGACTATTGATTTTGGTGAACATCGGTCCATGTTTAGACCTAGTGCCCATATAAGGGTCCTACCAAAATTATACTGTTTATACGCTGCAGGTCGCAAATATTAAGATATTTTGATGAAATTTGGTACACAGACCTATATTGGCCCAATAACGTAGCCTATTGATTTTGGTGAATATCGGTCCATGTTTAGACCTAGTGCCCATATAAGGGTCCTACCAAAATTATACTGTTTATACGCTGCAGGTCGTAAATATTAAGATATTTTGATGAAATTTGGTACACAGACCTATATTGGCCCAGTAACGCAGCCTATTGATTTTGGTGAACATCGGTCCATGTTTAGACCTAGTGCCCATATAAGGGTCCTACCAAAATTATACTGTTTATACGCTGCAGGTCGTAAATATTAAGATATTTTGATGAAATTTGGTACACAGACCTATATTGGCCCAATAACGTAGCCTATTGATTTTGGTGAATATCGGTCCATGTTTAGACCTAGTGCCCATATAAGGGTCCTACCAAAATTATACTTTTTATACGCTGCAGGTCGCAAATATTAAGATATTTTGATGAAATTTGGTACACAGACCTATATTGGCCCAATAACGTAGCCTATTGATTTTGGTGAATATCGGTCAATGTTTAGACCTAGTGCCCATATAAGGGTCCTACCAAAATTATACTGTTTATACGCTGCAGGTCGTAAATATTAAGATATTTTGATGAAATTTGGTACACAGACCTATATTGGCCCAGTAACGCAGCCTATTGATTTTGGTGAACATCGGTCCATGTTTAGACCTAGTGCCCATATAAGGGTCCTACCAAAATTATACTGTTTATACGCTGCAGGTCGTAAATATTAAGATATTTTGATGAAATTTGGTACACAGACCTATATTGGCCCAATAACGTAGCCTATTGATTTTGGTGAATATCGGTCCATGTTTAGACCTAGTGCCCATATAAGGGTCCTACCAAAATTATACTTTTTATACGCTGCAGGTCGCAAATATTAAGATATTTTGATGAAATTTGGTACACAGACCTATATTGGCCCAATAACGCAGACTATTGATTTTGGTGAACATCGGTCCATGTTTAGACCTAGTGCCCATATAAGGGACCTACCAAAATTATACTGTTTATACGCTGCAGGTCGCAAATATTAAGATATTTTGATGAAATTTGGTACACAGACCTATGTTGGCCCAAGGACGAAGCCTATTGATTTTGGTGAACATCGGTTAATGTTTAGAACTAGTGCCCATATAAGGGTCCCCCCAAAATTGGCTTGGTTACAAACTGCAGGTCGCAAATATTAAGATATTTTAATAAAATTTGGTGCGCTGACTCACATTACAGAAAATTTTGACACAAGCCCCATTTTAACCCATTCGAATTTCGGATCCAAACAAAACACCAGACTGGTGTAGGGTATTGTATAGTCGGCATGCCCGACTTTAACCTTTTTACTCGTTTTTATATTACAATGCATTTTCTTCAATTATGTGTACATTTCATTACCATTGTTTTCATCTATGCAAATTGAAAAAAAATTCACTGGCATTGAATGGTGATGAAATTTTTTGGCATTGACATTGAGATAAAGTAATGGCAATTATATTTCAATGCCAATGAAAATTTCCCAAGAATGATTTTTTGTAAAAGTGGTAATATTTATAGACAATAATATGTTAAAACATGATACAACCATACTATGTAGATGCATTAGAACAACAAACACAAGAAACAACAACAAAAAATGTAATCGGCTACTTTTGATACATAGCGAAAGCATACGAAAAAATCCCTGAACTGTCATAATAAAACCCTGAACTGTCAAACTCTCCCTAAACATCTACCTAGTATGGTTGTATCATGATGTTAACCATAACAAAATGTATTTCAGAAACCCTTCTTTTGATTTTCATTGTTTGCTGATCGGATGTGTACTTCCGAATTTATTTGAGTTTCCATTTTCACCTCTAAAGCTCCACCCACAGGAAAGAAGATGTGGCCGATTAAAAATATTGTACTCTTTAAATAAGCTTAACAAGTACAATATTGGAGGGAAAAATTAGGGTCATCCCCGTAAACTCCACGTGCTCCCCAGAGATACTTTTAATCACAATTTCCATATTAAAATGGTTCGTCCAAAATAAACCTTGATCTTTGAAAATTAATGTATTACGATAAATAGAAACTTTTCTCATAAATTTTAATAATTTAGATATTTTATGAGTAGCACAAATTTTCAACCATTTCAATTTAGCTTTATTTAAAAACTTTTTGCATTATTTTTGTCGAGTTAAAAATATGCAGTAATTTTGAATCATTTAACATTCTGTTTATAAGAGCTCCAAAATTGGTGGTTTAGATTACAAAAAATTTGTAAAATTAGCAAATCTTCTGTTAAAAATTAGTAACTAAAATTCAGCAAAATACTGTAAAGTTAGCAAATTTATTGTTAAAAATTAGTAACTAAATTCAGCAAAAAAAAATAGCAAAAAAGTTTGTAATTTAGTAATGTGGAGGTAGCAAAAAAATGAACTAAAAATTAAATTTTAACTAAAAATTAGTTAAAAGTTTGTTAAGTTGAAGTACTAACAGTTTTACTAACTTTTCTACAAACTTTTTTCTATGAGTGTACGTTTTGGAACATAGGGCGGGTTCGCGTATGCAGGATGTGGATGCGCTTAGTAGATGCGTGAGCGTGATGGTCATAGAGAGTAATACATTCGAGGAAAATTTAGTTATATGTCAGAATAAGGATCCAAAATTGGGAAAGCTTAAAAATGAACTTGAAGGAAAGCAGCATAAAATGTTCGAGATGAGAATTGGAGTTGTGTACAGGAAATCAAATGATAATGTTTAACTGTTTTGCGTGCCTGAGGATATGGAACATCACGTTTTGTACAAGTATCATGAAGAAATTGGCCACGTCGAAATTGACAAAATGACAGAGCTTATCTCTAGGAGTTATTGGTTTCCCAAAATACGGGAGAAGGCATCTGACCATATACGAAATTGTTTGAAATGTATAGCATAGAGGAAAACAACATTCAGCATATAAAGGTGACAACTGGTTCTCCACAGGCAAATGGACAGGTTGAAAGAGTGAACCGGAGTATTGGCCCAATGATGCCAAATTGGTGCGTCCTGAGGAAAATATTTACTGGGATACTATATTGGATAAGGTTGAACACACTTTGAATAACACGGTACACAGGACAATAGGAGAGCATCCTAGCATTATGTTATTTGGAGTGGGACAAAAGGGGGATATTATAGATTCTTTAAGGGAAACTTTAATGGATGATGTACAGAATAGGCAACAGATTGATCATGAAAGAATTAGAGAAAGAGCTTCGGAGAGGCAGGAAACATTACAAGATTATAATAGGAACTACGTTGACAGACAGAGGAGGCCACCTACCAAATATGTTGTAGACGACTATGTTATGGTTAGAAATTTTGACTCGCACGCTGGGGTATCCCGAAAACTTATTCCAAAATTTAGAGGTCCTTATAAAGTTTCAAAGGTTTTGCGGAATGATAGATATTTGTTAGAGGACATAGAGGGTTTCCAACCGTCCCGTAACCCGTATAAGGGTGTATGGGCTGTTGGCAATTTTCGCCCGTGGTTCAAGGGTCGTCGGTCGTGAGTCGCGGGGTACATGGAACCGAGATCAGGTGATCTCGTTGTCAGGATGGCCGAATTGTAGTAATATTTTGTTGCATATGTATGTTGCCCATATTATTTCTATCAGTTCACATATATTTTACTAGTGTATTCCTATATTCTGTCCGTGTGAATGGATGTCCTTATTTAGTCTATTACTTTAATGATATTTTGTTTATATAAATATATATATATATATATATCTGTCCTTATTAGGGTTTGGGGTTCGGGAATTCCCGGGCGGGAATTCCCGGGAAATCTCGGGAAAAGTTTACCGGGAATTCCCGGGAAAATAATATATTTTTCCCGGAAAAACGGGAAATTTTAAAAATATTAAGTTTTTTAAATTGTTTTTGTTTGGAATAGGATTTTTAAAATTTTTCAAATGTATATTTTAGTTAAAGTCGACTTTAGTTAAAATATTGGGTGGCAGTATACCTTGACTTGATTTATTTTTGGAGGATTCTGATTGGTTAATTTATTTTCAACCAATCAAAATGTTTGAAAATATAAATATTTTTGTAAAGTTTTCATTCACAAAATGAACGAAACCGTATGATTATAAATAAAGTCGACTTTAAGTTTAAATTACTCCTTTATATCAAGGGCAAATAATTTTATAAGTAACGTTTTCATTAATAAATGTGATATTTTCAAATTAGCCGCATTCGACGGAATGTCAATCCGCATCATAACTAGATCTTCGTTTATTCGAGAAAGTTTTTATAATAAAAACCTGGCATTGCCAAAAAATTTTACAATCATCTAAAAGATATCATGATAAAAGAAATATCGAGCAATATTTCTAACAATAGGAGATTTACTATAATCTTGGATGAATGGACAAGAATATCACAAAAGAGATATTTGAACATATGTATAAACGGAAATAATTTATTTTATAACCTGGGGTTGGTTTATATATCAGGAATATGTAATGCTTATGAAATAAGAAGAATTGTAGAAATAAACCTAGAAGAGTTTTATTTGTCTTTGGAAAATAACATTGTGGCCACCATATCTAATGGGCCAAATGTGATGAAACGGTTTGTTTCCGACAGTCCAGTAGTGTGTGCTTTCTGCTGGAATCATGCAATTCATTTGGCAGTGCTTAGAGTAATTTATGTGAAATCAAATGTTCAACATACTGATATTTTTCTTTGAATTCTCACTACACAGACTAAATTTATACTGAAATAGTGTTTTTTTTAACAAAAATTACTTATATAGGTGGTTTTCATTAACAATTTTGTTCAAAAATATTTCCAGGGATTCCCGGGAATCAAATTTTTTTATTCCCGTTTCCCGGGAAATAAAAAAGTCCGGGAAATCCCAAACCCTAGTCCTTATCTATAATTTTCTAGCTTTAAGTTATTGAGTACATATATTTTTACTTAAGGATGACAAATCATTATGAGAATAAACGTTAAACTGGAAGGTTCTTTTGTGTTTGATTTGATAAATACTACATTTTTGATAGCTTCAGCTATATTTTTAAATAAATTTTTCTATTAGTATAAGAAATGTTTCAATTTAGATAATATCAGATTCCGAAACTTTCAACCTTAAGGTACATTTACACGCGAGAGAAAACTGCTAGAGATGGAGCAAAAACACTACAAAATAGCTAAACTCATTCAAAATAGAGCTAATTAGAGGTGATTTTTGTTTTATCTCTAATTTGAATTTTTTTTAAATACATCGTGTTCATATATCATGTTGATATTTAACAAAAACAGGAAGCTGTTAGTGTCTTTGTTGATAAAAATTTAAGGAAATACATTAATTTTGCTTTAAACGATTAATCGATTAATCGCCAATTTTCTCGAATAACCGACCCAAATAACCGGTTAATCAATTTTAGTGATTTTTCGAATAATGCAATAACCGGTTAACTGCCTATGTCGAATAATTGGAAACAGTAGTATAAACTAATAAAAATACATGGACTTCTAAACAGGACACATTTTATATTTTTTACAAAAAATCGTATATTTTTTTGGGCTTTTAAAACCATTATTATTTTTTTAGCGTTAATATTACACTAATATTTTGTGCTGTATTCATTATTATCAATAACCGCTTCGCATCTTCTTTGCATACTCTCCACTAATCTCTGGCATCTTTCTTTTGGTATAGAATACCAGGCTTCTTGAATACCAGGCCAAAGTTCGGTGGAATTTTTGTAATTGTTTTGCGAAACTTTTGTTTTTACATTATTCCATAGATTTTCTATTGGATTAAGGTCCGGACTTTGGGCTGGCCAGTCCAAAACCTTAATTTGTTCTTGTAAAAACCAATCCTTAACTATGTTCGACGAATGATTCGGACCATTGTCTTCCATAAATGTCCACTTAACTGGCATATTTTCATAGGCAAATGGCTCCATAACATTCTTAAGAATGCTCAAATATTGAAACCTGTCCATTTTGTCCTCTACGATAGGCCCAACACCTTGCCAGGAAAAAGCCCCCATACCATAATATTACCCCCTCCGTGTTTCAAGGTCTTCTGAGTGTACTTAATGTTTAAAGCCTGGTTTTTTGGGCGGTGTACAAATGTTCTACCATCTGGTCTGACACGATTTACCTTCGTTTCATCGCTCCAAAGCACATTTTTCCAAAAGGACAACTCATTTGCTTTGTGGGTTTTGGCAAAATCAATACGTTTCTTAATATTTTTCTTGAAAGAAGAGGCTTCTTTCTACTTATTGGTCCTAATAAGAAGACTGAATGAAGCTTCTTCTTACTAACCTGTCTGACACTTGAACGTTGAATTTTTCCCTGATTTCATTATTTATTTGACGGAAGGACATAAAAGGGTTGAGTTTGCTTTTGCGTACTATAGTCCTGTCCATATAAGTTGTAGTTTTACGACGATTGGCTTACGTTCTTTATTTTGCGTATGATATTCCTTGTCGGCAGCACATAGACGAATAGCATTGTATACCATATTTCGCGGGGTTCGGGTCGAAATCCTGTGTATAACAAAATCCTGTTTTCAAAATCATGTTTTCAAAATCCTGTTTTCAAAATCCTGTTTTCAAAATCCTGCTTTTCGTAATGCTGTTTTACAAAATACTGTATAACACAATACTGTTTTGCAAAATCATGTTTTACTGGGCGGCGCGCGCTTTTTTGCTTTATTTTTACAAAAATTTTAATATGAAGATGAAGATTTGCTTAAACTGTGCGAGTGATTTGGAAAAAAAAAATACGTCAAGGGCTTATATCACCCAAAGTATCCTGGAACCTTTTGGTCGGTTTACGATGACAGTAAGAAATCCTACCCAAGAACTCAAAATAGTGTGGAAGCTTGGCATAGAAGACTGAAAGCTGTTGTTGGGCGTATAAAGTCAGGATTATACCACCTTATCAGGCAGTTGGGTAATGAGGTCGTGGTAGCTGTAAATAACATTTCAAAACGCGCGAATGGAGAAAGACGTTACATATTTTTAAAGAAAAGAAAAGCGTACACAAACATTAAAAGAGTTATAAGAAAAAGGTGTGAGTTAAGCCATTAGGCTACCTAAAGCGAATTGCAAAAAATCTTGTACTAATTTAAGTGTATAAAATACATTGAAATTAATTTTTTGTTAATTTTTGAAAATTATATACTTTTGTTGAAGTTATTTTTAATAAAATAAATTTTGTAAACCAGCATTTTTACTTCACAGAATTTTGCAAAACAGTATTGTGAAATCCAGTATTTTGCAAAACAGTATTATGAAAAGCAGGATTTTTAAAATTTTTTTCGCCAGTATTTTGTCTAAACAGTATTTTCCATAACAGTATTATATACGTATCCCATATTTCGCGAACACTTTAGTATTTTAGCAATTTCATTTCATTTCTTTATTTTCATAAAGTCTATGGATAACAATCATCCTTACAGACAACTTGCTAAAAATAAAAGTAAAAAATTAAAACAAATTATTTAAATAAAGTTTAAACATATGTTTTTTCAGTTGGAGATTTCATCTCGTTGTGGAATTGAGATATAAGTCTTCGTTTTTCTGGATTACAACGTTTTCCACGTCCCATATTGGTACAATTAGAAAAGAATTTACTTATTTCAAACGCAAATTATGAAAAGAAAATTATTACTAAGTGCATCGAGTAAAATTTTGACAATTATTGCAAGTGTCCTATTTTTATGTCCAAGTCAAATATGAACAAAGTAAAGTAATTTTGTTGTAAATATTTGCATGTTTTAAATATTGCAAAGTTTTATATATAATCTGAGACTACTTGATTACAGTTTACTATAATAGAAAATAAATATAATTATTGCTTTATAATTATTAAGAGAAATGCATGAAGATAATTTTGTATGAAGTGTCCTATTTCTATGTCCATAGCTGTACATACATTTTTCAGCCAACCAGCGTTATTTAACATAAAAATGGGTAATTTTGACACCATGCTCTCAAATAGGTTAATTTGGATTTATTTTTTTCATAAAATACTTAATTAATAGTTTTTATATCGATTTTCATGTCAAATGGCACTTTTTTATATTTTAACGACTAAAAGGGTTAAAGTCGGGCATGCTGACTATACAATACCCTACACCAGTCTTGTTAAAAGCCAACTAATGTTTGGATCCGAAATTCGAATGGGTAAAATGGGACTTGTGTCAAAATTTTCTATAATGTGAGCCAGCGAACCAAATTTCATTAAAATATCTTAATATTTGCGACCTGCCGTTTGTAACCAAGCCAATTTTTGGGGGGACCGTTATATGGGCACTAGGTCTAAACATTGACCGGTGTTAACCAAAATCAATAGGCTTCGTTCTTGGGCCAACATAGGTCTGTGTACCAAATTTCATCAACATATCTTAATATTTGCGACCTGCAGCGTATAAACAATATAATTTTGAGGGGACCCTTATATGGGCACTAGGTCTAAACATGGAACGATTTAAACTAAAATCAATAGACGTCCATGGGCCGACGTAAGTCGGTGTACCAAGTTTAATCAAAATATCTTAATATTTGCGACCTGTAGAGTGCGCACAAGTATGCATGGACAGACAGTTAGACAGACGGACGGACAGACGGACAGACGGACATCGTTAAATCGAAATAAAAAAAAAATTCTGTGCCGATCGGTATACTATAAGGTGGGTCTAGGACCAATATTTTTTGGTGTTACAAACATCAGCACAAACTTATAATACCCTGACCACATAGTGGTGTAGGGTATAAAAAGTTGGGGTCATTTCGACCCCATAAGGGCTAATTTCTAATTTTATTACTATGTATAAAATTTGGTGTTAACAGAGTTATTCGGAGAACATTCATCAAATAAACAACACATTGTTTTGATATATTTCCAGGAAAAATTTCAAAAATTTCACTTTTGACCTTGGTAAAGAAAGAGTTAACGTTGTCGGAGTTTCACAAAATTTTTGGAATACTATCTCTCGTACCAGAATTAAAAGAAATCGGAAGTGATTTTGTTACAGCTAGCTAAAAACACAATAATTAATACTATTATCTAAATTATTGGCCACAATCACACTTCTCTAAAATTTTCAAATTTAAAACTCCGTCACAGTTAAGTTAAAAGAGGGATATGTGTAATTTTCAGCAGAATTATTCTCTAAGGTGTATTTAATAAACCCCTATGCGTTGACAACTTTTTTTATATTTTGTTGAACAAAATTTTTAAAAAATCAAAATTAGAGTTTTGCAAATTTATAAAAAAAAAATCCCATCTTTGGCCATACCTGGTGTAATACGCCCGCTAATGCTTGAGTAGATTTTTCTACAAATTATTCAAATTCTAATATAATAAATTGCGGTATGAGTTTATGTCAAGTCTGGCATGGTAAAATAAAACGAAACCCTGGCTAGCTCTGTCAGGTTGGTAAGTTCCTTGACCCGTGCTCATGGCGTATTGACATATTCCTAAACTCTCCATGCCACAATAAAACCAAGAGTTTAGATAAAAAAAATTAATATAAAAAAAAGTAAAATTTATTTGTTCTTTCAAAATGTTTTCCCGAATGAACTGCATCGGCAGCTAACGGTGTGGTATGATTAGATGTTGTGTCATACCGGGGTACATTTGACCCACCCTTACGCCATTGACAGCATGGGTACCCTACTATTTAACTGTCCCTATATATGACCATTTTCCCTACTTACCTGGTTTTCCCTAACATCCTCCTAAAAAAAAAAAATTTAGTGCTTCATTTTAATTCAGGGGTTTATTTACAAAAAAAAACCGTTATATATGTAGACATTTTGAATTAATTGTAAGGTAAGTATATAAAAAAAATAAGTATAGAGGTAAGTATTAAAGATAAGTTAAGGGTAATTATAAGAAAAAGATTAAGTTATAATATGAATGGTAAGTATAAGTATATTTAATAATAATTATAATATTAATAATAATAATATTAATTATAATACTAATTATAATTATAGTTTTGATAATAATGACAATTATAAAGTTTAATTTTTTTCTTATCTGTTTTGGTGACGACGCTTTGTTGCTATGCTGCTACCGTTGTGTTTTCATGGCTGTTTCTGTTGTTAATTTTATAATTGCTGTTGTTGATTTGTGTAGTTCATGTTTTTTCATACTTGTTAAGTCTTTGTTACCGTTGGTTTTCACTAATGTTTGGATAGTAAAATTTTTTTGTACTTCAAGGAGAAGTCAATGTCAACTACACTTTTTTCTTTTCTCTGTCCTTCAAGGAGAGGACAATGTCAAACTGTTTTCATATAAGACGGTTTTTGTTTGATAGTTAGTTGTTGTTGTTTAAAACTCAGTATATATGATTTCTTTTATGAAAAAAAAGAACTTATCCAAGAAGGATAATCAAGTTTTATACACGTTTTTAAGGTATTTCTTTTTTTTTTATAAAATGAGCCAATTAGTAAAGCAGATGGAGTATCCAAACTTTTTTTGATTTATATGTATATTTAAAAAAAAACATGTGCTCAATTATTTTATATTTTCACTTCAGTTAAGTTTTGTATTTCTTTACAAGTGTTATTCTTTTAAACAAATTTTCACCGTTTATTTTAATTATCGTTCTCAAATTTATGTACTTCATTGAAGTCTTTAAGCAGAAAAAATCAATTCATTAAAAAAAATATTTCACTTTGTTACAACTTTAAACATCTTTTGTTTTGTTTAAAGAAATTAAACAAAAATTTTAATTTCTTTTAAAGTTTATCGTTTTAAGTAATTTATGTATTAAATATCTTGTATTTTCGTGTAATTATTTAGCTTTATTTCTGCTTTTTAAAGACACCACCAATTTTACTTCCATCTACTCTCGCGTTTTCTTTTTGACTCCTCTCATCCAACCAACTCACTTTTCCTTCAACCTCACACTAACTTCTTGCTTCATCCATTCTTGTTTTCTTTTCCTATCACTACACTCAAGATCAGTGCTGCCATACCTTTTGGTGCAACCGATCGTCTACACCTTCCCTTAAATCGTCAATACCTATAACGATTTTTAAAACACAATCGTCAAATCCATTTGCAAGATTGCAAGAAGATCGTCAAAATTGTAAGGGGGAAAACAAAATCCGTAACAAACCTGCTTCGTACCAAGATCTAAAGTCGAGGAACGAACAGGCAGGATTTCCGAAAACTGGTCCTACGTGTTGTTGAAAATTTATACGGAAGAAAAAAAAATCTCGGTAGAAAAATCTACCGTCAACGTGTGGCTCGACCCACGAAGCCGGGCAAAGGTGCAGATAATGAACGTGCTGAAGCAAAATTAGATTATGATTATAGAAAAACAATTCTTAAGCGCGAATGTCAGATGCATGGTACTTCCCTATGAACCGGCCTTGTAAATCCTCAATTTCATATAGAGAATTCCCAATTTTCTTCCTAATTCTGCACTTGATAAATTTGGGATTAAATTTGGCATTGATGCCTTTCCTGAAATCACTATGTGAGTGGTTACGTCGGAATACTTCTTGTCCCTCGACAAAATTTACAGGTTTAGACCTTATGTTGTAGGTTTTGCATGCTTTTTCATGTGCAATTTCAAGATTTCTATTTATCTTGTCACGTACATTTTGAAGTCTATCTGAATTTCGAACTATTGTATCATCAGACAGCATATTCAACTTGTCCAAAATTTTATAACAAGATCCGTGCAAAATCATATTTTGACCGAAGGCGGCAAAGTAAGGTGAACATTGTATTGCCGAATGAAAGTCACTTCGCAAAACCGATAAAATTTTAGATATGTTTCCATCCCACTTTGTGTGATCGGTTTCATCTTTTAGAAAGTATCGAATCTTGGAAATTATTTCCCTGTTAGCCCTCTCGGACGCGTTCGCCTGAGGCGAATAAAACCCAGTTGTAATATGTGTGATACCATACACCAAAAAAAATTCTTCAATTTCCTTAGAAGTGAATTGCTTAGCGTTGTCGCTGTGTATATATTGCGGCACGCCATACGTACAGAAAATTTCATTTTGAAAAAAATCGATTACATTAATTGAAGTTGCTGATCTCAATGGTTTTAAGAAGACGAATTTTGTAAGGTGGTCTACTACAATAAATAATTGACAATTCTTCGATTTAGTACACGGGTACGGACCCAAAAAATCGCAGTAAAGTCTTTGAAACGGGCGAGCTGTAATGAATTGATTACCCATAGGAGGGCGTAAGACCTGGTTGGTAGGTTTAATAGTTTTACAATCATCGCAACGTTTAACGTATGACTTTACATCATGTGCCATCTGCGGCCAAAAATATGTTTGCCTAATTCGAAAAAGTGTTTTATTATAACCGCCATGACAACCTTCCTCATGGGCAGATTTAATAGTGCCTTCTATTAAAGATTTAGGCAACCATAATCTCCAAAGATTTTCCTCAGCGTCCTCGCTGTTCCTAAATTTAACTCGCTTGTAAATAAAATTGTCCGATAGACACAAGTCTGGCAACGCATCACTATTTTGGCGAATCTTATCCCTTAATTCATTATATTCTATACTATCGAATTCAGGAGAAGCCATGTCCACTTCAGGCGGATTACAATTTAAGTCGATTTCATCGACGTCAAATCTTGACAAAGTATCCGGCACCACATTTAAGGAACCCTTCCTATGTTCCATTACGAAGTCGAAATTTTGAAGCTTTAAGCTCCACCGAGCCAGCCTACCGTTTAAATCTTTTTGGCTCATGAGCCAACGCAGACTCGAGTGATCCGTTATAATTTTAAAGGGAAGTCCCTCAATATATTGTCTAAACCGCTTTACGCAAATAATGGCCGCCAAGCACTCTAATTCGGTGACCGTGTAATTACGTTGTGCCCGATTTAATTTTTGGGAGACAAACGCAATTGGACGTTCTCTACCTTCGTCGTCTAATTGGTATAGAACTCCGCCTACTCCTATACGTGAAGCATCGCACTGAATTACAAATTCTCTATTAAAATCTGGCTGCGCCAGTACAGGTGCGTTCGAAAGTGCAGATTTTAATTTTTCGAAGGAGTCTACGGCTTCCTGCGAAAGACGAAAGGGTTTATTTGCTTTTCGCAAACAGTCAGTGAGTGGACCAGCTAGATCGGAAAAATTAACTATAAATGCGCGGTACCAATTGGCCATGCCAACGAAACGTCTAACCTGGCGTGGTGTTTTAGGTATTGGAAATCCAATAATAGCTTCGACCTTTTCGGAGTCTACCTTCAATTTACCACCACCTATGCGATAACCAAGGTACTTAATCTCTCGTTGACAAAATTTACTTTTGCGTACATTTATTGTCAGGCCAGCAAATTTTAAACATTGGGCAACTTCGGACAGCAATTTAACATGGGTATCAAAATCTTGACTACAAACAAGGAGGTCATCCAGGTAGATAAAAACGTTATCTCTTAATCTTGACGGGATTACTTTGTCCATCAGACGGCTCATTGTCTGAGGACCATTGCAAACACCAAAAGGCATTACTCTATACTGATATAGAGGCCTTCCCGGAACGGCAAAGGCGGTCTTTTCCTTTGATGTTTCAGATAATTTTATCTGGAAAAATGCGTCTTTAAGATCAATTCCGCTTATATAGTGTGTATCCTTGAGGCGACTTAATAACCCATTTATGTGTGGGAGCGGATAAGAGTCTTTTCTAGTTAATGGATTTATTTTTCTACAATCAAGACAAAGTCTTATTTTCCCTGGTTTACGTACGGTTACAATTGGACTACACCATGGAGAATTTGACTCTTCTATAACTCCAAGAGACAAAAGTCTATCTAGTTCTTCGTAAACTTCTGCTTGCCTAGGGGGCGAAAGAGGGTAGTGCTTTGACTTCACAGGGACAGCGTCTCCTGTTTCAATATGATGCTCAAGTAGATGCGTACATCCAAGCCCTAGCTTTTCATAAGACGGAAATTTTGAAATAGCATTATCGAGATGCAATTTTTGTTCGGGAGTAAGATCATGGAAAATAATATCAGAATCTTTATTGAGTTCGATACTAGAAATTTCAGGGATGATGTCAGGTGCAAGTGCATACGCGCGCCAAAAATCGACACCAAGATAACCTTCCTGAGTCAGATCCGGTGCAATATAAAAAACGATAGATTTAGTCACTCCCCTAAAAGTCACTGGTAGTGAGCAGTACCCACTTATTCTATTCCTAGAGCCATTTGCGGTTGAAATACTACAATTAAATTTTCGCATCCGAATGTCGTGTTTATTTATAAAATCCAAACTACCTTTTCCTAGAACTGATACGTTTGCTCCAGAATCTAAAAGACAACATAATTCATCATCTAAAATTTTAATTTTAGCGAAAGGTCTACCATCGCCAGAATCTGATAAGCAATTAGCTTCCACAATTTTTCTAAATTTTCTCCTTGTTTCGTATCGTAATCTACATTTAAGAATTTTCTGAAAAGCTTTGTAATTAAGCGAATTTCGTCTCGTATCAAAATAAAGTTGTTTTCGTTTATGCAGTGAAATGTTTGGTACGTCAGGGTTTTGTTGAAAATGACTGGGAGGTAAAGCCCCATGTGAGGGTTTACACTCAATGTCTAAATTTGCATCGGGATTTACTTCGAAGAACGAGCATCCCCGGTCACCCACTCGCTCCGACGTCTGTTTTCCGAATGCGGACCACTACAGTCTGGAGTAGTTACATCTCTTTGACCACATTTAAAACAAAAAACGTGCCTGACTTTATCAGGGCAATAAATGTAGCTGTGCCCAAATTGAAGGCAGTTCCAGCATTTTATTTTGGAATAATCATTTCTGGTGTATTTTCGGTTTATACCCAAGGCTTCAACCTGCGGATCCAATTCAACGTCAGATTCATCAGAAACTGTATCAACCGAAATTTCATTTACGTGCCGTGAGCGGTTAAAAGGATTAGCTCTATTTTCAAAAATAACTTTCTCCGCTTTTCTAGCCAGGAGGCGAAGTTCTCCTAAATCTCTAGGATCAGATATAAAAAGCATTACTTTAAGATCGGGGTTAACATTTTTCTTAATGATTTCTATCAGCGATAAATCAGACATTGGACTTCTTAGCCTTAAATTTAATCGAACGATTGATGAATGAAAATCGTCGTAACTTTCTTTTAAAAGTTGTTTACGTGTTGATATTTTCAACAAAATTTCATGGTCGGTTTCCAAAGAGCCGAATTCTTTAGAAAGAGCATCTTTCAAAATGGTATACGTAGCTGTAGGATTTTGTTTGATAAAATCCCAATACCAAGTTTCAGCCTTACCCGTCAGTAATGTGTGAAAATTTGACATTATGTATTCATGAGGACACTGTGAACGTCCCATGAGGGTATCTATTTTAAATAAAAAATCAGTCACGCTGTCATCCCCATTATAAGAAACTTTCCAATCTTTCAATTTAATATATGATGCTGTAGAAGCATTCGAAAAAACGTTTGAAGGGAGACTAGGTGTCTGTTGTAACGGAACTGTCGCAGCGGGAGGCGATCTATTATCGCGCGATTGACCAATAGATTCTCTAATGGCACTAAATTCTCTTCTAAACTCCTCTTGGGTGTTCCTCATTGTTTCCTGAAAATATTGCATCAGGGAATCGATCGCGTTTACGTTTCGGGTTTGTTCTGACTCCCCCTGATTATCGTTGTTAGTAGCCATTTCTAACTGATTGTTTAAATTTGTCTGGTTATCAATAAATCCAATCGGAGTAATTAAATTTTCCAACGATCCTATGTCTAAGTCAGGTAAAGATTTGTCTAATAAATCACAATTCGAAAGGTCTCTTTCAGTAATCGTATCGTCCGATTGATACGAATCAAGTGATCGCCCAACCGAAGACGATCTCAACGTCCTGCCACTAGGACCAGGTTGATATTCAGGTAAACTTGCGTTACTAACTGTTTTTCTAATTGGAGGGGTTAAACCTCTTCCTCTACCCCTTGGTGTCAGCGCGTTTAAACCTTTGGCCCTAATCGGGAGTAAATTCTGAGTTACCGTACGATTTGGAATGACTTTTCGAATTACAGTAGTTTTTGCTGTACTAGCAGATCTTGTGGTACTAGAAGCTTTTGAAGTGGTGTCAGATTTAGGTATTTCAGTGTCCAGCCGTGTATTAGGCCTGGGCATAATTCATCTAAACTTGATTAAGCGATAAAGTTAACTGGCTTTGAGGAAAAGAAAACGAAAAATCGTGAATGAAAGTCAGTTGCAACGAAAAAGAAACGTCAAATCGAAAGTTTCTCTTTTTCCGACGAAAATGTGAATAAAAGGAAAAAAAAATCTAAATTTTATGCTTGAAAAAACAATCAAAAGAGCGACAAATTATTTTATAATAATTATTTGACAAAAAAATTTTTTTTATGATAATGAGCAATTAATCGAGTAAAACAAAATGTTTTTAATTAAAAAAAATTACCTTATATCAAAATTTTGCGAAAAGTATTTTTCGAGTGTAAAACAAAATATCATATAAATTAAGGAGGAATGTTAGGTACTACCGATGTTCGTAGGAAAAATGATCATATTAATTCATGAGAATGCTTAGATACTGAAGTATTCTGCCTCTTCCCATATTTTACTTGGCCCATCAATTCTCAATAAATGAAAAGGATTTGATGCCTCAAGTAATAAAAAAAAATGTTTTCTTTTTTGTTCTCGGAGAACCCGTGTGATTAAAATGTACCAATACATAGCACTCGCGTGCTCAAATCGAATTGTTAAGCAACATGACTACCCGCTTTATAAAAGAGTCAGACATGGACTTTAACAATACAGATTTCGACCACATAATGTTAAAGAAAAATCTTAAGCCTTATAGCAACAGACAACTGAACGACTCGTTGTCGTCAGTCCGGACTTATAAATTTTAAAATCACTAAAACAAAATTTGAGATGTTATTAAAATAGGTTCCGAGTATGTTTTACTTTCATTTAAAATTTACGTTTTGCATCGCAAATAATATTAGGAATAATATCCCAACGATCATGACTAATGAAAACATTGCACCTAGAGAATCACTTTCACAATTCAAATGAATTCTTTATCATTAAACGAATGCAGTTTTTTAAAGAAAACTCACAAAAATGATTTAATTTATTAAAAATCTCATGAGGAAATTTTTAATTCACTTGCGATGACATTTCATCAGTAAAAAAAAAATTCATTAAAATTCGTTCAAGAAAACTCTCTCTGTGCATACAATCAATAAAAGCAAAAAAAAAACCGTTATGTGAACTAAAATTCACATTACCAATGCAGTAAAACGATGATGGTACAAAATTTGAAATATTTTGCCATACATGTTTGAAATTTGAAAGAAAAATTGAAATTTAAATTTTCGAGCCACCCTAAAGTGACCGTTATCAAGAAGAAAAACATTCCAGTCACCCTACAGGCGGCTTTTAACGTTGGGCGCCAGATATGTAATACGCCCGCTAATGCTTGAGTAGATTTTTCTACAAATTATTCAAATTCTAATATAATAAATTGCGGTATGAGTTTATGTCAAGTCTGGCATGGTAAAATAAAACGAAACCCTGGCTAGCTCTGTCAGGTTGGTAAGTTCCTTGACCCGTGCTCATGGCGTATTGACATATTCCTAAACTCTCCATGCCACAATAAAACCAAGAGTTTAGATAAAAAAAATTAATATAAAAAAAAGTAAAATTTATTTGTTCTTTCAAAATGTTTTCCCGAATGAACTGCATCGGCAGCTAACGGTGTGGTATGATTAGATGTTGTGTCATACCGGGGTACATTTGACCCACCCTTACGCCATTGACAGCATGGGTACCCTACTATTTAACTGTCCCTATATATGACCATTTTCCCTACTTACCTGGTTTTCCCTAACATCCTCCTAAAAAAAAAAAAATTTAGTGCTTCATTTTAATTCAGGGGTTTATTTACAAAAAAAAACCGTTATATATGTAGACATTTTGAATTAATTGTAAGGTAAGTATATAAAAAAAATAAGTATAGAGGTAAGTATTAAAGATAAGTTAAGGGTAATTATAAGAAAAAGATTAAGTTATAATATGAATGGTAAGTATAAGTATATTTAATAATAATTATAATATTAATAATAATAATATTAATTATAATACTAATTATAATTATAGTTTTGATAATAATGACAATTATAAAGTTTAATTTTTTTCTTATCTGTTTTGGTGACGACGCTTTGTTGCTATGCTGCTACCGTTGTGTTTTCATGGCTGTTTCTGTTGTTAATTTTATAATTGCTGTTGTTGTTGATTTGTGTAGTTCATGTTTTTTCATACTTGTTAAGTCTTTGTTACCGTTGGTTTTCACTAATGTTTGGATAGTAAAATTTTTTTGTACTTCAAGGAGAAGTCAATGTCAACTACACTTTTTTCTTTTCTCTGTCCTTCAAGGAGAGGACAATGTCAAACTGTTTTCATATAAGACGGTTTTTGTTTGATAGTTAGTTGTTGTTGTTTAAAACTCAGTATATATGATTTCTTTTATGAAAAAAAAGAACTTATCCAAGAAGGATAATCAAGTTTTATACACGTTTTTAAGGTATTTCTTTTTTTTTTATAAAATGAGCCAATTAGTAAAGCAGATGGAGTATCCAAACTTTTTTTGATTTATATGTATATTTAAAAAAAAACATGTGCTCAATTATTTTATATTTTCACTTCAGTTAAGTTTTGTATTTCTTTACAAGTGTTATTCTTTTAAACAAATTTTCACCGTTTATTTTAATTATCGTTCTCAAATTTATGTACTTCATTGAAGTCTTTAAGCAGAAAAAATCAATTCATTAAAAAAAATATTTCACTTTGTTACAACTTTAAACATCTTTTGTTTTGTTTAAAGAAATTAAACAAAAATTTTAATTTCTTTTAAAGTTTATCGTTTTAAGTAATTTATGTATTAAATATCTTGTATTTTCGTGTAATTATTTAGCTTTATTTCTGCTTTTTAAAGACACCACCAATTTTACTTCCATCTACTCTCGCGTTTTCTTTTTGACTCCTCTCATCCAACCAACTCACTTTTCCTTCAACCTCACACTAACTTCTTGCTTCATCCATTCTTGTTTTCTTTTCCTATCACTACACTCAAGATCAGTGCTGCCATACCTTTTGGTGCAACCGATCGTCTACACCTTCCCTTAAATCGTCAATACCTATAACGATTTTTAAAACACAATCGTCAAATCCATTTGCAAGATTGCAAGAAGATCGTCAAAATTGTAAGGGGGAAAACAAAATCCGTAACACTGGGACTAGGTTATTATAAGCCAAGAGAGACAAAAATTTATATATGAATATTTGTGGATATTAAAATGAAACTAGAGTATAACATTGTAAATTTTTTAAAGAAATATTATATTTTTTGCAATGAATGATAGGAATGTTTATTTGATCTCTTATTTTGGTAAATGAATGTTCCAGGGTTTGCAGGCAATACCGCTAAAATACCGTTATCGATTCAAAACCGAAATACCCGGAATACCGTTATCCTTAAAATACCGTTACCGAAATAACTGAAATACCGTTATCCTTAAAATACCGATACCGAAATAAATGAAATATCAATACCCTTAAAATACCGTTACCGAAGCAAATGAAATATTGTTATCCCTAAAATACCGTTACCGTTATTTTTAATTTTCTGCTTTTGCTAATTTCAAGTGGTTCTTGAGTATTTTGTTGTACATTAAGTTGATAAATTGGTTCTGTTTTAATCTAGTTTTTTTTGGCACAAAAAAATTGTGGTATGCATCGAAATAACGGACTACCGTTTCCCTTAAAATACCGTTACCTATATAACTGAAATATCGTTAACCTTAAAATACCGTCACCGAAATAACCCAAATATCGTTATCTTTAAAATACCGTTACCGATTTATTTATTTTATTTTATTTATTTATTTATTTCATTTGAAGTAATATTAAAAGCCCCTAAAGGCCAAAACCAATATTACAGAGCTTATCACATTAAAGTCTACAAGTTAAATAATACTAATACACAAAAGAAAATATAACTTAATTAATAGGTTTCTTATATAATAAACTGTTTATATGGCCCCCCAGCCAAGCATAAGAAGTACTAAAAAGTATACTACAATGACGGATATAGGTCCAGGTTAGTGACAGATTTGTTATTTTGAAACGTGAGAATATAAATATAAAAACATTGAAAACATTAAAAACATTATATCCGTAAAACTGAACCAAAAACAAAAACAAACTGTTCCAAGCAATCATTACATTAAGACTTTACAATCGTTCATTATGTTAGGTTGTATTACGAAAGTGAAAGAGCAATTTCTCTTTGAAGACCTTATTAGAGTATGTAAACACTCTAAGGTTTAGAGGCAAATCATTCCAAAGTCGAGCCACTCTTACCAGAAATGATCGTTCGAAGATGGATGTAGATATAAGAGGAATCAAAATCTGTTTGTTCCTAGCGGATCTCGAAAAATGGAAACTGCTACGTAAGCTTGGTGGAATCGAGTTTAAAATAAGTTTATAAAAGAAAAATAATAATCGAACTTCTGCAAATTTTTGGAAAGTGCATCCCAATAGTTTAATAACATATGGCGTTATATGTTCTCTGACCTTGACATTGTATACAAAACGAACAATCATATTGAAACCCCTTTCCAGTTTTTTAAAGTTCGTAGAATTTGTTCCCGATATTACCTCTAAACAATAACATACTTGTGACATTAGTAATGCAAATGCTACTTTTTTTTTAATATCCACCGGCAAATAAATATTAGAATTACGTAACCGACGTAACGTGTAAATAATCTTACCTGTTAACGCATTAACGTGGCTATCAAAATCAAGATTTTCATCAATAATTACCCCTAAACATCTCATATGATCTACAAATTGTAAGCTTGAACCATTAATAGTAATGTTAAAGTCACATTCAGAAGTATTTCCGAAAACTATGCACTTGGTTTTAGCCAAATTAATTCTTAATTTATTTTCTGTTATCCATGAAGAAATATTATCCATACAAAAATTTGCACCTACTTCTAAAACATCCAAAAATTGCCTCTCATTGCTCAAGAGTATTTGTACATCGTCTGCAAATATAAAGGGTTTACAACCACAAGATTCTACTATCTCAACCAAATCATTTAGGTATAAAACAAATAAAAGCGGTCCAATAACCGAACCTTGTGGCACCCCAAGATTTACATTCTTTGTTTCGGAAAGGCACCCTTCAATATCGACAAATTGAGATCGACCATTCAAGTATGAATAAATAAGTTTACAGGCAGACTTTGAAAATTTAAATTTTTCACGAAGTTTAACTATCAACTTGCAATGGTCGATATAATCAAACGCTCTGGAAAGATCAAGAGACACCAAAATATTTATTTTCCTTGCATTTAGGTTCCGTCTAATTTCGTCTGTCATATCAGTTAAAAGAGATGAAGTATTATACCCTTTCCTATATGCATACTGGCTACTGCTGATCATATTATTTTTTTCTACATAACCCAACATACTAAATTTCAGTAAATGCTCAACTACTTTGGATAGCACGGGCAAAATACAAATAGGTCTTAAATTTTCTACGGTGGATCCAGATCCGGCTTTGGGGATTGGGACTACCCTTCCAACTTTCCAAGAACATGGAAAAATTGACGTTGTAATAATGCTATTTACTATGTGTAAAAAGTGTCTATAAATTACGGGAAAAATAATCTTCACAAACCTTAGAGGAATCCCATCTATTCCAACCGAATTTGACTTTACTTTATTCAAAGCCATACAAAGTTCAAATTCCGTTACATTATCAAAAGAAAACCTGTAATTTTCATCTACATAATCAAAATCAAAATTTTCAGTATTGAGTGTGTCAGCGCCTCTAACAAAAAAACTATTTACCTCGTTAACATCAAGATCAAGAGTTGCCTTTTCATTCTGCAAGCACCCAGCGTTTCTGAGAGTCCTCCACACGTCCGCACAATTTTTCCCATCAAATGATCTAATAGAATTTTTCCTCTTATATTTTCTTATTATTTTTTTTACTCTATTTCTGTTTTTACAAAAAGTACGCCAATTTCTATCGCTTGAGTTATCAAGGAATCCCTTATACGCGAGGTCCCTTAATGACATTGCATGCACAATCTCCCTAGACTTCATCCAAGAATCTTTCCTAACCTTAGGTCTACGACAGACAATTGGAACATACGAATAAGCCTCATTTAAAAATGTATTTAAGAAATTAACCTGACAATCTACATCATTTGTTGTATAAAGTAATGTAAAATCAGATGCATTAAAAAAGGTATTAAGACCATTCCAGTCAATATTATTAAAATCCCTAAAAGAAACAATTTCCTCTACTCCATTTGTTTCCATAGCAATGGAAATAAATATAAAAGCGTGATCTGATATTGAAGGGCATTGAAATTGCCCACCAGTACCACTAACAATCACTTCATTGCCAACCAGAAAATAATCGATAAGGGATGACGAACGACGGGGCGCGTCAAAATGTGTGGGTACATTGTTATGCCGGATAGTTAGCCCATTTTGAGCACAGATATTACGGACGAAATTAGCCTTAACAGGGTCAAACAGGTTTTGATTGAAATCTCCTACGATTATAACACTGTTATATTGAAGAAGTAGATTCTCATGTAATCGTTCAAAGGTGTCAAAATTGTCCCTATCATCATTAGGTAAGTAAACAACTCCAATTAAAGTTTTTAAATTGCCAACTTTGATTTCAATAAATATAGACTCACATACATTGTACTCTTTGGCTCTAAAAACAATGCGACCCTTAAACTTTTTTGAAATAAAAATACCTACTCCACCAGCTCTACCGTTTACAACAGGACGATCACTTCTATAAAAAGAGTAGCCGGAGATTGAAACAGCATTTGTTGAGATATATGGTTTTAACCATGTTTCTGTGACACCAAAAACGTCCAAGTAACAACCCTCCAAAACATTACGTATTTCATTCAACTTTGTTCCATTTGATGGACAAATACTACGACAGTTCATGTGACCAATATTAAGAACCTTTTTGATTCTATTTAGCCGGTTTCTAAGAACAACATTGTCACTAACAATCGGACCAATATTATTGTCATTCATCAATAATACTTAGAAAAAGGTAGAAAAAATTAAAATGGTGGGGGCACCAATAGTTCAAACAAATTATGAAAAACATAGTTTTTATAAAAAATAAATCAAAAACGCTTTTGGAGTTCAAATAATTCATTTTCCAAAATTAGCTAACAGCTGATCAAAAAGTAATTTTATACGTATTGAACTTCAAACTTATTCCTGCAAAAGTTTATTGCACTCCACATAGTTCATCATAACCTCACTTTTATCCATGTAACTAATCAAAACTTTAGGTTTATCTGCATTGAAAATCTTAAATTTCATAATTTTTTTGTTTTCCACCAGCTTTCTGCATACATAAAACATCCTGGCAGCAAATGGTGAGAAATGATCATTAATGAAAACTCTTGTGTCTATATCACTTTCATCAACATCGCTCAGCTTTAAGGATTTTGTTTTAAAATATTCTGCCATCAGCCTGTCCCGTACTCTAACATGGGTAAATTTAACAAGAACTGATTTTGATTTGTTCATGTAACATACATGCTGAATATCATCGCCACTAATGTCCATGCCAAAAAAAGAACAAATTCGTTTAATCTTTTCTTCCAGTTGTTGTACTTTAAGTTTTGCAGGCAAGCCATTTACCACCACATCTGTTCTATTCATTCTATGTTGCAAAGTGTTGTTGTCCGCCTCCAATTTACATATTTTATTTTCAAGACTTGCATCAAGCCCCTTTACCTGCTGATAGCAATTTAAGACTTCCTGATCAATTTTTTCAAACCGAGACACAAATTCGTTTCTTATATCACACACAATTCCTTCAAGTTTCTTATCAGTAGTATCTTTGTGTCCATCTATCCGATCTGACAGCGAATCCAGTTTGTTGTTCAGGAGACTTATCTCATCTTTTAAGGTGTTGTTGTTATTATTAGGGTTATTAATACAGTCTTCACATTTGTAAGACAAACCGCCATTTTTTGACATCAGTGCTAGGAATTCTTCAGTAATTCCAGCACATTGAGGGTGGAACCAATTTACGCAATTATTACACTGGACACTCCCAGTTTTTCCAAGATCTTTTTTGCATTTTCCACATAAGTATTTTTTTCCAGTCATGTTTTCGAAAAAACGAATAAAATTATTTAAACAAAAAAGGCCTTAATAATTTTAGAAGTAAGATTTTGTTAAAAATACATATGTAGAGTAGGACAACTGTAAATCAATTCACTCAATTCAGCAACAGCACCGTATATACAAATGATAAAGACAGCTACATACAAATCACAACAGCGCCAAAAATTTAATACAGCAACAACAACAATGCAAAAAGAGCAATCGAAAAAATTGCAAACTTTAAAACAGATTTCCGCAAAATATTTTATGTATTCTAAAAGTATTTTATATTATTTATGAAGTTTTTGTTGAATAAAGGCGGTGTATAACAAAATATTAATATATTGTGCACTTTTTACTACGTAAATAATTTATTTTTGATCAGCTGAAAATCACCACCTACTAATACGACATGCTTCGTTCAAATTCCGTTATCCTTAAAATACCGATACCGAAATAAATGAAATATCGTTACCCTTAAAATACCGTTACCGAAATAACATAAAATATCGTTACCCTAACGATAACCGCATTCGTTTCGGTTACCATCAAGGAATGTTCTTTAGTTTGACTATAGATCATAAATTAATATCACTTTCTGTTTAAATTATTTTCAAATTAAAGAAAGATGATACAACTTTCACAAGTAAATTACAAAGAATAAAAATTTTTTATTCATAATTTATCTTTTAACCCTACAATGTTCTGAGGAAATTGCAATTACCAAAATATTTTCCAACCGATTTTGGATTTTTATATATTACCAGAAAGGGAATTGAGTCTAGATTATGATTATATTTATATTTTCCAAAAATACAGTTATTTAAGAGCCAGTATTTCAAAAAAAAAAAACAAAAAAGTGATTTTTTCGCCTTGTAAATCGTATTTCAAACTTCAGGGCCGATGCGGCACGTGTTCCCGTTATCCGATCACCTTAGTTTTTTGCATGGTGTATTTTTATACCCAAATGCAGATTTGGGTGGCGGCCCATATTATCCTAGCGTCGTCATATGACGACATGAAAAGGCATCTTTTTAAATGTGCATAATACCGTTACTTTAAACATGGAAGGACTTCTGTTAAGAAACAAAAAATGTCAAATATTCATTCTGTGTTTATTTTATACACTTTGGTTATTGTTTCTGGACACAGTGAATGACCGAAAATCACAAAAATTCCAAAACTGCAAAAATTATGATTTCTTTCAATAAATATATTTTTCTAGTTTGGTTTTTCTAAAATTCAACTAAATTTGCTCCATATTGGAAAAACTACAATGATCTCATCACAATTTGGCAAAATGTTATTGTTAAAAATTTTTTGGATCTTTTTTTTGTAACAATTGTACACATATTCTCCTAGCATCGTCATATGACGACAGGCAATAACTACGGATCTATATAAGACAAAATAATTTCAACTTCAGTTTCGTGTTCCTAGGGCCCTCAGTAGCAAATCACGTAAGTTTCAAATCATGTAAGTGGCACAATTATTTCTTAATTTAGGAGAATATGGGTTAAATTGCAAGTTGACATAATAAGGTCCACCCTAATGTCACAACCTTGTCTGATTCCTGAAGTTAAAAGAAATGTCGCATTGTGTTAAATACGAAATTTCATTTTTATAATGAAATAATAAAGAAATAATAAAACTTAAGGGCTTATTTTTGAATTTTAACAAGGGTTGGCAGGCAATACCGCTAAAATACCGTCGATTCAAAACCCTTTCAACTGACTACCGTTTCCCCTAAAATACCGTTGCCGAAATACGCGGAATACCGTTATCCTTAAAATACCGTTACCGAAATAACTGAAATACCGTTATCCTTAAAATATCGATACCGAAATAAATGAAATATCAATACCCCTAAAATACCGTTACCAAAACAAATGAAATACCGCTATTCCTAAAATACCGTTATTATTAATTTTCTGCTTTTGGTAATTTCACGTGGTTATTGGTACTTTTAGAACATTAAGTTGATAAATTGGTTCTGTTTATACCCTACACCACTACGTGGTCAGGGTATTGTAAGTTTGTGCTGATGTTTGTAACACCAAAAAATATTGGTCCTAGACCCAACTTATAATATACCGATCAGCTCAGAATTTTTTTTCATTTCGATTTAACGATGTCCGCCCGTCCGTCCGTCTCTCTGTCCGTCCGTCTCTCTGTCCGTCCGTCTGTCTGTCTGTCTGTCCATGCATTCTTGAGCGCACTCTACAGGTCGTAAATATTAAGATATTTTGATGAAACTTGGTACACCGACTTATGAAGCCTATTGATTTTGGTTAAAATCGGTCCATGTTTAGACCTAGTGCCCATATAAGGGTCCTACCAAAATTATATTGTTTATACGCTGCAGGTCGCAAATATTAAGATATTTTGATGAACTTTGGTACACAGACCTATGTTGGCCCAAGAACGAAGCCTATTGATTTTGGTGAACATCGGTCTATGTTTAGGCCTAGTGCCCATATTAGGGTCCTACCAAAATTATATTTTTTATACGCTGCAGGTCGCAAATATTAAGATATTTTGATGAAATTTGGTACACCGACCTATATCAGCCCAAGGACGAAGCCTATTGATTTTGGTTAACAGTGGTCCATGTTTAGACCTAGTGCCCATATAAGGGTCCCCCCCAAAATTATATTGTTTATACGCTGCAGGTCGCAAATATTAAGATATTTTGATGAAATTTGGTATACCGACCTATATCTGTCCAAGGACGAAACCTATTGATTTTGGTTAACACCGGTCCATCTTTAGACCTAGTGCCCATATAAGGGTCCCCCTAAAATTGGCTTGGTTACAAACTGCAGGTCGCAAATATAAAGATATTTTAATGAAATATGGTTCGCTGACTCACAATATAGAAAATTTTGACACAAGTCCCATTTTAACCCATTCGAATTTCAGATCCAAACATTAGTTGGCTTTTAACCAGACTGGTGTAGAGTATTGTATAGTCGGCATGCCCGACTTTAACCTTTTTACTCGTTTTAATCTCGTTTGATTTTTCTAAAAAAAATTGCGGGATGCATCGAAATAACTGACTGCCGTTACCCTTAAAAAACCCTTACCGATATAACTGAAATACCGTTCACCTTAAAATACCGTTACCGAAATAACTCAAATACCATTATCCTTAAAATACCGATACCGAAATAAATGAAATAGGGTTACCCTTAAAATACCGTTAGCGAAATTACCTAAAATATCGTTACCCTAACGATAACCGCATTCGTTTCGGTTACCATCCATGATTATTATACTGTTTTTTCGAGCTTTTTTGTTGGCATAGTGATTATAGTACTACCCCCAAACTGAACTTTAGACCTAATATAACTCAGCTTAACCTAGTGTCTACAAATGCAATAAAATGTGTAAAGATATTCGAAATTACACACAAAGCAACAACAAAATTGTATTTGCTGTTGTTGCTTTGAGTTCTAATTTCAAATTTCATTACCATATTATTGCATTTGCAGACACTAGGTAAGGTAATCATTGAAGCATTTAAGTGGGTCTCATTTAAACCGTATTATGCCCATGCTTTTTGTATGAAATACATGTTTGTTGAACGTTTTGAGCATTTGAAAAGGGAATTCAAGCAGGGAGCATTTAAGCGAGACCTACGTAGATACCAAGAGAAGTTTGCAATGCATGCAAAGTAATCTCGGATGGTGCACCAACAAATTTTTTTGAATCTCGCTGTATCAGCGTCAACATTACTTTTTTTCAAAAACTATTTAAAAATTCCCAAAACTATGTATACATATAACTATAAAACCGGATTCACAGTGTGGAATACTCTACAGAGTGGAGTACTACAGCACTGCGACTCCAGCTTAAATGTTTATACCTGGTAATCTGGCAATCTTCTGGGCTTCAAACATCTTGCAATAGGTAGTTCTGGTTTCTTAAATATACTTTCTTTGCCTCTTAAATGATGAAGAGATCGTTCAGCCGAGTGTTTATTTCGAATGTCATTACCATGACGGTAGACCATTTCAGTAGCACCATGGGCTATCCTTTTTAGTGCAAATATAGAATTGGCTTGATCCAATGTTGTACCCTTCAGTTCACTACTGGCGTCATCAAGGCATGCAAAAAGTGCATTTCGTTTTGTAGCAAAGTCGTGCATTACTTAGATTCTATACGTATTTTCCAGTTTTCACAATAAAATTTAAACATTCGCATTAAATAGTTAAGGCTGAAGGCTGAGTTACCCAACCGTAAACGTATCTGTAACGAATCAGCTGTTTCGAAACCACAAGAAGAAATGTATACGAATGGTTACTAACACGTAAAAATGTAAACGTACTTGCCGGATCATTCTGTTGAAATAAGAATTTTCTATCCGGCATCGAAACAGCTGGATGATTTTAGTCTGAAAAAATATGAAATGAATAAAGAAAATTGATTCAAACAACAAATAAGAATTAAAAATTAACAAATAAATGGAAAAATTTATAATAAAATATAAAACCACATGAAATGGATGCTAAATAGTAATGTAGTTTACGGTAATCTATATGTGTACTTTTTAGCTACGGCACGGTACAGTTACATCACATTTACGTTTACGGTCCCATAATCCAGCCATAAAACAGCTGTTGTTGAAGCGTACGTAGGTATATGATGAAAATTGTATAAAGGCTGAGTTACCCAACCGTAACCGTATCTGTAACGAATCAGCTGTTCCGATACCACAAGAAGAAATGTATACGAATGGTTACGCACACGTAAATGTAGACGTACTTGCCGGATCATTCTGTTGAAAATAGAATTTTCTATCCGTCTTACGTGACAGCTAAAAACAGCTGATTAGTTTTGGTGGAAAAAAAAATAATACAAAAAAAAAGCAAACAACTTAAAAAACCTACAAGCAGTGCAAAAAATATAAAAATCTAATAAAAAATAGTGTACAAAAGTTTAAAAAGAAAATGGATGATGAAAAATTGGTATTGCTCGTACAAAACCATGATTTGCTATACAACAAATTTAATAGGTCGTACAAAATACCAGAAGCTAAAAGAAAAGCTTGGATAGAAATAGCGAACGATATGGGACTTCCTAGTAAGTAAAAAGATGAAATATATTATTAAGCAACTAAAGAGAATTTTTCTTATTTAGTGGAAATTGTTACTAAAAGGTGGACAACTCTCCGTGATCGTTACGTGAAAGAAAGAAAGCAAGACAATCCTGCTTCTGGCAGTGGAATTAATTATAAATCTCGTTGGTACCTAATGAGCGCGATGGAATTCTTAGCTCCTCATATTACCCCACGCCCGTAAGAATAATATTTAAAATAATAAAGCTTATTTAAACTTTTTGTATTTTAGCATGCGATCCTCAACAAATATTGTAGACGAATTTATTCTATGTTCCCCCAGTTTCTCACCACTGACAGTGGACATTACTAATACTTCAGAATCATCGTCACCACTTCGATCACCTACTGGTTCGCCACTAGTATCTCCATCATCTAATATACTGTTTAACACAACTAAATCACTAAGAAAATCTAATGAACGAAAAACCACCATTCTGTCTCCCATTCAACTGTCAGCTATATCACCGTCTCCTAATAAACAGATAGACTTCACTACTCCATCATTACCGTCTTCTTCTAATGCACGGAAAACCGCAACACAACCGCCAGCTCCTAATGAAATTTTACAAAAGAAAAGAAAACAAAATGATTCCTCAGAAATTGATCTCCTTTTTTCTGAAGCCGTGTTTGCTTTTAAAACATATTGTGAATCAGAGCAAGAAAATAATAGAAAAGAAGAAAACGGCACGCTTGAAGGCTTTGGAAAAATGATTATATCCACAATTGGCACGATGAGTGCTAGGAAGCAGGTGACCGCAATGCAAATGGTAACGGCACTTGTAATGGATTTGAAATTAGAGCCGGATGATTGAATGGCTGTAAGCATTGCAATAAATTTCTGTAATATGTATATCTAATTGATCTCTCCATACCGAAACATAGTGAAGAATATTATTTTATATTCCTTTAAATCATTTCCTTATAAACATTAACGTAATTCGAGTGTAATCAAGTTGAATTTGTAGCTTTTTGAAAGCATGATTAAATTATACCTGAAATTAGTAGCATACTCCAACAATATTGGTACTTAAATTAAAGTATTGAATAAAACTTTAAATACTATTTTAAAGTTGGTCCGAAACCCGCTAGTCGGGGCTTATTCTGTGAGGATACTGAAAAACTAATCCAGAAAAAATTTCAGCTCAATCGAAGAATGTTTGAGCTATCCCTGGCCCTTCAAAATTTTGAAAATACTGGCTCTTAACTGATTTCTTGTAAACGTTAATAGAATCGTAATCTAGATTGAATCACCTTTGTACCAAAGTATACAAATCTAAAATCGGTTGGAAAATGTTTAAGCAACTGTAATTCACCCAGACCATTGCGGGGTTAAAACGGGATAAATTATGAAAATCGAAAAAAATAAATATTTTTTTCAAAAACTTTCAATGTTATAATCTATAAATATTCAGATATAAATTTTTGTCCCTCTTGGATTATGCTAACCTTGTCCCATCCCAAATATCAGATTTTTTTTGTAAATTTGCAAAACTAATTTTGAGTTTTTTAAAGTTTTGTTCAACAAAATATAAAAAAAAGTATTCAACTAATAGAGTTTTTTAACTACACCTCAGAGAATAATTCTATAGAAAATTACAAATATCCCATTTTTACTTTGTTTAGCTATCTGTAACAAAATCTCTTCCGATTTTTTTTAACTCAGACAAAAGAGATTGTTTTCTGAAAATTTCGTGAAACTCCGACAACGTTAACCCTTGCTTTACGAAGTAAAAAGTGAAATTTTTGAAAATTTTCGATTTTTCCTGAAAGTATAGCAAAACATTATATTATTCCTTGGAATTTTAAGTGCCATTTGCCATAAAAATTTTTAATTCAGCATTTTCTAAAAAAAAAAAATTAATCTGTTTGACAGCATGGTGCCAAAATGATCCAATTTCTGTTAATGTTAACGCTAATTGGTTCAAAATTTTATGTAGAAACCAGAAGTTGTAGTTTAAAAATTGTGAAGGAAGGAGTTAATTTGGATTTACTTTTTTTAAACAATATTTCAAGGCTTTTAAATGAATTTTTCAGCCAATCAGCGTTATTTAACATTAAAAAAATTGGGTTATTTTGACACCATGGCCTCAAGCTGGTTAATTTTGATTTTTATTCTAAAAAATCCTTAATTACAGGTTTTTATGTCAGTTTTCATGCCAAATGGCACTTTTTTACGTTTTAAAAATTTGGGATCATTTTGACCCCATGTGCCTATAAGGATTAGCTTCTAAATTTTTATTACTATTTATAAAACTTTGTGTTAACAGAGTTATTTGTACATCTTTCACCAATATTTTGATATACTTTCAAGAAAAATCGAAAATTTTAAAAAATTTCACATTAGCCCTTGGTAAAGAAAGGGTTAACGTTGTCGGACTTTTATGAAATTTTCTGAAAACAATCAATTTTAGCTGGGTTAAAAAAATCTGAAGTAACTTTGTTATAGCTAACGAAAAAACAAAAATTAATACTATTATCTAAATTATTGTTACTGTTACCTACTTGTCTATTGATTTTGGCTGATATGGTTGATGTTACTGATATCTTTGCATGTAATGTAAACAAACTGATTGAACAAGCAGCCAAACAGCAGCAAGCACTTAAAGATCCACAATTACATGATGATTTAGCCGCAGCCTGTGATACATTGAAGAAACCTTTGACTATGTTGCTAACTGCCTCAAAGGTATATCCTGAGCTTGATTTGGCTAAACTAAATCGAGGCTTTATTTTGAAACAATAATGTGACGCCGTAGGACGTGTGGGAAAACACGCGATTTACGTCGTCAACTACGCAAAGCTGTTGTAGACCATGTCTGCGATTCATTTTTTTGGAACTACAACAACACTCATTGATCTTGTTGAAGCAGCAAAGAGGGGCAACGAAAAGAGAGTACTCGAAATAGCTGACATCTTTACCAAACATGCCGGAAAATTGGTGGAAGTGGCCGATCTCGTCTGTAGCATTTCCAACAACGAAGATGGTGTGAAAATTGTACGCTAGCCGGCGGATAAAATCGAGAGCTTATGCCTTCAAGTCATCAATGCTGCGTCGATTTTAACCGTACGACCGAATTCAAAAGTGGCATAAGAAAACATGACGGCATACCGTCAAGCTTAGGGAGTTCAACAATTGATGACTTTTTGGCAGTTTCAGAAAATCATATTTTGGAAGATGTCAACAAATGCGCCATGGATCTGCAAGTAGGCGACGCCAAGGACTGGCGCACCATTCTAGGAAGATCAGCACGAGTTTGTAACGTGGTCGAAGCTGAAATGGACAACTTCGAACCATGCATATATACGAAACGCGTTCTCGAAGCGGTAAAAGTTTTAAGAAATCAAGTAATGTCAAAGTTTGACCAACGTGTCGATTCAGCAGTTGATGCATTCATCAAATTCCAACAAACATTTAATTTGAGCCAGGGTACAGACATTGAATTTGAGCCAGTTAAAGACATGACTTTGGAAACTCGGAGTCGATCAAGTGTACATGCGGTGGTCAAACTGTTGATGAATATCCTGATAGTGGAATATGTACTGCAAGAGAAGCCATGCGTAAAATGACTGAAGAAGATAAACACAACATTGCCTAACAGGTAGAACTTTTCCGACGGGAAAAGCTGACATTCGATTCTGAAGTGGCAAAATGGGATGATATTGGAAACGATACAATCTTTTTGGCTAAACATATGTGTATGATTATGACGAATTTTACACGTGGACGTGAACCGTTTAAAACTACAATGGATGTCATTAATGCTGCAAAGAAAATTTCTGAAGCAGGCACTAAGCTCGACAAGTTAACATGTGAAATTGCAGAACAATGTCCAGAAAGATTTATTGGCATATTTGCAACGCATTGCGTTACTGTAATTTACAAATACATTTATTGTACATCTCATACACGCGTTAAAAACAGGTGTTCCAACAGAATTAAATTCACATTTATCACCTACTAGTTACCAAAAAAAAAAAAACTCCAAGTTGGCAACAGTATACTGTTAGAATCTTAAATATTCACTTAGTATTCTTAATATAAGCAAAACAGTTATTTTGGAAAGTATGTTAGCGAAAAAATTATACCGTAATACAAGAGAGTATTATTGACCATAATCACACTTTCCTTTAAAATTTTAGAATTTAAACATTAACATTTTCCAGTAATACAGTTACTTATATATATATATATGTATATATATATATATATATATTGATTCCTTTCGTTCCTATAAGGAGCATAGGGCCTTAATAGCCAGTATTTTCAAAAAAAGTAATTTTTGCCCTTGTAAATCGTACTTCATAATTTTGAAGGGATCAAAAGTTCTTCGATAAAACTGAAATTTTTTCTGCATTAGTTTTTCTACACCTTTTGCAATTGTAATTCAGAAAATATCAATTGAAATTCAGAATTTCCATTTGAAATTCAGAAAATATCAATTAAAATTCAGAATTTCCATTTGAAATTCAGAAAAGATCAATTGAAATTCAGAATTTCCATTTGAAATTCAGAAAATGTCATTTAAAATTCAGAAAATATCAATTGAAATTCAGAAATCGTCATTTGAAATTGATAACTTCTGAAATAAAATTATGCTGCTATTTGTTTTTTTGTTTGCATTAAATTAAATTTTTATTTTCGTTTTTTAATATTAATCATAATTTTATTAACAACTTAATATATGTATATGCATATTGATGGTTATAAGTTGATAGCCTTTTTCTGTACATATTTTACAATTTGGGAGAAGTATGTGAAATAACTTTATGGAGATATCCATGCCTATTAACACGAAAAGTATGCGACTTTTAGATGTCACAATAAATTATATTCAAATTTTTGTTCGAAAACTTCAAAAATATTATGACCTGGTATCGATACAATCATGACATTGAAGTTTTTAAATTTTATTGTTGTTTTGTATTGAAAGTTGTTACTTTCAGTCTTAAAAGTGGTCTTTTAAGCCAGTCCCAGCGAGTCACAAGTAGAAATAGGCACCATCATTTGGCATACTTATCTCAAATTATAAAAAAACATTCCAGAAATGTAAATTGATTACCATTCATTTCTTTATGTGATAGTGTTTAACCTAGTGTCTTCAAATGCAATGAAATGTGCAAAGAAATTTGAAAATAACACACAAAGCAACAACAAAATTATTTTCGTTGTTGTTCTTTTGTGTGTTATTTTCAAATTTCTTTGCACATTTCATTGCATTTGAAGACACTAGGTAATATAGACTGAATTATTTTTTGTTCCTTGTTTTTATTAAAAATACGATATTTATATTTAAGTTTGTTTATTTACCTTATGCTTTGTAATAAATATAATTTAATTTTTCAAATGAAATAAAAAATACATTTCAAAACTATAACACAAAGATCCATTATTTATTTTTTTAGTAAAATTTTTTAATTAACCCATTTTTTATCAAGGTGCCTTTAAATACACACATACTTTTAAGAGATGAAACTTTAAGATATGAAATTTTTGGCTTTACAAATAAATTTTAAACTATTAATCATCATATAATTTTAAAACAGAAGAAATTTTTTTTTATAATAATGTCTTATAAGATAATTAAATCATCCTATATTGAAATGGAATCGCTCCTTCATTTTCGAAGTAGTTGGCCAGTCTATCTCTTATCTGTATTGCATTTTCAGATGACCTACGTGCATGAGAAATTAAGCGACGTAGTGGCCGAGCACCACTACCTCTAATTTCTTCACGCCAATCTCCTTCTTGAACCGTTCCATCTTCTCTTTCGCGATCTATATAGTTTGCTGAGCAATACCAACGTTTATGGTCGTTCATCATAATAAAGTTATGTAACGCAATACATCCCAATACAATGGTTTCACAATTTTCCGGATAACACTCGATTTTTGTTAAAAGAATCCTCCATCGTGCACACAAAATACCAAAACTGTTCTCTATAACTCTACGAGCTCGCGATAATCTATAATTAAAAAGAGATTTTGTTGTGTTTAAGTTTGTTCCAGCATAGGGTCGCATTAAGTTTCTTCTTAAAGGAAACGCAGCATCGCCAACAAAGAAATGTGGAAAAGGTGTGGAAGAAGGGAATAACGGTTTACTTTGTGGCACAGGTATTGTATCAGTCACCACCGCCTGGCCAAATGGGCATAAAGGAAAAATTCCTGAAAATTGAAAAAATATTATTTCAATATGATTTTAAAGTTGGTCACTTTTAATCATTCATAAACGCTTTTTTATCGCGGATTAAAAATAGAAGTTGGATTTTAATCTTTGTCCAAAAGTGTTTTAGAACTTAATTTTTATCAGTAATTAAAAACGTAAATATTGCTATTCGATCGAAAGTGTAAAAAAATTAATCACCTTGGATTAAAAAAAGTTTTTATACTAAAATTTAGTCTTAAATAAAAAAAGTATTTTAAAACTAATTTTTTTTAAACTTTACATTGATAATGAATTTAAAGTTTTTAGAAAATTAATTTCAATCTCAATTTAAAAGTGTTTTTGATTCAGTTTTGGATTGAATAAAAGTTAGTTTTAATATTTGATTAAAAGTCTATGTCAAGTAAATTTAAATTAAAAATGTATACGATCTGGATTTATTATTGAGTTGAAAAAGTTTTAAAACATAGTTTTAATCTTGTATTAAAAGTATTTTTAAACTTAATTTTAATCTTGGATTGTTTCAAAACTTTTTTTCAATCTTTTATTAAGAATGTTTTAAATCTTGATATTAAATCGTTTGAAAAATAGATTTTATTGTTGATTAAAAACTTTTCTCAGACTGGATTTTATATTGATATAATTATTTTAAAACTTTATTTAAACCTTGGATAAAAAATGTTTTAAAACTTTAATCTTGGATTTAAATTGTTTTAAAATCATCGGTCAAAAGTGTTTTAAAACTTAAGCAAAATATACATACCTCCATCACTCTGACTTCCATAGCTTCCAATGCTAACGGCTGTAAATGTGTACTTAGCATCACATACAGCCATCAAAACTACACTAAAATATTTTTTATAATTAAAGAAACCTGATCCTGAGTTCGGCGGACACTTTATGGCTATATGCTTGCCGTCAATCGCTCCTACACAATTTGGCATGTTCCACATTTGTTGGAAGTCATAAGCAATGTCGCTGTATTGCTCAGTTGTTGGTTCACTAACATAAATTGGTGAAAGTACGCGCCACAATACACTGCAAGTCTCCAGAACAATTTTTCGGACTGTAGATTTCCCCAGCTTATGGCTCCATGCAATTGATTGCAAAGAAGCTCCGTGTCCTAAATGGCTGAACAAATATTTTTGAGCTTCAATAAATACAATAGTCGTGAAATACTTACAGCAATGTAATCGCAAGTCTTTCTTCTGGATGAATTCTTTGTTTGGGTTTTTTCAATGAACTACCAATCAACGTTAAAAGCAATTCGAATATGTTTATGGACATACGAGTATGCAAAAAAAATTGTTCTTCGTCCATACTTTTTATCTTTGAAAACACCTTCCGGTGGTATCCACTTTGGGAATAATCCTGATTTATTGGACGGACACTCCATCTTCTTCTACGTTTTTTTTGTTTAAGTTTATAATACATTCTAAATATATTTAAAAAGTTAAAAATAATGAACATTTTCTTTGTATCCATTTTTTTTATAAAATTGGTTGCAAAGTATTTTGAAACAAAACAAAAAATACACAATTTGCGCTTAAAATCAAATGATTGTTTGTTTTTGTATTTACAAAATGTCAAAAACATATGATACGTTTACGTGTATCCATAACTGCAATTTTTTGATCCGGCACGGTACAGCTACGGCACATTTACGTTTACGGTCCCATAATCCGCCCTTAAATGTCATTTTACAGGGCCCCTTTAAACTAGCCATACACTACGCAATATCATTGAAAATATTATTGACAATATTATCGTCGGGAACAAGTTGAGTGTAGGCGCACAGCTCCGATTTTTTTGATTTATTTATATTTAGATAGTATTTTCTGGGCTGAATTTGGGGGTCAAATTTCAAACATGGACTTGCCCGTATCTTATTATCGGATTTGGACAATATCCATTGTCCATTGGAGAGGTAATTCAAATGGCTTTAAAATGCCGTAAAAATGTTTAACACTTATTAATTCATTATGAGCCGGTTCCATTTTTTTTTTTTATTTTAGAGCGAATTTTTCTAGAAAAGACTTTTTAATATCAAAAATGTGCTAATGCTTATATAATGGTATGATACCCAAGAAACATTTTTACGGACTCTGCGGCATGTACGGAATCATCAATCCGGCTTTTACTGCACGTTAACTGTCCGTAAAACACGTACTCGTCAAAGCTTGTACGTATACGGAACAATAACGGACGGTACTTTCGGATTTTCGAATGCAATACGTTTTGAATCCGTTTTGGTGTATCCGTTTCCTCACCGATAAATACGGACTTCACAAATTTTCATTAGATTCGAATACAGCACGTTTTAACTCCGTTTTGTGTATCCGTTTCCGTACAGTTAAATACGAACTTCATTGGTATCAGTTTGTTTTTAGAAAAAAGTACACAAATTATTTTAAAAAGCCCTTTAGCTGCTAAAAAATAGTATTTGGAGGAAAAATAAGTCGCAGTACCGTGAATTCCTCCTAACACCCCATCAACCAAAGAAATGCATGCAGGTATTGAATTTTATTGTGTGCCGATATTGTTAATGGATATTGAACAGAGACGCTGCACCAAATATAAATATAGTGTAAACATAAAAAATATATTCCATTTCTAATAAATATATAAATAACTTAAAAAGTACTAATAATTAATAAAAAGAGGGTCAATATAGGTAGACATGCAAATCCGTTTTTGTTTAAAAAAACGGTACGAATACGGACCGAAAACGGCATTCTAAAAATGGTACAAAAAATTACTTGAATTAATTTTCTAAGAATCCGTCGGCTGTAGTCGGCTTTTAGTACCCATTGAACTCGCAGCATAAGATTTTCAATATAACTTTTTTTAACTGTGGTATCGTAAAAAATTAAAAAATATACGAGTTTTCTTCACAAATCGTCGGCTTTAGTCGACACATAGTCGCGGCCTAGTTTTTTACCGTTTTAGCCGCCGCCGCCTAAGATTTTTCGGCTTTAAGGCTCATTTAGCCATACGTAACATAACGTGACGAATCAGCTGATTCAATCTAAAATAATGATTAAAAATAAAATAGACTGTCAGCTATGCTCTTTTGACTCATTAGATTTTCCATAAGGACACTCGTCACGTTACGTCCACGTATAGCTAATTCTACCTTTTGTCGACTTTTAGCCGCTGTTGCCGCATGTACAAAGTAGATTGTATTTATTTAAATCTCTGAAATTTATCCTCTGTTTTGTTTTCATAAATTACAAAAAAAAAACATATAAATTGATGTATTATAACTCTACACATAGACACATATGTGATTTACTCATTTTTTTTTATATTTGTTAATTTCTCCTTTATGAATTTATATATTTAACAAATATGTATTTTATATAAAAAAGGGATAACGGTCCACTACAAAAAGTCACGTAGTCATTTACAAATTGCCTAGCTAAGAAATCTAAAATAAAATTTGTGAACAGTTTTAAACAAAGCGACGGTTGGTTAAATACAAATAATTTTAAAGCTCTCTTTTTCTCTTTAAAAACGTTATCCCGATTATTGTGTAAAAGTAAAATTAAATTTAACTTTGAATTAATAAAAAAATAACCTCTGTACAAATTTAAATAATCGTGTTTTATTGTGGATAAATCGAGTGCTCTTAAAAATTGTATTTTTGCAAATAATATCGTGGTTCGCTTCGCCAACATTTCTTTAAAATTATTTTTATTAAAAAAAAAAATATATATATATAACACGCGGTACGTGATATTATATAAAAAATGCCAGTGACCAACACGCAAAGTGAAAATTATAACTGCAAAAAGTGTTCTGAAAAAGACACGGATGATATGGTGCAATGCGACGTTTGTGATCAATGGTACCATTATGGATGTGTAGGAGTGGACGCTAACGTGGCAGACATAAGTTGGAGCTGTGAACGATGTCGAATTTCATCATCGATTCCACAAGCTACGCACACATCTACGCCAACTACTGAACATAGAAATACATCAAGTGTAGGCGGTATACCGCCAATAAGCCAGCAAGCATTTTTAACTTTGCCATCGTCGGTTACAGATAAGGCAATAGGTAATGTAGGTAAATTTACTACTACAAATATACCAACAGCACCACCTGTACCACAGACATCGGCGCTCCCAATGGTTTATACAACTCCTATCATGTCATATGTACCAGACGTAACGTGGCAGTTTGGTCACCAACCAACAACAACAATAGTTCCTACTACACATCAAGCTACATATATACAACAACAAATGCCGTTTTATAATCTTCAGTCAGGTTTCATGCCGTATATGCAAAGCCAACCGGCTATAGCAACGACAACAAATGCCCAATATTTTGACGACATCACCAGGCAACGTAATGTGGAGCTACAAAAATTAGAAGAGGAAATGCTGCATAAACGACAATGTTTAGAAAATAAATATAAAATGTTATCAGAAGCAAATCAATTGTCAATGCCATATACCCAAGTTGTGACACCAGCTATAGGACCAACAACTTCTCAAATAGCTGCAAGAAATGCCATTCCAAAGCAATTGCCACACTTTAACGGCGACCCAGAAGATTGGCCGCTCTTTATAAGCTCTTTTGAGAACAGTACTGCTGTGGCAGGTTTTTCAAACGCTGAAAATTTAATTAGGTTGCAAGCATCACTTAAAGGTAAGGCACGTGATTTGGTTAAAAATAAATTACTTTTACCCCAGATGGTGCCAGAAATTATTCAGACTCTACGTATGTGCTTTGGGCGACCTGAGCACATTCTAGAGCGCGTCATCGCTAAAGCTCGGAACATGCCGCCAATTAAGGATAAATTAGATGCACTAATTGAATATGCAATGTGTGTGCGTAACATATGCGCCACAATGGAATGTTGCCAGCTACTGCCTCACCTTGATAACCCATTATTGGTCAAAGAATTAGTTGACAAGCTACCCAACAACCACAAACTCAGCTGGGCGATGTACAAAAAAGACGATCGAGTTCCTGCAGTGAAAGCATTCAGCGATTGGCTTTATCATGTGGCAGAGGCCGCCAGCACCGTAACGCCGTTATTTGTTAAGACCGGTGCAGCACTAAATGCACACAGTCGTGATGAAGGTAATACACAAAACAGCGATAACCGTACAAACAAAACCACAGTAATTACTGAATGCATTATTTGTAAATATATTGGCCACAAACCTGCACAGTGTGAAGTTTTTAAAAATATGTCGCTCAACAAAAAGTGGGAGTGTGTAAAAGCTAAAAATATGTGTCGTCAGTGTTTGGGTACACACAGACAAAGATGTAATTTTAACAAAGAATGTGGCATAGATGGATGTAAATATAAGCATAATCCTTTGCTACACAAAACCGTAATCGTTGGTGGTCAAAATGTTCCAGCGATGAACAACGTAACAAGTAGCACTGAAAATATCATCAAAAGTAATCAACAAAATGCAGTAGTAAATACACACGGCAACAGCCAACACGATACACAACCACTATTTAGAATCTTACCTGTAAATATACATTATCAAAACAAAATTAAAAAAGTTTTTGCCTTTCTAGATGAGGGGTCTTCAGTAACGTTAATTGAAAAGAGTACTTTTGAAGAGCTAGGACTTGAAGGCGAAAAAGATCCCTTGTGTTTGAAATGGACCGGTGATACAACCCGTATGGAAAGCGAATCGGTAAGAGCAGCTATTACAATCTCCAACGTGTCCAACAACAAACAATTTACATTAAACGCAGTTCACACAGTCAGTAATTTGGGACTTTCAGCCCAAACCATTGACGCAAATGAAATTTCAGTACGATACCCATATTTAGCAAATATCCCAATAGAGTCATATAATAATGCAACACCAACGATTCTGATAGGCGCTAATAACTGGAATTTAGCTGTACCATTAAAAATACGAGAGGGAAAATGGCATCAACCCATTGCATCAAAGACACGTTTAGGCTGGACACTACAGGGTGGCAGTTCTGATGGCATGAGTGGATTTAGACTGAATATTCATATGTGCGACTGTCAGCAAAAATACAATGAGTTACATGATATGATGAAGCATTATTTTAAATTGGAATCAGCTCGACCGGCTCAACTTTTATCATCTGATGATCAAAAATCTATGTCGATTTTGGAACGTACATGCAAAAAGGTAACCAACCACTATGAAATTGGATTGCTATGGCGCAACGAGAACGTAAACCTACCAGATAGCTACAAGCATGCCTTTGATCGCTCACTTTGCTTAAAAAACAAACTCGACAAAGATTCATCTTTAAAATCAACTATACAAAAACAAATCGACAATCTGGTCTCGAAAGGATATGCCAAAAAACTCAGTCCAGACGAACTAAAGGTACATCATAAAAAAACTTGGTACTTGCCAATTTTTGTTGTTAAAAACCCAAATAAACCTGGCAAAATCCGACTTGTTTGGGACGCGGCTGCTAAATCTAATGGTGTTGCGTTAAACGATTTTATGATGACTGGCCCAGATCTACTAAAACCTCTTGCAGAAATATTGCTAAAATTTCGAGTAGGTAAAACTGCCATATGCGGTGATATCTCTGAAATGTTTCATAGAGTCAAGGTTAAAGAAAGCGACATGCATGCACAACGTTTTCTGTGGTACGACAAAGATGATGACTTGCAGCAACCAAGTATTTTCGTCATGCATGCGCTAACTTTTGGCATAAGCTGTGCGCCTTGTATTGCACATTTTGTACGTAACAAAAATGCTGATCAGTTCAAAGACAAATATCCCCGAGCAGTTGAAGCCATTCAGGAAAACCACTATGTTGATGACTTCATAGACAGTTCGCCAGATGAAGAAAAAGCACTAAATTTAGCGATGCAGGTCAGAGAAATTCATGCAACAGCTGGGTTTAAAATGCACAACTGGTCATCCAATTCGAAAACGGTTTTAAGTCAGCTACATGACAACAATTTATCTGAACAATCCATGCAAGACTGGGGCACTACTACCAAAATATTAGGTATGTATTGGGATCCAAATAATGATGAATTTAGATACATTTGCAGATTTGCAAGACTCAGACGTGATGTATTGAATGAGTCAATAACTCCGACCAAGCGCGAAACCCTGCAGGTACTGATGTCCATCTTTGATCCCCTTGGTTTTGTTTCCTGCTATACCATAGGCCTTAAAATACTTCTTCAAGAGATATGGCGTTCAGGTATAGCTTGGGATGAAAAGTTATCGGATACAATAAATCAAAAATGGTGCAAGTGGAAAACTATTATTCCACTTATAACGTCTGTTAGGATTCAAAGATGCTACTCTTTAGTACTGCCAACTGCCGACGAAGTTCAACTGCATACGTTTGTAGACGCTGGAGAAAATGCATACGCCGCTGTCTGCTATCTGCGCATCAAGAAAAACAACGAAATTTTCGTCACTCTAGTAGCAGCCAAAAGCAAAGTGGCACCATTGAAGCCGCTTTCGGTTCCAAGGCTTGAGCTTCAAGCAGCTCTACTCGGTACGAGACTTGCAAAGATGGTAACACAAGTCCGGCGCATAAGAATTGATTCCCATTTTTGGTGGAGTGATGCAAAAACAATTTTGAGGTGGTTGCAAATGGATCCGAAAAAATTCCAGCAATTCGTCATGCATCGAGTGGGTGAAATACTCGAAACCACAAATGTAAGGCAATGGAGATGGGTCCCCTCTAAACAGAACCCCGCTGATTTTGCCACAAAGGTACTAGCACCATCAAATTCAAAAATGTGGTTTGAAGGTCCTGACTTTTTAAGAGCTCCAGCAAATGAATGGCCTCAGTGTGAAGATCTTGGAGATTTGAATGAAACCGAAATTAAACGTTCTGCTTTGGTGATTGGAAAAGTCCACAATATTAAACTCAACATTGAATATTTTTCTAACTGGAGGCGATTATACCGTGCTGTGGCTACATTTATCTTGTACTGCAATAAGCTAAGAGAAATGACAAAACAAAAAACTATTAAAATTTGTCAAAACGTCGACGCCGAAATGATTGAAATGGCCCAAGCGTTTTTAATAAAATATGCCCAAAGAGACGAATTCAGTAATGAGTTATTAAATCTTAAAAACGGTAAGCCTATAGAAAAAGCAAGCAAACTAATTTCCCTTAATGTATATTTAGATAAAAGCGACATAATGAGATGCCGTGGAAGAGCAGAATATCTTAATAACCACGAAGATGCTATTATACTTCCCGAAAACCACCACATTACATTTTTACTGGTACGTTGTTTTCATGAAAAATTTCGTCATCAATCTCACGAAACGGCAATCAATGAAATTAGAAGTCAATATTACATAGCCCGGCTCCGTGTTTTGTTTAGAAAAGTTCGTCGATTGTGTCAGTGGTGTAAAATCAATCATGCCAAGCCGTCTCTACCACAAATGGCAGCATTGCCAGCGGCAAGGCTTGCAGCATTCGAACGTCCATTTACGTTCGTAGGCGTCGACTATTTTGGGCCTATACATGTAGCAGTCGGCAGAAGACGCGAGAAGAGATGGGGTGTTATTTTCACCTGCTTAACAATTCGTGCCATACATATCGAAATAGCCCATAGTTTAGACACGAGCTCATGTATCATGGCAATTCGTAATTTTATTTCAAGACGTGGTACTCCCAAGGAAATATACTCCGACAATGGCACTAATTTTAAAGCCGCCGAAAAGATATTATGCAGCCAAATCAAAAATGTAAATTTATCAAAAATTCAAACAACGTTTCAACTAATAAAATGGAAATTTAATCCACCAGCGGCGCCTCACATGGGCGGCGCTTGGGAAAGATTGGTAAAGTCCATAAAAACCGTGCTCTATAGTATATGCCCATGTATGAGTTTTAGCGATGAAAGCCTTAAGAGCGCACTATGCGAAGTAGAGTTCACAATTAATTGTCGCCCTTTAACTTTTGTCTCACTAGAATGCAGCGATGATGAAGCAATCACTCCCAACCATTTATTAATCGGATCGTCAGATGGCTACAAACCTGTTGCAAACGAAAATATAGACCTACGACAACGCTGGCATAAAACTCAAGAATTCGCCAATCAATTTTGGCGTAGATGGCTGAAAGAGTATGTACCCGTAATCTCCCGCCGAAGCAAATGGTTCAACAAACAACCTCCTATTAAAGTCGGTGATATAGTCGTCATTGTGGACTCAGACCTTCCTAGAAATTCTTGGCCTAAGGGTATGGTTATCGATACCATAGTAGCCAAAGATGGTCAAGTTAGAAGAGTGACGGTAAAAACAAAGAACAACGTACTAGACCGGCCTGTGGCAAAGTTAGCAGTATTGGACGTAGAGGGCAGCGGCTCTTTAAGTAAACTCGACTTATCGAACTCGTTTACGGAGGAGGGAACTGTTGCCGCATGTACAAAGTAGATTGTATTTATTTAAATCTCTGAAATTTATCCTCTGTTTTGTTTTCATAAATTACAAAAAAAAAACATATAAATTGATGTATTATAACTCTACACATAGACACATATGTGATTTACTCATTTTTTTTTATATTTGTTAATTTCTCCTTTATGAATTTATATATTTAACAAATATGTATTTTATATAAAAAAGGGATAACGGTCCACTACAAAAAGTCACGTAGTCATTTACAAATTGCCTAGCTAAGAAATCTAAAATAAAATTTGTGAACAGTTTTAAACAAAGCGACGGTTGGTTAAATACAAATAATTTTAAAGCTCTCTTTTTCTCTTTAAAAACGTTATCCCGATTATTGTGTAAAAGTAAAATTAAATTTAACTTTGAATTAATAAAAAAATAACCTCTGTACAAATTTAAATAATCGTGTTTTATTGTGGATAAATCGAGTGCTCTTAAAAATTGTATTTTTGCAAATAATATCGTGGTTCGCTTCGCCAACAGCCGCCGTCGTCTATATTTATGTTCAGCGGCCGCCGTCGGCTATTTAATATCAGCTTCGTTCTCTGGTTGTCAAACGCAAATATCACAAGCAAATATTATTAATTACAATTTTTTAAAACTTAAAAAAATATGGAAACTTTTGTTATAAAAACTGAGCCAAAATTTGAGAACATCGAAGAACATGAATATCACATACAAGTAATTGGTTACGAAGAAGAAGCACAAAAATTGAATACTGAATGCAGTAGCAGTAATGTAGCTGGTACACAACCAACGCTTCCAAAGGAAAATGGAGCAACTAAAAAAGTTAAAACTGAAAATAAGGTAGTTAAAATCCAAAATGCAAAGTCTAAAAAAAATCATGTTTTGCCACAACAAGCGCTTCCAAAGGAAAATGGAGCAACTAAAAAAGTTAAAACTGAAAATAAAGTAGTTAAAATCCGAACTGCAAAGTTTAAAAAAAATCATGTTTTGCCATTAACTATATACATCCAAAAAAAATTTCTGAACAATTTTCTGGACAATGATTGTACAACACAATGTATAGATCAATGTTTAACCGAATACAATGTTAAAAGAGAAGAGTTGAAAGGTACGTTGGAATATACAGCTATGGACATATAAATGGCACATTTTACCATGAATTCTTTCTTATACTACTATATTGCAAATACTATTAACAACCAACAAGTTTTTGTTTTTTCCAAATGTTTATTATGCACATTTAATATTGCTATAAACTTTAATTGAAATTCATTAATGTAAATAAAAAATTATCATTATGAAAAAAAACCCATCGAAATGAGCTGGACACATGGCACAATCTTAAAAAAAGAGAAGAAATGGTTTTAATATTGCATTTGTTAAATTATTTGGTATGTACAAATATTTTACCGTTAATATTTAGTGATGTGGCCTTTGTTTCTGATGACAGTTTCGAACCTGCGACCCATACTTTCCACTAGTTTTTGGCATTTTGTTTTGGGGATGGCGTACCAAGCTTCCTGTGCGGCCGACCACGTCCATATTTTTGTAATTTTTCTTGGCGTTTTCAACCTTGACTTCATTCCACAGGTTTTCTATTGGATTTAAGTCAGGGCTCTGGGCTGGCCAATCCAAAACGTCAATCTTCTCCGCACAAAACCATTTTTTTTACTGGTTTGGAGGAGTGTTTGGGGTCATTATCTTGCATGAATTTCCATTTTATTGGCATGGAGTTGAAGGCATATGGCTCCATATGGTTTTTTAAAATATCGAAATACCGAAACTTGTCCATTTTCCCATTGATTTTTATAAGCGGACCTACGCCATGCCAAGAAAATGCACCCCAAACTATAATACTGCCACCTCCATGTTTTACCGTCTTCTGAGTGAACCGAGGATTAAACTATTTGCCTTTAGGACGACGAACAAAGATTCTGCCATCTGGTCCTATCCTGTAAATTTTCGTTTCGTCACTCCATAACACGTTTTTCCAAAAACTAATGGGACATTCCTTATGGGTTCTGGCGAAGGTTAGTCGTTTTGAAATATTTTGTTTTGAGAGAAGGGGATTTTTTTCTGGAAATGCGCCCAAACAAATTTGCCTCGTTTAGTCTTCTTCTGACAAGTCTGCTTGATATTTCCATGTTAAAATTTTCATTAATATCCGATGCTATCTGCCTTGCTGACTTGATCAATTTTCACCATTCGTACTATAGCAGCATCCGTACGCTCGTCTGTTTTTCGTGGCCTTGGCTTCCGAATTTTACCCTTAGTCAATATATCGGGATCCTCAACACAAGAATTAATTGCATTGTAGACATTTTTGCGAGAAATTTGCATTATCTCAGCAATTTCCGCTACTCTTTTTCCATCTTCATACATTTTCCATATGATCCGCTTTTCCTCACCTGTGGTATCTTTTCCTGATCCCATTTTAAAATTTTTTTTAACTTTTTTAACTATATTTATTTTTGAACTACGAAAAATATTTATTGCTTTGAATTAAATCTACACGACTACTGCCTATTTTAAGTAAATTGTGCCATTTATATGTCCACTTTAAATCAGCATTGTTAACGCAAAAATGATAACGGTAAATAATAAGCAAAACATAATGGAACATCTGAGCACTATTAAGACAACAATCAGAAAATATTAAACTTGCATTTTTAAATATATTTAGTTGGAAAATACTTAAATTTATGCGCAATTAAAATATGCCCATAGCTGTATGTACTTGGAAAAATTTATAGTAGAACTAATTTCAGTATTTCTTTAATGCGTTAAGAATATTTTGGTAGACACGTCAATGATGCTAAGGATTATGTTTATCAGGAATGTGATTCATTGTGTTTCAATAATATTACAGAATGGCTAAAATATTTTGAACAATCGGGTGTCCACCGTAAAGATAATTATGAATCTTCGGTTATTATGAACGCAATTGTTAATAATGAACCGCAACCGATTCCAGAAGCAATGGGTGGAGTTGATTTAAAGTAAGTAGACTACATTAAAAATAAATTTAATTGATCAGGCTGTTAACTTTTGTAATAATTTTTAATCTTACATTACATTGGTAACAATTACTAACCGAGTTATTTAATATGGTCTCGGAGTCGAAAAAGGTGCCCCAATTTCAAAAATATTCATATTTAGAATTGACTCATTCCACTACAAGACATTTTTTAGGGTATTTTTTGTTCGCATTAAAATTTAAGTAATTTTTATTCGATTTAACTTTTTAAGGCCCAACTGAAAACTGGTTGGAGAGAATTCAATTGAAATATATTTATATAAGTGGGAAAGACGTCAAACAGCCAAATCAATATTGAAAAAAGTTGATGTGTGTGAAGATAAATTCGAATTTAACGAGTAAAAAGGTTAAAGTCGGGCATGCCGACTATACAATACCCTACACCAGTCTGGTTAAAAGCCAACTAATGTTTGGATCCGAAATTCGAATGGGTTAAAATGGGACTTGTGTCAAAATTTTGTATAATGTGAGTCAGCGAACCAAATTTCATTAAAATATCTTAATATTTGCGACCTGCAGTTTGTAACCAAGCCAATTTTGGGGGGACCCTTATATGGGCACTAGGTCTAAACATGGACCGGTGTTAACCAAAATCAATAGGCTTCGTCCTTGGGCTGATATAGGTCGGTATACCAAATTTCATCAAAATATCTTAATATTTGCAACCTGCAGGGTGTAACCAAGCCAATTTTGGGGGGACCCTTATATGGGCACTAGGTCTAAACATTGACCGGTGTTAACCAAAATCAATAGGCTTCGTCCTTGGGCTTATATAGGTCGGTATACCAAATTTCATCAAAATTTCATCAAATTTCTATAGTGGCCTAAACCACTATAGAATATGAAAACCAGACCCTTGTGGAAGTATAATGTATTTGGTTCTGTGGGCCCATCTTTCTCCAAATGTCCACAGTGGCCAAAAATCCTCGACAGGATTTTATCACATACTTATAATAAAAAATCAAAAATTGACAGACTCTGAAAATCATTTGGGCTAAACCAATATAGAATATGAAAACTAGACCCTTGTGGAAGTATAATGTATTTGGTTCTGTGAGCCCATCTTTCTCCAAATGTCCACAGTGGCCAAAAATCCTCGACAGGATTTCATCACATACTTATAATAAAAAATCAAAAATTGACAAACTCTGAAAATCATTTGGGCTAAGCCACTATAGAGTATGAAAACTAGACCCTTATGGAAGTATAATGTATTTGTTTCTGTGGGCCCATCTTTCTCCAAATGTCCACAGTGGCCAAAAATCCTCGACAGGATTTCATCACATACTTATGTATAATAAAAAATCAAAAACTGACTAACTCTGAAAATCTTTTGGGCTAAGACACTATAGAATATGAAAACTAGACCCTTGTGGAAGTATAATGTATTTGGTTCTGTGGGCCCATCTTTCTCCAAATGTCCACAGTGGCCAGATATATTCGAATCTTAATTTCAAAAATTATGGAATTCTGGAAATCATTTGAAGTAAGACACTGTGGAATATGAAAGTCAGAGCCTTGAAGGTAAATATTTTATTTGGTTTGGTGAACCCATCTATCTCCAAATGTCCACAATAGTGTTTTTCTGTTGTTTCCTATACTCTGTTAACCCTTAAACGGATCTTTGCTAAATAATGCGGTTTGCGTCTTTGCTAGTTAAATTCCAATTTATCTTCACACAAATAAAAAGTTGTAAGTTATCTTAGTAAATTACAAAACTTGATTCAACAAATTTAATTTGTGCCTGAATAAATAATACACAATAATAATACATTTCATAAGACTTTTATTAAAAATTTCAACACTCAAAATTTTTGCTTTGTGAAAATTTTTTGCAAAATTTCATATTTTTCAATTTTCAATGAGGTAAACAAACAATACGTGCGTTCCTTTACTTTTTGGGTAAAGTTTAGTAAAATGAGAGCAAAAAATCCTCTCACAAAATGACAAAATTACCCAAAAGTAAAGGAACGCACGAAACCACTTTTGGAACCCAAAAATGCATTTCAAAGAAAAATGTGAAAATGCGTATAATTTTAGTTTGAAATATTGAATAAACACACATATTTATTTGCATTTAAAAGTTCTTATTAATTTTGTTCAATTAATTATTATAAATAACACATTTTCTTTGCGTATTGGTGTGTTTAACCAACGACTATATATGTAGACTAAAGACAAACCACCAGCCTCAACTGCTGTTAAAAAGTCTCTTTAATTTTATATGCAAACTGGTTTTAAGAGAAACAGTTTTTAGTGTTTTTTTAACGCGTATTTTTTAATATTAATAAGCAAAATTTTGTGCTAATTATACAAAACTAATGCAGAGAACATATCAAACAACACAAGTGCACTTTACAATTTAATTAAAATTGCTTAAAAACAATAAAAATAACTAATTAAAAATACCACTTTTTCACATTTTTTTGTTATTTTACATTGAAACTCTCTTAAAACCAGTTCAGTTTTTTCAGATGAGAGCCGTGGATAGTGCCTGATTTAACTTTTAACTTATTTTCACAATTGTTGTTTTTGGTTATCATTGCATCAGCTGTTAGCAGGGCGTATCATTAAGGCGTTTTAAGATTTCTAAAAAAATTCATATTCAATGAGAAGAAAAACACAAAGAATTTGAAGAAATTTAACAGCGAAATAGAGAAAATGAAGGACGTCGCGATAACGATAAATTTAATAAAAACGGGTTTACAAGCAAAAAACACCATTAAAAACAATAAAAAAAAAATAATTAAAATTGATTATTTATTTCACTCATATTTAATCAATAACACTATGGAACATTTTTGGGATTATTGTCTGGGGGGTGAGAAATTCCAAGTCAGGGTGATGGTACTAGGTCAGTATAGTAAAACCCTCAAAGGGTTTGGCGTTCGTATGTGTCATTTTTTTTATGACCTTTTAAATTTTTTCCTTATCTTGATGTTTTTCGCTTAGTTGTAACATTTTGGCAAAAACGTAGTTTAACATAACTCGAGAACCACTTGTCCGATTTTGATGAAACAAATTTAGAAAAATTTAGAATTACAATTTCTCTAATCTGTTTCTATACCGTTTTCCTATATGTGCAACACTTTCGAAGTTAAAAATGAATGTATGAAGGGAAAAAAGTATTTTTTGCCTAAAAATTTAAATATTTTTTTTTAAAAATTCATAAAAAATCCAAAATGGAAAAAAGTGCCAAAACTAATTACTTTCGCGTAAAGTCACATAACTCATGAGCAAAAAAAGGCATAGATCATGAAAATCGATGCACGCGTTTCTCATTTATTCACAATTAGGTAAATGTATGAATTTCAAAAATTTGCTCCAGATATGCACAACATTATTTGGAGAAAACATTGACACTCACAAGCCGAACTCTCTCATATTTTTCTACTGTACTAAAAGAGAAATATTGATGTGGCAACACTGGTTCTGTAATGTTCACATAAAACATGCATTGTCATTATACTTCTTCTCTTTCTCACACTGGTTCTGTGATTTTTGTCATTCAACAAGTGCCGACGAACGCGAACAGTAAAAGTGATTTTTCTCCAGTTTTTTAAAAGTGAACAAAAGAGAACAGAATATGGAACTGTGCAAGCCAGATATAAATAGCTTTTGCTACTGCTGTGGTCAATATGTCTCAACACATAAAAAAGGGGAAATTTCAGTACTGATTTTGTTCAAACATACGAGATGTACTTCAACCAAAATGTTATAGTGAACGAAAATTGGGTACCAAATATAGTGTGTAAAAGCTGCTACAACCGTCTAATGGATTGGAAAAATAGAAGACGTGAAAGTATGCCATTCGGTATCCCAATGACTTGGACTAATCCTGGCGAAGGTCACAATCCATTGAATTGCTATGCATGTGCGAATAAAGGCGCCGCAAAAAGAATAAGAAAATCGTATAATTACGTTGGTGTTGCAAGTGCCGCAACACCATTGCCTCATTCGGACCACATTCCTGTGCCAAAAGCTTCTAGCCCAGATATTTTCTCTTCTACGACTGCTCCGACATATCATGCATGTGATGATTCCCCATATGAGCCATCAACATCCAATGAGCCAATTTTAATAAATCAAAATAAGCTTGATTCAATTGTTGCCAAGTTGGAATTAACACAGCATAAATCGGACAAACAAATCAAACAATTTGTTGGCACCCGGTGTGAAAGTCACAGCTTATCGAAGTCGTCAGGCAACACTCCAAAGTTTATTCCTTGTGAATGATGAAAAAACTTCTGCATATTGCCCGGATGTAGGAAAATTGATGGACGCAATGGAAATAAAATATGAAGCAGATGACTGGAGTCTTCAAAGCGCCTATATAAAATATATGTGCTTTTTGTGCGATTGGGACACACGATTTTCCGGTGACCAATATGCATGCCACGGATGGAAACTCAGAGAGCACAGCAGGTTACAAACGGCCAATATTATTCGTGAGCCTCTAGTGCCGAAGGAGAAGATATTGCTGCCTCCACTGCATATTAAACTTGGAATTGTTAAGAATTTTATCAAAACTGTCGCCAAAAGAGATGAAGTTTTCTTGTGTTTGAAACTAATTTACCCGAGACTCAGCGAAAGTAAAATTAAAGAAGGTAAGTTATAATATCACATTTCCCATGATTTTCCATCTTAACAAATTAATTTTTTCCAATCAGGCGTACTAAATGGTCCAGATATACGAAAGCTGATTAAAAGTGACGCATTCAACAATATTTTGATTGACGCTGAATTGAATGCATGGCAGGCAATCAAAGAAGTAATAGAAGGCTTGTTGGGAAAGCATCGTTCTAACAACTACGATGTTTCTGTCGCAAGGATGTTAAGAGCATTCTCGGAAATTGGTGTCCACATGTCCTTGAAAATCCATTATTTACATCATCATCTGGACTACTTCAGCAAACAATTGGCTACCGAATCTGATGAACAAGGTGAACGCTATCAAGTTGTTATGCCATTTGAAATGAGGTAATACTGATTTTTTATTTTTTCAAACTCATTTTAATAAAACAAAAACTTACAGATATAGAGGCAAAAAGTCGCCGAGTGCAATAATTGCGGAAATTTGCTGGTGGAGTAAGTTAGTGTGGCAAGACAAGGATGATCTTGATGATAAAGAATTTTCAGGAGATGCAGAAGGGCCAACAGTGGAGTCACACATTGACATTATGTGTGGTTCAGAAACTGATGATAGCGATGAATGCGATGCCACTAGTCCCGAACAACCACCATCGAAAAAGTCTAGGCAATATTTATTAAAATAAATAAAAATAAATAAATAAAATAAAAATAAAAAATTATAAAAATGTTTACTTAATTTTTTTAGTAGTTTATGGCCAGAAGTCTGGAGTTATTGGGGAAAATTTATGAAAAAGGCGATAAATGACACTTTTTTGAATAAAAACAAATATCAATATTCTTGTCAAAATGGGATACCTTCACTTAATTGTAAATAAAAGCAGAACGCGTTAAATTTTGTTTATAGGTTATGTGACTTTACATGAAATTAATAACACTTGATCCTTTTTTCCGTTTTGGATTTTTTATGAATTTAAAAAAAAAAAATTTTAATTTTTAGGCAAAAAAATATTTTTTTTTCTCCACAAATTTATTTTTACCGGCAAAACTGTTGATTATAAAGAAAAGCGTTATATGAACGGATTAAAGAAATTGTAATTCTAAATTTTTCTAAATTTGTTTCATCAAAATCGGACAATTGGTTCTCGAGTTATGTTAAACTACGTTTTTGCCAAAATGTTACAACTAAGCGAAAAAACATCAAGATAAGGAAAAATTTTAAAAGGTCATAAAAAATGACACATACGAACGCCAAACCCTTTGAGGGTTTTACTATACTGACCTAGTACCATCACCCTGACTTGGAATTTCTCACCCCCCAGATTGGCTGTTGTACTGTGTAATCATAAGAAACAATAAAAACAGTGCCCTGTTAACTTGTTCGATTTTCCTTTTGTTTCTCTTATTCTTCACGGGAATTATTGTTTCTTATGATTATTGATTAAAGCGGTAACAAAAACAGCTTTTCAATTCAATTTATTTCTTATAGATTCATAAATTAAAAAAATATATTTATATATCTAAGTAGAAAAGGAACGAAGTTCCTAAACTCTTTGCTTCTAAGTCAAATGTAAATAATATAAATATTATAAGAAATAAATTGAATTGAATTGAAAAGCTGTTTTTGTTACTGCTTTAATCAATAATCATAAGAAACAATAAAAACAGTGTCCTGTTACCAAAGGGGATATAGGCTGAAGAGTTGCCATAAGAAAAAAGTGTACTCTTTATATGGATTGGGTTCCTGTTAATTCCCGTGAAGAATAAGAGAAACAAAAGGAAAACCGAAAAAGTTAACAGGGCACTGTTTTTATTGTTTCTTATGATTATTGATTAAAGCGGTAACAAAAACAGCTTTAAGAGTGAAATAAATAATAATCCATTTTAATTATTTTTTTTATTGTTTTTAATGGTGTTTTTTGCTAAACCCGTTTGTATTAAATTTATTGTTATTGCGACGTCCTTCATTTTCTCTCGTTCTCTGTTAAATTTCTTCAAATTCTTTGTGTTTTTCTTCTCATTCGCGTGTGAATTTTTTTAGAAATCTTAAAACACCTTAATGGATACCCCCTGCTAATACATATTAGCTCTGTTCCACGTACGTTACCGCGGGTACCCGCGGGAACCCAATCTTACCAAAAAGCGTTTCTATTGTTAAAAATTGGGTAAATGAGAGCGTTGATGAGAGAATAATTTGTTTCTCTTTTTACCAGAAGTTACCCGTACTTTTTTGCGGGTAAAATGGTAAAACTGTCAAATCACTAGTTGTTTATAAATCAGCTGTTTTAAATTTGTAAAAATAATTAAACAGTGTGTTCCCGTACGTTCCCAATGTTACCGAAATTTACCCAAAGTTACCGAAATTTACCCAAAAGCGTTCCCGTACTCGAGAATTGGGTAAATGAGAGCGCTAATGAGAGTGTATTAGTGCTTCTCTTTTTACCAAAATTTACCCAGACTTTTTCTTCGGGTAAACTTTGGTAAAACAGCTGATGCAAATATAAACAAAAAACAATTGTGAAATTAAATTAAAAATTGTAATTTAATAAAGAAATAAGCAAAAGAAACTTGGTTTTTTGTTAAAATTAATTGAATAAAATCAAAAACAACTTTTAAATGCGAATAAATATGTATATTTGTGCCGCTTTGCAAACTGAAATTATACGTATTTTCACATCAGTGATGGGATTTTTGGCACAATCTAAGATTGATTGGTACAATGGCACAACCGATACTATTTTGGCACATTTTGGTTATCTACAAAATTTAATATAAAATGAATTTAAAAAATAACAATTCTTTAATTTTTAGTTTCTAAGCATTTATTGGTATTAAAATACCTTTTCGAATAAAGCAAAACTAAAAAATGGCATCGAAGATATTACCGAATAAAGCACCGTAAGTTGTTTTTCACGTTAAAAAATTTCTCTCAGACTTTAAATGCTTTAAATTACAATTTAAGTTAAAAAAATTAACAATATTTTAATTTTATAACAAAGCCACAATCACAATTAACACAAAATGACACTTTTTCACCAGAAAAATAATAGTCTTGTGCATTAAATTTGCGTGAAAACTAAGTTTGCGCAATTTTCACGTGAAACTCATTGTCGTGAAAAATATTTTTTTTTTATATGGAGTATAACAGTTTTTTCATGTGAAAACTGTACAACTTACGGTGCTCAATCCATAGAATTTTAAAAATTCAAATGCTATAAATTTATATCAGAGCTTCGAAAGAATTAATTTAAGTTTAATTCATGAAAAAATTAATTCAGTTTTAGAAAATGTTTATATGTATACCATTCCTAAAGAATTCATTCATTGGCTGCATTCCCAAATCTTTAATAAGAATCGGATGAATTTAATTTAACATTTACCTTTTAATTGAAAGAAAATTTTAATTCATTCAAATATAATTAAGTCCATAAGAATTCAAGATAGAATTAATTCCATAAGAATGCATTTACAAAATGAAAGTTGAAAACACGGGTTCTAAGTGAAAATTGAGTTTTGGCACAATAAAGGCCCATTTGGCACATTTTAGTCACACACTTGGCACAAAACAAAATTCTTCAAGTCCCATCACTGTTTAACATTATTCTTTGAAATAAGTTTTTGGGCTAGAAAAGTGGTTTTTTGCGTTCCTGTACTATTGGGTAATTTTGTCATTTTGTGAGAGGATTTTGTGCTTACTCTCATTTTACCGAACTTTACCCAAAAAGTAAAGAAACACACCTAATATATTAACAAAACTTGTAAACAATAATTAATATCGTTAACAAATACCACTTTATAACATTTTTTCCTTATTCCCTTCGATATTTTATTCTTAAAAATAGCTTTTGTTTATATGAATAACTTTGACGTTAATTTTTGGGCTTGAAATGTGGTTTTGTGCGTTCCAGGTATTGTGAGCAATTTTACCATTTTTGAGATAATTATTTGTTTACTCTCATTTTACCAGACTTTACCCAGAATTACGTGGAACAAACCTATTAAAAATTTTAGATTAGAAATAACTTTGATTTTTTAAATTCTAAATTTAGTACGCTATCAGAAAATAGCTTTACTAAAGTTATAAGATGAATAATCATAAAGAAAATCATAAAACCGAGGTCGATAGATAACTGCCCAGCCAGAAATTGACAAACACAGAAGCGTTTTGAAAGCACTTTTTATGGTGGTTGAAGCGTTATCAAAGCAATTTTATAATTTTTGTTTATAGAACGTTTTCAAAACATTAGAAAAACTAAAAATAAAGTGATTTTAAAGTGTATTAATACAAAAGTGGAGTGTCTTCCGAGAATTTTAAAAACGAAAAGTAGAGCAATTTTCCAGTACTCTAAATACAAAAAATAAACTAATTTCTTAGTACTTAAAAACATTTATTTTTTTATATATTTTATTAGAACTTAAATTAGTTTTAAATGATTAAGTTAAAAAATTATAGGATATTAAGAGAAATGTAGATGTGTTCAATTTTTTGTTGGTGTAGGGTTCTGACGACAATGAAATAGTTAAAAGTGAAGTGTTTGATGAAGAAGTAATAGAGGAAAATTTAGATTCAGGTGATGAGGACGTTGGTAGTTCCAGTTTAAGCACACCTGGAGAAACAAGTTCGCATGAATTTATTCCTGAGGAATCTAATAGTGATTTAAGCACATTTACATGTGGTCATATTGAGCAAAAACTGAAAAATTGGGTTGTAAGGAAAATCAAAACTCTTACACAAACCTCTATAGACGAAATATTAATGGTAATAAGATCTGAAGGTTATACATATATCTCTTCCGAAATGTGCTAAAACTTTATTAGGAACTTCTACTTTGAGCGGCGATTCTAAAGTGATGCTAGGTTTAGACGATACTTTGGGAAATTTTCAATATTTTGGAATAAAGTCTAATCTTGATATCACTTTTGATTCCAATCTTTATTATAATGAAAAGAAAATTAAAATTATAATTCATGTAGATGGAATGGACGTGTTTGAAAAATCGAAAGGTATAAATATTTTTTTTTTGTCTCAAACTTAGTTAAGTAATCTAATTTTTAATAATTTAAGATTTTAAGAAAATTTGTGGAACTTATGCCACATTTTTATGGCTCAAGCTCAGTGACAATGAATATTCATAATCTAATACATATTTCATATGACGTAAATAATATGGGGGCGCCTATATCACAATTTTCAGCATTTGATTTTGAAAATAGCTTAGGTTTTGTTAAATCTATTGTAAAATCGCCAACTAATCCCATTTCCCATATACAAAGGAAATTGCATGTTTTTAATACCAATTCCCCAAATAATATTCCATTAGTATATCCTCTCAATAAGAGCAGCAACTATTCTCTGGGGAAAGTCTAGTTTTTTCTTTCGTAAACATTTATGGATTTCGAATTACATCTATTCATCCTGATAAGGCCCTATGCTCCTTATAGGAATCGAGGGAACATATATATATATATCCTGATAATATATGTATGTTTATTACATAATGGGAACATTATAATTGTGAAAGAAATTTTTAGTACAAAACATACGAAACACAAATACAAATACACAAATGCAACATTTGCAAGAAAATTGAACATTTTTTGACTACCCGATCTAATCAAAGGCGATCGGATTATATAATGTAACAAATTTAGATGAAAACAACACTGAAATAGGTATACATATGGTGGAAGCTAAATGCATTCCTACAACATTTTATAACGAATCAATTGCTATTTCTCTTTTACATAAATAATTGCAACAAAACATTACAAAAGTAATAAAAATAATTTTTAGTACTAAAACACATACAATCTTTCTCTTAATCAACAGTTGTAAAATTTGTTAAAAAGTTTTATCAAAGCATTTTAAAGATGGTATATTCCAAAAGTTCTCAAAATGTTTTATTTTTTGTATAAACAACGCTTTGAGAGTACTTAGTTTTTTGTACCATCATCAATTTCTGGCTGGGCAACGTTGCAAAAGCAAAAAAAGGTGATTTTAAAGCCTTAGGATTTTTGTTTATAAAACGTTTTCAAATATTAGAAAAACTAAAAATAAATTGATTTCAAAGTGCATAAATACAAAAACGGAGTGTCTTCCCAGAATTAAAAACGAAAAGTAGAGAAGTTTCCCAGTACTCTAAATACAAAAAATAAAGTAATTTCCTAGTACTTAAAAGACATTTGTTACTTATTTTTTTATATATTTTTAGTAATTAAATTAATTTTAAACAAGGTTGGTTACCGTTATCGGTATAATACCGTTATGGCAAAAATAAAATTTCAAATTAAATACCGTCACCAATACTTCTAAAAAAAATTTTCTAATATCGTTATTTTAAAATGCCAATTTTTTACTTTTTATAATAATGTAGAGTTTTTTACAAAAGAATTTAGGTGCAACAAATTTAGTTATTAAAGCCACCATTGAATTTAAAGTTTATAATTTATATTTTTAACACTTACAATGAAAAATATACTAGGGGTTTTCATATAAACTCGTACTCTACTCGTGGTATGTTGTTATGAGTTCAATGTCAAACTCCATACATACAAAATATGGTTACAATCACTCCAACGCCTTTCTAACATTTCGATATCTTTTTTATAGAATGATTTATCTTTGGCCTCAAAATAGGCTTCAGTTTCGGCAATCACCTCTTCATTCGAACCAAATCTCTTTCCAGCGAGCATTTTTTTTTGAAGTCTGAAAACAGGTAAAAATCGCTGAAAGTGTGGTTTGGCCAAGGCAGCCAAAGCCTTGTGACACGGCGCATTGTCTTGGTGAAAGAGCACTTTTTTCTTCTTCATATGGGGTCGCTTTTTTCGATTTCGCTCTTTAAACGTACCAGTTGGGCAATGTAGCGATCGCTGTTGATGGTCTGGCTATTTTATTATTATTAATTCTTCAATTACATATCCAAGTCTTTAGGGCCTTATATGGTTAATTAAAGCTACTAAAGCCCCGTTTAGATTATCACACAAGTGTGTTATACATGTCAGAAATGTGTGAATACTGTTCGTTACACACATGTCAAAATAGGTGCACACATTTTAAAAAGCGGTCACACTTTTTTGACAAGATTTATTTTTTGAAATATTTCATAAAATTACCACTTGTCTCAACACAAGCGTTGCGTTATTCACAAATAAATGTAAAAAAAGATTAAAAATAACTAATGGTGAAAAAAAGTAATAATAGAAGAAAAAATAACTGTTTTAATTTATTTGTTGTGTGTGTCGATAACAGTCTGAACACTGATTTCCTTTTATACTTTTTTGACAACCAGGTAATTTCTGCATACTTTTTGTCATACTTGTGTGAAGAAAAGTATAAGCACTTGTGTGATAATGTAAACGGGGCTTAACTAAATAACAAATTTCTATAGAAAATTAAAGTTAATTATTACAATATATAATAAATTGCAATAATAGGTACAAAATTCACAAGTACATATGTATATGAGATCACATAAAATAAAGTAACATTTTGTATCGAAAAATGTTAGCCATTGCAGATATGTGCAATTCTTATGGCAATATTTTTCGATACAAATTAGGAAGAGAGTGATTTAACAGATGTTGGGAGAGTTGGTACCAGAAATTCGGAAGCGGTTAGTGCTTCATTTCTGCTTCGTTTACTGCTTCTGAGGATTTATAGCTTGCAGTAGTGTGTTAAAAAAAGGCAATAGAGTTTTGTTTACCACACTTTATCGCTCTAACAAAGCACGAAAGAATGACAATGATAACCGAATTTACTAGCTAAAAGCTGTGATTTCATGCCATTATTTGGAGCTATGATAGAAGCGCATATCGGATATCGAAACAAGTGCTTTCACGCGAGCTATCTCGAACAAAAATCATGCCTTATAACAGCAATAATTCAAGCGCTACACTATTTTCTTTCCCTGACGAACCTGCTTCCAAACAAGCAGTATTTTTTGCTGGGAGATTTTACAAGTTTTAAAAAAAGAACCAAAATAAAATCATAGTGAATGTCAAGAATCAATTTCCATAAGAAGCTTTAATATCACAAAAATAATTACATGTTATTTCAACGTTCTTTCATTTCGCCTTTTACACTCTCAAAAACTTACATTTTACGAACCCTCCAACAAATGCAGTTTCGCATATTCTATCCGGTTATCTGGGGCAGAGACTATGAATTATAGAGATAGGAAATCAAAACTTACACTACTCACCGGTAGGGGGCGCTGAAGTTAGTTTCACTTGAGCAACTATGTATTTAGTAACAGCTGAGCCTATATTTATAAACTCAAAAATTGCTGAAAACTGCGCAAAATAAGAAAAAATCAAGCGCAAAATATATTTAAATAACAAAATTTGAGAATTACTTTTTTCTTTGCTTTTTTGTTTGTTTTTATTTCCAGGGGTATGGCATCACCAAAAACAAAAGTTATAACGACCATCGTTATCACTAGATGGCATTTTTTCGCGCTTTTTGTTTAATTAGCCACCGAACTTTGTTCTATGAATTGGATATTATAGTCCCTAGGTTATGATTTTAAATAACCACACGTAATAAATTGCAAAATAATGGCGGAACGCGTAAAAAGGCTTTATGGCACAAAAATGAATAAAAAACTTAATCAGCGATTAACAAATTGCAAACGAATTTAATGATGCAAAAATTTTACATTTTGAAAAATTTTGTTTTTAACGCGAATTTTTTTTTCCAACAAAAAACAAAATTTTGTAAAAAGTTTAGATACTTATTTTTGCATCATTATATTCGTTTGTAGAATATTAATCGCTGATTACGTTTTTTACTCCCTTTTTGTGCCATAAAGCCTTTTTTCGCATTCGGGCGTTATTTTGCAATTTTTGAGTGTGGTTCTTTAAAATCATAATCTAGGGACTATAATACCCAATTCATAGAACAAAGTTCGGTGATTAATTGAAAAAAGAAATCGCGAAAAAGTCGCGGAAACAAATTTGCATATTTGTTTTCAGAATGAATATCGCTGATTAAGTTTTTTAATTAAATTTTTGTAGCATAAAATCTTTTTTCGCGTTCCGCGATTATTTTACAATTTTTTAAGTGCGGTTTTTTTAATTTTATAATCTAGGGACTATAATACCCAATTCATAGAACAAAGTTCGGTTGCTAGTTGCAAAACAAGCGCGAAAAAATTACGCGGAAAAAAGTTTTGCAAAAAAGTAAGTTCTTACATCAGTATATTTGTTTGCAGAATTAAAATCGCTGATGAGGTTTTTTAATACAGTTTTTGTATCATAAATCCTTTTTTCGCGTTCCGCCAATATTTTGCAATTTTTTAGGTGCGGTTTTGTTAAATATATAATCTAGAGACTATAATATGTAATACGCCCGCTAATGCTTGAGTAGATTTTTCTACAATTTGTTCGAATTCTAATATAATAAATTGCGGCATGAGGTTATGTCAAGTCTGGCATGGTAAAATAAAAACGAAACCCTGGCTAGCTCTGTCAGGTTGATAAGTTCCTTGACCCGTGCTCATGGCGTATTGACATATTCCTCAACTCTCCCAGCCACAATAAAACCAAGAGTTTAGTAAAAAAAAATTAATAAAAAAAATAAAATTTATTTGTTCTTTCCAAAATGTTTTGCCAAATGAAATTTGACCCACCCTTACGCCATTGACAGCATGGGTACTATTTTACTGTCCCTAAATATGATCGTTTTTCCTACTTACCTGGTTTTCCCTAACATCCTCCTAATTAATAAGATTAGTGGCTCATTTTAATTCAATATTTTATTGAAAAGAAACAATAATTTGAATAACCGTTATATATGAAAACATTTTGAATTAATGGCTACAATAATAATTTTATTATAAGTAGGATAATTGTAAGGTAAGAATTACGGAAAAAAATATGTATAAAGTTAAATGTAAGTATTAGGGTTTGGGATTTCCCGGACTTTTTTATTTCCCGGGAAACGGGAATGAAAAAATTTGATTCCCGGGATTCCCGGGAATCCCGGGAAATATTTTTGAACAAAATTGTTAATGAAAACCACCTATATAAGTAATTTTTGTTAAAAAAAAAACTATTTCAGTACAAATGCCGTCTGTGTAGTGAGAATTTAAAGTAAAAAATATCAGAATGTTGAACATTTGATTTCACATAAATTACTCGCAGCACTGCCAAATGAATTGCATGATTCCAGCAGAAAGCACCTACTACTGGACTGTCGGAAACAAACCGTTTCATCACACTTGGCCCATTAGATATGGTGGCCACAATGTTATTTTCCAAAGACAAATAAAACTCTTCTAGTCTTATTTCTACAATTCTTCTTATTTAATCAGCATTACATCTTCCTGATATATAAACCAACCCCAGGTTATAAAATGAATTATTTCCATTTATACATTGTTGTGATATTCTTGTCCATTCATCTAAGATTATAGTAAATCTCCTATTGTTAGAAATATTGCTCGATATTTCTTTCATCATGATATCTTTTACATGATTGCAGTAATTTAATATAATGTTCTTTACATCGGATTCATTTTTTTGCAATGCCAGGTTTTTATTATAAAAACTTTCTCGAATAAACGAAGATCTAGTTATGGTGCGGATTAACTGCGGCTAATTTGGATACCATTTCAGGAAATGTTTGCCCTACCATAAAACCTTTAATGCCTATTCAGCTTACACTTTTTTTCTTCGGGTACTTTGCTAATTTTAGCTGAAACGTTATTCCTGTTGTTGATTTCTTCAAGAGAAGTTGCATGACCATCGATTTTTTTTTTTTTTTTGTGAACCAAATTTAGATGTCGGATAACCAAATTTAGATACCACTGTTAACCAGTCTTTTCTTTTCACATTTATTAATGAAAACGTTACTTATAAAATTATTAGCCCTTAATATAAAAAGAATATTTTTAATTTAAAGTCGACTATATTTTTAATCAAACAGCTTTGTTCATTTTGTGTATGAAAACCTTACAAAAATATTTATATTTTCAAATATTTTGATTGGTTGAAAATAAATTGACCAATCAGAATGCTTCAAAAATAAACCAAGTCAAGGTATACTGCCACCCAATATTTTAACTAAAGTCGACTTTACCTAAATTATACATTTGAAAAATTTAGATAGTAAGGGCGATTATTTGTAAGAAACAAAGCTTTTTTCATATTTCTTTTAAACATTTTACCAAGTTTTTAGGTTTTACTACTTAAATTTTGAATAAGTTATGCGAAAAATCTTTATTAGTTGAAATGCTCCTAATTAATTGGCAAAGATTTTATTTGTGTGTTAAATAAATGTATTCCCTTTTAAAAGATTTTATCAATGACATTTTTGTTTTGGTATTTAAAATGTTTTTTGTGACTAAAATTAAAAAATCCTATTCGAAACAAAAACAATTTAAAAAATTTAGTCTTTTTAAAATTTCCCGTTTTCCCGGGAAAAATATATTATTTTCCCGGGAATTCCCGGCAAACTTTTCCCGGGATTTCCCGGGAATTCCCGCCCGGGAATTCCCGAACCCCAAACCCTAGTAAGTATATAAGTAAGTAGTTATAGTTTAATGTTTAATAATAAGGTAAATATAAGTGCATGTAACATATTAGTTAGATTAGTAGTAGTAGTAATAGTTGTAAGTGTAATATGACTAATACTCAGAGCTTTGAAGAATTAATTCCTTAATTCAATTTTGCAATTCTGAATTAAAAATTCGATGAATTAATTCACTAAGCACCATATATTGAATGGAATTAATTCATATTTGCTTTCGTTCGATTTATTTTGTTACGAATTAATTCAATTGCAATAGTTCTTTTTATTAAATCAAATGAAATAACTCACCGGTGAACGCGTTCAATTTTATAAATCGAACGAAAAAAAAAGTGAATTAATTCCTTACTGAATTAATTCACCACTGAATTCATTAAATTTCATTTTCATTCAGTGAATTAAAAAAAAATAAAATTACATTCAGTGAATTAAAAAAAAAATAAGTTCACTGAATTGAAAAAAAATAAAAAAAGTTCACTGAATTAAAAAAAAATAAAATAAGTTCACTGAATTCAAAGCCTGTTTTCTGCCGTTCAGTAGAAGAAAACAATAATGAACAAATAAAAGTTTTAAATAAGCAATTTTACAGCGTGTGCTAGTAACAAATTAGAAACCGGATGCTGTTTATCAACCTACATGATTCAAAAATAAAGCCTTTTACTATTAAAAATAAAAACTTTACTTTAGAGAAAGGGACCTAAGGGTAAAAAATCAATTTTTTTTTTAATGTGCCCAAAAGTGTTCCCTCCCAGAGATATGCGCGTTTTATGAAAGTGAAGTCGACGATTCTGAAAAAATTTTCGTACTAACAGAGTGATATTCACGATTTAAAAGAATTATAAATGAGTATTTATTATAATTCTCAATTAATAATTTCAGAAAATAAAGCTGGATTCGAAAAACCGCGAGCAAAATTGATATCAAACTCATGGAAACAGCGCGCTAGGTAGAAAACAGTAAAAACTAACTACACAAAACAAGAGGTAGGGACGACCTACGCGCGTTTTCAATGTTGACCAACACGTTCCTGACGTCATGAGATGTGTCGCTTTCAAATGAGACCAATACCAACACGCTCAGTGATGGTACACCAAAGATACACGTATTTAAATCTTTAAAATGGCTCTCCTGAACAAAACCGGTTTTTACCCTTAGGTCCCTTTCTATTTTGCGCGTCACATATATGCATTTCTTTTATGAAAAAAAAACTTATCCAAGAAGGATATTCAAGTTTTATACACGTTTTAAGGTATTTTTTCGGTTAAAGTTGAGTTTAGTGGCACAGCTCCGATCAGGTCAAAATTTTTACCACAGGTAAAACTTTTTATTGGGATTCCACATCAACATTTTTTTTTGTCGTTCGGACCTATCGGGAGTTATTTCGGTTCAAAGTTCGAAGTTGGACTTGCTTATAACTCCGTTATTTGCGATCGGATTTGGACAGTACGCACACCATTAGAAAGGTATTTAAAATATCTTTCATATGGCATTACAAATTTTTATACCAATTAACCCATCACGGCCCAGTTAAAAATTTTTAATTTTTAGAAGGTTCATTTTAACAAAAAAGGGTTTTATTTCATAAGATTGCGTATATAACAACCCGAGTAAAAATACTTATATATTGTTATATATAATGTGATTGGGTTATATCTGACGGTGAAGGGAGTCACATTAAGACATATCATTATATACACTACATCTGATTATTTTTTCAATGAATTTTTTGTACGTTAATTGATGTTATATATAATGTGATTGGGTTATATCTGACGGTGAATGGAGTCACATTAAGACATATCATTATATACAACTACATCTGATTATTTTTTCAATGAATTTTTTGTACGTTAATTGATGTTATTACATATCCCCACATCTGACTCCATATATAACTACATAAGCCATATAAAACCAATCAAAATATATGTAGTGACCGATATAATTATATATGGTTCGATACTAAGATATATAACACTGTTTGTATCGTCATACTAAAAATATATTCTTGTAATTTTATATAACTTTCTATATGATCTCATACAAATTAATATAAATTAAGAGTTAATTTCTCCACAGCTAAATAATTTTCACGTCATTTTTTTGCATATAAAATTATATTAAAAAATGATGCGTACGATTCAGAAGACAAAAGCATTAAAATTTTTATTTTATGCTGGTTTTTAATTTTTATTCAAAAAATAAGAATTGTTTTTTCGACCTTTTTATTGATTAATTAGAAATTTATTAATTCAGTTCGAAGCCAATTTCCTTATTATGAATTAACATAATAAGTACTTTTTTCAAAAACTGCTATTTTTCTTCATCAGGATATTCTCCTAACAAATACTTCACAGAGTTTTTGCTTTCAAAAACCTCTAACACTTTCAGGAATGAAAAGACGATCGTTTCGGGGATTTTCCAAGTCCCCTTCTTCAGTTTTCTTTAGAAAGTGGTGGCAATAGTGCAATGCAAATTGAAACATCAAAATTTCATATTAAACGTAGTCTACTACATCAACGAAATGAGAATGGAGTAAACAATAAAATATGTTTTCGAAGTCTCTGCAAAGACATAACCAACAATAGAAATATTATGAAACTTTTTGTTTTTGTATTTCGTACCATCGGTACAAATAAAATACAAATTTTATTTTTACCACTTGTTTGTCAATTACAAAGAAGGGGCAAAAAACAAACGATCGTCTTTTCATACCTGAAAGTGTTAGAGGTTTTTGAAAGCAAAAACTCTGTGAAGTATTTGTTAGGAGAATATCCTGATGAAGAAAAATTGCAGTTTTTGAAAAAAGTACTTATTATGTTAATTCATAATAAGGAAATTGGCCTCGAACTGAATTAATAAATTTCTAATTAATTAATTAAAAGGTCGAAAAAACAATTTTTATTTTTTTGAATAAAAATTAAAACCCAACATATTGTACATCAATTTTTTTTTTTTTTTTTCATTTCATATGTTTATTTGCAAGCTATTTTACAATAATAAGCAAATTAATTCATAATAATAATGACATAGGTCTTAATCTCCAGTGAGATCAAAACATCTAAACATATGTATACTTACTACGTAAGTGTATACTATTTATAACCTATATTTACAAGCTTTTATATTCTGATTTTTGTACATATTTACAAACTTATGAAATTATATGCTTTTCCCTGAAAGGTAAGTCCAAAAAATTATGTCTTTTCAGTCTGTGTATTTCTTCACTATCATCCAGTAAGCTAATTGCAAGTGGATTAGAGTGATCGCTAAGTCTTTCAACATATTTTGAACTAAAACTATTAATTTCCTGTTTGACTTTTAGTATCATTAAGTCCTTGTGTGTATTATCGTTAGTAACAAACCATGGCGCATCTAAAATCATTTGAAGCATTTTAGACTGATAACGTTGTAGAATTTCAATATTGGAATTACTTGCGGTACCCCAAAGTTGTATGCCATAAGTCCAAACGGGTTTCAATATAGTTTTGTATAGTAGAAGTTTATTTTCGAGGCTTAGCTCGGATTTTTTACCTAATAACCAATACATTTTCTGAGTTTTAATTTTTAAGTGGTCTCTTTTAGCCACTATATGATTTTTCCATGTTAATCTTCGGTCTAAGTGCATTCCAAGGTATTTAACACAGATCTAGGAATTTCCGCACCATTTAAAAATACTGAAGGGCAATCACCCCTTCTTAATGTAATATGCGATGATTTTTCAGCATTTACACAAATGTTCCATCTTTTTAGCCACGTAGAAATATGATTTAGATTATTTTGCACCTGATAAGAGGCTTCGTTTTGGCAATAGTTACTAACTATTAAAGCTGTGTCGTCTGCATAAGTAGCCACAGTAATATCTTCATTAACCGGCATATCCGATGTGTAAATAGTGTAGAGGACTGGACCCAATACACTACCCTGAGGGATACCAGCTTTAATTTCGTATATATTGGAAATTTCATCTTTTACCTTTACATAAAAATTACGATTTTGTAAGTAGGACTTGAGAATCAAAAAGAATGGTGCAGGAAGAAGCTGTTTTAATTTAAAGAGGAGACCTGGATGCCACACTATCAAAAGCTTGCTTAACATCTAAAAATACTGCGGAGCAATATTTTTTACTTTCTAGCGCATTCCTTATTACATTCACCATACATGACATTGTTTAGGTGTTCCGTGTTTATTTCGGAATCCAAACTGATATTCAGGTGTAATATTCTTAGTATCTAGTATCGGTTGCAATCTTCGTAAAAACAGTTTTTCAAAAATTTTGGAAAATGTAACTAGGAGACTTATTGGTCTGTAGGATTTAATATCATTTTCAGGTTTACCGGGTTTTTGTACCATCATTATTTCAGCACATTTCCATCGGTCAGGAAAATGATTTAGTCTTAAAATTGAGTTAAATATTAACGTTAATAAAATAATAGCTTTTTTGGCAAAGCTTTTACATCTTTGGCACATATCTTGTCATATCCTGGTGTTTTTTTTTTTTTTTATTAAGTTTCAAAATTTCCTGTTCTACTTCTTGGCGTGATATATGCTTAATATGCAAGTCCATTTGGCATGGACTTTCTAGGAAAGTAGTTACCGAGCTTAGATCATCTTCATTATTAAAAGAAAATGTTTGAAAAGTAGATTCTAGATACTGAGAAAAAGCAATAGCTTTGCTCGAGTCCGATTTACACCACGTGCCGTTTAGATATTTTATGACAACATTTCGTTTAACTGGTCTTTTTAGATATTTTGTAGCATTCCATAATTTATGCTCGTCGTTCTTTGATGGATTAAGGCTTTTTAAAAAATGGCTGAATTGATCATTCTTTATGTCAGCTAAACGTTGTTTTAATTCATTAGTAGCTCGATTTAAATTCGTTTTATTTACAGTGTTTCTTGTTTGTTTCCATATCCTTCTTAATCGTCTTTTATTTCTTATTAGATCTCTAATTTCTGCCGACACCACAACTTCATTTCGACTCCTATTTTGGGTTTTAGTTGGCGTTGACAAAAAAGCTGCTTCATGAATCAAATTTGTAAAATATTCAACAGCGTTGTTCAATTCCGTTTCATCTTTTATGCGTATATTAAGATTTATATTTTTTTCTAACCACTATTTAAACGAAATGATATCGGTTTTGGAAGAGATAACTTTATATCATCCAAAACCGATAAGCAGGCTGTGTTGTAATTAACTATAAGAGCAGAATGATCAGAACTAAGTTCATCGGTATCTAAAATATCCAAAAGATTACTAGGAATGCCTGAATATACAATATAATCTAGTAAATCCGGGGTTTTTCTAGGATCGCTTGGCCAATAACTTGGACGTCCTGTAGAAAGGACGGAGAATTTATTTTTCTGTATACAGGTATAAAGTTCATTGCCGTACATTAAATTAAAGCGTATATTCTCTATTGCAATTATGTTGAAACAAATCATACCATTATATAAGCACTTAATACATATTCAAGGGCTTTTCCCGCATAACTCCCTCTAAAAATATGAAAAACTTGAACCGGCTCGTAATGGGTTAATAAATATTAAAACAAGTTGTATGTCATATTTAAGCCATTTCAATTATCTCTCCAATGGTGCTCATATTGTCCAGATCCGATAATAAATAGCGGAGATACGGGCAAGTCCATGTTTCAACTTTGACCCGAAATATGGGTCTCCGACAAAAAAAAATTAATTTTTCCTATTCAGCCCAAAAAGTACTATCTGGGTGAAAAAAAAAATCGGAGCTGTGCCCCTAAACTCAACTTGTTCCATTTTTCTTTTGGTAAAATAATTTTTTGGCGCAATTTTACATGTTACCGTTTTCTGATGTTTTAAATATTTCTCGATTCCTTTATTTAACTTTCATTTATCACTTGTCTGTTTTAATGTCTCCTTAAGTATATAACAACTTTTTCAATTTGATAAATAATTTGAGACTTAAATTTACTTTACTTTTATACCTTAAACATTTGAATTCACTTTTTGATTTTTAATAACAAATAATAAATTTGAGTAAAAATGAACATAACGTCTAAACAAACTGATAATTCTCACACAACTGTCGCTTTGGTGCCGATTTAACAACTTGAGCCCACGGCCACAACAGGCCACGATCGCTGTTCAAATCCAACTCCCTATTTTTCCCATTTCGATTTAACACTGCACTCAATTTTCCTTTTCTTTCTTTCCACACCAAAGATCAGTGCTGCCAGACCTTTTTGACAAAAACCATCGTTAACAATTTCCTCTAAATCGTCACAACATATGACGATTTTTCTCCGAAAATCGCCAACAGGAGGGATCATCAAAATGACGAATAAAAATCCGTAACAAATACCAATTTCATATAACAAAGTTTGGTGGCTAGTTGTAAAAAAATTCGCGAAAAATAAGTCGCGGGAAAAAAATTTTGAAAAAAGGAAAATTCTTACATCAGTATATTTGTTTGCAGAATGAAAATCGCTGATTAAGTTTTTTAATTCATTTATTGTACCATAAAGCTTTTTCTCGCGTTCCGCCATTATTTTGCACTTTTTTAAGTGTGGGTTTTTTAAAATTAGAATTTGGGGACTATAATACCCATAACTCGACAAAGAAAATAATTTTGCAAAAAGTAAAATTCTTGCATCAATATACAGCTATGGACATGGAAATAGGACACTTTTATGTGTTAAGAAACATAGTTATTTATCTTGAAAAATAAAACAAAAATAAAATTGTTTATTTCATATACGGGAAGTGTTATTATTGATGATTGTAATTCATTCTTTATTTAAATAAAAATCCTTCAACTATTTTATATATATTGGTAAATATGTATAAACTAATAAAAATACCTGGACTTCTAAATAGGACACATTTTATATTTTTACAAAAAACCGTACATTTTTTGGGTTTTTAAAACCATTATTATTTTTTTAGCGTTAATATTACACTAATATTTTGTGCTTTATCCATTATTATCAATAACAGATTCGCATCTTCTTTGCATACTCTCAACTAATCTCTGGCATCTTTCTTTTGGTATAGAATACCAGGCTTCTTGAATACCAGCCCAAAGTTCGGTGGAATTTTTGTAATTGTTTTGCGAAACTTTTGTTTTTACATCATTCCATAGATTTTCTATTGGATTAAGGTCCGGACTTTGGGCTGGCCAGTCCAAAACCTTAATTTGTTCTTGTAAAAACCAATCCTACACTATATTCGACGAATGCTTCGGATCATTGTCTTGCATAAATGTCCACTTAACTGGCATATTTTCATAGGCAAATGGCTCCATAACGTTCTTAAGAATGCGCAAATATTGAAACCTGTCCATTTTGTCCTCTACTTTTACGATAGACCCAACACCACGCCAGGAAAAAGCCCCCATACCATAATATTACCTCCACCGTGTTTCAAGGTCTTCTGAGTGTACTTAATGTTTAAAGCAGAGGTCGGCATCACATATGCAAAGGCGCTCTTTCACACCTACATAAGCTCGCACATAGAACAAAAAAATAATCAGTCGCATACAAGATTTCAATGAAGTAGGTTGTCACATCGCTTGTTTGCCAGATTTTTTACACTCTGCATAATGTTTATTGATACATTTTTTGGTAATTTATTTTTAAGTTTTTTTGTTTTTATATTTTTTGTGTTGTTGTTTTTTGATATTTGTTTTCGTAGTTGTTGTTTGCTTTTAAATTTTTATTTTATATTCCCATTATAAACATTTAAAATTTTCGAATTATTATACAAACGTTCTTTGTCAGTGCATTGAGAGTGAGAGGCTGCAACTCACTCATACAAGCACAAAATAAGGTTGTATATGTTGCCGATCCCTGGTTTAAAGCCTGGTTTTTTGGGCGGTGTACAAATGTTCTACCATCTGGTCCGACACGATTTACCTTCGTTTCATCGCTCCAAAGCACATTTTTCCAAAAGGACAACTCATTTCCTTTGTGGGTTTTGGCAAAATCAATACGTTTCTTAATATTTTTTCTTGAAAGAAGAGGCTTCTTTCTACTTATTCGTCCAAATAAGAAGACTGAATGAACCCAGCAAAAAAAAACCTGACCAAGATCCGTAAAATCACCTATATTTTTCGGCACGAATGCGTTCAAATTGAGGAGAAAAAGGCATTTTTTTAACATTGGCTTGTCATAGGAGAGAAGGTGTTTATGCTACTTTAAGTCTGCTTTGCACGTCATAAAAATGAGTGCTTGGATGTTCTTTTTTATACAGGAAAGCAATTCATTTTTTTACTATCTAAGGAGAGATGAAAAGTAACTTCTTGGGAATGCATTCAAAATTCATAAATATCACTTCTTAAATATATATTTGAATGCATTCCCAAGAAGTTACTTTTCATCTCTCCTTAGATAGTAAAAAAAAATGAATTGCTTTCCTATATAAAAAAGAACATCCAAACACTCATTTTTATGACGTGCAAAGCAGACTTAAAGTAGCATAAACACCTTCTCTCCTATGACAAGCCAATGTTAAAAAAATTCCCTTTTCACCTCAATTTGAACGCATTCGTGCCGAACAATATAGGTGATTTTACGGATCTTCCCAGCAAAAAAAATACCTGACCAAGATCCATTGCATTCGGTTTTTTTTTTGCTGGAAAGCTTCTTCTTACTAACCTGTCTGACACTTGAACGTTGAATTTTTCCCTGATTTCATTATTTATTTGACGGAAGGACATAAAAGGGTTGAGTTTGCTTTTGCGTACTATAGTCCTGTCCATATAAGTTGTAGTTTTACGACGATTGGCTTACGTTCTTTATTTTGCGTATGATATTTCTTGTCGGCTGCACATAGACGAATAGCTTTGTATACCATATTTCGCGAACACTTTAGTATTTTAGCAATTTCATTTCATTTCTTTATTTTTATAAAGTCTATGGATAACAATGAGCCTTACAGACTACTCACTAAAAATAAAAGTAAAAAATTAAAACAAATTATTTAAATAAAGTCTAAACATATGTTTTTTCAGTTGGAGATTTCATCTCGTTGTGGAATAGAGATATAAGTCTTCGTTTTTCTGGATTACAATGTTTTCCACGTCCCATATTGGTACAATTAGAAAAGAATTTACTTATTTCAAACGCAAATTATGAAAAGAAAATTATTACTAAGTGCATCGAGTAAAATTTTGACAATTATTGCAAGTGTCCTATTTTTATGTCCAAGTCAAATATGAACAAAGTAAAGTAATTTTGTTGTAAATATTTGCATGTTTTAAATATTGCAAAGTTTTATATATAATCTGAGACTACTTGATTACAGTTTACTATAATAGAAAAGAAATATAATTATTGCTTCATAATTATTATGAAGCAATAGGTTTGTTCCACGTACTTCTGGGTAAAGTCTGGTAAAATGAGAGTAAACAAATAATTATCTCAAAAATGGTAAAATTGCTCACAATACCTGGAACGCACAAAACCAAATTTCAAGCCCAAAAATTAACGTCAAAGTTATTCATATAAACAAAAGCTATTTTTAAGAATAAAATATCGAAGGGAATAAGGAAAAAATGTTATAAAGTGGTATTTGTTAACGATATTAATTATTGTTTACAAGTTTTGTTAATATTTTAATTATTTTTACAAATTTAAAACAGCTGATTTATAAACAACTAGTGATTTGACAGTTTTACCATTTTACCCGCAAAAAAAGTACGAGTAACTTCTGGTAAAAAGAGAAACAAATTATTCTCTCATCAACGCTCTCATTTACCCAATTTTTAACAATAGAAACGCTTTTTGGTAAGATTGGGTTCCCGCGGGTACCCGCGGTAACGTACGTGGAACAGAGCTAATAATTGTTTTTATCAGCTGTTATATCATCTGTGGGATTCAACTAGTTCAATTGACCTATTCACTTATTTGAACCAAAGACCTAGTTCACAACTAATAGCTCTTTTAGTTCAATAGCTCATTTTATTCATTCAGAAAAATATGTGTATCATTTACAAAAATAACGTAAAAGTTGGAAAGGCATATCGGTAATGTTACAACTCCATAAAATTAGCGACAATTTTTTGAAAACGCTTGTTTAAATGCGTTAAAGAGATAAATATGTAAATAAATCCAACCTTTTGTTTAATATTAAAATTTTTTCCAGATTTAATAAACTATGTATTCCTTTTTGTATATAAAAATGCCTGAGAAGGAAATTTTTTTTTAATTTTTTATTTAAAAAGCGGTTTAACTAGAAAATCTCTCTAGATTTTTACAACAAATTGAACAAGAACTAGAAAGAGCGCTCACCAAATCGAACTATATTGCACAAATCTATTGACGTTTGTTTTTCGGGCTTCAAATATGGTTTTTCGCGTTCGTTTACTTTTGGGCATTTTTGTCACTTCTTGAGAGTATTTCTTGTTAACTCTCATTTTACCGAACTTTACCCAAAAAGTAAGAAACACACCTAATATTTCGGGTCTAGCAACGAGATCTCACGAGCTGGACCATTTTTAAAAAAGGTCTTTTTTTTAGTTTTTATAAGAAATTTGCATCTTAGCTGAAGACAATAGACTCAATATGGGTGTCATATGAAATGTTTTTTAGAGGCGCGTCCAGCGGTATATATGTATAACATGTTCAAGTATATCCTGACATGTCCTATTTTCTAGGATATTCTATAAAAAACAAATTTTTTAATCTTTCGTACGGAGATATTTGTGATTGAAATGTCAAATTTACATGGGCGACTAGACCACTTTTCTACCATTTGTCTCGATGGAGCCCGAATAATACTTATCAAGCCAAGCTTTTGCTTGAACGGTGTTTTTCCCCACTAAAAAGCAATGATAAATCAACACACGAAATTACCTTGAATCCATTGTTTTAAAAATCGCAAAAGTAGCGTCACTAAAACAGCTTGTTTTAGTAAAGTAACTTGTTCAATAATGAACGAATTGTCCAAAAAATCATATGGATTTTTCATTATTGGCGCCAGCTATGTGTCATCCTACGGATTTTTCAGCCGATGTATTAGTTAAATTAACTTTAATTAATACTGGCAACTGGCTGTTATTTTTTATAGGTTTTATGGTGGTAATTTCTTTAAATATACCACATTTTCTGATTTTCCTTTTTAAATTTCAAACCTGTTAAAATGTAAAATACTACACCCATAAAATTTCACATTTACATAGTGAAGGAAATACGTGGTTGAATTTAAATATATTTGAAATGACTACAATAATCACTAACAACTACGGGTTAAGTAAAAAAATGTTTTTAGATCACCCTGTAAATAATATTAATATTTATTTTTAATTGACAAATTTAAATTCGAAAAGAAAAAATAATTTATTTTTATTGTCTAAAAAATTTTTTTTAAAAGACGAACGTAAAGCCCCTCATATATTTGCAATATTATGTCCAATATAATGGCACAGTATTTTTCTGGTTTTGCCCACACCATACAATAAATTGCAACATATATGTAACAAAAGATCGCCACAATATTTTATGCAATAGCTTTGTTCGGGTACCCAACATTGGGATCCCGCGGGATCCCAATTTTACCAAAAAGCGTTTTCTTACTACACAATTGGGTAAATGAGAGCTGTCATGAGAGAGTAATATTCTTGTTCTTCTTGCACGAGAAAGCCCAGACTTTTTTTCGTGTAAATTTGGGTAAATTGTTTTAATCAGTTGTTATATCATCAGTTGGGTGCAACTAGTTCAATTGAACTCTTCACTGATTTGAACCAAAGACCTAGTTCACAACTAATAGCTCTTTTAGTTCAATCGATCATTTCATTCATTCAGAAAATATGTTTATCATTTACAAAAATTAGTTTAATAGTTGCAAAAGCCTATCGGTGATTTTACAACTCCATAAAATTACCGACCATTTTGTGAAGAAGCTTGTTTAAATGTGTTAAAGAGTTAAATATGTAAATAAATCGAAGCTTTTGTTTAATATTAAAATCTTTTCCAAATTTAATAAGCTATGTATTCCTTTTTGTAAATAGAAATGCCTAAAAAGGAAATTTTTATTAAATTTTTGATATAAAAAGGGGTTTAACTAGAAAAGCTATCTAGATTTTTACAACAAATTGAACAAGAACTAGAAAGAGCGCTCACCAAAAACGAACTATAATGCACAAATCTATTGACATTTGTTTTTCGGGCTTCAAATGTGGTTTTTCGCGTTCGTTTACTTTTGTGCATTTTTGTTATTTCGGGAGAGTATTTCTTGTTAACTCTCATTTTACCTAACTTTACCCAAAAAGTAAAGAAACAGAGCTAATATATGATTTCAACATAACCTCAAAATGCCCACAATCATAAACAGCGCAAAATTAAAATTGCACTGTTACCAATAGATTATGCAATATTTCAAGTTGTCCAATAAAAATCAAAAGTGTTTTGATTCATACACGGTCAATATGCTTGCACCACTTGGAAAGTTGTGCCATAATAATATAATATAATGAACGGTAAGTTTGAAATGTTCGATTGCTGCATATTTTACAAGAGTATATGTACATAGAAACTGTTTATTTTTCTTACAGCCACCAAGGAAAATTTCATTACAAAAACGAGTAAAAAGGTTAAAGTCGGGCATGCCGACTATACAATACCCTACACCAGTCTGGTTAAAAGCCAACTAATGTTTGGATCCGAAATTCGAATGGGTTAAAATGAGGCTTGTGTCAAAATTTTCTATAATGTGAGTCAGCGCACCAAATTTCATTAAAATATCTTAATATTTGCGACCTGCAGTTTGTAACCAAGCCAATTTTGGGGGGACCCTTATATGGGCACTAGTTCTAAACATGGACCGATGTTCACCAAAATCAACAGGCTTCGTCCTTGGGCCAACATAGGTCTATGTACCAAATTTCATCAAAATATCTTAATATTTGCGACCTGCAGCGCATAAACAATATAATTTTGGTGGGACCCTTATATGGGCACTAGGTCTAAACATGGACCGATGTTCACCAAAATCAATAGGCTGCGTTATTGGGCCAACATTGGTCTGTGTACCAAATTTCATCAAAATATCTTAATATTTGCGACCTGCAGCGTATAAACAGTATAATTTTGGTAGGACCCTTATATGGGCACTAGGTCTAAACATAGACCGATGTTCACCAAAATCAATAGGCTGCGTTATTGGGCTAACATAGGTCTTTGTACCAAATTTCGTCAAAATATCTTAATATTTACGACCTGCAGCGTATAAGCAATATAATTTTGGTAGGACCCTTATATGGGCACTAGGTCTAAACATAGACCGATGTTCACCAAAATCAAACTTGTTCGTCCTTGGGCCATAATAGGTCTGCGTACCAAATTTCATCAAAATATCTTAATATTTGCGACCTGTAGAGTGCGCACAAGATTGCATGGACAGACAGACAGACAGACGGACGGAAGGACAGACGGACATCGTTAAATCGAAATAAAAAAAAATTCTGAACCGATCGGTATACTATAAGGTGGGTCTACGACCAATATTTTTTGGTGTTACAAAAATCAGCACAAACTTTTAATACCCTGACCACATAGTGGTGTAGGGTATAATGAAGCAGACCTAATCTTAAAGGTATGACCCAATCTAAAAGGCATAAAAGAAAAGGTATGAAAAATGCAGAGGAATATCTAAATTTTGGAATATTTCTTGAGGTGGCAGTGCAGTGTACAATGTGTTTTTCGTTTTTTATTTATGATATTATAAATATTACAAATTCGCAATTGTTAATAAAAAGTATTAAAACTGAGATGTTTAAAACCACATTCGCAATGATGAAGTACTCCATTCTGCAGAGTGTACTAAATATAGACGGCATGATAGAAAAAATATGTAAGCGCGAAAAAGAAAGCAGTAAAATCCACTCTGCAGATTAGAGTACTCCAGCATTGTGAACCCGGCTGAAATTGTCTTTATTTAAATAAAAGAAAATAAGGTATATATAGTTTCCAGTGGTCATTTAGATGTGGTTAATTTTTGCTACAACCAACACTTCGAGATCGTCATTGCTAGCAACTTTTTACGTAGTTGAGTTTTAAATTTAATCCATTCACTACCGACTTTTTTCAATTTCAATTTTTTCAAACTTCTGAGCCCCGTATTACAACTTAAACGTTCGAGTAGCCAAAAATCCTTTGGTTGGTTTTCTTCTCGTCATAAAACGAAGCTATATGCAAAATTTCAATTATATATATCTTCATTAGTTTAGGAGAAACACCAAAACCCCCTTTTAACGGAGATTATGATATATTCAAAAAATTTTACTTCATTAACAAATATCGCGACCATATTGCATGTTGTACATATAATGATTTTTATTTCAAATTCAAGATTCTAATAAACTTATTTGTAAAAAGTATAAAATTTTTTTCCACTATTAAATTTTATATATGGGCATTTCCATCGTGTCGAACGGGACCGTCGAACACCTTTAAAGTGAAAAAAAGTCAAAATAAAACAGATTTTTATTTTGACAATAGGCTTTACTTATATCTTTTTATTATCCCTACAATTGGTGCTGAGTTTGATTTTTTTTTTTAGCAATTTTTCGTTTTCAAGATAATTGTAAAAAAACAAGGCATTCGCACGGGACAAAAACAGAAGTGGTTTTCGCGGCTAACAATTAAAATGCCGATTTCAACGAAACCTGAAGCAATATTTCAATGTGACTACATTTACACTGTTGTGCATTGATGTCTTTTAAAAATGGTTGTAATTTTACCCAAAAACGATTCATATTATTTTTTAATTTAATTTTATTCACTGTCGCACGGGACATTTTTTCAACCATGAGATTTATGTTGTTTCTGTTGCTCTTTTTAAGATATTATTTATTTTAATATAATAACTAAAAACAAACTTAAAAGAAATATGTAGTATGAATTAACCCAGAAAGAACCCACTGTAGAACAACTTGTACGTGCATGCAACCTGTTCTAATTTATGTTTTATCATCGGTGATTTTTGTTTGAGTTTGTCCCAAAAGCAAAAGGTTCTTTTCCTCCAAATTAGAACAGGTTACTTTGGAACCGGTTCTAGAACTGGTTCCGCGACAGTGAAACCTTCCATTTTGACTCCCAGGAATCAGTTCTAGAACCTGTTCCACGTAACCGGTGTTAAAAACACCTGTTCTAGAACAGATTCAGAGGCAACCAGTTCAAAAAACTTTTGCTGGGAAGTATTTATTTATATGAAAATGTAAAACACAGTTTTTTTTTCCTAGCTGCTTTAACTTCTTGAATATGGTGCATGCCAATTTAAAAAAAATTTAAAAGTGTGTATTTACATAAATAAATCATTTACATAAGAAAAAAAATTTCAAATTTTTAAATTTCACACTTACGATGTCGCACGTGACCAACTGTGTATAAGTACCAAGATCACAATTCTTCTTATTTTTCATGTAGGTTTTATTTATTTTAATTGTATAAAAAATATCTGTTTGTAATCAATATTTGATGAGCTTTCTGCGTGTACTTTCGACGCACTGATAACAAATGTTGTTTTTCAATGTCGCACGGGACATCGAAATATGCGACAATACAAATCAAAAACTTACAGTTATTTTCAATCGCATTGTTTTTTATGCATTCTTTTATGACTCTTTGTACCTTTAGAAATATTTTAGAAAGCAAAAGTCAATGCATAAGGTCTTTGTTTAAAAACTTTTATCAAAGCAAAATGTGCAATAGAAATATCCAAATAGGAAAAGATGCGCTTGTGCGACTTTGCATTCGAATACCTCGAAATGGGTTATGAATAAATGCGAACTCTTTTTACGTTATTTAAATTTGATTATTTCCCTATGCAAATATGATAAAACAAAGTGTTTTTAAGAAATAGTTAAATTAAACCTAGTTATCTTCCACTATTTCATAACCACTATGACATAGTGAGGGTTATTTCACCTATGACATAGTTGAACTAATAGTGATCAGCAACTACGTATTTTTAGGGTGTAGTTTTTTCCACTTACATTCCTACAATTCTTTTTCACTTTAAATTTAATCAAAATAGTAAGTTTGCCCATTTATTATCTACTTAAATTTGTTCTAAATTCTTAAAATGGTTTTTTTTCCTTTTTTCCAATTTTGGTTGTTTGCGGAAGAAACGGGTTTGATTTAAGTTTAGTTATAAAAATTATACTCCAGGACTGGTTCTCCTTCTATAGGAGGAGACAAAATCAATTGTATCAATAATTTCAATTAAAAAAAGTTTAATTTTATTTACAAACTATTTTTATCTGTGTTTGGTGGATTCTATTTACCACATACTCAAAAAATTTCAATAAAAATATTTTAAGACATTTCTACTTTTTTTTAGATCTGTTTATAAATTCATAAGTAATGCGTTATTGGGCCTACCGCAAAAACCACTAGATCCCACATCTTCTAAATTTTTATCTAACGAATTTGAGGTAATATAAAAAAACGAAACATTAACAAAGTTTTAAATTTTAATCAAATTTACTAAATTTTTTTAGAGTCTCATAAATGAAGCAAATACAGACGAAGCAGACGATGATGTTCGCACCATGAAAACAAGATTAGAATCATCAACTGCTGATAAAAGAGAACAAATGTTTTCAACTTTAGATCCGTTAAAACTGACTAATACTGGGGAACTGTATCGAATTTGTCAAAACTCATACATAGAAGAAAAAAGTAATTGTATAGTTAAAAAGGAAAAATAAAGAAACATCATCTTGTATTTCAATGATTATTCTACAGTAGAGAATCAATATAACAATAAACGGTATTTTTAAATGTTTATTTATTTATTTAAAAATTCATATTTTTATTCTTTTATTTTCAATTGAACATTTCATCAAATAAATATAAAAACCAGAGAAGACAGAAAAAATATTGTAAAAAAGCAAAAGTAAAAAAACTTGGAAAAAGAACAGTTTAAAAAAAATCGAAGTTAAGAGAAAAAATAAATTTTTGTAAGAAAACAAAAAGTATTTTTGGGCTAAAAAAAGCAATTTAAAGCTCAAAAATCTTAAGAAGCTATTTTAAAGCTCAAAAAACGGAAAATCCAAAAAAAGCAAAAAGAAGCAAATATGAGTAAAACAAGCAATAATAAGCATAAAAAGCAAAAATACCAATTTTGTCTTCTCTGATAGTAACATACATAATTTATGTATGTATATGATGTAAATTTATATTTTGTTATCAATTACATATTAAAAATGTATTGCATTAAATATTATGATCTTCAAATACTTCTTTACTTTAAAATACTCCATATTTCTCTATAAAAAACTTTGTATAAAATCAGATTGGAATTGACACTTATTACATAAAACATATTTTATTTACATATTAACTTATTGCACAAAAAGGAAGGAGAACATGTATTATTCTCTATAGGCGCCAGGATTAAAATATAATGCTTTATTAAAGCTTTTATTAACGTAATTTGCCGTTTGTAAGTGGCCCTCATTGGTACGTAGTTTAGCTGTTTCAGCTTGTATCTTTTTAAGAATATCCTCAAAAGCTGTATCATGTGCAAGATCTGCCATATTTTTAACAAAACTTTGTATATACCATGAGCCATCTTCAGTATCTCTATGTGCCTTAAAACCCTCCGATGTAGCATAGCAAATACAAACATCCGACAAATGGGCAATGTTATTGGTGCGAGGTTCTGCATATACCACACCATCAGTTTGTATCTTTTTCTCGTTTACCCCCTTCTCGGGTATATCACCGCGACAAAATGGAAACAGAAATATCTTTGGTTTGTGTATTAAATTCTTACAAAGATGATGATAAAAACGTTCTTCGATTTCATTGACTTTAACCACAGAACCATCGCCAAAGGTAATACGTTGTACACTATCTTCCATATTTCCGTGAGTCATTAAAGCCATAACAAAGCACTCAGCGTGTTTAGTATATTCTGAATTCAACAATTCTTCCAGTCTATGCCAAAAATCCAACTGTGTAAGATTCGTATAAGAAAATAATTTAAATCCTAATTCCTTAAAAAGATACAATAAGGAATTTGCATCCTCATCTGCTCCTTTACGTTGTTCATCCTTATTAGGAAAATCTATGATGTTGACCATAAAGAACACACCACGATTATCTTTACTTTCCATAGGATAAGTTTCAATGCTGGGATGTTTGCATATGCGTACTGACCTTTTAACATTTATCTTTACTTTAGGACTAATTTCACCATTATATTCATGCAAAGTTTTATCATCAGTCTGAAATTATAAATAAAAAGACCCAATAAATAATTTTGCTGGAATTCAAGTTGAAATCAAGTTTAATTCCAGTCGAATTTTCCACTTTCAAGTCTTGCATTATACTTTAATTACACTGTTATTCAATAGCATACTCCAGTAAAAGGGATGCTTGAATGCAAGTCAAACATAACAGTATAAATTAACTTGATTTCAATCCTTGAATTAAAGTATAATTCAAGCTTCAAACAAGGTGGAAAAACACTTGAATTCAAAGCTTATATTATAATACAATTCAAGTTGGAATTACGTTCTAAATATTGCCATAATTTAGTTATTCCACTAAAATTCTAAAACGTTTTAATGCTAAAAATAACAATGTTTATTGATTTGCAAAATTATTACATATAAATCCAGAATAACATATACGAGTGTTTATAACAAAGCTTTATAAAAAGACTGGAACAATCATGGATTTTGAAGTTGGGATTTCATTTGAAGACGATCGTAGGTAGATTATTATGCCTTTTGGAGATTTAAGTTAACCCACATTAGTTGATTCTCCCAGAAGTATGCCCATTTTTGAACTGCGCCTTTGAAGTCGACGCAATCCAAAACTTAAAAAAGATTTTGCATGAAATATCAATATATTACAAGACTAGTTTGCTTGACAATCTTTAAACGCAGTGACGGGAAAACACCATAATAATATTAAACTGTATTTATTTTTATTCAAAATCGAAATAATAATGAAAATATTTTTCTTTAACGGTGGGTCTCATACTGTAGGTTTAACTTTAACTTAACTATAAACAAAAGAAAATGTCAAAAAAATGTACACAAAACAACAACAAATTTTTGGGTTAACTATTAACTAAAGTTTAAACCTGCAGTATGAGACCCACCGTAATTTGTTTTCTGACTCGTAACAAAATTACAAATTTTCCAAATATCAAACTTGTTAGTACCAGGGGTATGGCATCACCAAAAACAAAAGTTATAACGACATCGTTATCACTAGATGGCACTTTGTTCAAAAAATTGACAATTTTCTGTTTTTATTTAAATTGAAATAATAACAAACAAAAAAGCAAAGAAAAAAAAGTAATTCTCAAATTTTATTATCTCTATATATAAAAGAGTAAGGTGAGTGACTGACTGACTCAACATCGCCCAGCCCAATCCACTGAAGCTAGGAAGTTGAAATTTGGTATGTAGGTTCCTCCTCCGGTGTAGACGTCCGCTAAGACGGGATTTTTGGAAATTTCTACCGGAACGGGCAAAAAGGGAGAAAGGGTCCCCCTTGACGGCCTGCCAAAACGCCTTTGGCTAGAAAGCTGAAATTTAAGATATGTGTTCCTTGGAGTAGGGGCTAACTTTTCTGGAAAGTACTTTCTAGAATTTTGGACAGAGACGTTGTAAAAATGGGGGTTAAAAAGGGGAAAAAAGCCCCCCCTTGACGGACTGCCCAAACCGCTGGAGGTAGGAAGTTGAAATTTTTGGAAATTCTTATCGGGAGGGGCGAAAAGGGGACAAAAAAAAGTACCTTTTTCCAAAAAAAATACCTTTATCCAAAAAAAGTACCTTTTTCCAAAAAAAAGTACCTTTTTCCAAAAAAGTACCTTTTTCTAGAGTTGTAAAAGTATTGAGTATTCCGGTCTGAGTATTCAATACTGTCTGTTTTTCTGAGTACTCAATACTAAAACGGTACTACTCAATACTTTTAAAGATGCAATTTTCCGTAGAAATGTGTGTTTTTCGTATGAAAATAAAACTCTAAAAATAGTACTCTAAAAATACAGCTCTGAAAATACAACTCTATTTGTGAAGCAAAGAAATTTGTAACGAATTTTTGGGAAAAATAATTTAATTTATTTAAAATGTTTTAAATTAATTAAAATGTAAGTAACAATAGTTATTTAACACGTGTATGTGAATTGTTATTATTTTTCCTTATAAATACCAATTCATAACATTTTTATTTTTAAATTAAAAAAACCGTTAAAAGTATTGAGTAGTATCGAGTACTCAATTGAAAAGTATTGAGTAGTATTGAGTACTCAAAAAGTATCGAAATTTCACAACTCTACCTTTTTCCAAAAAAAGTACCTTTTTCCAAAAAAGTAACTTTTTCCAAAAAAAGTACCTTTTTCCAAAAAAAGTACCTTTTTCCAAAAAAAGTACCTTTTTCAAAAAAAAAAGTACGTTTTTCCAAAAAAAGTATCTTTCCAAAAAAAGTACCTTTTTCCAAAAAAAGTACCGTTTTCAAAACAAGGTACATTTTTCAGAAAAAAGTACTTTTTTCAAAACAAAGTACCCTTTTCCAAAATAAGTACCTTTTTCCAAAAAAGTACCTTTTTCCAAAAAAAAGTACCTTTTCCAAAAAAGTACCTTTTTCAAAAAAAATACCTTTTTCCAAATAAAGTACCTTTTTCCAAAAAAGCACCTTTTTCCGAAAAAAGTAAATTTTTCCAAAAAAAGTACCTTTTTCCAAAAAAAGTACCTTTTTCTAAAAAAATTTACATTTTTCCAAAAAAAAGTACCTTATCCAAAAAAAGTACCTTTTTCCTCCCCCCACGGATAGCTCCACAAAACAAAGTTTCTTGATATTCGGCATAGACGTCCGCTAAGACGGGATATTTGGAAATTCCTACCGGAATTTCCAAATATATTCGACATCGACGTCCCCATAGACGGTCTCACAAATTGGAAAAGTGTCCCCCTTAACTGCCTGCCCAAACCACTGGAGATAAGAAGTTGAAATTTGGCATTAAGGTTCCTCCACTGTAGTAGACATCGACTAAGTTTGTATTTTTGGAATTCCCTACAGAATATACCAAAAGGGGGATGTTTCCCCTTGACGGCCTGCCAAACTGCTGAAACTATGTAGCCGAAAATCGGTATGTGAGTTCCTCCTTCTGTGTAGGCGTCCACTTAGACGGAATTTTTGAAATTCCTATCGGGAGGGAGATAAGGGGAAAAGTATTCTCCTTGACGGCCTGCCCAATCCCTTCTGGCCAACCTAAAATTTTAAATATGTATTCCCTGGAGTAGGACTAACTCACCGGCAACGTAATTTTTCTATTTTGGAACAGAAACATAGTAAAAATGTGGGTTGAAAGGGAAAAATGTCCCCAATAACGGCCTGCCCAAACCGCTGAGGCAATGAAGTTGAAATTTGGTATGAATGTTCCTTATCCATTCCTAAAGGGAGGGGCAAAAAGAAGAAAGCCTCCTGTAAAAACCCCTTCGGCTAGAAACCTGAAATTTAAAATGTGGGTCCCTGGAGTAAGGGCTAACTTATTAGAAAGATACTATTTTGAATTTTGGACAGGGTCGTTATAAAATAGGGGCTCAAAAAGGGAAAGTGGCCCCTTAACGACCTGTCCAAACTGCTGGAACTAGGAAGCTGAAATTCAGTACTTAGGTTCCTCTTCCAACCGGGACAAAAAAAGAAAAAGAAAAATGTCCCACTTGACAGCCTGCTCAATTCCTACTAGGGTTGCCACATCGCAAAAGTCTAATAACTTGACACTTCGCAAAAAATAACTTGATTTAAAAAGAAAAAACTTGACAATAAAAAAAATTGAATGTGCATATGTGTGCAGTAGGGTCATTCTTAATACAAAAATTTATAATTTTTGAATACACTCGCCATTTTATTAAGATTCATAAAAAAAATTTCTACAAAGTGCTACCAGCCTTTGAAGTTTGGACATATGGGTTAAATTGAACAAATAAAAAAAAATACGTACAATTACAAAACTGACGAAATTGATTGTTTTATTTTTTTTTTGTAGCATTTATTCCTGTATAAAAAGAAGAAAAAGATGAAGTCTGCAAGAAGTCGTTGACATTTTCATACTTTAGGCCAAAAAGTTTATATATTAACTTTCCATAGTTTTCGAATGGTCAATTTGAAATTTTAACATATTTTTTTTCTGAAACGTAAAAACCCAGAACTTTTTTTTATAAATTTATTAAATGAATGATATATAATCAAAAAAAAAATAGCACTTAAGGTTTTTCTTGTCCCACGTCTACTCACGTTCTCAAAACCAAAGATATACCTTTAGCGCCATTTTATTTTGATAATATATCAATTTAATACATTTATGAAAAAAAAGTTTTGGTTTTTTACGTTTCAGAAAAGAAAATATGCTAAAATTTTAAAATAGCATTGCGAGAATTACGAAAAATTTATATATTTTTTTTTGGCCTAAAGTTTGAAAATTTCAACGACTTCCTGCAGACTTCATCTTTCTTTTCTTATTGTTTAGAAATACATGATACTCAAACAAATTAAAACACTAATAAATTTCATCAGTTTTGTAATTTTACATGTTTTTTTTAACTACTGATACGACAAAAATTCAATTTAACTTGACAAAATAAATTGGACCTTGGCACTTGACAAGACTTAAATTAACTTGACAATCAAGGCCATTCAAAGCCATGTGCAACCCTAATTTCTACCCAGAGGGGCACAAATAGTAAAAGTTGGCTAGAAACCTGAAATGTAAAACATATGTTCCTTGGAGTATGGGCTCACTTATCGGGAAGGTGCTTTGTGGAATTTTGGACAGGGACATTGCAAAAATGGGGATTAATGAAGCGAAAAGTGCCGCTTAAAGGCCTGCCCAAACTGTTGGAGGTAGGAAGTTGAGATTTGGTACTAAAATTCCTCCTCTATTGTAGACATCCGCTAAGATGAGATTTTTGGAAATTTCCACAGGTAGGGTCAAAAACAGGAAAAGTCTCCCCCTTAACGGCCTGGCCAAACTGCTGGAACTAGGGAGCTTAAATTCGGTATTTGGGTTCCTTCTCCAACGTAGACGTCCCCTAAGACGGTATTTTTGGAAACTCATTCCGGGAGGGGTAAAAAGTGAAAAAACTTCCCCCTTGCCGAGTTGGGCAAACTGCTGGATATAGAGACCTAAAATTATGTATGTAGTAGGTTCCTCCTCCAACGCAGAAGTTCTCGGAATTTTTGGAAATTCCTACCGGGAGGGGTAAAAACGGAATAATTCTCCCCCTTGATGGCCTAACCGAACCCTTCGGCTAGAAACCCGTAGTCTATAATATGTTTTCCTTGGCTAACTTATCGACAAGGCATTTTTAGAACTTTGGACAGGAACGTGGTGAAAATGGTGGCTCAAAAGGGGAAAATTGCCCCCCCCCCTGAACATCTGCGTCTTTAGCTAGAAACCTAAAATTTAAAGAACGAGTGTATATGGAACACTAAAATTAAGAAACTAAATAGGAAACGAGTGGAATTGAAACACTACACAAGTGGAACGAAATGGATATAAACGTTGAACGAGTGGAATTGAAATTATAGACAATGGAAATGGATTGGAAGAGGGAACGAAAAGGAATGGACTATAGAACGAAATGGAATGAGGAGCGAGATGGCATAGAATGGGGAACGAGTGGAATTGAAACACTGCAGTTAAAAGACGAATGGAACGGAGCAAGTGCAAAGAAATGGAATGGAAAGAGAAGCGACTGATATCAATATCGATACACAAGACAGTGGGAACGAAATGGAATGAAACGGGGAACGAGTGGAATTGGAATAACAGATAATGGGAACGAAATGCAATGGAATGGTGCACGAAATGGAATCTTGGAAGGAGTTGCATTGGAACATTGAAATTGTTAAACAAAATGGAATGGAATTTGAATGACTCAAACTGCCGGAGTTTGGTACTTGAAATTTCGCATGCGATTGAGGCAGATTATATATATTTGGGATTTTTACTAGGAGGAACAAAAAGGGGTGAAGAACCTATTCAAACACTATCCACGGAATATCAAACTTATGTAGAATTGAATCATACTCTCCAAAAAGTTAAACAAATATTCTAAAAGAGAAAAAACCTTAGAAAAAGAATGGAACTTATATATTCTGATATTTAAACTGCAGGTAACGAAGCACCGGTGGAAGAAACCGACGCAGTAAATTTTCCAACTGAATTTGTGAATTTACTTGAATTGCCAGGTCTACCTTTACATAAACTGGAATTAAAAAAAACTTCAATGCACGCTAACAACGTAGATACGTAGCTTTGCCCGCTATCTATATTATAAATCGCTTGCCAACCCTGCTTTACGTTATTTATTTTCATTCAAAACACAAATGAATAAAACTACTTACGGGTCTATCTACCTAAGTTCGCACTAGAGGGCTGAATGAATGTCTTACAAAACATTTTCTTGCATGCGCTGATGAGAGATTTGACGATTTTTAATACTAAATATAACAAAAATTGACCATTTTACTTATTTGTAGTTATTTACAAGATGTTAAAATTCAGATCATTACAAAAAAAAAATAAATAAAACAGAAAACAAAAAAAATATTTTGGTGTTGTATAAGAAAATGTTTTGTGAATGTCTTGCAAAACATTCATACTGGCCTCTAGTTCGCACTTTACCAAATTATCTTGACATACACACGTATATTGCAATTTGTAATGGATTCATTAATAACAATCCACTTTCATGAGAAAAAGTGATCAAATATTTATTTATTTTAAACCCATTGTTGTGTCAGAATTATTTATTTGTGGTGGCTGGGAGAAGGCTTTTATTATAAAAACTGTACTTTAAATAAACAAAGCGAATTTACCCACCCAACCACGAATACGACCTATCTACGCCGATGGCTTGAACAACAGACAATTAGTTGTAACATGCTCACGTGTTGGTATACTAAATGATTTATTTATATAAAAATGAAGAGGCAAAAAATAGTGTTTGTTCTTAAAGACTACAATAAATTTACCTTAACAATTATTTTATCTTAATAACAAATATTGTGTTTTATTTTATCAAAAAGAAATTTAATTCTAAACTTAAAGGCACGCTAACAACGTAGCGGGTTTCGCCCGCTATCTTTAGTATTATAAATCGCTTACCAACCCTGCTTTAAATGTTTTTTTATTTTCATTCAAAACACAAATGAACAAAACTATTTACGGATATTGTCAAGAATTATTGTTGTGTCAGAATTATTTATTTGTGGTGGCTGGGTGAGTGAAGGTTTTTATTATAAAAAACTGTATTTAAAAAAAGCAAATTTTAAGAAAATCAATGGGGGAAATCAACCACGAATACGACTTATCTATAATAAATTTACCTTAACAATTATTTTACCTCAGCAACAAATATTTTGTTTTATTTTATATAAAAGAAATTTAATTCTAACCTTTAAGGCACGCTAACAACGTAGCGGGCTGCGCCCGCTAGTTTAAATATATTTTGCGCCTAATTTTTTCTTATTTTGCGCAGTTTTCAGCAATTTTTGAGTTTTAAAATATAGGCTCAGCTGATACTAAAGTGATACTAAATAGTTGCTCAAGTGATACTAAATTTCAGCGCCCTCTACCGGTGAGTAGTGTAAGTTTTGATTTCCTATCTCTATAATTAATAGTCTCTGGTTAGTACACTAAAAGTTCTATACCTAAGTGTCACCTACCCTGATTCAGTTAAAAAAAAAAAACATGACATAGAATTTTCAGCATACTAGGAATAAATTTTTTTTATTTTTTTTTTAATTTAAAAAATTAAGTAATAAATATCAGAAAACAGCGTCTTTCAAAATAGGCTTCGTCCTTGTTCCGACATAGGTCAGTGTACTAATTTTCATCAAAATATCTTAATATTTGCGACCAGTAAAGTGCGCACAGAATGCATGGACAGACAGACGTACATCGTTAAATCGAAATAAAAAATGATTCTGAGTCGATCGGTATACTAAAAGGAGGGTCCAGGTCCAATATTTTTGGTGTTACAAACATCAACATAATATTATAATACCCTGACCACGTAGTGGTGTAGGGTATAAATATGGCTTGTATTTATACAAGGTTTACAAGGAATTTACGAGTTATAATGAGTAGGGGAAGTGCGACACACTTGATCCTTTAAAAGACGTGTCCCCCCCCCCCCCCCCCAAGGACCGGAAAGTTTTTATTTTTTGGTTTTTATCAAATATAATTATCGTAAAAGTATTAAAATAAAAATTCAAACGTACAAAAAAATAAAAAGAAAAATATTTATTAAAAAATACCCCTCATGATGAAAATAAAAAACTTTTTGTTTTAATTTTCTTAAAAAAAAAAAAAAAATAAATAGATGGAAAACGAGTAATTCGCCGCACTGTACTTCCAAACTAATTTGAGCTTTATTCTTCTTCTTAACCTCAAATCTATTTATTAATTAAAATTGATAAAATTGCATATTAATTACAATATTAATTGAATTGATGCAGTTTTTTGAAAAATTTCGTATTATTTATTGAAAATTACATATACCCAATGAAAAAGCTTTTTCGTAAAATTTGTTTGCATTAACTTTGTGAAGAAAATTTCATTAGTTTAGTGAAAACTTTCATTAAAACTCGTCCAATTAAATTTTCTCTGCTTAAAATTTGTTATTGTTAATGGCCCTTTAAAACCGAAAAGACTTAGAATTTAACAATTATTTATGACATTCTGACTACTAATATTCAACAAAAATTTTTGCAGAGTAAATTGGTATATTCAAATAGAGTTTAACATTTTTTGTATTGATGGCTTAATGTCAAAGGCCTTCTAGTTTTTATTGTTAAAAAAGCCAGCTCGTTGTGTTTTTATAAGATATAAGTTAGGAAAATACATTAATTTTGCATTAATCGATTAATCGCCAATTTTCTCGATTAACCGTCCCGAATAACCGGTTATCAGAGTTGTCAACATCGGCGACATCGTCGGCTCTGACATCATCGGTCACGATGACCCCGATCCCGTCCCAACAGCAACAACCACAGCTACAACACCTTAACCCTTATGCAGCGGCCTCCAAGGTAAGATCACGGAGATAACTCGATTTATGCAGCTCCACAAAGTCATGGTCGCTGCGGTCCAAGAAACTAAGCTCAATGCCACCTGTAGCCTTCAGAGTTGTAGTAATTACAACATTCTGCGCAAGGACCGCACACGGAGCGGAGACGGGGGCCTCGCATTCATTATCGACAACACCGTGCAGTACAGAATGATCTCGCCTGACCCGAATGTACGTGATATATACATGGAACACCAAGGTATAGCAGTAAGGTCAGGAGCTGCCGAGATCGAATTGTACAACGTGTATATTCCGCCAGTGGCCAGCTGCCCCGATAACCGCATGGTGATGGGTGATTTTAACGCACACCATGAGCTCTGGCACTCCAATCTGGGGGAAGACCAGAGGGATAGCCCTGGCGGAACAAGTCGATGACTCCACATTCTGCACACTGAATGAGGACGCCCCCACCAGAATTGGTGACTTCATCGTCTCTGAACGCCGCAGTCACATTAACCACAAGAGGGCTAATTGGTTAGCGTTCAGAGAGTTCACCAACCGCAAATTCAATGACCTACCCACCCCAACCGATGTGCGCTCCGCGGAAAGGAAGTTCCGTGAAATCGTCAACGCAGCGGCTGCTCGCTTCATTCCGGCTGGAAGGATCACCAACATCAGACCAAATTTCCCAGCCGAAGCGGCAGAACTCGCAGATGAGCGGGACGAGCTTCGTTCGACCAACCCCAGCGATCCCAGGATCAACGAACTCAACCGGGAGATCAGCAAGTTGGTCAACGAGCACAAGCGGAACAAATGGGTAGATCACTTGAAAACATGCAACCTCAGCACCGGAGCCAGCAAGCTATGGTCTACGGTCAAAGCTCTCTCGAACCCGTCCAAAAGGGACGACAGGGTATCGATCTCATTTGCCGATAGGACGATATCGGACCCAAAGAGGTGCGCGAGCTTTTTTAGCCGGCAGTTCATTGAGCACCCCGAGAGAGACAAGGCGAAAAGGAGTGTCGTGAGGAAACTGCACGAACTCCGAGTCAATGACGAGCCATTAGCTTTTACGTCAACAGAGGTTGCCGAAGCCATCAAAAGAGCCAAACTATCTAGAGCTCTAGGACCCGACGGAATTTCCATGCTGATGATCGAACAACTGGAGATGCCAGGAGTAGAGTACCTGACAAAGGTCTTTAACCTTTCCTTATCCACTCTAATTGTGCCCGAGGTCTGGAAAATGGGCAGGGTGGTGCCAATTTTGAAGCCAGGAAAGGATGCGAACTAGGGAGAATCATACAGGCCTACCTCCCTACTGTCACCGGTCGCTAAGACACTTGAGGCTCTACTCCTCCCCAGTCTCACACAGCATTTTCAGCTTGCTCAGCCCCAGCATGGATTCCGAAAGCAGCATAGTACGACAACAGCTTTAACCGCCATTGCCACACAGATAGATTAGATACGAAGGCACTACGCACCGCGACCAATATAGATCTTTTGTGCTGCCTAGAGTTCCCTACAGATTCAGGCTACCAATAAAGCCAATAATCCTGTTAGGAGAATTTCCCCAAACGTCCGAAGATGACACAAAGCGGTCACCCAGAAATCTGAGTCTCCTGTCGCACAGTCTCGTACATTCGCAGAGAACATGCTCCGATGTCTCTTTTTCCAGCTCACAAAACCTGCAAACATCAGTGTCTGACCGGTCCTGTTTGTGAAGCTGGTACCTGAGCCCACAGTGCCCAGTTAAGTATCCCGTCAGGGTCCTAAGGTTACCCCTGTCAAGTGACAATAGTCGCTTTGATACTCCGCTGGACAGGGAAATAAATCGTTTGGCCTGTCTTTGGCCAGTAGAAGTTTCCCAATGTTTTGCAAACTCAGTCTCTCTCCATTGCCTGAGTTTTTCCCTAACATACCCCCTAGGTATCCCAAAGAATGGTTCCGGACCGATGAAGGGTTCCACAATTGGCTAGACAATCAGCCCCGTAAGCTCCAAGAGCCTTTAGCGCAGCCTGGCTGTCAGAAAGAATGTAGAAGCGGGATCTAACCGTGCCTCTCCGCAGGCACTCTCTCACACATACGCAGATGGCGAAAATCTCCGCCTGAAAGACGGAGGGGTACTTGCCCATTGGTAGAGCACGTTGGAATCTGGGTCCAAAGACACCTGCCCCCATGTCACCATTAGCTTGTTTCGAGCCATCAGTGAACCATATCTGAGCCCCCTCTTCGGGCTTTCAAGTCCGACTGGTCCACATATGCCTGTCAAATGACATGATGTCAAAATACCTGACAAAGATCTGCTCTGGGATCATTTTGTCCGCGACCCTTAAAATTGGGTCGTCTATAAAGATCCCGGCGATCTTCATGTGTCCCTTCAGGTCCCCGCTCCTCATGTCCCCGACCCCCCGGAGACGAAGTGAGCCCAAGCTTGCAACTTCCTTCACGGAGATATGCAATGGTGGAATACCCAACATGGCATCCGTTGGGCACGATCCCCCAGCCCCCGTAATGCCAGTACACACCAGCCGATACAACTTCCTCAGAGTATCCTTTGCTGTTGACCGCTCAACCTTTGGCCACCATGCTAAGGCAGCATAAGTGATCATAGGTTTTACAATGGTGTCGAATGACCAGTAGACCATGTGTGGTCTTAGACCCCATGTTCTCCCAAAGAGCCTCTGACAGGCATAATATGCCCTGGTGGCCTTCTTGGTTACGGTGTCCAGATGGTCATTCCACGTAAGCGACTTGTCCAGAGTCACCCCTAAATATTTCACACTATCCGAGAAGCCTATCGTTTTTTCCCCAACAACAGGTTCGGTCAGGTTGACCCTTCTTCTCCTTGTGAACGGTACCAGGATAGTCTTCGTTGGGTTGGTAGTCAACCCCTTTTCCCGACACCATGAGTGAGTAAAGTTCAGAGCTTGCTGCATACGATCAGAGATGGTCCTGTCATCCCAGCCGACAACGGATATGACAAGATCATCGGCGTAGCCATAGGTCCTGAAGCCAAGGTCGTTCAGACCCTCAAGCAACTCATCAATAACCAGTGTCCACAGTAAAGGCGATAGTACACCTCCCTGCGGACATCCTCTGGTCGCATTCACGGTTCTACTGGTAGAGTCTATGCCGAACGTGATCTCTCTTGAGCTGAGCATCTCTAATGTCCAATTTATGATCATTGGAGATATGCCCTTTCTCATCATAGATAGCCCGATCGCATCGTAGGACGTGTTGTCAAAAGCGCTCTATATATCAATAAAAGCACAGAGGGCAATGTTCTTTGCCTCCAGTGCCTTCTCTATCACCGTGACAACATGATGGATAGCACTTTCTGTAGACTTACCCCGTTGATACGCGAACTGAAGCTCGTGTATCGTCTTACGCCCGAGATACGTGTCGCTAATGAAGTGGTCCAAAACTTTCTCCATTGTCTTAAGAAGAAAAGAGCTGAGGCTAATTGGTCTATACGATTTAGGCAGTTGTTCGGATTTCCCCCCGCCTTTGGAATAAAGACCACCTTAACCCCCCTCCAATTCGTCGGAACATGACCCAACAGAAGACTGGATCTAAATATCCTAACCAGTTGTGGGGCTATTATATCCACCCCCCTCTGCATCAGACATGGATAGATCCCGTCGGGGCCCGGTGGATAGATCCCATGGATAGATCCCGTCAGATAACCAGCGGTCTAAATCAGAACCGCCCTTGCGAAAGTACGGTTCTAGTGGCGCTTGACCTATCGAAGGCATTTGATACGGTCAGCCACGCGACCCTCTTTAGAGACATCGCCGAATCCAGTCTCCCAAATGGTACGAAGAGGTGGATAGCGAATTATCTGTGTGGTCGCTAGTCGTTTGTGGAGTTTCGAAACAGAAAGTCCAAACCTCGTAGAATTAAACAAGGAGTTCCTCAGGGTGGAGTTCTCTCCCCTATATTGTTTAATTTCTACGTTACGAAACTCCCGGCTTCACCAGAAGGAGTCGAATTGATTTCATACGCCGACGACTGTACGATACTGGCGACGGGTCACGACATTGATGGCTTATGCGGTAGGTTGAACAATTATCTTCATGATCTTACGAATTTCTTCACTGGAAGGAATATGCAGCTCTCCCCTGCAAAATCCTCGACGACTCTTTTTACCACTTGGACGAAAGAAGTAAGGCTGGAACTGAATGTAGTAGTCGATGGCGTGCGAATTCCGACACTTAACCACCCCAAAATTCTTGGGGTCACATTCGACAGCCTGTTTATGTCCTCAGCGCAAACCACTGCAATTTGCAACAAGATGCAGAGTAGGAACAAGGTCCTCATGTCGCTAGCCGGCAGCTCTTGGGGTACGGACAAAGAAACCTTGTTGGCAACCTACAAAACAATTGGCCGGTCAGTGGTTAATTATTCTGCGCCAGTGTGGTCGCCTAGAGTCAGTCATACCCAGTGGAGAAAGATTCAAACCTGCCAAAATTCTGCCCTCAGGACAATTACTGGATGCCTACAAATGTCCTCAATTCAACATCTTCACGAGGAAACGAAGGTCCTAACAGTAAATAAACACTGCCATATGCTGTCGAAGCAGTTCCTGCTGGGATGTCATCGGAGGAACCACCCGAATCAGCATCTTACGGAGGTGGATCCCCCCCCCTCCCCCCGAGGCATGTCAGAAAGGACCTTCGTATCTTTGAGGGCACGGTCCAGCGTTACATGAGAGATCCGCTGGACGAAGCATCCTACAGGGCAGGTATAAGCGATATTCATCGGGACACGGTAAATGACGCCATCAAATCTTACCGGATGAATATCGTTCTTGGAGGTCGTCCCCCACCTATTGCAGAAAACGAGGAGAAAACTCTCCCACGATCTACGAGAGTCCTCCTCGCGCAATTGCGTTCGGGATGGTGTTCACGCCTTAATTCATATTGGTCTCGGATCGAGCCCACCATCCCGAACACATGTCCCGCATGCCAAAGTGATCCTCACGACGTAAACCACCTCTTTGGCTGCACGGCAAACCCGACTCACCTAGATCCCACGTCACTATGGACCCACCCGGTTGAGGCGGCCCGGTTCCTGGATCTGGGTCTAGCTGAGTCAGCAGAAGATGAAGAAGAAGAAGAAGATTAATATGCTTACATATTCTATTGCAGGATTCGTTGCTACAACAACAACAACCGGTAAATTCATTTTGATTTTTCGAATAATGCATTAACCGGTTAACCGCCTATGTCGAATAATTGGAAACACTAATCTATGTACATGAATTATAATTTTAATTTTCTTTTCATTATAATAAAGATTGGAATCAAAAGTGATATCAAGATTAGACTTTATTCCAAAATATTGAAAATTTCTCAAAGTATCGTCTAAACTTAGCATCACTTTAGAAATCGCCGCTCAAATTAGAAGTTAGAAAATTTCGGAAGAGATGTATGTATAACCTTTAAATCTCATTACCATTAATATTTCGTCTATAGAGGTTTGTTTAAGAGTTTTGATTTTCCTTACAACCCAATTTTTCAGTTTTTGTTCAATATGACATGTAACATAAATGTGCTTAAATCACTATTAGATTCCTCAGGAATAAATTCTTCCGAACTTGTTTCTCCAGGTGTGCTTAAACCGGAACTACCAACGTCCTCATCATCTGAATCTAAATTTTCGCCTACTACTTCTTCATCAAACACTTCAGTTTTAACTATTTCATTGTCGTCAGAACTAGTGCTGATAAATTCGGTTACTTTTCAATACTCGATATTTTTGATTTGGATACTCGATACTTTTAACAGTTTTTAAATTTCAAATTTTTTAAAATTTTTTAGTAAAATTCTTTGAAAATATTTATGGTAATTCAATATTTAAATTTATAAACATATTTTGAAACTTTTTCATCAACTATTCATAGCGTTTTTCATATTTTTTTTTTAATATAATTTTAAATAATTATTTTAATTTTTGCATTAAAAAATACAAAAAATGTTTTTTCGGACTTTCTATATTTTCATATATTTAGTTAGAATATTCTTCCACCTCAAGTCCAAATTCTAATATGATATTGTCATATTAGATTTTTATTTGTTGTTTCAAAAAGGGGTTGATCATTTTCATGATGGACAATACGATTGTTTCGTAGACATCACTCTACTCTTCAGTTGTCCGCAATAAGAAAATGATAACTTTCTTACTCAAACCGAGACATTACATAAGGTACAAAAAATCAACGGGACGAGAATTTTGTACTTTCGTATATGAACTGTCTGATTTGGTAAAACCATTAGATTTTTATTTGTTGTTTCAAAAAGGGGTTGATCATTTTCATGATGGACAATACAATTGTTTCGTAGACATCACTCTACTCTTCAGTTGTCCGCAATAAGAAAATGATAACTTTCTTACTCAAACCGAGACATTACATAAGGTACAAAAAATCAACGGGACGAGAATTTTGTACTTTCGTATATGAACTGTCTGATTTGGTAAAACCAGTTATAAATCAACTCCTTTTTGAAAGCAACAATTACATAAAAGTAACCTTTGGGTACTATTTATATGTATGTCTGTTGTCAATACATTTTGTAAAAACAACTAATTTTAAACTCAAAACAAAATAAATATTTGAATGAGATTTTAGCCGTGGTGTGCTTATTTTCAACAATTATTTTAATTTTTGCATTAAAAAATACAAAAATTGTTTTTTCGGACTTTCTATATTTTCATATATTTAGTTAGAATATTCTTCCACCTCAAGTCCAAATTCTAATATGATATTGTCATATTAGATTTTTATTTGTTGTTTCAAAAAGGGGTTGATCATTTTCATGATAGACAATACAATTGTTTCGTAGACATCACTCTACTCTTCAGTTGTCCGCAATAAGAAAATGATAACTTTCTTATTCAAACCGAGACATTACATAAGGTACTGTCTGATTTGGTAAAACCAGTTATAATAAAAATCTAATATGACAATATCATATTAGAATTTGAACTTGAGGTGGAAGAATATTCTAACTAAATATATGATAATTTTAAATATTTTAATTCTGATTTTTTCTTTTATCAGAGTTGTTGTTTTCTGACAAATATTTTAGCAGTCACATTTTTGTGGTAAATATTTTAGCGGAGTCACATTTTTATATATTTTGTCTGTCCAAAATGCAACTCTGAAAATATCGAGTAGTAGTTTTGAGTATCGAGTACCCACAAAAAAGACAAATACTCGATACCCACTACTCAAATTTTTACCAGCACTAGTCAGAACCCTACACCGCCAAAAAATTGAACTCATCTACTTTTCTCTTAACCCTTTGACACGGGAATTTTAATGGCTGGGAATGTTCCGACCAAATTTCGTGGAAATGTAGATCTATGCAAAAGAAATATTTTTTATTACTTTTATGGCTTTGCAGCTCCCCCCTAGCAGAGATATTTTTTATTAAAAATTTTAATTTTATGTTTTTTCTTTTACTTATCTCAGAGCTTTGAAGAATTAATTCCTTTTTGAATGAATTCACTACCAATCGAATTCAATTCTCTCTAGAATTGAATGAATTCCTTTTCTTAAGTAATTCACTGAATTCGTTCAAATGAACGCGTTCATCAAACAACAAATTCAAAGAATTAATTCAATTGCAATAGTTCTTTTTATTAAATCAAATGAATTAATTCACCGGTGAACGCATTCAATTTTATAAATCGAACGGAAAAAAAAGTGAATTAATTCCTTACTGAATTAATTCACTACTGAATTCGTTCAATTTCATTTTCGTTCAGTGAATTAAAAAAAATAAAATTACGTTCAGTGAATTAAAAAAAAAAATAATAAATTCACTGAATTGAAAAAAATATAAAATAATTTCACTGAATTGAAAAAAAATAAAATAAGTTCACTGAATTCAAACTTGTTTTCTGCCGTTCAGTAGAAGAAAACAATAACGTACAAATACAATTTTTAAATAAGCAATTTTGCAGCGTGTGCTAGTAAAAATAAACAAATTAGAAACCGGATGCTGTTTATCAACCTACATGATTCAAAAATAAAGCCTTTTACTATTAAAAATAAAAACTTTACTTTTATAGATAAATTTGGAAAAAAAATATAACTATTAATTTTTCAAACCAGTTATATAGTTATATTTTTTTCCAAATGTATCTATATCTGTAAAGTTTTTATTTTTAATAGCAAAAGGCTTTATTTTTGAATCATGTAGGTTGATAAACAGCATCCAGTTTCTAATTTGCTTATTTTTACTAGCACACGCTGTAAAATTGCTTATTTAAAAATTTTATTTGTACATTATTGTTTTCTTCTACTGAACGGCAGAAAACAGGCTTTGAATTCAGTGAACTTATTTTATTTTTTTTCAATTCAGTGAACTTATTTTTTTTTTTTTTTCAATTCAGTGAATTTATTATTTTTTTTTTAATTCACTGAACGTAATTCTATTTTTTCTTAATTCACTGAACGTAATTTTATTTTTTTTTAATTCACTGAACGAAAATGAAATTGAACGAATTCAGTAGTGAATTAATTCAGTAAGGAATTAATTCACTTTTTTTCCGTTCGATTTATAAAATTGAACGTGTTCACCAGTGAATTAATTCATTTGATTTAATAAAAAAAACTATTGCAATTGAATTAATTCGGAACAAAATAAATCGAACGAAAGCAAATATGAATTAATTCCATTCAATATATGGTGCTTAGTGAATTAATTCATCGAATTTTTAATTCAGAATTGAAAAATTGAATTAAGGAATTAATTCTTCAAAGCTCTGACTTATCTCTACATAAAATCTTTTGAGTTTTTGAATTTTATTCATCACACAATTTTTGAGACGAAACTTTAGCCTTTTTTAACTTTTAAATTTTAACACATTCTCAGCAGCGGTGATGATCACAAGACAAAACTCACTCTACTGGTCTCATGTTGTTTTGAAACTTCACAGCCTGCATAAAATTTTAATAAGAACAAAATAACGAACCGATAACAGTAAATGAATGGCGCTTTGGTTCAAATCACTGACGAGTTGATGAAGTCGACGTACATTATAATGTACGCCACTCGCCAAAGGGTTAATATCCTATAATTTTTTAACTTAATCATTTAAAACTAATTTAAGTTCTAATAAAATATATAAAAAAATAAATGTTTTTTAAGTACTAAGAAATTATTTTATTTTTTGTATTTAGAATACTGAAAAATTGCTCGTTTTTAAAATTCTCGGAAGACACTCCACTTTTGTATTAACATAATACACTTTAAAATCACTTTATTTTTAGTTTTTCTAATGTTTTGAAAACGTCCCTACGGGAAATTTTAACAAACTGTCACCGAACTGGCCCCTTTATATGAAAAAGACTGGTCACTTTTACATGGCGTTGTCATAGGAGGGGGAAATTGACCCCTTGTGACATGTCACAAGACAAATCCTAGGACAGGTTACTTAACTCTCATAAAAAACAAAGTTCAGGGACCTGTCCTGGGATTTGTCTTGTGACATGTCACAAGGGGTCAATTTCCCCCTCCTATGACAACGCCATGTAAAAGTGACCAGTCTATTTCATATAAAGAGGCCAGTTTGGTGACAGTTTGTTAAAATTTCCCGTAGGGGTTCTATAAACAAAAATTATAACGCTTTAAAATCTCTTTATTTTTTGCTTTTGCAACGTTTCTAAAATACTCTAAATACAAACATGAGACCGTAAATCTTGGTTATCATTTTAGTGTTCAGAGAACAATATAAAACCCAAAAATATGTTGCTTTGATAACGCTTCAACCACCATACAAAGTGCTTTCAGAACGCTTTTATGTTTGTCAATTTCTGGCTGGGTATAGGCTGATACTAAACTAATACTAAATAGTTGCTCAGGTAATACTAAATTCCAACGCCCTCTACCTGTGCGTAGTGTAAGTTTTGATTTCCTATCTCTATAATTAAGTCTCTGTATAATACATATTTAAATTTTTGATAACCGTTCAAACAACATATTCTTTAAAATGCTGCTGTTACAGTGCTGCTGTTAATAGTTCCTTAATAGTTTTTACTTGTCCAAACGCATATAAAAAACAAACAAAAACTAGTTTTGCACGAAACCTAGGCAGTTTTTGGTTAGTCCAAATTCAGTATAAATTGGGCTTGTAGTATAAGATTATGTGCAGGTTTATTCTTTATAGAAATACACTCGTAATCTAAGATATTTTTCTATAATTTCAAACTATTTCTCATAGAAATATTTCTACGGAAGTCTGCAGTATAATAGTTAAAAGTTTTACCTCTCCATTCGATGCTTGATCGATCTCTTCTTCATTTTTGCTATTTGTTAAGGAAATTTGTTCATAACTAGCTGTTGTTGGAATTCCCATTACTTTGCTAGTATGTATAGATATAACACCATCATCATAGTCATTTAATATCGCCAAAGCATCATTATACTTTAGATCGACAAGGATCCTACGTAGAGTATTATATGCATCTGGTCCCCTTTTAGTAATTTTTTCGAACAATTTCTTATGACGTTCCATCTTTGTTGGTTCTGTCTGATATATATTTCTTAACATTACGGGCGACAACATTTCGGTGGCTAAACATGCATTAGATAGTTTTTCAAAATCTGTTAAGTTGGTTAAACGATCAACATTTTTTATAATGCGTTTACGTTGATTATCATCCATATTATTGAAAAGTCGTTAGTGACGTTGCTGTTAAGCCGTAAATAGAAAGTTGAAGTTTACAATTGTTTGTTATTAAATTTTAGTTTCGCACAGCGGCGGCAGTAGAGTATTGTTTTATTTAGGAAGTATTCAAGATTCTCCAACAAATGTGGTGAAATTCTTCTCAATTCTCTTTCTATATAATTTTATTTCTAGTATGCACAGGTCCTTTGTTTCCACAAAGTATATTTCGTCTTTGTTTGAAATTTTTTTGTTTAAATCCTTATTTTCTCAAAAGCAAATTATTTTATCTTTTTACAATTTTATCTTAATCACAATTAATAATTAATTATCCTTGTCAGATCAATTGTTTAACTGGTTTAACTATAAAATATATTCAATTTTACTCTTCTATAAAATTTCTTTTGAAACAAAAGGTTTCCTTAAAAATTCACTTTGTAGTTTTGCTAGCTACCGAGAACTAAATGATGAAATAAATAATATCTAAACTTTAGTAAAAATTTAAATGATAACTCAATTTTTTTTCATCTCCATGAACTTAACAAGATGGCTAACAAGATATTTAACAAGATATTCAATTCCACCAATTCCTCATAAATAACAGCTGTTTTTTTTTTACAAAAAACAGCGTTGAGCTCGTGGTACTTAAGCGGAGAATACACGAAGAAACATTCGTGAAAAACGTCAATTTTTTACGAATGTGCATTTGTGTATGTTAATGTGTCGTGTTCACATTCGTGTTATCAACATTTTTTGATTTTTTTTGTTCCCTACTCAATGTCCCATCATGTATTCTCCGCTTTAGAAATGTAAAGAACATGGTACTTGAAAATGTGAACAAAACACGCACCGCTTAAATAACTTAATAATTAGGGCCATGCAAATGCATGTTTTTCCTCCATAGTCAAAAACTAATTAGGACTGAATATTTATGTTAGGCCCTAGAGACGATCAAGCTTGCTGTACAGCTTGGCTTGATGTTTCCGTGTATTTGTTTTTGTAATTTCCATAAAACAAGGCATTACACGATCAAATGGCCGCTTCTGAATCAAAATATTTCTACTTCAAATGCATATTTGGTGATTTTTAATGCATATTTTGTGCTTTTTAATACATATTTGTGCATATTATTGATTTTTATGAACATTTTTATTTTGTAGAAAAATATAAAAAATTTATTATTTTTCATATATTGATGCAATCAAAATATTTATTTTTGTCTCATTATTTTCAAAAATAAACATTCTTAAAAACCTTATTGACCTATGGAAAAGCTTGAAGTTCTGTGTCTGTTTGCAAAATAAATTACTTAAATATATTTTTAAGTTCTTAAGTAGTGCTGGTAAATTCGGTTACTTTTCAATACTCGATACTACTCGATATTTTTGATTTGGATACAGTTTTTAAATTTGAAATTTTTTTTTAAATTTTTTGCTAAAATTCTTCGAAAATGTTTATGGTAATTCAATATTTTAATTTATAAACATATTTTTAAACTTTTTCACCAACTATTCATTGCGTTTTTCATACAGGCAGAAAAAAATAGGTGGAACTTTATCTAAGTGCTATGTAATTATACAACTACATAAGTTCAAAGTAAGTTTTACAAATTTCTAGCAAAATATATATAAATTTTTGGATATTTTCCACTACACATGTATATATTTTGCAAGGATTGTATATATTTTACAAAAAAATGTGGATATTTTATTAGAACTTTGTAAAACTAACTTGAAAATTATGTAGTTGTATAATTACATAGCTCTTAGGTAATATTCCCCCTGTTTTTTTCTGTGTGTAGTTTTTTTTTGACATATTATTTAAAATATTTTGCTTCTGCTTTCTTCTTTTAGCAGAGTTGTAGTTTTGTGACAAATATTCTAGCAGAGTCACATTTTTGTGGTAAATATTTTAGCGGAGTCACATTTTTATATATTTTGTCTGTCCAAAATAGAGTTGTAAAAGTATTGAGTATTCCGGTACTGAGTACTCAATACTGACTGATTTTTTGAGTACTCAATACTAAAACGGTACTACTCAATACTTTTAAAGATGCAATTTTCCGTAGAAATGTGTATTTTTCGTATACAAATACAACTCTAAATATAGTACTCTAAAAATACAGCTCTGAAAATACAACTCTATTTGTGAAGCAAAGAAATTTGTAACGAATTTTTGGGAAAAATTATTTAAGTAATTTATTTAAAATGTTTTAAATTAATTAAAATGTAAATAACAAAAGTTATTTAACACGTGTATGTGAATTGTTATAATTTTTCCTAATAAATACGAATTCATAACATTTTTATTTTTAAATTAAAAAAACCGTTAAAAGTATTGAGTAGTATCGAGTACTCAATTAAAAAGTATTGAGTAGTATTGAGTACTCAAAAAATACCGAAATTTCACAACTCTAGTCCAAAATGGAACTTTAAAAATATCGAGTAGTTAAGTTTTTCGTATAACAAAGAATTTTTAATATATGTTGCGAAAATACCTGTTTTTTCCAATGGTGAGTGGACTCATACCACTTTAAAAATAATAGTTTTTATCATTTTGTTGTCTTACGTGGACTTAACTTGTTTTTGTTTGATATTTTTCATACGCTGAAATATGATAACTTGGAAGATTCTTTTTTTATTAAATTCTTATAGGTAGTAGTAATCGGTTTCTTAAAAAAATATAAAGAAAAACTGTAGCTCATTTTTTTTTTGCAATTTTTTCCGAACAAATCAATAATTTTCAACTAAAATTACTTCATGAAATATCTAAAGACATATCTTTCACAATGAACTCGACATCCCATAATAATTAAAACAATTTACCAAAAAAAGTTAAAATTTTTAATTGCAAAATTTTCGCGAATTTCAACTTCCACTACGGGCATTGGGCATAACATGTTTATTAACATTAATTTATAACTTTTCCACAAAAAACTAATGACAATGCCCTGATTTAATCAATTATTCTTAAATTTTATGCTATTTTAAAAAATAAGGTGACTCATACCACTTTCAAAATAAACATTTTCGTAAAATCATTTAATATGAAAAAACAAAAAAAATTGCTTGGTATTTTTGAGCCAAAGTTATGTGAAAAATATTTCACGAAGAGCTCAAAATTAGGTTTTGCAATAATGAGGTAGCCACTGCAAAAAAGTTAAAACCATGTTTGCAAAAAAAAAAAAAAAAGATAGTGCGAAAAATCAATCGCTTTGAACCAAAATTGCTTCACTAAATACTTAGAAGATACTTTTGTGATTTAACAATGAACGCATATTAATTAATACAATTTACCATGAAAATGGTAAAATTTTTATTTTAAACATTTTCGCGAATTTTTACTCTGAACACTTATGTTGCCAGTACAATTTTTCCCAATAGTATTTTTAACTTTCTCGTAAAAAAATAATATCTAATATCAATACCCTCCTTCTATCAATTATTTTTAAGTTTTTTTCTATTTCAGAAAAAAATGCGACTCATACCACTTTCAAAATAAACATTTTCGTAAAATCGTTTAATTAGCGTGTTTTTTAATCACCTGGATTTAGAATTTTACATAAAAAAAATGGATTTATTAAATCCAAAAAAAGCTGGATTTAATAAATCCACAATAAAAGCACAAATATATGAAACAGCCTATTAACTTAATGTCAGAAAAAAATACGAATAAAAATTAAAAGAGAAACAAAAAAATATGAAAAAATAAAAAAATTATTTTATAATTTTGAACCAAAATTATGTGAAAAATATTTCACGAATATTGCAATAATGAGGTAGCCACTGCAAAAAAGTTAAAACCATTTTTGCAAAAAAAAAAAAAAATAGTGCGAAAAATCAATCGCTTTAAATACTACTGTTTCCAATTATTCGACATAGGCGGTTAACCGGTTAATGCATTATTCGAAAAATCGCTAAAATTGATTAACCGGTTGTTCGGGTCGGTTAATCGAGAAAATTGGCGATTAATCGTATAATGCAAAATTAATATATTTCCTTAATTTTTTTATCAATAAAAACACGAACACATGCCTGTTTTTGTTAAATATCAACGTGGCATATAAACACGATGTATTTAAAAACTATTTCATAATGGTTGAAAAATTTCGGAGTCTGAAATTTTTTAAATTGAAACATTTCTTTTACTTTTAATAGAAAAGATCTCTAAAAATTTTGCTAAAGCTACTAAAAATTAAATAAAAATTAAGGGGGGATACTTAAAAACTGAGTAAGTTAAGAACAGCAAATCTAAAACTGTTACATATCGATAACTTAATGTAGATTTTTTATTTCTTTAGAATAAAATAACTTCTCTATTAAGTTGCTTTTGAGCAGGATACTTTTCGCGAATATGCTTGAGAAAAGTGGCTTTAAAACTATGATTTGGCGACCCTTCCTTTGAATTATTCACATTATTTACATTTAAAAAATGTGTAATGGATACACCGCTTGCGTCACTTATATTTTCATTTTTTATTTCTGCAGTATGATTTGCATAATTTTCAAAATTTGTTTCATCATTGTTATTTTTTTTACTTGTATATCCTTTTTATTTTGCGGGTACCCTGTTTGTTTATGTGGACCATTTCCATTAACTGCCTTGTATTTATTTTTTGCATTACTTTCCTTTGTTTTTTGAATATTTTTACATTTTTGTGCGTCGCTTTTGTTTGTATTATTATAAATAAAGTTACCATTAATATCCACACGATTATCCTCCTTGCCTTGCAACGTCATCTGAAATTTTACAAAATAAAGAAAAAAACTAAGAACTCTTTTCTTTGAAAACAAAATAATAAATTTTTTTTTTAATTTTAGCAAATGGTTATTAAAATCAGCACTCGATTATTGCGTGTTGTGAAGTATACTACAGGAAAATGATTTTAAAAAAAATTTGGGGTACTTTTGGCCCGACAGAGGCGGCTAAATTTGTCAAAAATATTTTAAACCACGGGTGGCGATCTAAAAGTACATCAGAAAATAATTGAGCATTTTTCCAATAATATACTTGACAAATACCATACATGAGTTCAAATTAAAATCGAGTAAAAAAAGTTAGTCGGGCATGCCGACTATTCGATACCCTAGAAAAAAAAATAATTTAAAAGAAAATTTGATAACATATGTTCTCAAAATCTAACGAAAAGCATTCATTTATAATTTAAGAAATTTGTGGTAGAAAAATACGCTTGTGCGTGATAATTCTATGTGTTGTATTTTATTTTTGCACTCTCATTTTGAATGTAGAGAAAAAAATGGCGTGTACTTCCAAAAAGTTTGCAGTTACAACAATCATACAAAAATCACTTTATATAATAAGACATAATTGGAAAATATTGTTTAAGAATTTCTTAAGATATATTTTACAAGACATTGATGTGAAGTATTGCAAATTTTGACATAAATTTCAAGTGAATTAAAAAATAATATTGCCCTTATTTTGTTGCTCATACCTTACATAAAAACGAAAAACCGCTAAAATATTTTTGCATATAATCTACATTCCAATTCGGTTAATCGATTAACCGATTCCTCGATTAATGGCCTCTATTTCGGTTAATTCGAAACAAATAAGTTAAAAGTCAAATAATTGTTCGACGCGAGTAATCGGTTAAAATAGGTCAATTAACCGGTTAGATTTTTAATATGTAGTTTTTCCTTTGTTTTTTCCCTTAAACTTCTTTATTTCGGATGAAAAATGTCAAGAAAAGCTTAAAACACCAAGCACTAACAAAAATATCAGCAAATTTGTTCAAAAAATTTTTTTTCAAATTTAATTCAATGCAATTTAGGTTAATTCAATGTAATTTAGGTTTAACTTTGTTTATAATATGCAATACATTCTGAGTTTGCAAATAAACACTTAAATCTTTTATTGTCATTAGATATCATAAACACAAAATATTTTAAATTTTATTTGGTAAATGGATATAATTATCTCAGTGAGAGGAAAGTATCGGTATAATCTGCGTTTTATCCCTTTGAGACACAGCATAGACGCCCAGCAAAACCTTCTATTACCAGGTAATAGCGAATTTACATTGTTAAAATATTCACTAGATTTCATTTCGAAATCCAATTCGAAATCTATATCGTTTACATTAGATATTTGACAGATGAATGGGATTTCGATCAGCCAACAACAAAACAAACTAACCTCAAAAAATAACCAAAATTAAAAGATTTTCTAAAAACCATTTTATTTAATGGCGGAACACAAAAATCATTTATATTATAAAAGATACAATGTTATATTTGCTAAGAAATGTGTTTAAGTATAGGGATGATTAGTAGAAAGCTAAAATATTCAATGTTTCGTCAATGGTCTTGCCGGCGCCATCAAATGATTTTTCATAGTTTCTCTTCGTCGGATACAATAAAATAGCCGTTTTCAACTTTAAATATTTCTTTCAATTAAAAATAACAGACTTTATTATGTTATTCCTTAATTTTTTAAAGTTATTAAAATTTATTATTTATTAGTTTTTTATGACATAAACAGCTGCTAAATGTTGCCACTTTTCTGCAAACTTCCCTACTTTTCTGCAAATATGGGAGAAAAATTGGATTTCAATTTGGATTTCGATGAGATTTCGCTGAAATCCAAATTAAATTGGGATTTCATTTCGTATGGGAAATCTGTTTGAAATCCCAATTTTTTATTGGATTTCAGTCGAAATCTATCGAAATCTACTTTTAACTCGATTTCGATCGTAATGTAAATTCGCTATAAAGGAACAAATATGGATGTTATTGACTTAAAGTTTGAAAATAACATTATAAATATTATACCACTTTATATAAGAGGTAGCAATTGGAAAATTGAATTTAAGGAAGTTGAAGAATATTTTATGGAAAATGATATGGCAATGCCGATTTTAATAGGCGATTTAAATGCTAGAGTGGGTGAATTGCAACAAACTATTGAAGACTATTACGCGTCTCAATCAATGATAGCAAATCAAAGGCATTCGAAAGACAAAAAAGTAAATGTCGTCAATATTTCGAATTTTGTAACAACAATGGACTCATTGTTTTAAATGGCTTGACAATGGGGGACAGAGAGGGAAACTTTACTTTTATTGGAGGTAATGGTAACTCAGTAATTGATCTTTGTACCGTATCGCAGGAAGTCATAGGCTTCGTACAAGACATGGAAGTAGAAAAGCAAATCTGGTCAGATCACATGCCCATAGTATTGTCACTCAAAATCCCGACTGTACTTGGCAAACAAATAGAAAAACAAAGCGTTCCAAAATTGTTATGGAAAGAAGCAAACAAAGAGTCATATGCTCAAAAACTTACTGTTAATTTATTAGAAAAGAAACAATCAAAGAACAATTTAGACTTAAATGATCTTGCAGATGTTATATCGTTATCAGTTAATAAAAAACATGTACCAAAGGCAGTAACGTCACCACAAAATAAGTGGTACAATAATCCATGTAATGCTGCAAGAAAAAAATCATTTTATTGGCTGCATAGGTACCATAGGACACGGAAGCTAGAGCATAAAAATAAATATTTAAAAGCAAATCGAAATTATAAGAACGTGTGTGAAAAGAGTAGACAAAACTACTACAAAGAACTGGAAGATAGAATAAGCAGGGTAAATGATAGTAAATCATGGTGGAAATTAGTAAAAGAAATTAAAAATCATGAATCCGTATGTAGTTCCAACATTCCACCAAATAAATTTAAGCAATACTTTGAAGTATTATTAAACCCTCAACAATCAGCAAATGATGTTTCTTATGCAGCAAACTTAATAAAAAATTAAGAACTTGATAAACCTATAACAGTATATGAAATACGGGTAATGTTGTCCATAGTCAAATCAAATAAAGCGCCTGGACTGGATGGTATACCTTATGAATTTTACGCAAATGCAACTATGGAGTTTTTAGAGGAATTGGCAAACGTTTACAACAAAATATACAATGGTAGCAAGGTAGAAAAATCTTTTGAGACTAGTATAATATTCCCAATTTTCAAAAAGGGTGACAAAAATTTACCTGAGAATTACAGAGGCATCTCATTCATGAACTGTGTAGCTAAAATCATGATGGGTATCTTAAATGCGAGACTATCGGCATGGGTGGAAGAAAACAATATACTGACAGAATACCAAGCTGGATTTCGAAAAAATTATTCTACTGCAGATAATATTTATAATCTAACTTCAATAGTACATTTAAAACTAAAAAACAGGAAAAAAGTATATGCTTTTTTCGTAGATTTTAAAGCAGCGTTCGACAGGGTCCCAAGAAAGCTGTTAATGTATAAGTTACGCAATATTGGAATATCTTCTAAGCTCGTAAATTTTATTGAAAATTTATATGAGAACACTACAGCAGTAGTGTGGACAGGAGAAACATTTTCTGATAATTTCACTACGCACTCGGGAGTTAAGCAAGGGTGTTTAATGTCGCCTTTGATGTTCGCTCTCTATTTAAATGATCTCCACGATTGGCTTGGAGGTGGCTTATTTGTAGATGAAATAAATATAAGATTACTTCTATATGCAGATGATATAGTTATACTAGCAGACGATGTGCATATTCTGCAACAAATGATAAACCGATTGGAATTATATTGTGAAACCTGGAACATGGAAGTAAACCTTAGCAAATCTGCCATCATGGTATTCAGAAAAGGAGGAAAGTTGTCCAAAAGAGAGAAATGGACATATAAGGGAAACGAAATCGTAATGGTATCTGAGTATTGCTACCTAGGAGTCTTACTCACGCCAAAGTTGAGTTTTAAAAGACATTTGCAAATAAGAAATAACTCTGCAAAAAACAGCATAATGGCAACATGGAATACTTTTTTCTGTAAAAATAATATATCTCTGGAAGCAAAATGGAAGATGTTCCAAGCTGTATGCAGGTCCATTCAAGGCTATGCTGCTCAAGTTTGGGGTTGCTCGCTACGCTTTTTGAATACAGTAGCAACCGACTTCCAAACAAATTATCCATTAAAGTTCTGCGACAAAACGTATATTGGGCTAAGAACATAAATGAATTGGGAAGACACTATGGGCTAGAGTGGAATATGTCAAACTTAAATAATAATATTTATTATACTTATTTTACAAACCTCTTAAGTCAAATCAAAAGCACAAATCATCAAAAGATGTGGAGAAAATCACTGCAGAGCACCACTAGAATATATAAGTTGCTTGATCACAACATTGGTCAGAACTATTTTAGAGAAACATATGGAAGATACAAGATAATGTGGATATTCAAAGCTAGATGCGGCCTTATTGCACTAAATAATAATTTTAGCAGAGATAACTCTAACAGTATATGTACATTGTGTAACCTTAATGAAGAGGAAACTATTCAGCATTTCTTGGGAAAATGCCCCGTTTTAAAAGAATATAGAATTCGATTTTTTGGAAAAATACTTTTACGTGAAAATGAAGTAATAAATGTTTTAAATGGTGTGGAAGATGAAAGTTGGAGTAAATTAGTTACATACGTTATTAATGCCCTATCATATAGAAAACATATTCTAAATGAATTTCGTTAAATATATTTACAATATTTTGGAAGCCATATTTGATATGTATTATTAATTATTTTATTTTTTGCATTTTATTTTATTTGTATTGATAATAATCTAATGAAGAATGAATTAATTTAAACCAAACCTCCGACAGACGACTAATGTCATTGTCGTAAGTTCAACATTTCAATATATTAGAAACAAAAACAGTTTATACTTATATTTTATTTTTATAATTTGAAATAAAGAACAATTATCTATCTATCTATCTATCTATCTATCTATCTATCTATCTATCTATCTATCTATCTATCTATCTATCTTTTTTTTTTTTTTTTTGTTGGACGTAGTGATAGCGCGCTATCATCTAGTGGCCCCACGACAACTTCACCAACTCCACCCCGGAACTACGGTAGCATTTCATCAGGATGGGGGGTTTATTTCCATAAGATTCCTACGTCCTCCTTACTTTCTCTAAGTAAGGAGGTTCGGAACCACAGAGCTCCTTTCCTTCAATATTCTATTGATGTATCCTTCACACAGTTTCCATGCATTCTCAGATTTCAGCATTTCGCCTAGCAGATTCTCCTGAGTTAAAGTTACACCTAGCATATCATTTAAAGCGTGTCTCTCCTCTAACCACTTTTCACATTCAAAAAGTATGTGCTTTGCATCTTCATCTACTGCTCCGCATGAGTCACAGCTGCTTATCTGCTTCAATTTAAATCTATGTAGGTATTTGTTAAAACTACCATGGTTTGTCATTGCCTGAGTTAGGAAATATCCCATGTTTCCATGTTGCCTATTCATCCAGACTCTTATATTTGGGATAAGGCCATATGTCCATCTCCCGTTCTCGTCTTGATCCCAACGTTCTTGCCATTTGGCCATTATATTGTCTCTGACGTCATTCTTCATCTCCATAATTTTCCTCTTTCGCTCTTGTAAGTTAGTGTAGGCCAAACTTATAGTCTTTGTTTGGGTGTATATTTCCCCTCTTTCCAGTATTAATAGGTCTATTGGTGGTAGACCTGCAAGCACTAATGCAGAACTTGTAGATACTGTACGGTACGCTGATATGATGCGGAGAGCAGTAACTCTCTGTGCTCTCTGCAATTCCCTTATGTTGTACTTCAGATCCAATGCCCTGACGAAAGTTGGGGCAGCATAGAGAAGTTGGGAATGCACTACGCTGTTTAGCAATCTCCTTATCTGCGGCCTTGGCCCGCCACAGTTTGGCATTATCCTTGCCAATGATGTTGCCGTTCGCAAAGCTTTGTCACGAATATTCAGAACGTGGTGCCCAAAGCTAAGATTGTCATCCAATTGGACACCCAAATAGCATAAGCTCCGTTTAAAAGGTATCTCACTCTCTTGTAGCCGAATCTTCGGAATTTCGAAGACCCTTCGATCTGTCACCAGGATTGCCTCCGTTTTCGGTACTGCTAGTTTCAGGCCGTTTCTCTGCAGCCATCTGTTACAGCGAAATAGGCTATCGTTCACAACTATCTCGATTAATTCGGCAGTTCGTTGGTTCACAACAAGAGCGATATCATCCGCATAACCTACTAGTTCCGCCCCCTCCTGTAGGTCCAAATTCAATAGGTCATCGTACATCACATTCCAAAGGAATGGCCCTAATACGGAGCCCTGAGGTACGCCTGCTGTTATTTGGTATTCTTCCATGCCATTTTCCGTCTCATACAATAATATTCTATTGTCAAGATAGTCTGCTACTATGTTGTAGAGATATTTGTCCACACCCTTGCTCCCAAGAGCTCGTAGTACCACTTTCCACTTCACTGAGTTGAAAGCATTTTTAACGTCCAGTGTTATTATTGCACAGTATTCTCCTGTTGTCTTGGCCCGTATCGCCCGATTACATACCTCACTTATGGCATCTACTGTACTCCTCCCCTTGCGGAAACCATATTGCATAGGGGATAGGCCTCCAAGGTCATCTATATTTTCCTCCAACCGTTTTAACACTACGTACTCCAAAAGCTTTCCTAGTGAGTCCAACATGCAGAGTGGTCTATATGTACTAGGATCATTTAATGGTTTATCTCCCTTACGCAACAAAACTAACTTCTGTATCTTCCATTTAGCGGGAAAGATCCCGCTCACTAGACATGAGTTGAAGACTTCTAGTAAGAATTCCGGCCATATCTCACATACTACCTTTACGACTTCATTTGGTATACCGTCTGGTCCTGGGCTCTTGCCCGTGCTCAGTTTATTACATGCATATTCAATATCATCTACGTTCAGAGGGATGAAAACGTCGATTTGCTGCTTTGGTACCCTTGTTAATCCATCTTCATCGAATGGGAATAGTGTTTCCACTATGGTCGTTGCCCACACTGGTTCCTTAATGCCGGGTATAGGTTTAATTCCACCTAGCTTTTTCATCACGATTTTGTATGGTTTACCCCAAGGGTCAGAATCTATTTCGTTGCATAGCTCTGTCCAACATCTTCTCTTACTATCCTTTATGGCCCTTCTTAAGGTTTTACGTGTTCTCTTGTACTCAAACTGTAGGGCTTGGTTACCATGATCTCGTGTTGACGCCCGGCGTGCTGCGAGACATTTTGCCCTTAACTCACGTATTTCATCACTCCACCAGTAAACTGGGCGTTTGTTATTGTATTTTCGTACTCTTGGCATTGCAAGATTACACGCTTTGGTGAGTATCTTCGTCAGCGACCCGGCCGCATTTTCCACATTTATGGTTTCGGATGGATTGACCATATTCCTATCCTTAGCCCGTGTGATATACTCAGACAGTTTTCCGTCATCAAGCTTTTTGACGTTCCATCTTGGGAGGTCTACATCTTCCACACTCGTATTAGTGCGATCATCTATATTAAATGAAATATACTGGTGGTCACTTAAGGTGAGATCTTCCAGTACCATCCAATTCATGTTCTCCTTGTAGAGGTCTATCGTTCCAAAGGTGATGTCAATAATACTACCACCTGTTCCTCTTCGAAAGGTAAGTTTATCTCCGTTATTAAACACGGTAAGACCGAGACTAGCAATTAATTCACATACTGTAGTTCCCCTACTATCAATGGTATTGGAATTCCATTCCGTTGATTTACTATTAAAATCTCCTCCAATGATCACTTTATATTTTGAGGACCTGATAGAAGCATCAAGTATGTTAAGGGCTTCCGCAAATAAGTTATAGTCCATACTCGGTGAGTAGTAACAACTATATACTCTAATCTTAGCTACTGTTGCATATACGAAGCCAGCATTGCTCTGATCAACTTCGCTTATCATCAGTCTCCTGTTTCTTACCATGATGGCTGCCCGATGGTTTGTGTCTTCGTACCAAACTTGAGATGATGGGTTTCCATATGGTTCGCTAATTAACAGTATGTCCGTATTATCTTCTGTTGCCTTTTGTATCATCAGATCTTGTGCTTCTCTACCACGTCCGAGATTAATCTGTAGGAATTTCAGAATCATTTTGTTTCCCTATTTCTCCTGTTGTTTACGCACGCTGTGCTGCCAATATAATGACGAACATTTATTGAGCCGCTTTCATGGCATAATATACATCTTATTTCCGCTTTACATTCTCTAGACTTGTGTCCGGGATTACAGCATTTTCTGCATAGATTGGCCCTATCTGTGCCTTTGCACTGAATGGCAATGTGGCCCTGTTCCAGGCACCTGAAACATTGCGTTACCCTTATCCTACTCCTCAGTCTACACATGACCCATCCTACTCTGACTTTTCCCGCGCGGAGTAGTGGAGATGCTAAGTGCTCAGGCAATTGAACGAGCGCCTGTTTGGTCCCTCCAAAAGATGTTCTAAAATTTAGTATCCTGAACGTTGTGGGTTCTTCAACCTTTGTTACGTCCATAAGGGCATTAACAATATCGGTTTCGTCTGTTGTCTCATCCATGTCTCTAATATCTATAATGTGATTTTTGGTAACAGCTTTTATCATCACATTATCACCAAGCGTGTTACCTATAGCACTTTTGAGCTTTTCGGCTTGACCCTCGCCTCTCTTAAGTTTAACAAGTAGCTCTCCAGCTCTTGTCCTTCTAATACCCTGTATCTCCACTCCGATATCAGTGGGATTGATTTTCCTCTTCATTTCCTTTATAACATCAGCGTATGACCCAGAGGTAGTAGCTTTAATAGTTATTGCCTCCCCTTGGTCTCGCTTTTCACGGCGTTTGTTATTTGGTTTCCTCTTTTTCTTTCCCGCTTTTCGGTGACTCACTGTCTCCCAATCATTTGTGACGGCCGGGGTCTCAGGTGTATTTACCTCACCCTGGGTCTGTAGTGCTCTAACTGTTGCGGGTGTTTTCGCTACCTTCCGCTTTCTCTCCTGTGTCGGTGAAATCTGGTCCACCTGAGTGGCTTTAGTTTGCACTTGCCTGCGCTCGTCGCTTATAACCACTGGATTAACATCCATCGCTTCCCTGTACTCTCTTAGTTGCTGGTACAGTGCGTAGGCACAGTTAAGATTATCGCGTACCGTCTTATGTATATTCCTTGCCCCAGAGACAATGACATTCGCCGCGCTTAGTTTATTGCCCAACTCAATAAACGCTCTTTCCTCTGATTGTTTGAGCTGACTCAGATGTGTCTTCTCGTTTTCAAATGTATCTACCTTACGAGCACTCACAGGAGTGTTCATATAATCTCCCATGGTAACCACATTTGCATTCACTGGTTTCTCCGACCCATTTGCCTGTGGTGATCTATTTATCACCGAGCTTCTCCCAAAGGGATTTGCTACCACTCTTTCATTACCGTCTCTCACGGTCAATTTTCCTTCTCCTTGTTCCTCGTTTTGGTTTATTTTTTCATGTTGTTTGTTGTTGCTCTCCATTTCTATTCGGGTCTCAACTCGAAGCCGCTATCGCCGTTCGAAGTGTAGTTACGTTTAGATCCCATGGTTATCTATGCATGCAGGGAGGCCATGCGAGGGTTGATATAAGAGCCTTATGGGGTCCTATGCCAGAGCCAGATCCGTACTAATCAGGAACATCCATCTGAACCTACACCACCAACTCAATGGTGACAAACATTGAACGTACTCCGAGACTCGCTACGTTTTAACGAGACGGAGGCAGCTGTGGCATTAGCCCAGAAGCCATTTCAGTAGAATTTCACTTCTACCTACCGAAGTTCCAGAATACCATAGCTGTCGGCCCGGGGGGTGCGTCATTTCCAAATCAGTGTCCAGTAATACCATAATTAAAACCGTACTGGGCTAGGTCTTAATGCCTTTCGGCGGGAATCCATTCGGGGGTATGCCGGTAATCAAATCCATTTTCCCAGAAATGCCATAATCAAGACCGTACTGGGATTGGTCTTAATGCCCTTCGGCGGGTGGTGACTGGGGAAACCACGGAGACGTCACGCTCCTAACTAAACCTCTCTTGAGGCTACCCCTGTGGTAGGATACCTAGTTTAGGGCGGTATCCACTCGCCCTGCCACAGGACTTCTTCGAGCACAAGTACCATTTTAGTACGCTCTCCATACCTGCCTCAACTAGGGTCCGCGGGGTCGTTACTCCCGTTATCCTCGCCTGAGGATACCCTTGCGTATTCTATCTATCTATCTATCTATCTATCTATCTATCTATCTATCTATCTATCTATCTATCTATCTATCTATCTATCTATCTATCTATCTATCTATCTATCTATCTATCTATCTATCTATCTATCTATCTATCTATCTATCTATCTATCTATCTATCTATCTATCTATCTATCTATCTATCTATCTATATATCTATCTATCTATCTATCTATCTATCTATCTATCTATCTATCTATCTATCTATCTATCTATCTATCTATCTATCTATCTATCTATCTATCTATCTATCTATCTATCTATCTATCTATCTATCTATCTATCTATCTATCTATCTATCTATCTATCTATCTATCTATCTATCTATCTATCTATCTATCTATCTATCTATCTATCTATCTATCTATCTATCTATCTATCTATCTATCTATCTATCTATCTATCTATCTATCTATCTATCTATCTATCTATCTATCTATCTATCTATCTATCTATCTATCTATCTATCTATCTATCTATCTATCTATCTATCTATCTATCTATCTATCTATCTATCTATCTATCTATCTATCTATCTATCTATCTATCTATCTATCTATCTATCTATCTATCTATCTATCTATCTATCTATCTATCTATCTATCTATCTATCTATCTATCTATCTATCTATCTATCTATCTATCTATCTATCTATCTATCTATCTATCTATCTATCTATCTATCTATCTATCTATCTATCTATCTATCTATCTATCTATCTATCTATCTATCTATCTATCTATCTATCTATCTATCTATCTATCTATCTATCTATCTATCTATCTATCTATCTATCTATCTATCTATCTATCTATCTATCTATCTATCTATCTATCTATCTATCTATCTATCTATCTATCTATCTATCTATCTATCTATCTATCTATCTATCTATCTATCTATCTATCTATCTATCTATCTATCTATCTATCTATCTATCTATCTATCTATCTATCTATCTATCTATCTATCTATCTATCTATCTATCTATCTATCTATCTATCTATCTATCTATCTATCTATCTATCTATCTATCTATCTATCTTTTTTTTTTTTTCTTTTTTTTTGTTGGACGTAGTGATAGCGCGCTATCATCTAGTGGCCCCACGACAACTTCACCAACTCCACCCCGGAACTACGGTAGCATTTCATCAGGATGGGGGGTTTATTTCCATAAGATTCCTACGTCCTCCTTACTTTCTCTAAGTAAGGAGGTTCGGAACCACAGAGCTCCTTTCCTTCAATATTCTATTGATGTATCCTTCACACAGTTTCCATGCATTCTCAGATTTCAGCATTTCGCCTAGCAGATTCTCCTGAGTTAAAGTTACACCTAGCATATCATTTAAAGCGTGTCTCTCCTCTAACCACTTTTCACATTCAAAAAGTATGTGCTTTGCATCTTCATCTACTGCTCCGCATGAGTCACAGCTGCTTATCTGCTTCAATTTAAATCTATGTAGGTATTTGTTAAAACTACCATGGTTTGTCATTGCCTGAGTTAGGAAATATCCCATGTTTCCATGTTGCCTATTCATCCAGACTCTTATATTTGGGATAAGGCCATATGTCCATCTCCCGTTCTCGTCTTGATCCCAACGTTCTTGCCATTTGGCCATTATATTGTCTCTGACGTCATTCTTCATCTCCATAATTTTCCTCTTTCGCTCTTGTAAGTTAGTGTAGGCCAAACTTATAGTCTTTGTTTGGGTGTATATTTCCCCTCTTTCCAGTATTAATAGGTCTATTGGTGGTAGACCTGCAAGCACTAATGCAGAACTTGTAGATACTGTACGGTACGCTGATATGATGCGGAGAGCAGTAACTCTCTGTGCTCTCTGCAATTCCCTTATGTTGTACTTCAGATCCAATGCCCTGACGAAAGTTGGGGCAGCATAGAGAAGTTGGGAATGCACTACGCTGTTTAGCAATCTCCTTATCTGCGGCCTTGGCCCGCCACAGTTTGGCATTATCCTTGCCAATGATGTTGCCGTTCGCAAAGCTTTGTCACGAATATTCAGAACGTGGTGCCCAAAGCTAAGATTGTCATCCAATTGGACACCCAAATAGCATAAGCTCCGTTTAAAAGGTATCTCACTCTCTTGTAGCCGAATCTTCGGAATTTCGAAGACCCTTCGATCTGTCACCAGGATTGCCTCCGTTTTCGGTACTGCTAGTTTCAGGCCGTTTCTCTGCAGCCATCTGTTACAGCGAAATAGGCTATCGTTCACAACTATCTCGATTAATTCGGCAGTTCGTTGGTTCACAACAAGAGCGATATCATCCGCATAACCTACTAGTTCCGCCCCCTCCTGTAGGTCCAAATTCAATAGGTCATCGTACATCACATTCCAAAGGAATGGCCCTAATACGGAGCCCTGAGGTACGCCTGCTGTTATTTGGTATTCTTCCATGCCATTTTCCGTCTCATACAATAATATTCTATTGTCAAGATAGTCTGCTACTATGTTGTAGAGATATTTGTCCACACCCTTGCTCCCAAGAGCTCGTAGTACCACTTTCCACTTCACTGAGTTGAAAGCATTTTTAACGTCCAGTGTTATTATTGCACAGTATTCTCCTGTTGTCTTGGCCCGTATCGCCCGATTACATACCTCACTTATGGCATCTACTGTACTCCTCCCCTTGCGGAAACCATATTGCATAGGGGATAGGCCTCCAAGGTCATCTATATTTTCCTCCAACCGTTTTAACACTACGTACTCCAAAAGCTTTCCTAGTGAGTCCAACATGCAGAGTGGTCTATATGTACTAGGATCATTTAATGGTTTATCTCCCTTACGCAACAAAACTAACTTCTGTATCTTCCATTTAGCGGGAAAGATCCCGCTCACTAGACATGAGTTGAAGACTTCTAGTAAGAATTCCGGCCATATCTCACATACTACCTTTACGACTTCATTTGGTATACCGTCTGGTCCTGGGCTCTTGCCCGTGCTCAGTTTATTACATGCATATTCAATATCATCTACGTTCAGAGGGATGAAAACGTCGATTTGCTGCTTTGGTACCCTTGTTAATCCATCTTCATCGAATGGGAATAGTGTTTCCACTATGGTCGTTGCCCACACTGGTTCCTTAATGCCGGGTATAGGTTTAATTCCACCTAGCTTTTTCATCACGATTTTGTATGGTTTACCCCAAGGGTCAGAATCTATTTCGTTGCATAGCTCTGTCCAACATCTTCTCTTACTATCCTTTATGGCCCTTCTTAAGGTTTTACGTGTTCTCTTGTACCCAAACTGTAGGGCTTGGTTACCATGATCTCGTGTTGACGCCCGGCGTGCTGCGAGACATTTTGCCCTTAACTCACGTATTTCATCACTCCACCAGTAAACTGGGCGTTTGTTATTGTATTTTCGTACTCTTGGCATTGCAAGATTACACGCTTTGGTGAGTATCTTCGTCAGCGACCCGGCCGCATTTTCCACATTTATGGTTTCGGATGGATTGACCATATTCCTATCCTTAGCCCGTGTGATATACTCAGACAGTTTTCCGTCATCAAGCTTTTTGACGTTCCATCTTGGGAGGTCTACATCTTCCACACTCGTATTAGTGCGATCATCTATATTAAATGAAATATACTGGTGGTCACTTAAGGTGAGATCTTCCAGTACCATCCAATTCATGTTCTCCTTGTAGAGGTCTATCGTTCCAAAGGTGATGTCAATAATACTACCACCTGTTCCTCTTCGAAAGGTAAGTTTATCTCCGTTATTAAACACGGTAAGACCGAGACTAGCAATTAATTCACATACTGTAGTTCCCCTACTATCAATGGTATTGGAATTCCATTCCGTTGATTTACTATTAAAATCTCCTCCAATGATCACTTTATATTTTGAGGACCTGATAGAAGCATCAAGTATGTTAAGGGCTTCCGCAAATAAGTTATAGTCCATACTCGGTGAGTAGTAACAACTATATACTCTAATCTTAGCTACTGTTGCATATACGAAGCCAGCATTGCTCTGATCAACTTCGCTTATCATCAGTCTCCTGTTTCTTCTATCTATCTATCTATCTATCTATCTATCTATCTATCTATCTATCTATCTATCTATCTATCTATCTATCTATAAAGGGAAATAGAAACAAAAAATAGTAACTACCTACTTACACTTTGGTCGCATAACACATTTTAACATGGGGGTGTCATTAGAGGTAAATGGTTGCCTAAATCGTACCGGTATAGTCTAAAATAAGTTATGTCGAAGGGCTGGTGGAAACAATATGTTCTAAATAGGGCAATATGGATAGCTTCTAACGGTGGGTCTCATACTTCAGGTTTAAACTTTAGTTTATAGTTAACCCAAAAAAATTATTGTTGTTTTGTGTACATTTTTTTTGACATTTTCTTTTGTTTATAGTTAAGTTAAAGTTAAACCTGCTGTATGAGACCCGCCGTAAAATTCTTTTAATTGTTCTATATACATTTCTTTTTATATTTGTATAAAGCGTAATAATATGAGTATTATATTTCTTTTTTCAGGGTTGGTAAAATTTTAGTTAGAAAGGATAGACTCGCGAACATGCAGTGAATAAGCCTAAAATACATTCTAGTTGTGAACTCGTTGTGTGTCGCGCACATAGAGTGCGTGAAAGAAGTGTCGGACAGAAAATTTTTTTAAAATAGGAAAAAAAATCTAACCCCATCTGTTGAGCACTTTTAGAAATACTTTTTGGATTTATTAAATCCAAGTGATTAGAAAAAACGGCTATTGTTCAACTGAGCAACTGAGAAATGATTTCGGTGTATTAAACCTTTATTAAAAAATTGTATTCAAAAACGTACAATAAAAGTTTATTAATTTTGTTTTTAATTCTGGCAACACTTTGTATATTCTCTCTTTTTATTGTTAGTAATACATGAATTTTGTGAACGATTGACTCGGTAATTGTGGGTAAATATATTGTTTTGTAAATTTTGGAAATTAAAATGTTTTATTACAAACCAAAACATATTAAAAAACAATTTTTAAACATTACTGAGAAGTAATAATGGGAACAAATTGTGTTAAAGAATTTTTTATATTACGAATACTGAAAGTATTCGAATATCGAGTATGGTTTTATTATAAATGCATCACTATTTTATTGAATTTATTTTTATTTTATTTTCATACAAATTTGGGAAAATTTTCGAAAAAAGAGTTTAGTCTTGGAATTTTTGCAGTTTTTTTGTTTTGGTTGGATACAAAATGTTTTATTCCATATATTCTTGGGTGGATGACTCTAAACAATTCATTTTATCATTGTAAATTCACGTTTTTTAGTTTTGTACAGTGGTTTTCCTTTTCCAAACTTTATTAAACAGATATTTTAGGCTATACCCTGCTTTAAGCGTTTAATAAATTATTCTTTATTAATCATTTGTGAATAGTCTTTTTGTCAAATTAGCCTAAATATCTGTAATTAGGCAATTTTAAAAGTTTTTGAATAACACAGTTAATATCTTATTTTATAAATCATAATATGGCGGCTGATATGTAAAAAACAGATGTTTTGTTTTATTTGCAACTTAGCTTATATGCAAAGTGATTTTTGCTAAAGGTTTTTTTATTGCTAATGAAGAAAAATAAAGCAAATTGCAAATACATACATTTTGTTGTTGTGTTGATGCAATCGTTGTTTTTTTGCAATTATTTGCAACGTTTGCAATACCCATCGTGAGTACCCTTAAAGCCTATATGACACTTGCTAGTTTCTAGATTCTAGTTTTTTGCACCATCAATGCAAATCATATGAAGGGTACTGCATTACCAACATCAATTTGACAGTTTGATAGTTTTTCCATATAGTTGTTCGCTTCACACACATTATTTCTCACATAAGGAAATTCATGCTCTCTTCTATTTTGGATTATTAATACTGAAACTAGCAAGTGTCATACGGGCTTAAGCCTATATGACACTTGCTAGTTTCTAGATTCTAGTTTTTTGCACCATCAATGCAAATCATATGAAGGGTACTGCATTACCAACATCAATTTGACAGTTTGATAGTTTTTCGATATAGTTGTTCGCTTCACACACATTATTTCTCACATAAGGAAATTCGCGCTCTCTTCTATTTTGGATTATTAAAGCCTATATGACACTTGCTAGTTTCAGTATTAATAATCCAAAATAGAAGAGAGCACGAATTTCCTTATGTGAGAAATAATGTGTGTGAAGAGAACAACTATATCGAAAAACTATCAAACTGTCAAATTGATGTTGGTAATGCAGTACCCTTCATATGATTTGCATTGATGGTGCAAAAAACTAGAATCTAGAAACTAGCAAGTGTCATATGGGCTTAATACTGAAACTAGCAAGTGTCATACGGGCTTTACCTAGTGTCTTGACCTAGTGTCTTCAAATGCAATGAAATGTGCAAAGAAATTTGAAAATAACACACAAAACAACAACAACGAAAATAACTTTGTTATTGCTTTGTGTGTTATTTTCAAATTTCTTTGCACATTTCATTGCATTTGAAGACACTAGGTAACATGCAATAAAATGATAGCAAGCAATTTTCAAAATGCTCTCATCTCAAGTGAAGACACTCAATTTCAATTTTATTACAATATCATGATATCGCTGACATGCCATCGGCTCTTAAAATGATGCCAGAGATCAAATGTCACTTTTAGTTTTCAATTTAATTTTGTAATAGAAAAATAACAAAAAATTTGGTGAAAAAGAATGGAAAAGTGTTTAGTTTTTTACTATTTGTCGGTAAACATTAATGTTTCATAAAATTTGGTGTTTTTCGAAGAATAATCTATAATATTTCTTATTCATGAAATGGTCAAGTGTTCTCCACCACTTTGCAATTGATATCATTTTGACGTTTCGCTGAAATGGTTTTGACATTTCATATCATATAATTTATTGCATTTCAAGACACCGGGTGAAGACACTAGGTTAGAGATTACATTTCGTAGGCTTATACAGTGCTGCATTTTCATAAAATCTCGCGAGTTTTCTATCCCGTGTAGATGTGCCTTAATGTTTTTAACACAAATTATACCAGATATGAATCAGCTGATTTGGGCAATATGGCCGACAGAAAATGAGCAAAACAAAACGCAAAAATTTAAGAAAAACACAAAAGATAAAGCACAATAATCTAAAAAGAGACAGATATATACAAAAAATGCGCAATACAAAATGTATGGAGATTTTATATTGTTATCTCCCTCTTGACTTGACTTCCATGTAAACAAAACCATACGGTTCGAGAATACTTTTTTGACACCTGTCATTAGTTTCACAACTGGTATTAATCTGTGGTTTTTAATATAGTTTTTAAGCTCTAAACATAGAGCAAAGTTTTTTCCCTCTTTTGAACAAAATACTGGGTGATCAATTCTAAAGCGGAGAATACATGAAGGAACATTCGTGAAAAAACTGCCCATTTTTTACGAATATTCATTTGTGTATGTTAATGTGTCATGTTGACATTCGTGCAATTCGTATTATTAAAATTTTTTGACATATTATGTGCGTTCCTGTACGTTACCGCGGGTACGCGCTGGATCACAAAACAACCCAAACAACAATTTACACCCAATTTTGAGTACGTGAACGCTTTTGGGCTAGTAAAGTACGGGAACACACATTATGTCTGTTCCCGTACTTCACCGAAGTTACACAAACTAGCCCAAAGTCGTTCCCGTACTCAAAATTATGTGTAAATTGTTGTTGTTTGGGCTGTTTTGGGTTCCCGCGTAACGTACGGGAACGCACGGGAACGCACATTTTTTATTTCAACGTTGTTATAAACGTCCATTTTAGTGAATCGTGAATTGAACTAGTTCGTTCATTAACACACACCCATCTCTATTTTTTTTTTGCGATTGACCAAAGTACTTATTTTTACTTGTACTTGTTTGATTTTATTCAATATTTACTAAATTGTAGTTTATAACAAAAAAAATGTTACGTCATTTCCCTTTATTAGTCGCCAACAATTTACGTTGTAATATAAAAGACACACGTAGATTTGCTAGCGTTGCAGGAAATAAGGAAAAATGGGATTTATATGCCGGTGTACTGGTGGAAAGATTGCCCGTAGTATCTAAAGAATTCAATGAAATCGAAAAAGAATTTCAGCAGTTTTTGTGGCGTGTAGAATTTGAAAAATCTCTTAAATCCAAGCACGAACTACAACATGAACGTGAATTGAAACAGGCTGAACTCTTAAAAAAGGGCCAACTGGAGGTGGATCTGGATGAAGCAGCGTCACAGCAGACTGCACAGGATTTAAAAGATGCATACACTGAAGAATTGGTCAAATTTAAACTTGCATCTCGCTTTACACCCGATGATCAATCTAATAATATAGTCTCAACGAATCGCTGCCTAGATGATTCTTTATATTTATTGGTGGAACAAAAGTTAGGAACTAAAAACTATTTTCTTTTACCACAAGGTCCTCACTTATCTGGCGAAACCATGCGACAAGCTGCTGAACGTATCTTGCGTGAGAAATGTGGTGAGAAAATGATTGTTCAATTTTATGGTAATTCTCCCTGTGGATTTTACAAATTTAAATATCCCACCTCTGTACGGGATCAAAGCGTTGGAGCTAAAGTATTTTTCTTCAGATCATCTCTGAAGACGGGCAATGTTGACAAGGATTTAAACCAGAAATACGAATGGCTACAAAAAAACACTTTAAGTGAGAAATTAAGTAATTCTTTATATGCTGAAAGGGTTGAAAAGTTTTTGTTTTAATTTTTAGAAAAACCAAAATGTTAATAAATATAATTTTAAAAGTATTAAAATATAGTAGGTAATTGGTAGCAAGATCATTATCTCGTTGTGTTATATTCAATATGAGTTACTATCCAACTAGAACAGCGGTTCCCACAAGTTTTCATTTTACACACATCGAGTGCGTTCCACACAAGCTCACATCTATAATGTATTTTAGGCTTATTCACTGGATGTTCGCGACTCTATTCATAAGCTTTTTTGATATTCTTTAAACTTGTACCAACCATGTTTTTGAAAAAAGAAATATGTATACTTTAACCCATATTATCCCATAAAAGGCGTCTTTTTAAATCAGCATAATAATGTAACGTTTAACATTGAAAGAGATCTATTAAGGGGATTATTTTGTAATACGCAACGCCTTGCGTTGCGTTGTTTTCCCTACGAATAGTTTTTGTAACAATTTACACACAAATCAACGCAAAATACAAAATAACCCACTGTTTTGCAAACAAAAAATGTCAAATATTCATTCTGGGTTTATTTCACCCAATTTAGTTGTTGTTTCTGGTCACAGTGAATGTCCAAAAATCACGCAAATTCCAAAACTTCAAAAATTGAGATTTCTTTCAATAAACAAGGAAAAAACCTAAATTTGTTACAGTTTATATACAGCTATGGACATAGAAATAGGACACTTCATACAAAATTATCTTCATGCATTTCTCTTAATAATTATATTTCTTTTCTATTATAGTAAACTGTAATCAAGTAATCTCAGATTATATATAAAATTTTGCAATATTTAAAACATGCAAATATTTACAACAAAATTACTTTGTTCGTATTTGACATGGACATAAAAATAAGACACTTGCAATAATTGTCAAAATTTTACTCGATGCACTTAGTAATAATTTTCTTTTCATAATTTGCGTTTGAAATAAGTAAAATCTTTTCAAATTGTATCAATATGGGACGTGGAAAACATTGTAATCCAGAAAAACGAAGACTTATATCTCAATTCCACAACGAGATGAAATCTCCAACTGAAATTGCTAAAATACTTAAGGGTTCGCGAAATATGGTATACAATGCTATTCGTCTATGTGCTGCCGTCAAGAAATATCATACGCAAAATAAAGAACGTAAGCCAATCCGTCGTAAAACTACAACTTATATGGACAGGAATATAGTACGCAAAAGCAAACTCAACCCTTTTATGTCCTCCCGTCAAATAAATAATGAAACCAGGGAAAAATTCGACGTTCAAGTGTCCGACAGGTTAGTATGAATGAATCAAACTTATTTGGACAAATAAGTAGAAAGAAGCCTCTTCTTTCAAGAAAAAATATTAAGAAACGTATTGATTTTGCCAAAACCCACAAAAGTAATGAGTTGTCCTTTTTTTTTAAAGAGAAGCAACACTCAGGAAAGTTTCCTATTAATTAACGTGTTGCTTCCTTTCGAAAGGGGATAGAGAAGAAGTGAAAGGTGGTGAAAGATGAAGGGCTTCAAATATGGAAACACTGTAATTGCGCGAGATGTTGAATTTTTAGAACAGTTGCTGCGCGCCATCTGATGGTAAGTTAGCGAACTTTGTTGAAGCTTTTTAGTTCATAGCCCTGTTATATTATTTTACTTCGGTGGGGTTAAGTCCTATGGAAAAATGTGCTTTGGAGCGATGAAACGAAGGTAGTGTCGGACCAGATGGTAGAACATTTGTACATCGCCCAAAAAACCAGGCTTTAAATATTAAGTACACTCAGAAGACCTTGAAACACGGTGAGGGCAGTATGGTAATGGGGGGCTTTTTCCTGGCGTTGTGTTGGGCCTATCGTAAAAGTAGAGGACAAAATGGACAGGTTTCAATATTTGAGCATTCTTAAGAATGTTATGGAGCCATTTTCCTATGAAAATATGCCAATTAAGTGGACATTTATGCAAGACAATGATCCGATGCATTCGTCAAACATAGTGAAGGATTGGTTTTTGCAAAACAAATTAAGGTTTTGGACTGGCCACCCCAAAGTCCGGACCTTAATCCAATAGAAAATCTATGGAATGATGTAAAAACAAAAGTTTCGCAAAAGAATTACAAAAATTCCACCGAACTTTGGGCTGGTATTCAAGAAGCCTGGTTATTCTATACCAACAGAAAGATGCCAGATATTAGTTGAGAGTATGCAAAGAAGATGCGAATCGGTTATTGATAATAATGGATACAGCACAAAATATTAGTGTAATATTAACGCTAAAAAATAATAATTGTTTTAAAAACCCAAAAAATGTACGGTTTTTTGTAAAAATATAAAATGTGTTCTATTTAGAAGTCCAAGTATTTTTACTAGTTTATACATATTTACCAATATATATAAAATAGTTGAAGGATTTTTATTTAAATAAAGAATGAATTACAATCATCAATAGGTCCATTCGATTACTTTTCTCAGTCAAGTCCAGTAAGAATTACTCAGTACAAACTTACAGAGAGTAAGACAAGATTTACTCTCAAAATAAAATTTTCCCAAACATGTACGCGAACAGAAAATTTGCAACAATTTGCAAGTTTGTAGACACAGCTGATTACAACACCAAATATACAAATAAATTTTAACTGGTCACTATGAAAGAAGAGAATTTTTAATGTTAAACCTTAAGCAGAACATTTTTAGAAGGTTTTCGTATCTTTCCCATAATTTATTTTGAAAGTTTTACTGCTTTGCATTTCCATAAAATAACATAATTGGAAAATATTTTTTTTTATTTACAATAAACAAACATATGTTTTCGAAACATATGTTTTTTTCTGCTTGCAAATTCTTACTGGGAAAAATTTGTCCAGCAAAAATTTGCAAGAAACAGAAGAAGACTTAGAAACTCTCAACATAGAACTGCCACTTTATTCTCTCTTTTTTCATTCTGTTTACTGAGTATTTATGTAAACGAACGCCATCCAGTAAAAATTTGTACAAATTTGTACAAATTATCCAGTAATCGAATGGACCTAATAATAACACTTCCCGTATATGAAATAAACAATTTTATTTTTGTTTTATTTTTCAAAATAAATAATTATGTTTCTTAACACATAAAAGTGTTCTATTTCCATGTCCATAGTTGTATTTCTTTTTTAGTTTTTCTAACCTAGTGTCTTCAAATGCAATGAAATGTGCAAAGAAATTGAAAATAACACACAAAACAACAACAACGAAAATAATTTGGTTGTTGTTGGGGTTTGGGAGATATGGACGATTAAAATTTTATTTAAGCGATTTTCGCACTTATTTTTCCACAGATGACGCACTATGACTTCCCCGTTTCAAAACCGTTGTCCGTTTTCCTTTAACTCATTCAGTTTTCGAGATAAGGGCGATATACCAAATAAAAGCCCTTTTTTCTCTACGAGGCTTAGTTTTCGAGAAAAACGCGATTTTAAAATCTAGCAATGCAAGGCAAAATTTGGTTTCGGTGTTGGGATATTGGTGCAAATATTTGTCCTCTAGCTCTTCTAGTTTGGGATATATGGACGATTAAAATTTTATTTATACCTAAAAAAACACATCTCTAATTTGTTCACATCTCTGTCAACAAATTAAAAAAAATAATAACAAAATATATTAAATAAATATAAAATTTGTGGTGTTTTCGGTATGATTTATAATAAAAAAAATATTGAAATAAAAAACGATAAAAATTCTGGCGAAAGAGTGGCGAAAATATGAAGTAAGTACTAAAATGTCAAATAAGTTTTGAAGTAACTCTACTCTGCATTTAGAACAGTTAACATTTTAATCTGTGCTGCAGAGTAGAGTCACTCTACCATTGTGAAAGCACCTTTAACATTTTAATCTGTGCTGCAGAGTAGAGTCACTCTACCATTGTGAAAGCACCTTCAGAAAGAGAAAACAACTAAATTTGCTACAGATTGGAGTACTCCATCATTGTAAACGCACCTTAATCGAGATGGAACTTTTCAAAAGTTGACTTAAGCTATTTCAATACATTTGTATGAAATGGCTCTTTTTCTTAATTTGTTGGGACTTTATTTAGTCAGTGGATTTTTTAAAAGTAGTTTTTCTTTTTTTTAATCAGAAACATATTATTATTAACAAAAAAAATATTTGAACAGTTTTCTAGAAAAGTGGTTAATCTCTAAAAAATTTTGAAAAATTATAATTATAGTTTTGAAAAATAAAGAGAAAAATAGCTAAACACTGTTTTGCTTAAAATTTAACGTTAAAACATTCGGACGACTTGTAAAAATAGCAAGAATTCCTGATAATAGCAATATCATATTTTATCACGCTAAATGAATTTAAAAATAGCTATTGATGAGCAAATAGTGAAATTGTCAACAGAGGAATAAAGAAAATACGGATGGTGTTCACGATCGTGATTTGCACATGATTTGCAAAAATGCTCAGACTGTTATTTGCATTTTCGAAGCCTTGAGTTATGATGACGCAAGAGTATCAAATGCGCCCGGGAGTACTACGGTACTTTTTTGAACCAAATAACATACATTTAAATTTAACGGTTCGTTGTAATCAGAGCTTTGAAGAATTAATTCTTTTTTGAATGAATTCACTACCAATCGAATTCAATTTTCTCTAGATTTGAATGAATTCCTTTTCTTAAGTAATTCACTAAATTCGTTCAACTCAACGCGTTCATCAAACAATAAATTCAAAGAATTAATTCCATTGCAATAGTACTCTTTATTAAATCAAATGAATTAATTCACTGGTGAAAGCATTCAATTTTATAAATCGAATGGAAAAAAGTGAATTAATTCCTTACTGAATTAATTCACCACAGAATTCGTTCAATTTCATTTTCGTTCAGTGAATTAAAAAAAAATAAAATTACGTTCAGTGAATTAAAAAAAAATTAAATTACGTTCAGTGAATTAAAAAAAATAAAATTACGTTCAGTGATTAAAAAAAATTAAATTACGGTCAGTAAATTAAAAAAGAAAAAAATACGTTCATTTTAAATTGAAAAAAAAATTATGTTCACTTAATCGAAAAACAAAAATTACGTTCGCTGAATTCAAAGCCTGTTTTCTGCCGTTAGGTAGAAGTAAACATTTTAAAACGTATAAATGAAATACATCATAGCCAAGCATCTACATTTTACTGGGAAGCATAAGTTTCCAAAATTAATAGTTATATTTTTTTCCAAATTCATCTATATCTGTAAAGCGGAGAATACACGAACATTCGTGAAAAAATGCGCATTTTTTTTGTGAATGTGTGTGTGAGTTTGTGTGTGTTTGCGTGTTGACAGCGTAAAATTCGTGTTTACAAAATTTTTTGATATTTTTTGTTCCCTACTCAATGTTCCTTCGTGTATTCTCCGCTTAAAGTTTTTATTTTTAATAGAAAAAGGCTTTATTTTTTATTCATGTAGTTTGATAAAGTGCATCGGATTTCTCTAACCCTTAATATATATATATATATATATATATATATGTAATTTGTTTATTTTTACTAGCGAACGCTGTAAAATTGCTTAGTTGCAAATTTTATTTGTAAATAAATGTTTTCTTCTACTGAACGGAAGAAAACAGGCTTTGAGTTCAATGAACGTATTTTTTTTTAATTCACTGAACGTAATTTTATTTTTTTTTAATTCACTGAACGAAAATGAAATTTAACGAATTCGGTGGTGAATTAATTCAGTAAGGAATTAATTCACTTTTTTTCCGTTCGATTTATAAAATTGAACGCGTTCACCAGTGAATTAATTCATTTGATTTTATAAAAAGAACTATAGCAATTGAATTAATTCGTAACAAAATAAATCGAACGAAAACAAATATGAATTAATTCCATTCAATATATGGTGCTTTTTGAATTAATTAATCGAATTTTTAATTAAGAATTGAAAAATTGAATTAAGGAATTAATTCTTCAAAGCTCTGGTTGTAATTCATAAATCTGTGTTTATCATACACAGAGATGAATAGAACCACCTGCTAAACTTAAAGAATTGAAGTTCAAAGCAAAAAACAGTAATAATAAAAGGATACAAATAGTATTGTTAGATTTCGTTGATGTTAGTCTAGTTGAATTGTTAACGTACGCTATTTGTTTTAAGCTTTGGCATAAGTAGATCATCATTAATTATTAACACATCAAGGCAAATGGCACTGATGATGGCTTTGTAGCGAAAGCCGAAAATACGTATCCTGTCTTGCTGGCCTTATCGAATTATTTCAAAATTTTTTATTCTTTGTAATTTACTTGTGCAAATTGTATCATCTTTCTTTAATTTGAAAAATAATTTAAACAGAAAGTGATATTAATTTATGATCTGAAATCGAACTAAAAACATTCATTTACCAAAGAATAACTCTTTATAATTGCACTTATATATTAAGCTTCATTCCAACGTTAACCAAATGTATCCATCCATATATGAATGCTCCACTGGCCAAATCGATTAACTCCACTTTTTGAATTTTTTTAAATTTTAATGTCAAAGCACTCTATTAACTCCCAACTGTATAATATTTAAAACAAATTTCTCTGATATTTCTGATTTCTCTGAGCATTAAATAGTGATAATTTTTTTTTAGCCATTGAATAATATATAATTTATTTCAGAAGCCAATCTGATGAACTCCATTCTCTAATGTAAATAATAATAAAAATTTATTTAAATCACTTTATACAACGCAATTAATTGACTGCTTCTACATATACAGTGAGCAGCATAAGTCATGGTACCTTAGTTGAAATAAAAGAGTTTCTAAAATTTATCAAAAAATATGTTACAAAATATGTGATACTAGCGGGTGAAGCCCGCTACGTTGTTAGCGTGCCTTAAAGTTTAGAATTAAATTTCTTTTAGATAAAATAAAATATAATATTTGTTGTTAAGGTAAAATAATTGTTAAGGTAAATTTATTGTAATGTTGAAGTACATACACTATTTTTTCCCTCTTCATTTTTATATAAATAAATCATTTAGTATACCAACACGTGAGCATGTAACAACTAATTGTCTGTTGTTCAAGCCATCGGCGTAAATAAGACGTATTCGTGGTTTTTTAAATTCGTTTTTTTATTTAAAGTAGAGTTTTTATAATAAAAGCCTCCACCCAGCCACCACAAATAAATAATTCTGACACAACAATGGGTTTAAAATAAATAAATATTTGATCACTTTTTCTCATGAAAGTGGATTGTTAGTAATGAATCCATTACAAATTGCAATATACGTGTATGTTGTAATTTGGTAAAGTACGAACTTAGGTAGATAGACCCGTAAGTAGTTTGTTCATTTGTGTTTTAAATGAAAATAACTAACGTAAAGCAGGGTAGGCAAGCGATTTATAATATTAAAGATAGCGGGCAAAGCAGTTGGAAAAATTACTGCGTCGGTTTCTTCCACCGGTGCTTCGTTACCTGCAGTTTAAATATCAGAATATATAAGTTCTATTCTTTTTCTAAGGTTTTATTTCTTTTCGAAAATTTGTTTAACTTTTTGGAGAGTATGTTTCAATGCTATGTTTGAACAGGTAATTAAAAGGGGTTCTTCACCCCTTTTTGTTCCTTCCAGTAAAATCCCTTGCCTCAATCGCATGCAAAATTTCTAGTACCAAACTCCGGCAGTTTGAGTCATTCATATTCCATTCCATTTTGTTTAACAATTTTAGTGCTCGAATGCAACTCCTTCCAATATTCGACTTTGTTCACCATTCCATTGCATTTCGTTCCCATTATCTGTTATTCCAATTCGACTCGTTCCCGTTTCATTCCATTTCGTTCCTACTGTCTTGTGTATCGATATTGATATCAGTCGCTTCTCTTTCCATTCCATTTCTTTGCACTTGCTCCGTTCCATTCCTCTTTTAACTGCAGTATTTCAATACCACTCGTTCCCCAGTCTATGCCATCTCGGTCCTCATTCCATTTCGTTCTATAGTCTATTCCATTTTGTTCCCTCTTCCAATCCATTTCCATTGTCTATAATTTCAATTCCACTCGTTCAACGTTTATATCCATTTCGTTCCGCTTGTGTAGTGTTTTAATTCCACTTGTTTCCTATTTAGTTTCTTAGTTTTAGTGTACCATATACACTCGTTCTTTAAATTTTAGGTTTCTAGCTAAAGACGCAGACGTTAAGGAGGGGGGGCAATTTTCCCCTTTTGAACCACCATTTTTACCACGTTCCTGTCCAAAGCCATAAAAATGACTTGTCGATAAGTTAGCCCATACTCCAAGGAAAACATATTATAGATTACAGGTTTCTAGCCGAAGGGTTCGGTTAGGCCATCAAGGGGGAGAATTATTCCGTTTTTACCCCTCCCGGTAGGAATTTGCAAAAATTCCGTCTTACAGGACGTCTGCGTTGGAGGAGGAACCTACCACATACATAATTTTAGGTCTCTATATCCAGCAGTTTGGCCAGCCCGTCAAGGCGGAAGTTTTTTCCCTTTTTACCCCTCCCGGTATGAATTTCCAAAAGTACCGTCTTAGGGGACGTCTACGTTGGAGAAGGAACCCAAATACCGAATTTAAGCTCCCTAGTTCCAGCAGTTTGGCCAGGCCGTTAAGGGGGAGACTTTTCCTGTTTTTTACCGTACACCGAAAATATTCCGTAGTCCTATAGTTGAAAAATTTCTTAGTTGATTACAAAAAAATAATAAACAACTACTATAATCGTTAGCAACTAAGGTTTTAGTTGAGACTTACAATATATGTTACTAGCGGGCGCAGCCCGCTACGTTGTTAGCGTGCCTTAAAGTTTAGGCACTTTTTTTTAAATTCGCTTTTTATTTAAAGTACAGTTTTTATAATAAAAGCCTTCACCCAGCCACCACAAATAAATAATTCTGCACAACAATGGGTTTAAAATAAATAAATATTTGATCACTTTTTCTCATGAAAGTGGATTGTTAGTAATGAATCCATAATAAATTGCAATATACGTGTGTATGTTAAGATAATTTGGTAAAGTGCGAACTTAGGTAGATAAACCCGTAAGTAGTTTTGTTCATTTGTGTTTTGAATGAAAATAAATAATGTAAAGCAGGGTTGGAAAGCATTTTATAATATTAAAAATAGCGGGCAAAGCCCGCTACGTTGTTAGCGTGTCTTAAAGTTTTTTTTTTAATTCCAGTTTATGTAAAGGTAGACCTGGCAATTCAAGTAAATTCACAAATTCAGTTGGAAAATTTACTGCGTCGGTTTCTTCCACCGGTGCTTCGTTACATGAAGTTTAAATATCGGAATATATAAGTTCCATTCCTTTTCTAAGGTTTTTTCTCTTTTAGAAAATTTGTTTAACTTTTTGGAGAGTATGTTTCAATGCAATTCCACTCGTTCAACGTTTATATCCATTTCATTCCACTTGTGTAGTGTTTCAATTCCACTCGTTTCCTATTTAGTTTCTTAATTTTAGTGTTTCATATAGACTTGTTCTTTAAGTTTTAGGTTTCTAGCTAAAGACGCAGACGTTAAGGGGGGGGGGCAATTTTCCCCTTTTGAACCACCATTTTTACCACGTTCCTGTCCAAAGTCCTAGAAATGCCTTGTCGATAAGTTAGCCCATACTCCAAGGAAAACATATTATATATTACAGGTTTCTACCCTAAGGGTTCGGTTAGGCCATCAAGGGGGAGAATTATTCCGTTTTTACCCCTCCCGGTAGGAATTTCCAAAAATTCCGTCTTAGAGGACGTCTGCGTTGGAGGAGGAACCTACTACATACATAATTTTAGGTCTCTATATCCAGCAGTTTGGCCAGGCCGTCAAGGGGGAAGTTTTTTCCCTTTTTACCCCTCCCGGTATGAATTTCCAAAAATACCATCTTAGGGGACGTCAACGTTGGAGAAGGAACCCAAATACCGAAATTAAGCTCCTTTGTTCCACCAGTTTGGCCAGGCCGTTAAGGGGGAGACTTTTCCTGTTTTTGACCCTACCTGTAGAAATTTCCAAAAATCTCATCTTAGCGGATGTCTACAATAGAGGAGGAACTTTAATACCAAATTTCAACTTCCTACCTCCAGCGGTTTGGGCAGGCCTTTAAGCGGAACTTTTCGCTTCATTAATTCCCATTTTTGCAATGTCCCTGTCCAAAATTTCACAAAGCACTTTCCCGATAAGTGAGCCCATACTCCAAGGAACATATGTTTTACATTTCAGGTTTCTAGCCAACTTTTACTATTTGTGCCCCTCTCGGTAGGAATTTCCGAAAATCCATCGACAGGGAATTTCAGCTTCCTAGTTCCAGCAGTTTGAGCAGGCTGTCAAGCGGGACACTTTTTCTTTTTTTGTCCCCCCCGGTTGGAATTAGGCTGGAAGAGGATCCTAAGTACCGAATTTCAGCTTCCTAGTTCCAGCAGTTTGGACAGGTCGTTAAGGGGCAACTTTCCCTTTTTGAGCCCCCATTTTATAACGACCCTGTCCAAAATTCAAAAAAGTATCTTTCTAATAAGTTAGCCCTTACTCCAGGGACCCATATTTTAAGCTTCAGGTTTCTAGCCGAAGGGGTTTTTACCGGCCCCCAAGGTGAGGCTTTTCTTCTTTTTGCCCCTCCTTTTAGGAATTTACAAAAATTCCATCTTCGCGGCTATCTGCGATGGATGAGGAACATTCATACCAAATTTCAACTGCATTGCCTAAGCGGTTTGGGCAGGCCGTTAGTGGGGAAATTTTTCCCTTTCAACCACCATTTTTACTAAGTTCCTGTTCCAAAATAGAAAAATTACGTTGCCGGTGAGTTAGTCCTACTCCAAGGAATACATATTTAAAATTTTGGGTTGGCCAAAAGGGATTGGGCAAGCCGTCAGGAGGAGACTTTTACCTTATTTCCCCTCCCGATAGGAATTTCAAAAATTCCGTCTAAGCGGACGCCTACACAGAAGGAGGAACTCACATACCGAGTTTCCTTTTGGGATATCCTGTAGGGAATTCCAAAAATACAAACTAAGTCGATGTCTACTACAGTGGAGGAACCTTTATACCAAATTTCAACTTCTTACCTCCAGTGGTTTGGGCAGGCACTTTTCCAATTTGTGAGACTGTTTATGGGGAGACTTTTACCCTTTTTGCCCGTTCCGGTAGGAATTTCCAAAAATCCCGTCTTAGCGCACGTCTATGCCGAATATCAAGAAACCTTGTTTTAGTGGAGATATCCGTGGGGGGAGGAAAAAAAGTAGTTTTTTTGAAATTATATATTATTTTAAATGGTACTTTTTGGAAAAACGAAATTTTTTGGAAAAAGATACTTTGTTTTTACAAAGTACTTTATTTGCACTTTTTTTGGGTGTTTTTTTTGGAAAAATGTATGTTTTTTGGAAAAAGGTACTTTTTTTGGAAAAGGTACTTCTTTTGGAAAAGGAACATTTTTTTAGAAAAAGGTACTTTTTTTTGGGAAAAGGTACTTTTTTTTGGAAAAGGTACTTTTTTTGAAAAAGGTATTTTTTTGAAAAAATGTATGTTTTTTGGGAAAAGGAACATTTTTTTAGAAAAAGGGACTTTTTTTGGGAAAGGTACTTTTTTTTTGAAAAAGGTACTTTTTTTGAAAAAGGTATTTTTTTGGAAAAATGTATGTTTTTTGGGAAAAGGTACTTTTTTTGGAGAAGGTACTTTTTTTTTTGGAAAAGGTACATTTTTTTAGAAAAAGGTACATTTTTTGGAAAAAGGTACTTTTTTGGGAAAAAGTACTTTTTTTGGGAAAAGGTACTTTTTTGGAAAAAGGTGCTTTTTTTGTCCCCTTTTTTTCCCTCCCGATAAGAATTTCCAAAAATGCCGTCTCAACGGACGTCTACACCGGTCGAGGAACCTACATACCAAATTTCAACTTCATAGCTCCAGCAGTTTGAGCAGGCCGTCAAGGCGGAGACTTTTTCCCCTTTTTGCCCGTCCCTGTAAAAATTTCCACAACTCCCATCTTGATGGATGTCTACGATAGTGGAGGAACCTTTATACCAAATTTCAACTTCCTACCTCCAGCGGTTTTGGCAGGCCGCCAAGGAGGAGACGTTTCCCCTTTTTGCCCGTTCCGGTAGGAATTTCCAAAAATCCCGTCTTAGCGGACGTCTACGCCGAAAGAGGAACCTACATACCAAATTTCAACTTCCTAGCTTCAGCGGTTTGGGCTGGGCGATGTTGAGTCAGTCAGTCAGTCACGTTATTCTTTTATATATAGAGAAGATAGTTGAAGTGAATACTACTAATACTTTGAAATTGTCAAGAATTAGTAGTGTTTCCAATTATTCGACATAGGCGGTTAACCGGTTAATGCATTATTCGAAAAATCACTAAGGGGGTAATTTTCTAAAACACTTCGGTGAAGTGTTGCGTTATTTCTATAGAAATTGTTTTTGTTACAAAAACAATTTACATTGAAAGTTCCCTTCACTTCACCCAAGTGTTTTACGAAATTAGGTAGTAAAATTAATTAATCGGTTATTCGGGTCGGTTAATCGAGAAAATTGGCGATTAATCGTTTAATGCAAAATTAATATATTTTGTTTACTTTTTATGAATAAAAACACAAATGAAAATACCAATTTACTCTGCAAAAATCAGCAAAAAGTTTTGCGGAATATTAGTAGTTTGAGAGTAGCATAAATAATTGTTAAATTCTCAATCTTTTCGGGTTTTAAGGGCCATTAACAATAAACAAATTTTGAGCTAATTTACTAATAATAAACTAATAAAGTTTTCTTCAGAAATTTTACGAAAAAGCTTTTTCATTGGGTGTATGTATTTTCAATAAATAATACAAAATTTTTCATAAAACTTCATCAATTCAATGAAAAGTTTAGTACAGTGTTGTTTTCACGTCCTATAGACAGTTGAAATTAATATTGTAATTAATATGCAATTTTATCAATTTTAATTAATAGGTTTGAGGTTAAGAAGAAGAATAAACGAATGAATATAAAAATTCATAAAAAGCATGTAGAAAATTCCCTCAGTGTGTAGTAGGGATGCCAAACGGGAAATCCCGAATCCCGAAATCCCGGGATTTTCGGGATTAGCAAAATCCCGAATCCCGGGATTTTTGAGAAATAATATTTAATATTAATATAAACGCAAATAAACAAAGTGAGCAATTTTAGATTACCTACGTTTTTTCTTGAATTTTCTCATATTGACAAGAAATTGATTCCAAGATATTGGTAATTATAAATTAAGTAGATTATTCGAGTAAACTATGCAAAGACTGCAGAAAAATTTGAAATTTTGGTAAACAATATAGTTTTTGAGTAATACATGCGAAAAATCAAGTTTGTTTGTTATTTTACCGATTTATTCTTCCAAGCGAAATTCGATTTCTGAAACTGGGACTGTAAGTTTTGGCTGGGACTGTAAGTTTGAATTCTTCCATGAAAACATTTGATAACGATAACCAAATAACTTTGTTGCTGTAATTACACGATTTAGTGGGCAAGGTTATCGCAACGAATCTGTCTTAAAATCTGCTTACAAAATACTGGGCGCAAGTGTACTTAATGACAGGCCTTCATATATTATCCCAGCCAGAAAAATACGAACGGGAAAGCGATGGCAAGGTATTTTAACAGGCGGTACAAGTACTGACAAAAATTGCTTTCCCATTTCCAATATGATAACGCCAATAGACAAAAGGACCGGCATTTCAAAGAGCGCCGGAAAAGTACTGGAGAAACAAAATTTTTAACTTTGGCAAAACGCTGCCAAAACAAAATCCCGAATCCTGGGATTTTCAAATATCAATCCCGATTGGCATCCCTAGTGTGTAGTAACAAACAGATTTCTTTGTTCGAACTTTATCACAGATTTTCGACAGTGAGAGCAGTTCTTCAGCCTTTCAAAATTCAATGTTTGCAGTAATAAAATTTTAAAAATTAATACGCACTGTTTATGTAAAAAAAAAAATATAAATAAAATCATCGACCAGAGGCTGAAAAACTGCTCTCACTTTTGAAAATTAATTTTATATTTTAAAAGAATTAAAACGGAAATGAAAAATTGTCTATTATATTTCCTAAAGCCCGCCCCAGCCAGAAAAATAGTGTTAAAGCATTTTTTTTTTACAAACAGCAACTTTTTATTTTGTTTAAAAAAATCAAGAATTTTTTATTAAAAATTAATTGCGATACCCAGAGAAATTGTCGGATGCAAAGAACCGGTTGTAAACAACAGGGGCCAGATTCCCACAGTCGTAAGCGTTTGAAATTGTTAAAAAATCAAGTTTTTAAAGTGGAAATAAAAGAACAGGAATAACTATTGTTACAACTTTAACTCATATTTGTAATAAAGGAACGAAATGCTTCACTTCTAACCTAATCTTAATATTTTTAATGTTTTAAATAACAATAATTGCTATCTAATAAAACTCGATCACGACTGCGGTAATTTGCCCCCTGATTGCATGCAATCTGTTCTACTTTATGTTCTATCATTGGTGATTTTTGTTTGAAGATGTTCCAAAAGCAACAGGTTCTTTTCTTCCAAACGAGAACAGGTTGCTTTGGAACCGGTTCTACGACAGTGAAACCTTTCTTTTTGACTCTCAGGAATCAGTTCTAGAACCCGTTCCACGGAATCGGTGGAAAAAGACCTGTTCTAAAATAAATTAATAGCTAATCAGTTCAAAAAAATTTGGCTGGGTAATGTAAAACAAATCCGTTTTAAGTCTCTTAAATCCCATGACGTGTCTCGTTGGTTCAATGTCGACTTCCTTGGAGTTGCTCAATGGATTTTAAAACAATTTTATCGTATTCTAGTTAGTATTTGTTTTTTTATAAGCATTTCTTGCAATTTTTTAGCCAAAGTTAACAAAATTATGAAGTTTTGGAAAAAAAATAAAGCAAAAATTACATATTAAAAACGTAACCGGTTAATCGACCTATTTTAACCGATTATTCGGGTCGAATAATTATTTGCGTTTTAAATTATTTGTTTCGACATTACCCGAAATAGAGGCGATTAATCGAGGAATCGGTTAATCGATTAACCGAATTGGAAACACTAAGAATTAGCAAACAAAACAAAACGAAAAATTCCAATAATAGTTTTCAAAATTATTGTTTTTATTTTTATGTTCGTTAGAGAATTGTTAAATGATTTTTCTTCCTATAAATCATCTCTAGAGAATGGTAAGCATTTTTCATTTGCGTTATTTGTAAAATATTTTTAGATTGTTTTTATATTTTGCAGATTTAACATTCAGTGAAGATCAAAATTGGAAAAGAAAAGGCGACGGTAACGTCAAAGTATGTGTGGAGAAGAACCAACCCATTACTAAACTACACGTGTATGTGCATATAAATAAAAAGTTTCAAAAAAGCTGTTATTTGTTTTTATTTTAAAATTTAGAACAAACAACGTGATATATAGTATCTAGCAACCATTTTGAAATTGGAAATAGTTAATTTCTCCCAAATTTAAAATTAAGTTAAGCTTATCGTTGTAATTAGCTACATTCGTAGTTGATTGCTAACACTCTAAAAAACTTAGTTGATAACAATTAAATCATTTCAACCATATATTAGTTAGAGGTATTTCACCTATAAGATAGTTGAAATTTTCGTTATAATCAACTAAGGAATATTTTGGGTGTATAGATTTTGTTAACTATGTAACTATAGAATTCTTTTGGTGTATAAAAAAACCAGATTGTACTTGCATTTTGGCTTTTTTTACCAAAAAAATATAATATTGTTTTAAATGCCAAAAATCAGTACAATCAGTACAAATTTAAAAAAAATCAGTACAAATCAGTACTTTTTCATCAGTACACGGGCCCAAAAATCAGTATATGTACTGATCAAATCAGTACAAATGGTCACCCTACCTTAAACACATTTTCAGTTTTGACTTATTTCTGGCATTGAAGTTAAATTTTCAACTTTGATATCTTCAGAGACAGTAGAATTTCATGGCAAATATTTTGCGGAACATTTTAACCCTCTAACTCTTCAACTTACGGGCCCTTTTTGTCCATTTTTAGAATGTCCCTTTAATTGAAGAGTTAAAGGGTTGAAATGTTCCACAAAAATGTTCCCCATAGTGTTTTACGTAAGTTCGCTGAACCATAGCTGTTAAATTTCGATTACGATTACTAATCAATTACCCAGTCAGAAAAATACAAACGGGAAAGCGGTGGCAAAGCACTTTAACAGGTGGTACAAGTATTGGCAAAAAGTGCTTTCCCATTCCCAAAATGATAACATCATTAGACAAAAGGACCGGCTGTTCAAAAAGCGCCGGAAAAGCACTGGAGGAACAAAATTTTTAAACGTTGGCAAAACGCTGGCAAAACCAATAAATAGGTGGTCTGGAAATATATTTTCCAAAATAAAATTAAAAAAAAGTTCATATGTATTTTTTTGACCCTGCCGTGATTTGAACCCAGGCCGTCAGATTGGCAGACGATTGCTCTACCCACTGAGCTAACGAGACATATAATATTTAATGGCTAAACACATAAATGAGTGATAATAGCTGGACAACTACTGGCTGTGCCAAAATGCTAGTACTGGCAAACAATTTTTAGTAACTAGTATGCCAGTGTTTGGAGGGCAAAAAAAAAGTTGGTCTTGAAGGAGCTTTCCCACAAACAAAAAAATTGATTTTATAAAACAAAAAAAAATTTTAAATTAAAAAAAATCCCAAAAAATTTTTTTGCTTGCAACCGGATTTGAACTCGGAACCTTCCGACTACAAACATTTTTTAACGAAGCGTCAGCATTTTTATAAAATCATTGGTTTTCCAGTGAATTTAATTTAATTTATTTATTTCAATCACTGGTACAAATAAGACTTAGAGTCTCTTAAAGCACCTCAAACATTTTAAGTCACAGTGATTAAATGCTTAAATAAGATACATAAAATCTTAAAAATAGACAGTAATAATAACAACAAAACTAAAAAAAAAAAAAAACAGAACAACATAAACGATTAATCTTTGAACAAATTCATAATTGCCATTTTAAAAAACAATACACGGGGTTCGGATTTAATTTGATTAGGTAAAGAGTTCCACAATTTCACAGCACTAACAAAGAACAATCTTGAGGATGATAAGTAATTATAAGCAGGCGTAATAATATTGCTTGTTCGACTTGATCTGGACATATTAATTTTCCGGTACAAATAATCAGGTTCCTTCGTATATATAATTTTGTGTAAAAATATTAAATTTCGAATGTTTAGATATGAAGTTAGATTACATCCCAAGATTTGAAGGGAGTATTGAGATATTCTATCATATTTTCTCTTGTTGAATACAAATCTAGCACAATTATTAATAACCATTTGTAATTTAGTATTAGATGTGGCATCGAGGTTTCCAAAAACAATTGCTCCATAAGTCAAAATTGGTATAAGTAACGTTTTCACCAATTTGAGCTTAGTGTGACTCGGAACAAACGCTGATGCATACCAGAGTTTCCGTAGAGCACAATACAATTTAGTAATTGTATAATTAATATGATCCTTGCAATTAAGCTCAGAATTAATTAAAAATCCAAGATTTTTTACCACTCTCACATATTCAACTACTTCATTCTGCATGGTGATATCTGGCAATATTTCAAAAGAGCAACTGCCAATTAATAGGGCTTGAGTTTTCGAAGCATTAATTAACAGATTATTTTCCAACGACCAACGGCAAATTTCGTGCAAGTCCTCATTAAGTCGGCAACCCAAATCTTCCATAAGTCCAGGAGGGCGCGAAAGATATATTTGGGCGTCGTCTGCATATAAGTGAATATTAGAGCTTTTACAGCAGTGTACTATATCATTAATAAAAATACTTTTGTACGCCTGGTAGCATTGGCTAGGTAGCACTGGATAACCACTGGTTGCAAACCTTGGCATATCACTCTAAGCCAATTCTTTGCCAGTTGTTTTTTTTATAAACCACCGAAATTTTTGTAAAATAATACTGGTAAAACGCTTTTCGCAAACGCTGGCAAAGCGTCCCAAATGAGTGTTCTGCGATTCATTTATTTTTAATACCATGGTTACCCAGTGGTATGCCAGTGCTTGATTTTTTGTACCACTGGCGATTTCTGACTGGGTAGTTTACATTTTGAAAAGAATTGTATTGATTATATAATTCTCTATTAAACAATTTCTGATTACTAATTGATTATGATTACAAGTAATCTAAAAGTAATCAAGATTACTTGAGATTACCATAAAATAATCAAAAAGAGTCAAAAGTAATCAAAAAATAATTCGACTACTTTCAAAGATTACTTTTGATTATTTTCAAAAATATTCGGCATGAGTTACAGTGCCTTAGTCGAATTTTTGCGTGATTAAAATGTTCTGAAATGTCATTTGAAATTTGAAAAAACATTTTGGATAAGTTTTCATGATAAAAATATAGAAATTACTTTGTTTTTGTTTATTTATTATTTATGATTCTTTTTGATTATATTTTGTCGTAATTACAAATAATCCTTATTACTTTTATATTATTTGGAATCACAATCAATTAGTAATCGTCCGAAACTGAATATAATCTTAATTTAATCATTACTTCACCTTTAAAAAGAAAGTAATCTAATTACTAATTATTATGATTAGTAATCATTACTTAACAGCTATGCGCTGAACACATCCTATACCTAAATTTTTCATTTGAATTTTTGCACTATATGTGGAAAACAATTCAAAATTCTGAAACTAATTGAAAATTCCAAAAATTTAAATTCAAGTGATATAAGAATAGTGAATAAAAAATTATTATAAACAAAAACAGCAAAAAATTATTATAACAAAAATGCCAACCTCACCCACAGTCCACCTTGGACATGGTCTCCCCTGTTAACGCTGATGAGGCTCTGACGACCGAGTATGGGCGGTATAACCCGGTTCCCACGGCAATCGGACTATGTGCCGGAACGATTCGGATGTAGTCGAATCTTCGAATTTATCCGAGCAAGGATTACCCCTCCGGCTTTAAATGAGAATTATTAACTACAAATTCTCATTTTAAAGCCGTTACAACAACAACAACAACAACAACAACAACGGAGTTAAATTCTTACGGTGGGTCTCATACTTCAGGTTTAAAATTTAGTTAATAGTTAACCCAAAAATTTGTTGTTGTTTTGTGTAAATTTTTTTTACATTTTCTTTTGTCTATAGTTAAGTTAAAGTTAAACCTGCAGTATAAGACCCACCGTTAGTTCTTGAATTTTTTAAATTCTTTAGTTCATTAGAAATAAACGGGAGTATATAACAAAACGTATAAAAGACAGTTATATTTTATAGCGCTCATGCATAATAATTTGAAAACTTTATAACATGTTTGTTTTATGACCCTATATTTTTTACATAGATTTTAAGTTTTTACACATTTTTTAAATAAAAAATTCTCAAAATGGCAAAAAATCATGAAATCCCGAACCGTCCCGGGATCCCGCTTTTTTAACCAATACCGATTGGCTTCCCTAATATTAGGGAAAAATGAACAAATTATTCGACTGAGTCGATAAAATCGGCTAGAAGTTTAGCCGCCGATCAGCCGACAGATTCATCGGCGGCGCGACTCGTTAAAAGAAAATCGGCTAGCCGCCAGTCGCGCCTGTACGACTTGCTACTTTGGTTATTGGCTCGAAAAATGCGTTATAGTCGTAATTTAATTGCTTTTCTTGATTTAGATTAGATTTAAATACTTTGCTCCGATTTTTGCGATTTCCAGCAATTTTTGGGCATAAAAGTTGGCAACCAGTGTTGCCATTTTAGCATATTTTCTGCTAGATTTAGCAGATTGAGTTGGGTAATTGCATATTTTTTTTGTAAAAATATGCTAACTGCTTTTTAGCATATTCTGTTGGACAAAAGCAGATTTTTTTTAGCATATTTTGTTTTATTTAATAAAAGCATATTTTTTGCATATTTTTTAACAAAATAATTTTTTTTTGTAACAATATTTATAACAATAACAATTAGCGTTTTTTTTAATCACCTGGATTTAGAATTTTTCATACTAAAAGGGGATTTATTAAATCCAAAAAAAAAGCTGCACCCCGTTTCTGTATTTCTCGCATCGAAAAAGTTTGCGGAAAAAACATGTGAAATGCAACCCTGCTCTGCTTTATAGAGGGTGAGTCGCAGACAATAAAATATATATGAAACCAAATCAGCTAGTAATACGTTGCATAGTAAGTTATTTCTAATTAAATTAGGTGTTTTACAAAACAACATGTGTCAACAGTTCTTAAAGTTACATTATCTGAACGAATTACAACAAAAACTGCAGTCCATTTTATCACGTCTTTAATCAGCCTGTATAATGCAGGGTGACCATGCATTTCTCGATGCGAAAACTTCTCGCATTAGATACAGAAACGGGGTACTGGATTTAATAAATCCAATAAAAGCACAAATATATGAAACAGCCTATTAATATAATGTCGAAAAAAATACGAATGAAAATTAAAAGAAAAACAAAAAAATTTATAAACTAACAAATAGAAGGTTTTTATAAAAATTCTTTTATGAAATGTTTAGAAAAAAACTACACTTCTCCAAATATGTTTTTCATCTTGGACTTGGAGAAATAGCTGAAATAGAAATGGCAATTTTTCACTATACTGTAAGTAATTTAATTACATCCATTTAGTGAATGTTAAATATTCCAATGGAATTTTTCAATTGTGTAAAAGTATAAATTGAAGTGATAAAACTAAAAAGGCAGACTGTATATCGCTGTTTTATATAAAATATAATTAAAACTTAAAAGTTAAAATCCTTCATCATCGAATTCGGTATTAAAAATTAGGGTGAAAGAAGTGTCGGATAGAAAATTATTTTTTAAATAGGGAGAATCTAACCCCATCTGTTGAGCACTTTTAGAACTACTTTTTGGATTTATTAAATCCAAGTGATTAGAAAAAGCGGCTAAGTTTTCATAACTTTTTATTTCATGCATAATTATTCAATTATTTTTTGAATGTAAACTTTTTTAGTTGTATTGATATACTACTATAATTTTAAAATGCTACAAAAACCATAACAAAATATTGCAACAATTTAAAATCAGGTATGTTTATTGTGAAAAAATTAAATGAGAAAGTTTATTTTTTTAGTTTCAAAGAAACATTAAACAGTATTTACAAGTATCTTATAGCGAATTTACATTGTTAAAATGTTCACTAGATTTCGTTTTGAAATCCAATTCGAAATCTATATCGTTTACATAGAATATTTGACAGATGAATGGGATTTCGATCTGCCAACAATTTTTTTGTAAACAAACTAACCTTAAAATATAACCAAAATTAAAAGATTTTCTAAAACCCATTTTATTTAATGGCGGAACACAAAAATCATTTATATTATGAAAAATACAATGTTATAGTTGCTAAGAAATGTGTTTAATTATAGGGATGATTAGTAGAAAGCAAAAATATTCAATGTTTTGTCAATGGTCTTGCCGGCGCCATCAAATGATTTTTCATAGTTTCTCTTCGTCGGATACAATAAAATAGCCATTTTCAACTTTAAATATTTCTTTCAATTAAAAATAACAGACTTTATTATGTTATTCCTTAATTTTTTAAAGTTATAAAATTTATTATATAGGTATTAATTTTTTGTGACATAAACAGCTGCATATTGTTGCCACTTTTTCTGCAAACTTCCCTACTTTTCTGCAAATATGGGAGAAAAATTGGATTTCAATTTGGATTTCGATGAGATTTCGCTGAAATCTAAATTAAATTGGGATTTCATTTCCTATGGGAAATCTGTTTGAAATCCCAAATTTTTATTCGATTTCAGTCGAAATCTATCGAAATCTACTTTTAACTCAATTTCGATCATAATGTAAATTCGCTATTAGAATAAATGTAAAAGTTTATCTCTCAATTCATAAACACTCTGCAAAGTTCTAGGATGTTTACAAAACAAATTCTTCACATAAAATTTGTACGATAAACCTCCTATAACTTTTGAAAGCATTTATGAATAAAGGGGTAAGCTTTTATATTTATTCTAAGATAGTTCAAAAAAGTATTAAAATATTATTTTTTATAAACATTGTTTAAAACAAGTATTTTTCTATTAATAAGACTTTGTTAAATAATACTAAAAAAGTTATTTAGCAGATTTTCAGCATATTTTTAGTATTAAATTTAGCAGATCTTTAGCATAATGAATATAATAAAAAAAATTCGATTTTTTAATTTAGCATATTCTAAGAATATATTTTTTATTTTAGGATTTAGCAGATTTTAGCAGAAAATTTTTAGGAATCTAGCATATTTCCATCTAAGAGTTCTGGCAACACTGTTGGCAACAGTAATTTTTAATACGTTTTGTCACAAAAGTTTTGCGAAAAAAATTGTCCCAAAAATTACAAGTTATCATTTCTCTATAATTATCAAAAACAGCTGATTATCATTATTTCGATATACAATTTTTCGCGTGTGTAATGTTTTGGTTTAGAAATTTTTATAATTAATTTGAATTGAAATTAAATAGATATTTATATTCTATTTTTATAATATAAAGGTATGCATTAATTACTTGAATAATTATTAATAGAATTCATTATTTCTAAGAAGTTTTTCCAAATTCTAACCTATCACACGGTGTGGTCAGATATTTTAGAAGCTTTTGAGATTTGGAATTAAGAACACGAAGTTTTAAATTAGGCCCCTAGATCGGCATGCTGAGTTAAATGGTGCAATTCTTTTTTGTCGGTCACGCCCCTTTCAAACCTTTCTCAACAAGAATTTACTGCAGAAAGTTACTGTGTGCCCGGCCTGTGGCCGGGCTTGGGGGTTTCTACTCTGTGGTATGTCCGAAGACGGCTTCGGCGAGCAAGTTGAAAAGTATGCAACTTTTATATACAAAAGTGGTACTCAATTAAAGGAGTACCAAATTTGATATAGGAAGCAACAACAAATGTATTAAAGTAACAGTTAGTAATTAACGGGACATTGTAAAAATGAGAGTTAAAAGTGATTTTTTTTAGGCTTGCATAAAATTTAACGAAATAGCTCAGAAATTAATAAAATTGTGTTCATCGACTAAAATGCCCACATTGAGTTGAATGTAATTTTTTTCGATCACATCCCTTTTAAAGTGGGCGAGCATTAAAAATTAAAGAAGCTTTAAGGTTCAATTAGACGTGCCATAACGCCATAGCCGTAACCATAACGCCATAGCAGACAACCAAAATTCAATTGGTATCTACGGTTACGGTTATGGCGTTATGGCATGTCACCTGTAATCGAATACATTGTAGCCTATAAGATTGGTTTGAACAGCTGTTTTATATGGTTATGGTTATGGCACGTCTAATTGAGCCTTTACTTCGCAGAGGAGAAATTTCGGCTAAAGTTGAGTTTAGGGGCACCTCATCGATTGAATCAAAATTTGCACCACTGATAGAACTCTTTTTGGAAATTCTACGATATATTTTTTTTTTTTTTTTGCGGAAACGCCTATGTCGGGAGTTATTTTAGTGCAAAGTTTGAATATGATTTGGTTATATCTTTGTCGTTTATAGTCGGATTGGGACAACATATACACTATTGGAAAGGCAATAGAAATATGTTTTAGATGACATTTGTTTTATTATTATTAACTCATTACAACCCGGCGAAAGAATTTTTTTATAAACATTTTTATTTCATAAAAAGGCTTGTATAAGAATAAAATTTGTACTTATTTATATATTGTCAAGACTTAAAGCTTTCATTTGAGATATGTATCAAGTTTTTATCACTTTAAAAACCAAATATATTTAAGGTCAAACTTACATGAAAAACACCACTGAAGCCCAAACCACATAGTGAAAGTGCCAGTGGACAGTGGCTATCAAACTTTGTACTTGAATTTCGCGAAAACGATTTAATATTTTTAAAAATTTCTTTTTGCGTTTTGTTTAAAAAAAAGTCGTGTTTATTTAAAAACTTTTCTAATTTCTCGGCAGTGACAAAAAGGGAAGATACAAAAACTGCTTTATCGACAAAACGTCGCTCTGCGGTCGACACTGCGTTTATGTGGTTTAGGCTTGACTATTATCAACCATTATCAATCAACCCCTTGAGAATGCAGTAAAACATTTTTTTTGGGAAAATAATTTTGTAACCTATTACACAGCTCTACAAAATAAGACAATATTTATAAGTCGGACAATTTTGCATTGGATTTATTATAATATAGCTTCAAAGTCAAAATTTCAAAACTTTTTAAGGTTTAAAAATTATTTTTTTAAATATACAAAGTCCGATTTTAGATATCAAAGCCAATTTTTAAAGAAAAAGTCCAAAATTTGTATATGTGTCATATTGTATAAACATATTATGTCTGTTCCCGTACTTTACCGAAGTTACCCAAACTAGTCCAAAGGCGTTCCCGTACTCAAAATTGCGTGTAAATTGTTGTTGTTTGGGCTGTTTTGGGTTCCCGCGGGTACCCGCGGTAACGTAAGGGAATGTACATATTAGGTATGTTTCTTTACTTTTTGGGTAAAGTTCGGTAAAATGAGAGTTAACAAGAAATACTCTCACGAAATGACAAAAATGCACAAAAGTAAACGAACGCGAAAAACCATATTTGAAGCCCGAAAAACAAACGTCAATAGATTTGTGCATTATAGTTCGTTTTGGTGAGCGCTCTTTCTAGTTCTTGTTCAATTTGTTGTAAAAATCTAGATAGCTTTTCTAGTTAAACCCATTTTTAAATCAAAAATTTAATAAAAATTTCCTTTTAAGGCATTTCTATTTACAAAAATGAATACATAGTTTATTAAATTTGGAAAAGATTTTAATATTAAACAAAAGCTTCGATTTATTTACATATTTATCTCTTTAACACATTTAAACAAGCGTCTTCAAAAAATTGTCGGTAATTTTATGGAATTGTAAAATCACCGATAGGCTTTTGCAACTATTATACTAATTTTTGTAAATGGTAAACATATTTTCTGAATGAATGAAATGAGCAATTGAACTAAAAGAGCAATTAGTTGTGAACTAGGTCTTTAGTTCAAATTAGTGAATATTTGAATTGAACTAGTTGCACCCAACTGATGATATAACAGCTGATAAAAACAATTTACCCAAATTTACACGAAAAAAAGTCTGGGCTTTTTCGTGCAAGAAGAACAAGAATATTACTCTCTCATGACAGCTCTCATTTACCCAATTGTGTAGTAAGAAAACGCTTTTTGTAGAATTGGGCTTAATCGTTCTTTTTGGTGACTCGGTCATATCGTTCAATAAAATTCATTGAACTAGTTCGTTCAAATCGTTCTTTTTTGTTATCGTTCTTTTTTGTTTATTTATTTATTTATTTATTTTATTTATTTACATGCAAGCTGTAAGCCCACAGGGCCAAATAGCTGCAGATTAATTTCAAAATTTGACACATGAGCTTTGTCTGAACAGTGGTTCGTGAACGGTGTCGTTCATTCGACAATTTAATGGCGCACTACATGTTACATGTTTATATAAATTTTATTGTGCATAGACTAATAGTGTCAGAAAATTACAATTTTATTAAAAATTTGAAATTATTAAGAAAAATATTTAATTATGTAATAAAATTAATAAGAAAGGTATACAAACTTTTTATGACTACAAAAAAGAACGAAATGAACGATGAACGAAAAGAACGAATAATGGTGAAGGATGTCATATCGTTCAATGAACTGAACCGTTCAAATGAACTAGTTCGTTCATGAACGACACAACTCTAGCTTTTTGGTAAAATTGGGATCCCGCGGGATCCCAATGTTGAGTACCCGAACACAGCTATTATATTACACTAAAAAATATATTTTACTGTACCTACCAAAAATCGACTGTACCTACTATTGAATTCTTTTCTAAAAAACATCAGGGTGCAAATTAGCGCAGTCGTGATCGAGTGTTGTTCGATAGCAATTATTGTTACTTAAAACATTACAAAGATTAAAACTAGGTTAGAAGTGAAGCATTTAGTTCCTTTATTACAAATATGAGTTAAAGTTGTAACAATAGTTATTCGTGTGCTTTTGTTTGCACTTTAAAACGTGATTTTTTTTAACAATTTCGAACGATTATGACTGCGGGAATCTGGTCCCAGATTTCATTCACTATTGATATTATTGCGATATTATGGTTTTCAGTTTATATTTAAATCATGCTTTTGGATTGTTTCTACAATATGTGCCTTCCCGTACGTTACCGCGGGAACCCAAAACAGCCCAAGCAACAACAATTTACACACAATTTTGAGTACGGGAACGCTTTTGGGCTAGTTTGGGTAACCGCGGTAAAGTACGGGAATGAATCAAATGAGCTAAATCGACTACAAATTATTTTCGATTTAAAATGAAATTGAATCCGATTTTCAGGGATAAAATATAATCCACAATGAATTTTTATGAAAGTTCTTGCTTGTTATTTTATAAAAAAATGTAAGTTTTGGTACTATAGGGGTCGAAAATGTACTATTTTTAAACTGGTTGGTACTATTCTGAAAATCAAATTTATCAATCCTTAATAGCACGTTACATATTTTGAGTAACTTAGCAAAAATAAAATACCACGTTACGACTCGTTCTCGTTACATTTACGATCTAGTAACGAGACCTTAAATGCTGAGTTACCCAACCGTAAACGTGTCTGTAACGAATCAGCTGTTTCGAAACCACAAGAAGAAATGTATACGAATGGTTACTAACACGTAAATGTGAACGGATCATTCTGTTGAAATCAGAATTTCCTATCCGGCATCGAAACAGCTGAATAATTTTAATCGGAAAAAATATAAAATGAATAAAGAAAATTGATTCAAACTACAAATAAGGAATAAAAATTAAATAAATGGAAAAATTTAGAATAAAATATAAAACCACATGAAATATATGCTAAATAGTAATGTCGTTTACGGTAATCTATAAGTGTACTTTTTAGCTACGGCACGGTACAGTTACATCACATTTACGGTCCCATAATCCGCCCTTAACAGTGTGTCTCATACTGCAGGTTTAAACCTAGGTTAATAGTTAACCTACATTTTGCTGTACATTTTTTTGACATTTTATTTTGTTTTTAGTTAAGTTAAAGTTAAACCTAGAGTATGAGACCCACCGTAAGAGTATAAGCACAATGGAAAGGTCCCCGTTTTTTCCATACAATTGGACAATTAAAATCGTGCAACGATTTCCGTGAGAGATAAAACTTATTTTATTTTCTCAACGGAATTTCTTATTCTCCTGTTTTTACTCTCAGAATATTTTACTAATGTTGCCATATTTTCACACAATTTCAATCACAGTACACGTATAGTATGATTACATGGTTGATTTCGTCATGCATACGAATTAGTAATGTCAAAAGATTTAACTTTATACATTTATAAAATATTTAAAAACAGCAATAACACAATAACACTTTCATAGCCTTTCATTCTAAATAATGTCAAACAACAACAATAAGTTGGAATGTAGCAAGAAGAAAAATATAAAATATAACCAACTTGACTTTCTATGTGTTCTGTGTTGTAAAAGTTTTATTTTACTAATGTTGCCAGATTTTCACACAATTTCAATCACTGTACAAGTATAGTACGATTACATGGTTGATTTCGTCATGCACATGCATCAGTAATATTAAAGGATTTAACTTTATACATTTATAAAATATATAAAAAACAGCAATAACACAATAACAATTTTACAGCCTTTTATTCTAACTAATGTCAAACAACAACAATTCGTAGGAATATGGCAAGAAGAAAAATATAAAATATAATCAACTTGACTTTCTATGTGTTCTGTGTTGTAAAAGTAAGATTCCGTTTCCGTTGCTATTTTGTTCATTTTCTTTCCGTCACGATTTAAGATTCCTTTTCCATTTGTATTGTGCTTATTCTCTAAGGCTGCATTCACACTTAAGGGCGGATTATGGGACCGTAAACGTAAATGTGATGTAACTGTACCGTGCCGTAGCTAAAAAGTACACTTATAGATTATCGTAAACGACATTAATATTGAGCATGTATTTCATGTGGTTTTATATTTTATTCTAAATTTTTCCATTTATTTGTTAATTTTTATTCCTTATTTGTTGTTTGAATCAATTTTCTTTATTCATTTCATATTTTTTCCGACTAAAATCATTCAGCTGTTTCGATGCCGGATAGAAAATTCTGATTTCAACAGAATGATCCGGCAAGTTCGTTTACATTTACGTGTTAGTAACCATTCGTATACATTCTTCTTGTGATATCGGAACAGCTGATTCGTTACAGATACGTTTACGGTTGGGTAACTCAGCCTTTAATTCTGAAACACGTGTTTAGCTAATACACGTATTTTAGCTCTTTATTCAACTACAACAGTTCTTTATTCTTTTACGCTCGTTTTAGCTAAACACGTGTAGCCTTAAACGGCATTCACACCTAAGAATTAGGTGTGAATTTTGAATAACATACAAAAAAAAGCACTAACAATAATAGTTTTTAAAAATTCTTAGATTGCTTTTGTATAAATGTCTAGAAAAAAAAACAATCAAACCCTAAACATATGTATTTTAGTTTGAAATTTTCAAGAATTTAAGGCATTTTTTAAAGAATTTTTAGATTTGAATTTTTAAACTTTGTCTGTTTAATACAATAGACCATTATCCATAACCGATATGTTTTTTTTTTGTAAAACAATATTTTAGATTCTGGGACATTAATTATATAAAACTCTCAGACAAAAAGCATTTATTTGTGTTAAAAAGCTTTAAAGTAATATCGAAAATCCATAAAAGGGTGAATTTGTTACTTTTTTTGAAATTATGCGAACAAACTTGACTGATGTTTTCTGAAAACTATACAAAGTTAATATATATTGCAAATTATAAAAAAAATAATAAAAATTAAATCGTATTCTAATACATAAGTAAAAAATTTTCTAATATCACAAAGGTGAAAAAATAAATATTAAGAGCAATTTAATTTAATATGTCTGTCAACAAAAATTTAATTAAAATTGGGCAAAAATAATAACTTAAGATATTGGTAAAATTTTTTAATTTAAAATTTTATTAAAAACCAGACTTCGGATATCATGCGCGGTTCCAGCAATTAATATAAGGGGAAAAACCATACGCCACAGTAGACAAATACATTGAGTTGGCCACTGAGGCGTATGATTTTTCCCCTTATATTAATTGCTGGAACCGCGCATGTCAGATATAGTATAACGGTTTTTGGGAGCAAAATAGTTCCATAATACTGTAAAACGCCATTCACATGAACGAGATTACTAATCTCCTCGCTTTTTGTTCTTTATTCTGTTACCAAATAATGGAAAAATTTGATGTTATATGGTAATAGAATAAAGAATATAAATGAGGAGATTTAGTTATCTCGTTCATGTGAATGACCTATAAGCTGAACAGAAAAAATTTCAGAAAAAATATATTTCCATTGGAAAATTTGTTATCAGCGATATCGCGAAAACCGTTCGTCTATTTGAAATTTATAGGGTATTCACATGAACGAGATAACTAGATCCCCTCATTTGTGTTCTTTATTCTATTACCATATAACATATATTGACATTATATGGTAATAGAACAAAGAACAAAAAACGAGGATATTAGTAATCTCGTTCATTTGAATGGCGTTTTATGGGCCATATATTAAAGTGTCAAAAATGACCTTATATTGTAATAGAATAAAGAACAAAAATCAGAAGATTTAGCTATGTCGTTCATGTGAATATCCTGTTAGACTTCATATTCGCAATGGCCTTGCAACTCTCTCAATATTTTTTATTTGAAAAAATATTAGGCGGCTTGGAACAGGAACGAACTCCGACTGGTTAATCAGGGATGGAAAAGGCTCACTTAATCGGGCTCTTATACCAAAAAATGTTAGATCGCTCTTACATATTTAAAAATGTAAGTAACTAAAAAATAGCTTCCTCTTTGGCTCGTTAAAAAACATAAAAATTAAATATTAGCAAATATTAGTTAAGATTAATTGCGCGGGAAAAATCGGCTAAGATGAAATCAAAATAATTTATAAGTTGGTCAATGAATTATGTATGCAGATTTTGTTTTTCAGGCTTAAATTTAATAATGAAAAAATTACATCGTTTTTTTTATTGTACCGGGAGTTTATTTAGCGATATCCCTTTTATCTTCCATATGAGTTATTGCTTTCATATTACCTGGAAGTATTGTTTTAGTGTAACAGTTGTTTCCGACGGAGGAAACTTCAGGAATACGAAATTGATATTGCCGGCAATAAATGTTGTCTTCCTGGCGATATGTTCGGAGAATCTTCTTCGTATTGCCATGTTTGCTGGGTGATATTGGTTTGAGTATGTTCCTGTTCCAAGGCACATAATAGAACAAATGCTTTCTCAGTGATAGAGAGTCCCCCAATCTCTTTATTATGTATACTCTTTGATATTCGTAACCATCCCCAAGTATTTAATAGATTTGATGTATTGCATTCTATTAAATTTGATTTTTTTTATATAAAACATTGACATTTTTGTTCACCTATAGCCGTAACTTTATAGCCATTTAGGGACCATAAAATGAAAATATTTTTAACTTTTTTTGATTGCATAAGCTTTTAAAAGGTGGGCGCTGTGGTGTAATGCGGGTCCGATCCCTAGCGACTGAAAGATAAATTTGCAAAAATACTCGTAATATGTATGATTTTTCTATCCCTCATACATATCGCAGCGTCCACCTTCGATGTTCCCATAGCATGTTCCCACCGAAGTAAAATAGAATAATATAACGGCGCTTTGAACTAAACAGCTTCAACAAAGTTCGCCAACTCACCCTCATATGGCGCGCAACAAATGTTCTAAAACATTTGACATCCCGCGCAATTACAGTATTGCCATATTTGAAGCCCTCCATCTTTCACCACCTTTCATTTCTTCTCTATCCCCTTTCCAAAGAAAGCAACACGTTAATAGGCAGAATTACCTGTTACTTCTCTTTATTATTAAAAAAAATTGATGGGGCTTTGAGGAGCTGGAACCGGTGGACGGAACTTTCTGGGATGGCTGCCACATTTTTTTTTATATTTCGTATTAAAACGCATTGTGGCTATTACCCTGGCAATATTTTTAACAGCGCCATATAAATTATACTTAAGAGATTAATCAGAACTGGGTCGACAACGACTACGAGAGTTGCTTTTCCATATAATTTGTATGGGAAGCAAAATATCGTCATGTCGTCCGGCGATTTGTCGTCGGAATAGAATCTATTCTATTTTCGTGACGACACACTACTACACACTTAAAATATTTGTCAAATTGTTGCCATATTTTTAACTAATTAAAGATTGCCATTAGAACAGAGTTGTTAGAAATTCGTATTAGAGCTGCAAAAATTCGTACTTTATTTACAAAAAATGTATTTTTTTGACAGAAGAAATATAATTGAAATTTGAAATACATAATTTACGGCAAAAAAGCAAAATTAAATACAATAAAATATAAGGCAACAAGAATTAGTGAAAGACCATTTGAATTGGTGAAGAATTGTGGTGAAACAAATACAATATTCTTGTTTTGCTTACTTTTTTTTCTAAACGTCAACAAATGTCGACGGTCGATTGTCGCTGAATTTAAATTAATCGTGACGACTTTTGCTGTCGTCGGTCGACAATCGACCCAGTTGTGATTAAACTCTAAACTCGAAAAAAAAGAAAACCACGTGCTAGCACTTTGTAGTGAATAACAAGACAATATATTTTGAACAGCTGTTTTTATTTTTCTAATCATGCAGTTTGTTTTTGTTGTTCATTCATCTTCTCCTGTGATATACTACTTTAGTTGCGTGTTCAATACATAATTCTAAATATTTTATTAGTTGTTCGATTACATATTTCCGAAAAATAGTTTTTATACTAAAATATACACCGATAGTTTTTTAAATAGTGGTATATTCTGTTTATTTAAAACTTAGTAAATATACACCATGTCTGTAGGCTCAACATTGGCTACAATATTTGCTATTGTAGCTTCTATTTGCACTGTTTCTATAATTATTTTATTGGGTAAGAAACAACCAATATGTCTGTTCCCGTGCTTTACCGCAGAAACCCAAACCAGGCCACACGCGTCCCATACTCGGAATTGCTGTTTGATCTGCTTTGTCGCCCTGCGTTTACCACCTGTGGTAATGCATGTGAACACATCTAATATTTTTTAATTTTTTTTTATTGCATCTATAGGGGTATAACTAATTTTGATCAAAATTTTGGAAGCACAACGTGGTGGCCAGTATATAAGGTTAAAGTTGAGTTTAGTTTAGTGGCACAGCTCCAATCAGGTCAAAATTTTTACCACAGGTAAAACTTTTTATTGGGATTCCACAACAACTTTTTTTTTGTGTCGGTCGGACCTATCTCGGGAGTTACTTCGGTTCAAAATTCGAAGTTGGACTTGCTTATAACTCCGTTATTTGTGGTCGGATTTGGGCAGTACGCCATTGGCAGCCTGCCCAAATCCGCAAAAAAATAGCCATATTTTGAAAGAAAAAAAAATCGCGCGAAAAAAGTCTCTTGAAAAGTTTATTTTTTCTCAATGGGTTAACTAATCGGTCTTATTTTTGGTACTAGTGACCTTTTTTTTTTGTTTCCTTCAAAAAATGGCTATTTGTTTACGAAATTCTAAAGTCTCACCATATAAAAGTCTCTTGAAAAGTTTCTTCTTGATTCTCAATGGGTCAACTAATCGGTCTTATTTTTTGGGTCCTAGTGAATTTCTTTAACCCACTTAAAATTTAAAACCTAAGTATAAAGAGGGTCTATTATAGCTTCATCTTCAACCATATTGGCTAAATTTTAACAGAAAATGCGAAAATAGCGGTAAAAAAACAAACTAAGGAAAATGAAACTATTACTTTTATAATAAAAGAAAACAAAAAAAATTAATTTTAACCCCTTACAACTTTGCCCGTATAAGGGTTAAAAGCAAAAGTTGTACCTCAAATTAAACATTGCAATCTTACATACAATAATGTGTCAACAAATCATACCATTATATAAGCACATTTTTGATATTCAAAGGATTTTCTCGAAAAACTCGCTCTAAAAATTCAAAAAAACGGAACCGGTTCGTAATGGGTTAATAAATATTAAAAGTTTTTACGGCATATTAATTTCATATACCTTTCCAATGGTGCTCATATTGTCCAAATCCGATAATAAATAGCGAAGATACGGGCAAATCCATGTTTCAACTTTGACCCCAAATAACACCCAAAATAGGGGTCTCCGACAAAAAAATTTTTGTTTTTCCTATTCAGTCCAGAAAGTACTATCTGGAGAAAAAAAATCGGAGCTGTGCCCCTAAACAAACTCAACTTGTTCCAAGTTCTCAATTCAATTCAATTTATTTCTTATAATATTTATATTATTTACATTTGACTTAGAAGCAAAGAGTTTAGGAACTTCGTTCCTTTTCTACTTAGATATATAAATATATTTTTTTAATTTATGAAATTTATGTACATTATTAAACGGAAGGCAAAAAATTTACAAAAACCTTTATGAAGCAGAGGTATAAGATAAAAATGAGAGAAAAAAAAATAAAGTAGATAAAATTATGATGAGATGAGTTCATTGATATGTACATGTTGTGAGAGTTGGCATCTTCCATTAAAATTTAGAGTCAATCTTTCGATTTTATCCAGAACGAGTTCGAAGCCAGCGAGACTATGTAGGCGTCGGGTGGAATAGTGCCATGGTAGTTTAAATATCATTTTAAGTAGCTTATTTTGTGCTACTTGGAGTTTTTTTATATGACATTTTGCAGACGTGTACCAAACTGGAGCACAGTAACACCTTATGGGGTGGAATACAGATTTGATGATGAGTTTTTTATTGTCTATGTTCATTTCCGACTTTCTGTTTATAATTGGGTACATTATTCTAATAATTTTGTTAATTTTGTCCACTACATAGGGAATATGATTATTAAAATCAAGCTTTGTATCAAGCATAACGCCCAAGTATTTGACGTTGTTTTCCCATGGAATATCATGGTTCATGAAACGAGGTAAACTCTGGGGTATAAATCACGACTTACGTTTTCTTGTAAAATAAATAGCCTGCGTTTTTCAGGGTTAACCAAAATCTTCCATTTATCAAAATAATTACTCAACCCAGTAAGAGCAGACTGCAAGTTTGTAATAATATCAGCTGAATAAACATCAGAACTAAGAATTGATGCATCATCTGCAAATATAGACGTAATGCAATTGGAAAATGTTGGAATGTCAGCAGTAAAGATGTTGTAAAGAACTGGCGACAGGCAAGAACCTTGTGGACATCCTGCAATGATATTAACTTGTTGTGAACAGGTTTTACCCAAGTAAACGCTGAACGATCTATTTTGAAGAAAGTTTTAAATAATTTTTATGAGTTCAATTGGAAAGTTGAATTTTTTCAATTTAAAAATAAGTCCATTATGCCAAACGGAGTCAAACGCAGCTTTTATGTCTAGCAATATCATTCCAGTTGATTTGCCGTTTTGAAAATTATTTTTAACTAATTTTCTGATTTTTAGTAGGGGTTGAGACGTATTATGTTCACTTCTGAACCCGAATTGTTGCGATGGAAGTATATTGTTTGCATCGATAAAATTAATAAGCTTTTCCTTAATAATTTTTTCCAAGATTTTACTTATAGAAGAGAGCAGACTTATTGGTCTATAAGAAAGTGGAGAATCAGGAGGTTTATTTGGCTTGAGTATTGGTGTGGTTTTTGAGATTTTCCAATCACTCGGGAAGTAGCATAATTTAAGGCAAGCATTAAAGATGTTCGTTAGATAGTTGATACCTTTATTAGGTAAATTTTTTAGACATTTATTATTAATACCGTCTAAACCTGGAGTTTTTTTGTTTTTCAATTTTTTTATAATTACACCAACTTTTTCAGTAGTAGTGAAGTAACAGTTTTGTGGGATTGGGTTAATATTACGAATAAGGTTTGCAACACCATTAACCTCAGTAATCGTAGTAGTATCACTTAAATTTGATGAAATACAGTGGTTCAAATTAAAGTTGTGAGCCAAAATTTCAGCCTTTTCTTGCCGGGTGAAACATACCACATTGTTGTGTTTTAAAATTGGAATATTGCTAGATTTCTTCTTTAACATTTTTGAAACTTTCCAAAAAGGGGAAGATGTTTTGTCCAAATTGGACAACATGTTATTCCAAGTTTGGTTTCTGAAGTGGTTTATTTCATTCGTAATATTTTTATTTAAACGTGTCATAGCTCGACGATCATTAACATCTCTGTAACGCTTCCAGTTTCTTTTAAATACGTTCCTTAATTGTATCATAATTTTTATGTTGTTTGGCAAGGGTTTAGAGGTTGGTGCAATTCTAGGTTTGGGCACACTTTCATCTATTCCCATTTTTACTACATTATTGAAAACATTTATCATGTTGTCAATTTGAGTGCTGTTGTTTATTTCATTAAAGCTATCCGCCACAGGAAGATTCCTGTTTATGAATTTCATAAAATGCGGCCAGTTTGCCTTGCTGAAAGCGTAGCATAAATTGTATACCATTTCATAATTTAAATTAATTGTACTAATGCTTGGTAGGTGGTCAGAACTCAAGTCATTTATAACTTTTACTGTGGACATATTTTGAGATATGTTAGTTAGAAAAAAATCTAGAGTTGACGGTTGTTTACTTGGATCAGCCGGAATATAAGTATATTCGTGGGGAAATACTATTTGTGTTTGGTTTAGTTGGAGTTTCTCATATAATATGTTACCCCAGCCATTACTTCTTTGACATCCCCAATAACTATGTCTGCAGTTAAAATCTCCTCCTAATATGTATTTATTTGAGCTCGTTAGTTTACGAATATCTGACGCAAATGTTTGTTTTCTTCTAGGGTCCCTGTTTGTTGACCCACCAGGATAATAGCAAGAATAAATATTTATAAAGTCATTACCAGATTTTACCTTAACACCTATGTTTTCAATCAGTTCTGTGTTAATAGGAGGTATAAGTTGATGCTGAATGTGTTTTTTAATTAAAATAGCTACTCCACCTCCTCCACCACGTTGTCGATCGTATCGTATCGTAGCAGTAGAAGTTCTGATGTTTTATTGTAATTTTTTTATTTAGCCAGGTTTCACAAAGTAAACAAATGTCAATATTGGATTTTTCCAAGAAATGGAATAATTCGTCTTTTTTAGTGCGAATGCTACGAGCATTCCATTGTAATAACGTTATGTTGCTGTTCATTGGAACAAAAATTTGCATGCAAGGTTTGTAACAACCTCGAATTGCTCTTCACGAGACCTGCACTTTTTTAAATTTGAAATTAATTCAAACGTAAGATTTTTTAATTCTTCTAAAGAGAACAAATTATTATTATCGTTATTTTGGGTGAATGGTTGGCTATAACCCGTTCTCGATGGATTTGGTGTTTCGCTCTGATTTAAAGCATTTGGATAATTAACGTTGTAATTTGATTGGTTGTTGAATTGTTGGCTTCTTTGTGTGGTACCCTTTGGTTGAGCACGTTGCCTTATTTGCTTATATGTTTTCCTATTAGGGCAGTCAGGGGACATAGCCTTATGGGGGCCTTTACAATTAGCACATTTTACAATGGTTGACTTGCATTCTTCAGTTTTGTGATTCCCGGCGCAATGGGCACAAAATGTTTTAACATTGCAACTGCTGGCACCGTGTCCATACATCTGACAATTATAGCATTGGGTCAGTTTTGTTTTTTGGGTTTTTGGTATTCCCACCTGACTTTTATGTAGTTGATAGCTGAGTAGTTTTGCCTTAATTCTCTTAATGTGATTGACTTTTTTTCAAAGTAGACAATGAATATAATTTGTTCGTTGTTACTGTCCCTAGCTCCAGCATAGGCTCTAGTAACAATTTTAACATCGATACATTTAAGGCCCATGTCTAAAAGTCTGGACTTAAGAACTGATGGGTCTGTTTTATCTAGACATAATAGTACAGCATTATAAGGCTTTTCGTTTTTAGCAGCATATGTGAAATATTCGAGCTGAAACTTCCTAGTGAGAGAGTCACAAACGGTAGTAAAATCTACGTTATTTGTGCAAAACAATTTTAGACCGATGGAAATTTTACGTATAGAGTAATCTTTGATTTTTAATATTCTACACATTTCATGAACTTGTTCAATTTTACATTTTAAGATTGTTATTGGTGGTATGTTAACTTTAACAGCTGGTTCGATAATTGTTTCATCAGCTGTGTTCGGGTACTCAACATTGGGATCCCGCGGGATCCCAATTTCACCAAAAAGCGTTTTCTTACTACACAATTGGGTAAATGAGAGCTGTCATGAGAGAGTAATATTCTTGTTCTTCTTGCACGAATTTAAATTTGTGTAAATTGTTTTAATAAGCTGTTATATCATCAGTTGGGTGCAACTAGTTCAATTGAACTCTTCACTGATTTGAACCAAAGACCTAGTTCACAACTAATAGCTCTTTTAGTTCAATCGATCATTTCATTCATTCAGAAAATATGTTTATCATTTACAAAAATTAGTATAATAGTTGCAAAAGCCTATCGGTGATTTTACAACTCCATAAAATTACCGACAATTTTGTGAAGACGCTTGTTTAAATGTGTTAAAGAGTTAAATATGTAAATAAATCGAAGCTTTTGTTTAATATTAAAATCTTTTCCAAATTTAATAAACTATGTATTCCTTTTTGTAAATAAAAATGCCTAAAAAAGAAATTTATAATTAAATTTTTGATTTAAAAAGGGGTTTAACTAGAAAAGCTATCTAGATTTTTACAACAAATTGAACAAGAACTAGAAAGAGCGCTCACCAAAACGAACTATAATGCACAAATCTATTGACATTTGTTTTTCGGGCTTCAAATGTGGTTTTTGGCGTTCGTTTACTTTTGTGCATTTTTGTTATTTCGGGAGAGTATTTCTTGTTAACTCTCATTTTACCGAACTTTATCCAAAAAGTAAAGAAACAGAGCTATCATTATCGTCAATGATATATAGCAATTCAAATAGTTTGCAGAGGTGCAAAATAATTTGAATTGCTAGCTCTCTGAGAGCTGTTTGTGGCTTTCATTCATGTTATACCCAGAGCAGGCATCAACATCTTCTCGATTGCGTTTAATTTTGTTTTTGCTTTTTTTTTAATATTTAGATATTGTTAACAAACAATAACAACAAGAAATAAAGAAAAAAATAAACCGTAAACTTTTATTACACTTTAAGGAAACAGAATAAACTATGACTTAACACATCAAATGATAATTCAAGACTGATCAAATTATGTTTTTCTGATGCAGAATTACAAAATTTTCAAATACTTAAAGTATCGTTTTTTTCTCTTGAATAGATAAAGAAATATTTAGAAATGAAAACCTCTTTGGGTCAAATATGACCCCGGGGTGGTATTAAGGTTAAAGGAATAATTAGTTAATATCTAACAAGGAAGTTACTTCCAACTAAACTACTATTTTGATGAAATTTCAATATGTTGTAGAAACAAAAATTCTAAGATGACCACCTCGGTTATTTAAGTGGTTAAAATATGGGGTTAGAATGGGTTCGTCAGAGGTGGACGAAAAAATGAGACAGGTTGATCTTAGATTTCTTTTCTCTATCAAATATCCAAATTTCATACTAATCTGAGAGTAGGTATAACTTGGAATACATTCCTTGTATGAGGTTTTCGCAAAAAAATATATGCACTTTTCAGAGTTTTCTATAAAGATATGGAGATTTTGATAGGATAGCCACCAGGATTATTGAATTTTGAAAATTATGAAAATTTTATCAGAAGGGAGGGAATCATTTTTAAAAATTTTTTTCTATGAAAAAAAATGTAAGTCTAATGTCGAAAGTGTTTTTTAAGATTAAGAGTCTGAGAATGGGCAAATAAACATCCAAACATTAATGGGTCCCTTTCCCACCCCTTAAAAATGGTCTAGATACGCCTATGGACTCGTGAGATCTCATTGCTAGACCCGAAATATTTTGGGATTCATCATAAAACAAACCAAAGTATATTTTAAGGAGGTACTATCTTTACTTTTTTTCTGTTCATATAAGGTGTGTCGCTCTAATATACATAGGTCTAAGAGACCTACATTGTCCTTCTAGGGTTAATTACGGACATTTTGCCATTTTCAATAAATCATTTAAATTTAATTTGTTGTTTTTAATTTTAGGCTGGTTCCTGATTTGGAAAGCATTCTTGTCTAAATTTCGTTTAGTACGAGAACTGTTGGGACAAACAAACGCTGACGGAACTCTTATTACATCTACAGAAAAATCAACAGAATCTGCTGCCGCTGCTGGTAGTTATACTACACATCCACACAACAAAACGAAAAAATTAAGAAAAGACTAACAGCGACTGAAATATCGCAATTTTAACAAGCAATATTAATTGCATAATTTTTCCAAAAATTACAATAACCAGTACTTAGTAATTCAATATAAAATTTAACAAAACCACCCACAATATGAATATTCGCTGCGCTAAACCAGAAGATTTAATGGCAATGCAACATTGTAACTTGTTGTGTTTGCCAGAAAATTATCAAATGAAATATTATTTCTATCATGGTCTTACCTGGCCCCAACTGAGTTACGTGGCTGCTGATGATAAAGGTAACATTGTCGGCTATGTTTTAGCCAAAATGGAAGAGCCCGAGTCCGGAGAGGATAGTAAACGTGGTCATATCACTTCATTAGCGGTTAAACGTTCCTACCGTCGGTTGGGCTTAGCTCAAAAGTTAATGAACCAAGCTTCGAAGGCAATGGTCGAATGTTTCGATGCTCAATATGTTTCTCTGCATGTGCGTAAAAGCAATCGTGCTGCTTTGAATCTTTACACAAATACATTGAAATTTAAGATTATTGAAATTGAACCTAAATATTATGCCGATGGCGAGGACGCGTATGCCATGAGACGTGATTTAGGTGAATTTTGTGCACCCAATTCTGATAAGGCAGCTGTTGATAGTGACGAAAATCAAGAGAATAATAAAGAAAACAAAATAATTTATCGCGAATCTTTGGGTCCGGCTAATCATGATCATAGTAATCATGATGGTCATTGTTGTTAAAAGGTGATGTTAATATGATAATGATCAAAATCAATTAAGCGTAGTGTTTGCATATAATATTATTTGCATTTTTAAACATTTTTTATTTTAATATTTGATAACAGATTTTTTTTTTTTTATTTTTTACTCATTGTGTAAAAAGTAGTGCATAATTCCTTAATAAAGAATTTGAAAAATAAAATGCTTTTTTGAAATTATTATTAAACGGTATATACAGTAGCCGCTCGGTTATATGAATATCCAGTTATGTAAATTTCCAGAATAGTGAACAACAAAATTTAAACACAGGAGGTTCTAAAGAGTGAACACAGCCTATCTCTATTATGTGAACAGCTTTCACGGGAAGAGATTCAAACTAAATTAAATCAAATTAAAAATAAAAACTTAATGTAATAAAAATCATTTGAATTACTTATTTTATATTCTCTCGATTATGTGAACTTCTCCATTTAGAGAACAGGCTCTGTTTGAATTAGTTCATATAACCGAGCGACTACTGTAATTCTTAATTCCTTTTTACATACACACAAATTGTTGCCAATAAATAAATATCAACTTAACTAACAAGATTTTTGAAATAAACTATCCATGTAAAAAAGTTTTGATATTGTCATATATTATGTCTGTTCCCGTACTTTACCAAAGTTACACAAACTAGCCCAAAGGCGTTCCCGTACTCAAAATTGCGTGTAAATTGTTGTTGTTTGGGCTGTTTTGGGTTCCCGCGGGTACCCGCGGTAACGTACGGGAACGCACATATTATGTCTGTTCCCGTACTTTACCGAAGTTACCTAAACTAGCCCAAAGGCGTTCCCGTACTCAAAATTGCGTGTAAATTGTTGTTGTTTGGGCTGTTTTGGGTTCCCGCGGGTACCCGCGGTAACGTACGGGAACACACATATCATTTGGGTTTTTCTTTTCCCGGACTTTTTCATTTCCCGGGACAGCGGGAATTCCCGCTCGTTAGAAAATAAATAAATCCGACATATGTTGTACTTGAAAAGCTCGATTTTTATTAAAACACCGTCCGACAAAGTTCATCTTTTGGATGTGCCCATGCTAAAATCTACTTAATATATTCTGAAAGGAGTACTAAATATAAAATATGCATGACTTCCACTTTTTCTAGATCAATTCGTTTAACAGTTTAAATCGTGAATTACTATTTAGGTAATATATTTATATGGAAGGCCGTCTTAATTTTAAAATGAAATATATTAACTAAATATTAATTCCCGGTTGGAACGGTTAAACGAATTGATATATTAAAAAAAGTGAAAGACACTGGTATTTTAATTTCTTCTCTTCTTTCAGGATATATTGGAATTCTTAATGGGTGCAAACTTGTCTCGGACCAGTTTTATAGTTAGAACTAAGATAGATTTTTTGCTGAAGTATTTCTTAAATATGGAATCCAAAAATTTGTATTTGTAAAGATTTTATTTCTATGCAGATTTACAGAAGTATTTGTATAGAATTACACTGTGAGACAAATGGTAGGGGTCAGTGATCGGGAAGGGTTCAAACTACCGGGGAAATTTATATCGGTAAAAAAGAAGTTATACGTGTCCCGGCGTTTCGCTGGGTCACCCCTAGGAATCGAGATATATCGATTTGACCTTTGGTGGTCTTTTTTTTGACATAACTCGAGAACCACTAGTCCGATTTTGCTCAAACAATTACAATTCCTTTAATCTGTTCATATATATAATATAATATAACATTACGGGGGCTGGGGGATCGTGCCCAACGAATGCCATTGGGGCCATGTTGGGTATTCCACCATTGCATATCTCCGTGAAGGAAGCTGCAAGCTTGGGCTCACTTCGTCTCCGGGGGGTCGGGGACATGAGGAGCGGGGACCTAAAGGGACACATGAAGATCGCCGGGATCTTTATCGACGACCCAATTTTAAGGGTCGCGGACAAAATGATCCCAGAGCAGATCTTTGTCAGGTATTTTGACATCATGTCATTTGACAGGCATATGTGGACCAGTCGGACTTGGAAGCCCGAAGAGGGGGCTCAGATATGGTTCACTGATGGCTCGAAACAAGCTAATGGTGACACGGGGGCAGGTGTCTTTGGACCCAGATTCCAACGTGCTCTACCAATGGGCAAGTACCCCTCCGTCTTTCAGGCGGAGATTTTCGCCATCTGCGTATGTGTGAGAGAGTGCCTGCGGAGAGGCACGGCTAGATCCCGCATCTACATTCTTTCTGACAGCCAGGCTGCGCTAAAGGCTCTTGGAGCTTACGAAGTATCATCTGGTCTGGTCATGGAGTGTGTGGAAATTCTCAACGAACTCGGTACGAGAAACTCCCTTACACTGGGATGGATTCCTGGCCATGAAGGGCACGAGGGTAACGAAAGGGCTGATTGTCTAGCCAATTGTGGAGCCCGACGACCCTTCATCGGTCCGGAACCATTCTTTGGGATACCTAGGGGGTATGCTAGGGAAAAACTCAGGCAATGGAGAGAGACTGAGTTTGCAAAACATTGGGAAACTTCTACTGGCCAAAGACAGGCCAAAAGATTTATTTCCCTGTCCAGCGGAGTATCAAAGCGACTATTGTCACTTGACAGGGGTAACCTTAGGACCCTGACGGGATACTTAACTGGGCACTGTAGGCTCAGGTACCAGCTTCACAAACAGGACCGGTCAGACACTGATGTTTGCAGGTTTTGTGAGCTGGAAAAAGAGACATCGGAGCATGTTCTCTGCGAATGTCCGAGACTGTGCGACAGGAGACTCAGATTTCTGGGTGACCGCTTTGTGTCATCTTCGGACGTTTGGGGAAATTCTCCTAACAGGATTATTGGCTTTATTGGTAGCCTGAATCTACAGGGAACTCTAGGCAGCACAAAAGATCTATATTGGTCGCGGTGCGTAGTGCCTTCGTATCTAATCTAATCTGTTCATATAACGTTTTTCTATACACTCAACAGTTTTGCCGGTAAAAATAAATGTATGAAGAAAATATTTTTTGCCTAAAATATTAAAAAAAAATAATAAACAAAAGGTTATTGATTTTTATGGTAGCGGTAACAAACATTTATTTTTACCGGCAAAACTGTTGAGTATATAGAAAAATACATACACACCCAGACCTTGAAAGAGATAATTCTTTTTTTGAATTTATATGCATAAAATTTGATTCATTTTATAAATTACTGAATAATTCATAATGCCTTTAAATCAATGATTGGACATTGAATAAAGTGAGATAAGATTTGTTCCTATTTGTGTTGATTCAATTTTGATTCGATTGAATATGTTGGCTTTAGAGGCACCTCACCGATTGATTCTAAATTTTTACTACTGATATAATTCTCTTTTGGGGGCTCGGTTTAAAGTTTAAAAATGAACTTAACTATATTTTCTTCATTTATGATAGGGTTGGAATAATATGTACACCATTGGAAAGGTAATAAAAATAGCTTTAGGATAGCATTTTTTTGTTGACCCATTATGATTCGGCGTAGGAATTTTAATTTTTTTGTTTTTTTAATGTTTTTATTCCATAGAAAACCTATATAAGAACAAAAATTGTGCTTATAAGTATGTTATCAAGACGAAAAGCTTTCATTTGATATATAGATCAAGTTTTTATCACTTCAAACACCGAAGATATTAGAGGTCAAAATCGTGAGATTTTTTTTCTTTCAAAGTATGGCTAACTTTTGACAAATGAAAAATCTCAATACCCTACGGGAAATTTTAACAAACTGTCACCGAAGTGGCCCCTTTATATGAATTAGACTGGTCACTTTTACATGGCGTTGTCATAGGAGGGGGGAATTGACCTCTTGTGACATATCGCAAGACAAATCCTAGGACAGGTTACTGAACTCTCATAAAAAACAAAGTTCAGGGACCTGTCCTGGGATTTATCTTGTGACATGTCACAAGGGGTCAATTTCCCCCTCCTATAACAACGCCATGTAAAAGTGACCAGTCTATTTCATATAAAGGGGCCAGTTCGGTGACAGTTTGTTAAAATTTCCCGTAGGGTAGGTTTAAAAGGTGTTTACTCCCAAAATATGTTCGATTCCCGATGAGTTAATTCAGTATAATTGTGGTTATAGTTAAAGTTGTATCTTATGTACTATCTGCAAAAAAAATAGGTTTGACTTCTAATATCTTCGGTGTTTGAAGTGATAAAATTTGAACTACATCTCAAAAGTTTTTAATCTTGAGAATATATGAATAAGAAAAAAATTATGTGGTTGTTGTTGTAGTTGTTGTTGTTGTAGCAACGCCTCCTACAATAAAATATGTAAGCAATATATTATAACTATTCTTCTTCATCTTGTTCTGCTGACTCAGCTAGATCCAGACCCAGGAACCGGGCCGCCTCAACCGGGTGGGTCCATAGTGACGTGGGATCTAGGTGAGTCGGGTTTGCCGTGCAGCCAAAGAGGGGACCTCTCTGGCATGCGGGACATGTGTTCGGGATGGTGGACTCGATCCGAGACCAATATGAATTAAGGCGTGAACACCATCCCGAACGCAATTGCGCGAGGAGAACTCTTGAAGATCGTGGGAGAGTCCTCTCCTCGTTCTCCGCAATAGGTGGGGGACGACCACCAAGAACGATATTCATCCGGTAAGAATTGATGGCGTCATTTACCGTGTCCCGATGAATATCGTTTATACCTGCCCTATAGGATGCTTCGTCCAGCGGGTCTCTCATATAACTCTGGACCGTGCCCTCAAAGACACGAAGGTCCTTTCTGACATGCCTCGGGGGGGGGGGGATCCACCTCCGTAAGATGGTGATTCGGGTGGTTCCTCCGATGACATCCCAGCAGGAACTGCTTCGAGAGCATTTGGCAGTGTTCCTTTACTGTAAGGACCTTCGTTTCCTCGTGTAGATTTTGAACCGAGGACATTTGCAGTCATCCTGTAATTGTCCTGAGGGCAGAGTTTTGGCAGGTTTGGAGCTTTCTCCACTGGTTATCGCTGACTCTAGGCGACCACACTGGCGCAGCATAATTAACCACTGACCGACCAATTGTTTTGTAGGTTGCCAACAAGGTTCTTTGTCCGTACCCCAAGAGCTGCCAGCTAGCGACTTGAGGACCTTGTTCCTACTCTGCATCTTGTTGCAAATTGCAGTGGTGTGCGCTGAGGACATGAACAGGCTGTTGAATGTAACCCCAAGAATTTTGGGGTGGTTGAGTGTCCGAATTCGCACGCCATCGACTACTACATTCAGTTCCAGCCTTACTTCTTTCGTCCAAGTGGTAAAAAGAGTCGCCGAGGATTTTGCAGGGGAGAGCTGCATATTCCTTCCAGTGAAGAAATTCGTAAGATCATGAAGATAACTGTTCAACCTACCGCATAAGTCATCAATATCGTGACCCGTCGCCAGTATCGTACAGTCGTCGGCATATGAGATCAATTCCACCCCTTCTGGTGGTGCCGGGAGTTTCGAAACGTAGAAATTAAACAATATCGGGGAGAGAACTCCACCTTGGGGAACCCCTTGTTTAATTCTACGAGGTTTGGACCTTTTGTTACGAAACTCCACAAACGACTGGCGACCACACAGATAATTCGCTATCCATCTCTTCGTACCATTTGGGAGACTGGATTCGGCGATGTCTCTGAAGAGGGTCGCGTGGCTGACCGTATCAAATGCCCTCGATAGCTCAAGCGCCACTAGAACCGTCCTTTCGCAAGGGCGGCTCTGATTTAGACCGCTAGTTATCTGTGTGGCAATGGCGGTTAAAGCTGTTGTTGTACTGTGCTGCTTACGGAATCCATGCTGGTGCTGGGCAAGCTGAAAATGCTGTGTGAGACTGGGGAGGAGTTGAGCCTCAAGTATCTTAGCGACCGGTGACAGTAGGGAGATTGGTCTGTACGATGCTCCCTGGTTCGCATCCTTTCCTGGCTTCAAAAGTGGCACTACCCTGCCCATCTTCCAGACCTCGGGCAGAATTAGGGTGGATAGGGAAAGGTTAAAGACCTTTGTCAGGTACTCTAATCCTGGCATCTCCAGTTGTTTGATCATCAGCATGGAAATTCCGTCGGGTCCTAGAGCTCTAGATGGTTTGGCTCTTTTGATGGCTTCGGCAACCTCTGTTGACGTAAAAGCTAATGGCTCGTCATCAACTCGGAGTTCGTGCATTTTCCTCACGACACTCCTTTTCGCCTTGTCTCTCTGGGGGTGCTCTATAAACTGCCGGCTAAAATAGCCCGCGCACCTCTTCGGGTCCGATATCGTCCTATCGGCAAATGAGATCGATACCCTGTCGTCCCTTTTGGACGGGTTCGAGAGAGCTTTAACCGTTGACCATAGCTTGCTGGCTCCGGTGCTGTGGTTGCATATTTTCAAATGATCTACCCATTTGTTCCGTTTATGTTCGTTGACCAACTTGCTGATCTCCCGGTTGAGTTCGCTGATCCTGGGGTCGCTGGGGTTGGTCGAACGAAGCTCGTCCCGCTCATCCGCGAGTTCTGCCGCTTCGGCTGGGAAATTTGGTCTGATGTTGGCGATCCTTCCAGCCGGAATGAAGCGAGCAGCCGCTGCGTTGACGATTTCGCGGAACTTCCTTTCCGCGGAGCGCACATCGGTTGGGGTGGGTAGGTCACCGAATTTGCGGTTGGTGAACTCTCTGAACGCTAACCAATTAGCTTTCTTGTGGTTAATGTACGTGCGGCGTTCAGAGACGATAAAGTCATTTGGTCTATCGATCGCGATAACTATAGGAAGGTGGTCTGAGGCCAACGATATAATCGGCCGCCAGGAGGCGTAATTTATCAGACCTGCACTCGAAATTGTTATGTCTGGCGAGCTAGTGCAACTTCCTACAATTCTGGTGGGGGCGTCCTCATTCAGTGTGCCGAATGTGGAGTCATCGACCTGTTCCGCCAGGGCTATCCCTCTCTGGTCTTCCCCCAGATTGGAGTGCCAGAGCTCATGGTGTGCGTTAAAGTCGCCCATCACCATGCGGTTATCCCCCACCAGAAGGAATCTGATGTCCGGGTGATATCCTGCGGGGCAGCTGGCCACTGGCGGAATATACACATTGTACAGCTCGATCTCGGCAGCTCCTGACCTTACTGCTATACCCTGATGTTCCATGTATACGTCACATACGTTTGGGTCAGGCGAGATTATTCTGTACTGCACGGTGTTGTCGATAATGAATGCGAGGCCCCCGCCTCCGCTCCGTGTGCGGTCCTTGCGCAGAATGTTGTAATTACTACAACTCTGGAATCTACAGGTGGCATTGAGTTTAGTTTTCTGGACCACAGTGACCATGACTTTGTGGAGCTGCATAAATCGGGTTATCTCCGTGATCTTACCTTGGAGGCCGTTGCAGTTAAACTGCATAAGTGTTATCACCTCAGGTCGGGGGACAGCCACATGCGGTGTTAGTTGTGGTGTCTGCTGTTGGTGTCGTAGCTGCTGTTGCTGTGGTTGTTGCTGTTGGGACGAGATCGGGGTCATCGCGACCGATGTCGCCGACGTTGACAACTCCGATGACGATGAGCTGTTACGTTGGCCTATACAGCATGGGGCCACGTAGTTACCGTCCCAGTCCCTATGGGTTCTTAACCCACTGCAGTTTCTACTGTACGAAGAACCGAGTGCCGCGGGAACAGTGGTTTTTATAAAAACGGTTTATTTTAAAAAATCTTAAAAATAAATCTCATTCGCCGGTAATGGGTAAGCAAACAAAAAAAAATATCGTCCATAAGATATTTTTTAGTGTTTCCAATTATTCGACATAGGCGGTTAACCGGTTAATGCATTATTCGAAAAATCTCTAAAATGGATTAACCGGTTATTCGGGTCGGTTATTCGAGAAAATTGGCGGTTAATCGATTAATCGTTTAATGCTAAATTAATGTATTTCATTAACTTTTTATTAATTAAAACACAAAAAGCTGACTCTTTTCATAAAATATTAACGTCATATATGAATACGATGTATTTAATAAAAAAGTTTTCATATTCGAAGGTTGAAAAGTTTCGGGATCTGAGATTTTTTAAAAAAAAGTCTGTAAAAAAGTTGCTAAATCTACTAAAATTTCGTTGAAGATGGCAGAAAGAACTGCTGAAACTAACAAAATATTAGTAAGTTAAGAACAACAAACCTAAAACTGTTACATATCGATTACTTAACGGAGATTTTTTATTTATAAAAAAATTTAAAAATCTGAAAAGCTTAGATACAAAATTTCTTTTGATTTTTAATCTCAGTATTGACTATAAAATTTAATATTGCATTTAACTTTTTCAGACCCAACTAGCTTGCAAAAATGTATTCATTTTATAACTTTAAGGTAAAATGGTACTAAAACTATTAAAATTTCCTGGTGCCAATTCATATTTTATGAAATATAATTTAGCTAAAAGTATAACTGAAATTTTTTATCTAAATAAACCAAGGTTGGCAACCGAGACGAATAACGGTATAGGTATCGGTATTGGTGTGGATTTTTTGTTTGTTTCGGTATCGGTAACGGTATTTTAATCATATCGGTATAACCGAAAGCGAAACATTAATACCGGTATATACCGGTATTATTGAAAAAATTTACAAAAATATAAAAAAACGTTCTTAATTATAAAAAACTCAATTTTATTAAATGTTTATAAAGGATAACTATAGTTTATGGAAATGTTTTTATAATATGAACAAAAAACAATAACGGTGGGTCTCATACTGCAGGTTTAAACTTAGGTTAATAGTTAACCCAAAAATTTGTTGTTGTTTTGTGTACATTTTTTTGACATTTTATTTTGTTTTTAGTTAAATTAAACCCAAGTTATTAAAAATTTCGAAGTGTTTTATTTTTTAAACACAAACATTTTTTTAAATCTATTAGGAACAATAGATTGATTCACTACAAATATTTTATATTTGTATTGAGATCATATAATAAAATAAAAAAAAATAAGTTTATACAATTAATAAAAGGATTCTCTACTGTAAATTCAATTAAAGGTTTAAGAAACCAGTTTATATATTAAATTTTATTTACAAATTTGTAAATTTGTGGCCCTTTGTTCCTAATGGAACCATAGGACATAATATATATATATAAATTTGTCACAAGTTAGAGAATATTTATGAAGTTAAATAAATTAAAAACAATGTTGTCAATGCAAATTAAATGCTGATAACCGCACTTTGAATTTGTAACACGATTTTCTATTAACAATGAATAAAAAAAGTTTAATTGTTTAACAATTTTGGAAATTTTATATTAAAAAAAATAGTATTTTTGCTAAAAACGTGAAAAAAAACAATTTTTTTAAAAAAGAATCCATACCGGTACGACACCGGTATTAAGGGAAAAGGTTTTTGAATACCGGTATTTTTTGAAATCAAGAATTTCGGTATTGGTATCGGTTGTCAATTTGAAAGGGTTTTGAAACGGATAACGGTATTATAACGGTATCGGTTGCCAACCTTGAAATAAACCTATTAGTATTGAAAATATTTGTAATTTTAAGAGAAAACATCACATCTCACAATCGTGTATGCTGGGTCTGAAAGGGTTAAAGAAATGCTATACCTAAAGTTTTTTAAATTTTAATAAAATTCTTCCTACAGCTACGAAATTTTCATTAAAGGCATCGATAAAAAAATTTGAGTTCTCTTTGAGATTAATTTAAATTAATTGAGAATACCAATTTACTTTGTTTCTCAGTATCTTTTTCGTTACTAAAGGCCATTAACAGTAAAAAATAACCTAAAGTTTGAGCGTACTTACTCTGACAGAATTTTATCAGACGAGCTGTAAACAAAATTTTCAATAAGCTAATGAAGTTTTTTTCAAAAAGTAAAAGCCAAGTTTATTAAATTTTATGAAAAAGCTTCACAATTTTTATGAATCTCTTTCTAAAAAAATTTTTTTTGGGTGTATGGCATTTTTAATAAATAATATGAAATTTTTCATAAAATTTTATGAAAAATTGCATCAATTCAATTAAAAGTTTCAATAGACGAATTCCAGCCAAACTTAATTGAATCAGTGTATAAATTCATCAATAGCATATAGACAATTCACTGAGTGTGCAGTTACAGAAGTCAAATTCTATATAAATTAAAATTTTTTAACTTTAGGTTATTTGTTTTAATTCGAATTTAAATTCATTGAAACGGGTTCGGGTTCAATGTTGCTCTAGTGGAACATGTTTTAGAATTGATGTGGTTTTGAACCGATGTGTATGTACCAAGGTTGGTTACCGAAACGAATAACGGTAAGGGTAACGGTAAATAATTTCGTTTGTTTCGGTAATGGTAAGGGTAACGGTATTTAAGACTGTTTCGGTAACGGTATACCGTTATCGAAACAGCAATACCGGTACGTACCGGTATTATAATTTATGTTAAAAACAAGTAAAAACTTAACATATATTTCATTTTATGTGGTAAAAATACAGATTATTAGCTTTAAATTCAATGCTGGTAGTTTTAGTAACTAAAATTGTTATCCATAAATTTTTTTTTAGAAAAAAAAACTGAAGATTATTATATAAAATTTTAAAAATTTGCATTTTTATATAATTTAATAAATACCGGTAAAATACCGGTAACTACTTATAAAAATAACGGTATCGGTAACGATAACGGTATTTGGAATTTTTTTTAGAGGTATTGGTAACGGTAACGGTTTTCGATTTGAAACGGTATTTTAGCGATAACGGTACTATAACGATAACGGTAACCAACCTTGGTACATATGTACACTTTCTTAGGAAAAATAAGAAAAGTTAAAGTTCTTACAGAATTAACATGTTAATTGTGTAACAGTTTTAAAACAAATGCAGACTTGTCTTAAAGGACATGGAGATATAATTTATATTAGTTTAAATTTTTAAAAGAATTGAAACAGTAATGCAAAATTGTCTATTTTATTTCATAAAGCATCCTCCAGCCAGTCGTGTATTTCGTGTGTTTTGTGAAGTTTTAAAAAAAACCTTCATTTTGGCCTTTTGCTATGTTCTTAAGGCTTTTTTACAAATAGAAACTTTGATACATATTTTTTTTAAAACATTTGCGCAAAATTTTATTAAAAATTGGGAGTCTGATGGTACAATGTCGACTTGTTTGCGGTTGCTCGAAAAAGGTATTTAAAGGCTTAAGGACCTATTTCACACGATTTTTAAAGAATTTGATGCTATTTTAGTTAGTATTTGTTTTTTCTAAGCTTTTATGGTAATTTTGTAGCCCAGATTAAGAAAATTGTGAAGTTTTGGGAAAAAATTAAGGAAAAATTCCATATTAAAAATGTAACCGGTTAATCGACCAATTTTAACCGATTATTCGGGTCGAATAATTATTTGAGTTTTAAATTATTTGTTTCGACATTAACCGAAATAGAGGCGATTAATCAAGGAATATTTTTACTATCTTTCCAATGGTATATATATATTGTTCCAATCCGACTATAAATGACTTAGATATATGTAGCTAAGTCCATTTCCAAACTTTTCACAGAAATAAATTCCCTACAGAGGTCTTTCCGCGGATTTTTTTTTTAACAGCTTGAAAAGTACTACATCGGGGTAAAAAAAATTCACTGAGATCAACTTATTGCAAAATTGAGATCTAAAATACGAATTAAGGAATTATATTTTTAAAGGTCTGCACACATCTATATAATTAACATAAGCAGTGTTGCCACTTTATGGGTAGGGCATGGATGACAGCAATTATTAAATTGTATAGTTTTTCACTTAAATTTCAATTCAAATGAATGAATTGAGAAAGTTATCAAATTTGTAAATAAAAAAATATATTATACATAAAAAAAGAATTTAATTCATAAACTAGCCAATAGATAGTGGGTCTATGAATACAACTTAGCAATTACTTCAAAGCATTGTTGGTAGCAGAAACGGTGCGATTATCGGTGAGGGTAAGTAACGCTATCATAGATTATTTCGGTTACAGTATTTTAAGGATAATTGTATTTCGATAACGGTATTTTAAGGTTAACTGTATTGCAATTATTTCGATAATGGTATTTTAAGATAAGCGGTATTCAGTTATTTCGGTGCATTCCGCAAATTTTTTTTTTATGAAAAAACAAAGTAAAGTAAAATAAATTTATTAACTAAGTGTATGTAAAATTCACAATTACGACGTGGAATTACAAAAAGTTTAGACTAAAAAATAATGGTGTTGTAAGGATAATGGGATAATGGTATTTCATTAATTTCGGTACTGGTATTTTAAATGTATCGATATTTGAATCTATAACAGTATTTTAGCGATAGAAAGTGTATTAATCTATACATGCTTTGAAATTCTTTCGTTATACAAATAAGCTATTAACGTACACAAAAAAATCGTTACCAAGCAATTAAGCAAATTTCAACTACCCGGGTAAAAATCTTAATATGGTGTCATATATAATTATATCTTATTTGATAAGTCCCCATTAGGGATGCCAAACGGGAAATCCCGAATCCCGAAATCCCGGGATTTTCGGGATTGGCAAAATCCCGAATCCCGGGATTATTTCTCAAAAATCCCGGGATTTTGTTATTTTTTAATATTAATATAAACGCAAATAAACAAAGTGAGCCATTTTAGATTACCTACGTTTTTTCTTGAATTTTCTCATATTGACAAGAAATTGATTCCAAGGTATTGGTAAAATTATAAATTAAGTAGATTATTCGAGTAAACTATGCAAAGACTTTGCAGAAAAATTTGAAATTTTGGTAAACAATATTAAGTTTTTGAGTAATACATGCGAAAAATCAAGTTTGTTTGTTATTTCACCGATTTATTCTTCCAAGCGAAATTCGATTTCTGAAACTGGGACTGTAAGTTTTGGCTGGGACTGTAAGTTTGAATTCTTCCATGAAAACATTTGATAACGATAACCAAATAACTTTGTTGCTGTAGTTACACGATTTAGTGGGCAAGGTTATCGCAACGAATCTGTTTTAAAATCTGCTTACAAAATACTGGGCGTAAGTGTACTTAATGACAGGCCTTCATATATTATCCCAGCCAGAAAAATACAAACGGGAAAGCGATGGCAAGGTATTTTAACAGGCGGTACAAGTACTGACAAAAATTGCTTTCCCATTTCCAATATGATGACGCCAATAGACAAAAGGGCGGCCCTATGCTCCTTGCAGGAGTAAAAGGAACAAATATATAATAGACAAAAGGACCGGCAGTTCAAAAAGCATCGGAAAAGTACTGGAGAAACAAAATTTTTAACTTTGGCAAAACGCTGCCAAAACCAGTAAATAGGTGGTTTGGAATTATATTTTCCAAAATAAAATTTAAAAAAAGTTTATATGTATCTTTTTTTTGCCCTGCCGTGATGTTTTGTAAAACAAATACTGGCAAAACGATTTTTGCAAACGCTGGCAAAGCGTCCCAAATGAGTGTTCTGCCAGTTATTTATTTTTAACATCGCGGTTACCCAGTGGTATGCAAGTACTTGATTTTTTGTACCACTGTCAATTTCTGACTGAGATGTTTCAATATTCATAAAATGTACCACATTATTAATTAACAACTATTAAATAATTATAAAACGCTTTATTCTATAAAAAAATTAGTTACATAACATAAAAATTTTTACAAATAAAGGAAAATTTAAATCCCGAAATCCCGAAAAATCCCGTAAAATCCCGGGATCCCGTAGTCCCGAAAATCCCGGGATCCCGATCTCGGGATCCCGGGATTTCATACAAAATCCCGAATCCCGGGATTTTCAAATATCAATCCCGATTGGCATCCCTAGTCCCCATATACAACCACATACAGCTTGATCCGAAAAATGGGTCATCTACATGTTTCTAATTATATACAATTAGATATTATTTGATACAGTTTGATCCGAGATTTGTCCATATCCAGGACATCATATTATATCTAATTCGATATAAAAATATCTGATTTTATATAATTTTGTCTGATAGTAGGTATACTTTTTATGGATACCAGCTATTAAATTGACATTGAAATTTGCATAGTTTGAACAATTTTAGAGGCCCAAATTTTATAACATATATTAAAAATTTAGTTGAATGCTTTTGTCTTCTAAATCGTACGTATCATTTTTTAACATGATTTTACATGTAAAAAAATCACGTGAAAATTATTTGGCTGATGTTGAACTATATATTAATTTCTACGGGATTATATAGAAAGTTATATAAAATTACAAGAATATATTTTTAGTATGACGACACATACAGTATTATATAACTTAGTATCGAACCATATATAATCATATCGGTCACTACATATATTTTGATTAGTTTTAAAAGGCTTATGTAGTTATATATGGAGTCAGATTTGGGAATATGTAATAACATCATTTACCATACAAAAAATTCGTTGAGAAAATAATATCAGATGTAGTTGTATATAATGATATGTGTCTTAAAGTGACTCCATTCATTGTCAGATATAACCCAATCACATTATATATGACAATATATAACTATTTTTACTCGGGTAATAAAGTTTTATCGAATAATTTATTATATTGAGTATGCCACAAAAACATTATTTTAGTTCAAGTGCTTCCAATTGCTTGCCAAATATTTTTTTGTGTGTATTTAAAAACGCAAACAAAACTTGATTTTTGAAAGACTCTAAAATAAGATTATTTTTAAATCGTTCACATGTGATCATAACTGACTCTTATTTACAAGCTTTTTAAGTGTTTTGTTCTAAAGTTAATTTTTTTTCTAAATGTTATAAAGATTCATATAAGACTCAAAAGTTCATCATAAATGCTGCATATTTAAGGAACTTTTCTTTGTAATAATATAACGCCCAGAACGATGGGACAATTGAAATGGCCAAATCACTTTTTTTTAAGTTTACTGATGAGGTTATTACCTTTTTTCGGAGTTCAAATTGTAATAATATGTTAATTGAATTCATTTATAATTTCATATTTTTTGGGTAATTTTGTCTACACTTTTGGGAATTTTGAATCTTGCTTGTGGCAGCACTGAGATTAAACAAGATTAAACTGAAATATTTACTTGTAGTGGTGGAAAAAATCATACACATTTGTTGCACAGTGGATTGACCGAATACAAAATGGGTAATAATTCATACTTGTTTGTACTTAGTAGAATCCCCGAATAAAAACACCAGGATGGAGGGTATCTAAAGACTCGGCACAGCCGAATTTAATCTTTGGTTTGTATAAGTTCCCAGTCACCTGGGGACTTATACAAACCATCAAGCGAGCTTCAGCCCGCTTGTTTCAATTCCTGTGTTCACATTTTTACAAAATTTAATGATTTTCCTGCACATTATATTAGCGAATAAGTATTAAGAATTTAATAAAAATTATAAATTTTTCAAATTAAAAAACAAAGCCTTAATTTTTTAACAAAATAAAATAAATCCAAAAATAAATCCAGTGATTAAAAAATAGGCCTATTTTATAAAAAAGTTTAAAAGTGAGTATTCTTCACACAAATTATTAGGCAAATTCTCTTGAATATTTTTAACTAGAATATTATTAAATAATATTTTATTCATCTTAACACACTAGATATAGTGAAAAATATAATTAAATACGTATGCCTAATTGTTTACTATCAACATGGATTTATGTTTTAGGTTAAAAATAATTAGAATATGCATTTAAAATTACCCAGCCAGCAAATAAAGAGCGCTCATAATTTTAAATTCCTAAATGACTCATAAAAATGATGGACTTTAGAACAATCATATTTCTGAGTCACTAATGATTTAAATATACAACATTTGATTTAGGTTCCGCAATATTTTTTTTCAAAAAGTGCTCTTTTAATTGGGCTCAATATGAGCATTCCTAAATGATTCGTTAAACACACTTAAAATAAAATATTTATTAAAATCAAAAAATGATTCAGATATGATTAAAAAATAGTGAAAAATTATTGCTGTACGAGTAATCAGAAAGGGCTCCAAAAAATGATTAATTTTGGAGACCAATTGTTACAATATTTTGAAACTTGAAATGACTTTACAGTCAAACATTTTGATTTGATTTTTTCCTTATTTGGAAAACTTTATAAAGTCTCATTTGTTTAATACGCTAAAGAAATAAAAAACGCTAAAATATACCTATAAACAACAACATATATACTGTAAATACCGTTCCAATTGTGCTTTATTTGGAAAACTAGAATCAGTTTTATTTGACGTGCTAAACCTTATACACTCAGGGAATTATGTAGGTAAAATCAACTGCAAATGACAGTTGAAATAACTGCATTTGCACTTAAAAAGGCGTAGACTACATTTGCAGTTAAATTAACTGCAATATGAAGTTATTTTTAACTGTTAAAAATCAACTGACAAATGTAGTAAAAACAACTACAAATGCAATTGAAACAACATACATGCAAATTATTGTAAAACTGTACAAACAACTGTAAATGTAGTTAAAAAACATAAATAAAAATTATTTTAAAAATTATTAATTTAATAAAAAACAAATTTATGTAAACACTCCTAACTTAATTTTATTCTATTTAAAATTGAGAAATCAAAATTTACACTAATGTCACTTTTATTTTTTACTAGTAAGATATTGTTGTAGATGTCCGTCTGTGAGGGATGAAATATGGCGTTGTTTGGCTTCCTTTTTTTCTCCAGGTAGAAAGAGATGAGAATATAAAAGAACTGAAAGAAAATAAATACAATAATTTTTAATAATCCCGTAAATAAATTTATATTATAAAACTTACCTTATTATTTTAATAGCTTCCCGGTGAAAAATGTCCATATATGAACATTTATGGTTCAACCATATATGTATGGATCCGAAAAATGAGGTAACACCTGGACATATATGAACATATACATTTATTAAATGTATGCGAATACATGCGAACGTTGCTGTCCTTTATTATAAGGTTGTACGATAGATATAAATTTATGTATGACATTCAAATTAGGCGCTACAAATGTTCCTTTTTTTATTCATGGCATTAAATATAATTCCATATTTATCCAAATATGAGTTCCTTTTACATACATATATGGAAAAATGTATTCTTCGAAATATGTTCATATACAAGTCCCTTTTGCATAAATTGAATAACATATACTTTCATATTTGTCCATATATGAGTGCCATTTCCATATATGAAATAACAGATGCTTCCATATATGTCTGTATATGAAATTTTTTCCATATATGGAATCACATATACTTCCATATATGTTCATATAAAATCCATATATATTCATAAAAAATCCATATTTGTTCATATGTGTCCATACATAAACCATATATGAACATGTTTGAGCGTATATGAACATTTTTCACCGGGTTAATAAAAAATATATAAACTTTTCCGTATTACGCGTCCTCACTGTTTGGCGTTGTTTTATGACTAAGACAAGAGAAAACATGTTCTACTCATATTCTTTCACTAGAAATTTCTAAACAAGCGCGTCATACACATGCTCCTGATTGCTTCGTGTGTGTGCACACACACTTGAAAATATAAGTATTTGTAAAAAAAAAATTCAAAATAACTGCATAAAATAAATGTTACTACAATGTGGTAGTTTTTGTAGTTAGTTTGAAAAAATAACTGTCAAAAACATTGAAATATTTTGCTCTAAGTAAATTAACTACAATTGTAGTTAAAATAACTACAACCGCATTACTACACAAATAACTGTCATGTAGTAACTGCAGAACTTTTCTGAGTGTATAGACATCAAATACAAAATCTGTAAGTAGAAGATAGGTGGTCAAATCTCGTGAGAATTGCAGAACTGTAAGTATGTCTAGAAGAAAGTGTAGACGTATAAATGAGACAGATGAGACGATGTTAGAGAGAGATGAGATAATGTTGACCGAAGTACCTAAAAATTTAAATGAAATTACAGATCAACATGATTCCAATGACTTATTATGGTCTGAAACTTTTGTTAATTTACAGAATAAAATTTCAGGTCCGCCAAATTTAAATTTCAGTGAAGTTTTAGCTCGTTGGTCCATTGACTACAACATTTCAAATAATGCCCTCAGTAATCTTTTACTACTTTTAAGAGAAAAAAATTCCATATTTATCGAAGGATTCGAGAACTCTAAGGAAAACCGAATCCAAGGTAAAAGTAATAAATATGGGAGAAGGGGAGTATGTGCACTGTGGAATAAGTAGATGTTTAGGACTTTTTTTAGACAAAGCGATTGATAGTTTACCAAAATTACTACTAGACATAAATATAGATGGACTGCCTTTGACAAAAAGTTCAAAACTGCAAACATGGCCAATACTCTTAAGCGTCAATGACAGTAATGTATCGGTAGCTGGATTATATTGTGGAATTTCAAAGCCAAGTGATACAAATGAGTATTTAGCCATGTTTGTAGAAGAACTTAACCAAATTATTTGTTATGGGTTCAATTATAAAAATCAAAATTATAAAGTTGAATTACGTTCTTTTAACTGTGATTCCCCCGCCCGTTCATTTGTTCTCGGCATAAAAAACGGATAACGGATATTATAGTTGTCTTAAATGTAAGCAACGTGGGGAAAATTTAAGAATAAGGAGAATTTATCCCTTGGAAGATAACACTTTACTTCGAACCGATGAACAGTTTAGAAGCAGGGCTGATGTCAACCACCATAATATTTTTTATCCATAGAGAAACTACCTTTTAATATTGTAAATCAATTTGCTCTTGATTGCATGCATGTAGTTTGCCTCGGAGTAGTTAAAATGTTTTTGACTGCATGGGTTAGTTAGAAAAAAAAAGTTTATACACTGACGAAGGACCAAAAGCAACAACTTAATGCAAACCTTTCCAGATGCAAATACGCAATGCCTATAGATTATACTAGGAAAAATAACAAGTTGTCAGAAATAGACAAATGGAAGGCGGTAGAGTTTAAGCAATTTCTTTTAAAAACTGGTCCTATTAGTTTATTTGGAATTTTGTCTGAGGAAAGATATAATCATTTTTTACAACTTCATGTAGCAATTTACTTTCTTCTAGACCCGGACCTTTGTTTAACAAAAAACTATTGCGCCAAAATGCTTATTAGAGATTTTGTGGCAAAAATCCCTTCTCTATATGATGAAACACTACTAAAACATAACGTACATTGTTTAAAGGCTCAATTAGACGTGCCATAACCATAACCATATAAAACAGCTGTTCAAACCAATCTTATGGGCTACAATGTAGACGATTATTGGTGACATGCCATAACGCCATAACCGTAACCATAGAAACCAATTGAATTTTGGTTGTCTGCTATGGCGTTATGGTTACGGCTATGGCGTTATGGCACGTCTAATTTAACCTTAACCCATGTTACGGCGGACGGATGTAAATATTTTGATAACGGTGGAACACAAGGCACGCTGCTCTGCCCAGCTAGGCTCGCGATAGTGATGAGGTTCGGGTTCCACTTCGTCCCCATACCAAAGAAAATGTGCTACACAAAAAAAAGTGAAAAACTTACATGCCACAGTTTAAGTCCCAAGGAGCTCCCTTACCTTGACGGGTGGATAACTAGGTGTTACGTATCCACCTTGCCCTCCCTATGTATTACTACTATAATCCCCAAATGGCAACTTTTCCTCAGTGCCCCTATTAAGCTACGGCTTGGTTAGCCGCGACTATACGTTACCCGTTAGCGACCAAAATTAGCGCATTATGGTACTAAATGAAGTTTGTTCATTGATTATATTGGTAATTCTTAAATACATTTATTAAGCTACGAACTATTTAATATGAATGGTTAGTACATTACTGAGTATGTTTATAAATTGAAATGATATATTTTTCTTTATTTTTATTTTCTTTTCAACTTCCAATTGACTTGGGTGTTGCTCTTATGTTTTCAAATTTAAAATTATAGAAAAGATTTTTATATTTTCTTTGGCTCGGGTTTTGTTTTTATCCGGCCTTAAGTTTCTTCCAATGTTAATAATAGCTGTATTTTGTCTCTTGCCTATCTACGTTAGGTATTTTAAAAACGAATCGGCCCTGACCGGGTGGCCGCCTAACCAAATTGCAAACTGGTTAGGTCTATGATTTCACCGTTATAATCGAATATACGACAGCAAAGCTTGTTAGGAAATAACGCGAACAAGTTACGTTGGGTGCAAAAGTATATAACGTTGAGTTTCTTAACGTGGATGTTCGTCCGTGTTGACAGTTACTGTACATACGAAAATCCTCGTGTTAATTTTAGTCTTAAACCCGATTATATGCTTTTTAGGTTTTTATGAGTTAACAGACATAGTTAGGTCGAAAACACAGCTAATATCAATAACGATTTAAAAGTAATGGTGTAGTATAACAATAGCTGTATTTTCGACTTAACTATATCCGTTAACTTTCAAAAAAGCACAAAGTGCATAAAAACGGTTTTTAGACGAAAACTAACATATTACTTTTCGTATGCACGTTAACTTACAACGTGGATAATTATCAACGTTGAAAACTCAACGTTTATACATTTTCACACCTAGCGTAACTTCTTCGCGTTACTACCTAAAACGTTTTGCTGACGCACGTTTGATTATACCGGAACTATCATAAATACTAACTATTTAAAAAATTTTGATACCCCAATCAGTTTAACGTAGATTTGCTATAAATACTTAACGTTGATAAGTATGAACGAAAATACAGCTAATATATTATAAAATCGTTTTTGTTTCTGTATATTTTCTTTTTTTTTTCTCAATACGGCCGTACGATTCTTCTTCAATAGTTGTTTCTTATTTCTTGTTTTTTCTTATAAGTTTTTTTTCTTTTTAAATTTTATTTTTCTTTTTAAAATTGGCTTACTCTTTAGGTTTGTTATTATTATTAATAACTACTACTCTAAGCTAAATATATATATAGATATAATAAAAAGGGTATATTTACGGGGAACTTGTTGCTTACAGTGGCTGTGGTTGTTGCTCTTTATCGTTGTTATTGTTGTTGCCTGCAGTTGTTGCTCACAGTTGCTGTGGTTGTTGCTGTTTATCGTTGTTATTGTTGTTGCCTGCAGTTGTTGCTCACAGTTGCTGTGGTTGTTGCTGTTTATCGTTGTTATTGTTGTTGCCTGCAGTTGTTGCTCACAGTTGCTGTGGTTGTTGCTATTTATCGTTGTTATTGTTGTTGCCTGCAGTTGTTGTTGTTATTTGCCGTTGCTGTTGGCAGTTGTTGTCGTTGTTGTTGTTACTTACAGTTGATGCTGGCAGTTCTTGTTGTTGTTATTTGACGTTGCTGATGGCAGTTGTTGTTGTTACTTGCCGTTGTTGTTGGCACTTACAGTTGATGCTGGCAGTTGTTGTTATTTGCCGTTGCTGTTGGCACTTGTTGTGGTTACTTGCCGTTGTTGTTGGCACTTGTTGTGGTTACTTGCCGTTGTTGTTGGCACTTACAGTCGACACTGGCAGTTGTTGTTGTTGCTATTGCCTGCAGTGGTTGTTGCCTTGGGATTTCAAAAATTCGATTTCTTTAATATTGTGCTCGGCTACCTTCTTTCCACGACTTTCAACGGTTACCATACGGCTGCTATTATTAAAATATCCCATTTATTAAATGTTCTTGTTTTTCCCATGTTAAAAATCTCGATTTAGTTAATGGAGCATATGTTTCAACTGCCATTTTTATACAAATTATAATTTTTCCAAAAAGTTTAATTCGCTTAACGCCCACGTTCAGAAAAAGCAGGATACAAGTGTTTTAAGATGAAAACTTTAACCGGCGTCTGCTTTCTTGATTCACAGCCGAATTAAGTTTTCACTACAACTTCATACATTGATGTTAAATATATCTTTTTATCGCCTTAATACTTGTCTCAACCCTTTAAACTATTTTCTTCACCTTATTGGTATTTTATATTAAATTTTGAAATACACCTTCTGCAATAACCAAATTCCGACAACAAATTCGTGGCACACACCTTTTTTTCTTTTTCCTCGGTTTCCTCTTGCTCCTTCGGGAAGTTTCTTGGCATGGATCTTGCGTTAAATGTCTTTTTTTTTTATTTCGTTTTAAATAACCACTCCCTTTTCTTTTCACGTGTCGTACTCGAATGCCATGTCTTTTTCACGCGCCCGATCATATAGCAAACGAAAAATATTCACTGCTCCCGGTTGCAGTGAAACAAAAATATTATGGCTCCCGTTTTGGCCCGATTGACCAATCAACGATCGCCACATAAAAGAAAAGAATGATGGCCGGCTACCGCGTTGCCATCGATCCAAAACTCGAGTGTCGAAGAACGACTCAGTTTTTGAATCGACAACTCTGTATATCGTCCTGGTTGCATTTTAGCCGGGCGTCTTCACCTGCCATGACGATAGCAATCAGATGCTATCGTGATTTCGTCTCGAGGCGCACACTTGTCGGCCAAGGTGACATAACACGCATTTAGATGATGATGTTTTATATTTTAAAGACACACTAGATTCTATTAGTGCGTTTAAATTTGAAAGTTTTTTAAATGAAATTAAAAAAGTAGTGAGAAGCGGAACTAATGTTGCGGCACAAATTTTTAACAGGCTAGAAGAAAAAAGTACATTTGGTACAAACAACAACCAAAGCCCAACAATAAACAGTTTTGCTAATAACGAGCTAATCTCTGTAAAGTATTAAACTTGTTATTTTTCTTTAAAATATCCTGATCATTTTTATATTATTGACTAAAAACTTTACAAAATTCTGAGTTTGACAAAAATGAATAATGATACTCTTGTACGATCGTATGAAGTTAAGACTTTGTGCGATTTTTATCATTTTCCTATAAATTCAAACTTGTTAAACATATATAAATTTAAAGATGTAGACATTTCTAGTACAGTAAGCGAACATTTTTTAAGTAGCATAGAGAAGAAAGCAGTGGTGTTTAAATTTGAATTCGATAACTCTTATGTTAACATCCCAATGACCCGAAAACTAAAATACCCAGTCAGAAAAATACAAACGGGAAAGCGGTGGCAAAGCACTTTAACAGGTGGTACAAGTATTGGGAAAAAGTGCTTTCCCATTCCCAAAATGATAAATCATTAGACAAAAGGAACAAAATTTTTAAACGTTGGCAAAACGCTGGCAAAACCAATAAATAGGTGGTCTGGAAATATATTTTCCAAAATAAAATTAAAAAAAAGTTCATATGTATTTTTTTGACCCTGCCGTGATTTGAACCCAGGCCGTCAGATTGGCAGACGATTGCTCTACCCACTGAGCTAACGAGACATATAATATTTAATGGCTAAACACATAAATGAGTGATAATAGCTGGACAACTACTGGCTGTGCCAAAATGCTAGTACTGGCAAACAATTTTTAGTAACTAGTATGCTAGTGTTTGGAGGGCAAAAAGAAAGTTGGTCTTGAAGGAGCTTTCCCACAAACAAAAAAATTAATTTAATGAAACAAAAAAAATTTTAAATTAAAAAAAATCCAACAAAATTTTTTTGCTTGCAACCGGATTTGAACTCGGAACCTTCCGACTACAAACATTTTTTAACGAAGCGTCAGCATTTTTATAAAATCATTGGTTTTCCAGTGAATTGATTTTTGTACGCCTGGTAGCATTGTCTAGGTAGCACTGGATAACCACGGGTTGCAAACCTTGGCATATCACTCTAAGCCAATTCTTTGCGAGTGGTTTTTTTTATAAACCACCGAAATTTTTGTAAAAAAAATACTGGTAAAACGCTTTTCGCAAACGCTGGCAAAGCGTCCCAAATGAGTGTTCTGCCAGTCATTTATTTTTAATACCATGGTTACCCAGTGGTATGCCAGTGCTTGATTTTTTGTACCACTGGCGATTTCTGACTGGGTAACTTATCAACTATGTTTATTTATAGCAGCAAACATGAACCAATTTACGCAATATTATAACAATGGTGGCGATTTAACTCAAAATTCTGAAATTGGAAACATAGTAGTTTCACTTGAAGGAACTAATAACTAGGGTTTGGGGTTCGGGAATTCCTGGGAAATCCCGGGAAAAGTTTGCCGGGAATTCCCGGGAAAATAATATATTTTTCCCGGAAAAACGGGAAATTTTAAAAATATTAAATTTTTAATTTTTTTTTGTTTGGAATAGGATTTTTGAATTTTAGTCATAAAAATATTTTAAATACCAAAACAAAAATGTCATTGTTAAAATCTTTTAAAAGGAAATCAATTTATTTGACACACAAAACAAATCTTTGCCAAGTAATTAGGAGCATTTCAACTAATAAAGATTTTTCGCATAACTTACTCAAAATTTAAGTAGTAAAACCTAAAAACTTGGTAATTAAAATATTGGGTGGCAGTATACCTTGACTTGGTTTATTTTTGGAGCATTCTGATTGGTTAATTTATTTTCAACCAATCAAAATGTTTGAAAATATAAAATTTTTTAAGGTTTTCATATACAAAATGAACAAAACCGTATGATTAAAAATAAAGTCGACTTTAAATTTAAAATACTCCTTTATATTAAGGGCCAATAATTTTATAAGTAACGTTTTCATTAATAAATGTGATATTTTCAAGTAAGTTTACTTTATTTTAATACACCTGCTTTCAAACTAATATATTCTTTTATATTAAAGAATAAAATGTCAGGAGTATGGAAATACTTCACAAAAAAGGACAATGCAGCGCAGTGCAATATTTGCCCTAAATGACTAATGGTTAACGGAGGTATCTAAATTTGGTTACCCGACATCTAAATTTGGTTCACAAAAAAAAAAAAAAATGTATGGTCATGCAACTTGAAGAAAACAACAAGAATAACGTTGCAGCTAAAATTAGCAAAGTACCCGAAGAAAAAAGTGTAATCTGAATAGGCTTTGAACGTTTTATGGTAGGGCACACATTCCCTGAAATGGTATCCAAATTAGCCGCAGTCGACGGAATGTCAATCCGCACCATAACTAGATCTTCGTTTATTCGAGAAAGTATAATAAAAACCTGGCATTGCCAAAAAATGAAAACGATGTAAAGAACATTATATTAAATTACTACAATCATGTAAAAGATAGATATCATGATAAAAGAAATATCGAGCAATATTTCTAACAATAGGAGATTTACTATAATCTTAGATGACTGGACAAGAATATCACAAAAGAAATATTTGAACATATGTATAAACGGAAATAATTCATTTTATAACCTGGGGTTGGTTTATATATCAGGAAGATGTAATGCTGATGAAATAAGAAGAATTGTAGAAATAAGACTAGAAGAGTTTTATTTGTCTTTAGAAAATAACATTGCGGCCACCATATCAAATGGGCCAAATGTGATGAAACGGTTTGTTTCCGACAGTCCAGTAGTGGGTGCTTTCTGCTGGAATCATGCAATTCATTTGGCAGTGCTTAGAGTAATTTATGTGAAATCAAATGTTCAACATTTTGATATTTTTACTTTGAGTTCTCACTACACAGACTTAATTTGTACTGAAATAGTGTTTTTTTTTAACAAAAATTACTTATATAGGTGGTTTTCATTAACAATTTTGTTAAAAAATATTTCCCGGGAATCAAATTTTTTTATTCCCGTTTCCCGGGAAATAAAAAAGTCCGGGAAATCCCAAACCTTACTAATAACTCAAATCATAGTTCTGTTCAGTATGCAAATAACTATTTGTCTCAAGAATATGAATATTTAAAGAAAATTCTAGTTGCTATTGGTTGTAATTATTTTTAAACTATTTAAAACGTATGAATATTAACTAGTTTCTACAATATTATGTGCGTTCCCGTACGTTACCGCGGGTACTCGCGGGAACCCAAAACAGCGCAAACAACAACAATTTACACGCAATTTTGAGTACAGGAACGCCTTTGGGCTAGTTTGTGTAACTTCGGTAAAGTGCGGGAACAGACATATTATAGAACTAAAAAGTGAAGTTAATCAAATGAAACAAAATCATGATGCTGTCCACGTTAAACTATTAACTGAAATTACATTTTTGCGAAAACAAAGAGAGAGTTCTAATATTTTTGCACCGCCTTTGTATTTCCTCCTCTGCAAGGGGAAAAAGAATAAGAACATTGCAACAACGTAGTACAACGTCTGATTGGCATTTCTTCATCAATGCCGTCCGTCTTTGGAACGATATCCCACATACGACACAACTTAAAAGTAACGCAATACAATTTAAAAAGAACATAATAACGTTTTTTACAACATAAAGTTTTTACAAATTTTTATAAAATTCTTATTTTAAAATTCTTATTTATTTATTTATTTATTTATTTATTTATTTTTTTTAAGTTTTTAATTTCACAATTTTCTTGAGCGTAAGGTTTGTTTTTTATATATAAAAATTCTTTATTTTCGATATTTCGCTACTCCATTGTGTAGCATCTTCATATTTTTTTTAAGTATAATGAACAACTTTTGATGTTAATTTCATTCAAATAATTTTTTATTCTCTCTTTTTTGTTAATGTGTTTGTTTTTATTTTTTAAAACTTTGTCTACAACCTATTATGATGTTACTATTTTATTATTATTATAATTAGTTAATTAGAATCTAAGAGTTATCTTTGTATCAAACCTTTTTTATTCAAAGTTAATTTCTATGCTGCAATAAAAGACTTTAAGTCTTGTGCATAGAAATCGCAAATAATAATAAATAAATAAAATAAATAAATAAATAAAAAACGGGTCAATGATTCAAATCTCGAACATAACCATAAACGTGTTATGCCAAAGAATCCATTTACTGATTTAAATGAATTTAAAGATTTTGATAAAATGTTGTCAAACTCCGCGGAAGACATGTGTTTTTTGGTAAGTAAATTTTAAAATTATAAATTTTTTGTTTAATTTTGAGGCTATAAATGTATTTTTTAGGAAAAAGGTATGGGTTCAAATAACTTCCATGATTACAAGAAATATATAAGATACATTTGGTCAAAACTATTAAGCGATAACGTTGCCAAAGACTGTTCGTGGCGTGGAGCTAACGGAAAGTTTGCTATCTGCAATGCCAATGTTACTGCAGCCTTCCGCGGTCAGTATTTCTTCAAACGGATAAAATGCATTTTATTTTAATTATCTTATTAAGTACCTAATTTCGAAAAACACTTGGGTGAAGTGAAGGGAACTTTCAATGTAAATTGTTTTTGTAACACAAACAATTTCTATAGAAATAACGCCACACTTCACCGAAGTGTTTTAGAAAATTACCACCTAAATTTATTTTATTTTAGGAGCATTTGGTAAGCTTTATAGAGTAGATGGAGAAGAAGTTAAAGTCATAACCGCAAAATATTTTCAAACTGCTAAGGACAGATTAAAACAACACATAAAGAAATAAACAAAACAATATTCCTTAACTCCATATTCATATACACTTATTAGCTGTGTTCGGGTACTCAACATTGGGATCCCGCGGGATCCCAATTTTACCAAAAAGCGTTTTCTTACTACACAATTGGGTAAATGAGAGAGTAATATTCTTGTTCTTCTTGCACGAGAAAGCCCAGACTTTTTTTCCGTGTAAATTTGGGTAAATTGTTTTAATCAGCTGTTATATCATCAGTTGGGTGCAACTAGTTCAACTGAACTCTTCACTGATTTGAACCAAAGACCTAGTTCACAACTAATAGCTCTTTTAGTTCAATCGATCGTTTCATTCATTCAGAAAATATGTTTATCATTTACAAAAATTAGTATAATAGTTGCAAAAGCCTATCTGTGATTTTACAACTCCATAAAATTACCGACAATTTTGTGAAGACGCTTGTTTAAATGTGTTAAAGAGTTAAATATGTAAATAAATCGAAGCTTTTGTTTAATATTAAAATCTTTTCCAAATTTAATAAACTATGTATTCCTTTTTGTAAATAGAAATGCCTAAAAAGAAAATTTTTATTAAATTTTTGATTTAAAAAGGGGTTTAACTAGAAAAGCTATCTAGATTTTTACAACAAATTGTACAAGAACTAGAAAGAGCGCTCACCAAAACGAACTATAATGCAATGTTTACTTTTGTGCATTATAATGGCGTTCGTTTACTTTTGTGCATTTTTGTTATTTTGGGAGAGTATTTCTTGTTAACTCTCATTTTACCGAACTTTACCCAAAAAATAAAGAAACAGAGCTATTATTGTGAAAAATGTATATCGTTAACTTTAAAAAACCTTTAAAAATAAATGTTATTCGAAATTAAATTATTTAAAGATTGATTCAGTACTACGATATTATAATACGTAACAGCTGAGACATATTAAGCTATTGTTGTATAAATCAGTCTCATAAATAAAAGTATTTAGTATTTGCACAGAATTGCATCCGTAATTAGTATGCCTTGTAGTTAAAATTTAATTTAATATTTTATTGTTGCATTGATTGGTATATAATTCATTATTTTACTTTTTTAATTTATTATTTAATTGTTATCTACATAAATTGTTGTTAACTTAACTTTTACATTAAAAATGCATTTAAAACTGAATACTGGTTAGTTCTTATTTCACAAACGGTATAGAGAAAATGTTTCACAATACTATCCTCTTAGCTTAAGAAAATATTCATTTTATCTTCATAAGAGAATCTATAAAGAAATCAGAAAAACATTTAGGAACGTTTTGAAGACTAACAGAAATCCCTCATATTTTGTACTTTTTTTACTACTAAAATCCTCAGTATTAAGTCCATAAATGACTAAAAAAAACCTCTTTTTTTTGAGGAAAAATTTCCCTCCATGTAGTCTTTCTAAAGAGTCATTTTTGAGTCAACAAGAGGCTCTTTTGGACGGACCACTTTCAAAGGAAAAAGTGAAAAAACAATAATGTTTTTTGAGCATTTTTCTCAGTCATAAATGATCCTCTTTGTTTGCTGGGTAACGATTCATTGTCGTTCATAAATCTGTGCTTCATAAGTTGTCGATCAGAGTTGAATTCCATAGGAAGCAGCTGGATAAAAATAACATTGTTAGAATTTCGTTGATGTTAGTCTAAGGAGTGAGATCATAAAAATGTTAACACACATAAAGTTAAATAAAAAACAAACCACTGAATTTTAAGACTTCAAACCAGATTTTTATTAAATGAAATTTAATACAAAATTAAACAAAAAAAAACCTCATGGAACTCTAACCACTACGAACAAAGTTATCCACTTTTTCCGGAAACCCTACCATTAAGGCTTTTATGGTAGTTTCTGTCACCTTTTTAGAGCAGGTGGTCCATCTACGTTTGAAATCCTGCATGTCCTGGGAGACCTTTTTTGTGCCCTTTAATTCTCTTTTAACAAGAGCCCAATATCACTCCACTGGCCTGAGCTCCGGGCACTTTGGTGGATTTGCCTCTCCTGGTACAAAAACTACATTATTACCATTATACCACCCCAGCGCTTTCTTGCTGTAGTGACAAGATGCTAAATCAGGCCGAGAGTAAGTGGATACATTGTGCTGACTCAAAAATGGAAGAAGTCTCTTCTGCAAACACTCCTTGATATAAATTTCGCTGTTTATAGAGCAAGAGGTCACAATTGACTGGCTTCTTTGGCCGCAGCTACATATGGCTTGCCATACTAGGAATTTTTAGGGAATTTCGTTTGCTTTTTCGACCTAAATTTTTCCGCAACATTTCCTCGAACATCGGAAACATAAAATTCTTGACCAGGGAGCTGCGAAAAATCAGCCAGGACATAAGTTTCGTCGTCCATTACACAACAGTTGTATTTTTGAATAAAATTTGATTTCAATTTTCGCGCACTGGTTTTGGCCTTCAAATTTTTAAAAGCGTTTCTATCGGGAACTTTTTGAACTTTGTAGGACTTTAGTCCTGCCTTACGTTTCACTTTACGTACAAAAAAGTCCGAGTATTGGGCTAACCGAGCTGTTTTTCTGCCAGATGTGTTAGGAGCTCTCTAAAGGATGCTTTTAACTTTATATGCCTTACCAATGTTACGATAACCAGTCGTTGTTCCTGTTCCCGGCTTCCTTTCAATTGCTAGGTGTTCCAGATACACTTTTACCACTTTTGAAACTGTTTGGCGGCGTACATTAGTCTCTTTGGCAATTTTTTTGTATGTCCATGTTTGGTTTTGTTAAAAATATTTAATTATTTTTGAACGCACTCTTCTTTCATCGTCCATTGTGTAAAAAATTGCAAATTAAAACTCATGATGTAAATTATTTTATTAACTGACATATTTTTAAAATGTAAATTGCCGAAAAAAATATGAGAAACTTTAAACCAAAGTTATAGGCAAAAATGTGTGTTAAAATTTTTATGATTTCACTCCTTAATTGAGTTGTTTCAATTTGCTTATTTGTTTCAATTCACTATAAATATATCATATCAACTATTAACCTATAAATGCAAAGAATATTGAGGATGGGTTTGTAGCAGGACCCGAAAATACGTATTCTATCCTGCCGGCCTTATTGAATTTTTAAAATTTTTATTCTATGTAATTTACTTGTAAAAATTTTATCATCTCCCTTTAAAAAATAATTTAATAATAATAATTTAAAGGAAAATGTGATAATATTTGATTTCAAATTGAACGAAAAACATTCATTAAATACCCAGCAAAATATTGGTAATGACACCTCATTGCTGTCTGCATTACCAATAATGATATATCATTACCTTTTGCATTATTTTGTAATATAAAATAATGACTTCCTAATAACGGCCTATTGTAGTCATTCCTTTTAAATATAAAATAATGACTTACTCGCAATAGTTTAAATAAGTACTTTTTACAAAGTTAAATTTTATACATTTATATTTATTACATGTAAATATGTTTTGTGTTAAAATTTTTATGACGAGTACTAAAATTACACACTAGCAAAAACTTTAATTTCTCTGATTGTATTTCCTTAAGCTAATAGTATTTGTGTAACTCCTTATTTTTAAGAATCAAGTAAGCAGTCGGATAACCACTTATAATTCAACTTTTTGTAAGCACGTTTGTAACCACTTATTATTCAGAATATCATAACTACTTACTTCTCATTTTTTCGTAAGCAAGCGGGTAAGCGTGACTACTTATAAAAACGACCACGCCAAACAAAAATAATGAGTTTAGACGCCAAAAAATAAGTTGTGCGAAGCTATGAATTTCTATTATATAACCACTTATTTGGTAATGAAAGATTTTGCTGGGTAGTATTTAAACTTTAATTGGTATCTTTTGAATAGAAATTTTTAATGCCACAATTATTTAAAAAGAAATTATTTAATTTGCATATTTGCATTTTAAATTAATATATAAAGAAATCCAAAATAATTTGAAAAGCATCTGCATAATATTTAAAAAATACAATTGAAATAAATAACAGTTTAAATTTAAATAAAATTTTTTGAAGTGAAAAAACCTCGAAATAGTCAATTGAAAATATGAAAATATTACTAATTTTTTAATGCCTAGTTTTTCTAGAGGTATTTGGATCTGAGATACAGATGTTGAAGTGAAGAGCAAAGATCACCATTTTAAAGACAAAAAAATTTCTGAAGTTCAAGTATTTGTTTTAGATTTAAATTAACCAAATTCAACTGACATCCAAAAACAATTTGGCATAAATAATATTTTTTTTATACTAATTCAGTTTATTAAATTTTAAATCGCATTTTTTAATTTCAAATATTTCTTAATTAAATAAATTTCAAATCCATGCTTTAAATTTAAATTTTCTAGCTTCCAAAATTGCAATATGTGACAGCGCATAGAGAAAGGGACCTAAGGGTAAAAATCATTTTTGTTTTTTATGGACAACATCTGAGCATCGAATGAGACCGATCCCATGCTCTCCTGACCTTAGGTCCCTTTCTATCCTTAGGTCCCTTTCTATTTTGCGCGTCACATATATAATAGCTAAAACTTCTGTAAAAGAATAAAAAAATCCAGGGAAATCCCGCTCAAAATTCTTGGGATTGCGGGATTGAAAAAAGGCGGGATTCCCGGGAATCCCGTCCCTGGAATTCCCGGGACATAAACCCTTATTATCATATAACAGTTTTTATAATTACCCCAGTAAAAAGAATTGATCTTCAGCAATATATATTCATATCCAATTTGATATCCTTTAAGATCTGCTGTAATATCTAGCTCATCCAATTAGATCTCATAATTAGGTGTATCCAATGATATCGTATTAGATCCCATTGTATAAATGGGGATAAACTAAGATCAAATTATATCTCAAAATTGGGAGATCCAATATCCTTGCGGATAAACTTAGATCTAATTTGATCCGAAAAATGTCAGATCGAATTGGATTCAGCAATATATTTGCGGATTAAGTTATATCTAAGTTTATCCGAAAAATAGCAGATCGAATAAGATCCAGCAATATATTTTCGGATAAACTTAGATCTAAATTGATCCGAAAAATGGCAGATCGAATTAGATCCCGCAATATATTTTGGGATAAACTTAGATCTAAATTGATCCGAAAAATGGCAGATCGAATAAGATACAGCAATATATTTTGGGATTTAGTAATATCTAAATTTATCCGAAAAATGGCAGCCCGGTGAAAAATGTCCATATACAAACATTTATGGTCCAACCATATATGTATGGATCCGAAAAATGAGGTAACACATAAGTATATGTTCATATATGGACATATATGAACATATACATTTATTAAATATATGCGAATACATGCGAACGTTGCTGTCCTTTATTATAAGGTTGTACTATAGATATAAATTTATGTATGACATTCAAATTAGGCGCTACATTTGTTCATGGCATTAAATATAATTCCATATTTATCCAAATAAGAGTTCCTCTTACACATATGGACAAATGTATTCTTCCAAATATGATATCATTAGATACGAAGGTACTACGCACCGCGACCAATATAGGTCTTTTGTGCTGCCTAGAGTTCCCTAGAGATTCAGGCTACCAATAAAGCCAATAATCCTGTTAGGAGAATTTCCCCAAACGTCCGAAGATGACACAAAGCGGTCACCCAGAAATCTGAGTCTCCTGTCGCACAGTCTCGGACATTCGCAGAGAACATGCTACGATGTCTCATTTTCCAGCTCACAAAACATGCAAACATCAGTGTCTGACCGGCCCTGTTTGTGAAGCTGGTACCTGAGCCCACAGTGCCCAGTTAAGTATCCCGTCATGGTCCTAAGGTTACCCCTGTCAAGTGACAATAGTCGCCTTGATACTCCGCTGGACAGGGAAATAAATCTTTTGGCCTGTCTTTGGCCAGTAGAAGTTTCCCAATGTTTTGCAAACTCAGTCTCTCTCCACTGCCTGAGTTTTTCCCTAGCATACCCCCTAGGTATCGCAAAGAATGGTTCCGGACCGATAAAGGGTCGTCGAGCTCCACAATTGGCTAGACAATCAGCCCTTTCGTTACCCTCGTTACCCTCGTGCCCTTCATGACCAGGAATCCATCCCAGTGTAAGGGAGTTTTTCATACCAAGTTCATTGAGAATTCCCACACACTCCATGACCAGACCAGATGATACCCCGTAAGCTCCTAGAGCAGAGAAACAAGCCAGCCGCCGTGAGCCGTTTAAGCCGCCGCCGCCGGTCATTTTTGCTTCAGCCGCCGCCGCCGATTATTTTCGGCTCATTTCGGCTTAAGTATCAATTTTCAAATATAAAAAATTTAAAAATATATTTTTTAAAAAGAATTTACTAATTCATTAAACTTGAACAACCAGAGCTAAAAACAATTTTTTTATATGAAAAGAAAAAAGTTAAAATCTTCTAAATATTAAATTTTTATAAATATAATTTTTTTAAGCTATAAAAGCTTATATAAATTTATAATGTGAAAAAAATTAAAAAAAAAAAGTTCTTAATGGGTTAATATAATACTTCAGAATGCAACTCTTTGCAGATGTGTAAAAAATCAATTAATAAAAAAACATAGCTGCTTAACTTTGCTTTTAAAACTCAATATATGTATTTGATGTACGCATTTTTATCAAAAATTATGACGAAAAATCGTTACAGAGTTGAAGTCGTGTTAGCATAGATATACGAAAAAGTTTTTAAAATGTATTAATTTTTGTTAAAAGCGTTACTTCTCCTCTTCATATAAATTCTTACAGTTAGTGTTTAGCTTCATTGGTTATTAAAATATAAGCTATTAAAGTTAAAAAACCTTACGAGTTACTGGTTACGGAGTTTAAATTTGGCCTATAAAATTGGTTACAAATTTTATGTACTAACCAAAAATTGGTCAGATTGTTATAAATTTTGTAAAACAGGTGACAATGCGCTGATATATATCGAAATATATAACACAAATGTAATCCATGCATTTGAAATTAGCTGGTTACATGGTTTTTATCACATTTTTTGATATCACCCATATATATTTTTTCAATTCTAAAATACATTTTTAAAAATGGTCCAGTTGAATATTTTGGATAAATTAGACATTTTGTAACAAATAAATGAAAAAGTAAAGATAAGAGATATTGTAAAATTCTATAATATTTGGAAAAGGACACTTTTACGGATAAAATGCTCAAACCAATGTTCGAATTGATCACATAATTTCATCATTTAAGGACATTATTGATTGGTCATCTAATTCAAATGGGTCCCTACAAGATATGTGCATCCTGCCCAAACTTTCTAACAAAGCCCCCATTCAAAAGCCTTCAAACAAGTTTAATTTCTTAAATCAATCGGTATGTATTTTTTCTATGGTCTTTATTTATTCCTTAATTTGTTAAAATTAAAAAGAATAAATAAAAAAAATTGATTCCCAGTATGCTTTAATTGTCTGAAAATTCTATAAGAGGCAAAAATTGTTTTGAGTTCCAAGGGGGTTACATTTTCCCAATGTTGGGATTACTTTGGAACCCTTTACATTGGCAAAAAAATGTGTTGGCAAAATTAATATTTTGCAAGTTATGTTTCAACCACAAATTATACCAGATATGAATCAGCTGATTTGGGCAATATGGCCGGCGGAAAATGAGCAAAGCAAAACGCAAAAATTTAAGAAAAACACAAAGGATAAAGCACAATAATCTAAAAAGGGACAGATATATACAAAAAATACGCAATACAAAATGTATGGAGATTTTATATTGTTATCTCCCTATTGACTTGACTTCCATGTAAACAAAACCATACGGTTCGAGAATACTTTTTTGACACCTGTCATTAGTTTCACATCTGGTATTAATCTGTGGTTTCAACGAAAAGGACTTGGTACTAAAAGGGTATGTTTATAATTTATTAAATAAAACTTGTATGTTATATTAAATATTTAGGACCATTTGTTAGATATAGTCTTGACTAGCCATGGATCTGTGCGAACATGAAACAAATCACACGTGAACCAACAATAAATTTTATATAAATTGATTTTATATATATTTTTTTGCGAGTAATTTTCTGACCGTGATAAAGTGCAGACGTTAATTGTGATCTCTTTTCTATAATTCTATTTAAAATTAAAAGCAATAACATTTGTTATTGTTTTAAGAAAAAACTTTTTTTTAATACATTGTATCAGTGTTGCCATAACGGCGATTTTCTCGTCAGATCTAGCGATTTTATTTCGCCCCTAGCGGAAAAAATTGTCCTGTAGCTATTAGCCAAAAATCTAGCGATTTTTTATCAGCCGTAATATAATTTTTAAAACTCGGTTTTATGTTGAAAAATATTATAAAACTCGCACATTGATATTCCTTTATTATAAAACACAACATCTTAAACGATTTTAGTAAAAAAAACTCTAAAAATACACATTTCGATAAAATATGGGTATGCACTTTTTCATCGTACAACGCCCTCTATTGTGTATTCGCAATACTAAGATTAATTCAATGAAAATCAGGACTCATTATTTGAAGCTTAATCGTAAAATTTTTCATTATTTAAAAGTTTATAACACTTCTTATTAACATATTAAAGAAATTTTTGAGTAAAAACTGCTTTAAGTACCATTTTTCAACAATCTAGCGATAAAATCGCTAAATATTTACACTGTTTATAATCTAGAGATTTTCTAGCGATTTTTGGGTCTGATCTAGCCATTTATTTTGAAAATTTGTTGGCAACACTGCATTTTATATTGAAATGAACAACAAATTATTACTTATTATTCAGTAGTAAACAAAGGGATTAATATTCTGCTATACTAATCCTCTGCTGTTACAGCAAAATGGATAGTAGCAGCGAGTCTACTGAAGCAAGCGATATTAGCTCTGTTCCAAGTACGTTACCGCGGGTGCCCGCGGGAACCCAATCTTACCAAAAAGCGTTTCTATTGTTAAAAATTGGGTAAATGAGAGCGTTGATGAGAGAATAATTTATTTCTCTTTTTACCAGAAGTTACCCGTACTTTTTTTCGGGTAAAATGGTAAAACTGTCAAATCACTAGATGTTTATAAATCAGCTGTTTTAAATTTGTAAAAATTATTAAAATATTAACAAAACTTGTAAACATTAATTAATATCGTTCACAAATACCACGTACTAACACTTTCTCTTTATTCCCTTCGATATTTTATTGTTAAAAATAGCTTTTGTTTATATAAATAACTTTGACGTTTATTTTTGGGCTTGAAATGTGGTTTTGTGCGTTCCCGGTATTGTGAGCAATTTTACCATTTTTTGAGATAATTATTTGTTTACTCTCATTTTACCAGACTTTACCCAGAATTACGTGGAACAAACCTATTGTCTGGTAGACGGTCGCTGAAAACAAAACAACGAAACGACGACAAAATCGATCACCAGGATTAGTTAAGCATGCAATCAAAATAAAAAAAAACTACCATCAATGATGATTAGGGCAAGGAATTCCATGCAAATGCATGTTATTCCTCGATAGTCCAAAACTAATATGGAATAATATCCGAATCATCAAATTTAGAACAAACTGGCATCGATTTGTAGTTGCATATTTTGACATAAATGCATGTTTTTGCATATTTCGACTTTAAATGCATATTTGGTGGCTTTTTAATGCATATTTTGTGCTTTTTAATGCATATTTGTTCACATTTTTCATTTTTAGAAGCATTTTTTATTTTGTAAAAAAATATAAAAAATTGATACCTTTTCATATTTTGATTCAATCAAAATAAACATTTTTAAAACTTTATTGACCTATGCGAAATCTTCGAGTTCTGTGTCTGTTTGCAAAATAACTAACTTAAATATATTTTTAAGTTTTAAAGTGCATTATTTTTGCAAAAATTATAGTTTTTAGTGCATATTTCTTATATTGTTAGTGTATATTTTTTTTTTTAACCGCATATTTTAGGCGCATATTTTTTCATTTTTAAGTGCATGAAATTCCTTGCCCTAATGATGATATACCAAGTACCTACTATCAACAACATGTTTTCTGCACTTGATGTAGACAATAATGATGATGATAATTATATTAACGATAATGCTAACAAAGAGCTGTCTGAAGAAAAACCACCTCCAATAATTATTCCAAATGTTTCAGATATAAGAGCGATGATGAATAACTTTTCAAAAATAGTAAACCTTGAAGATTATTCGTACAAATCCTTGAGAGATGGTCAGGTAAGAGTAATGGCAAAAAACGTAAAGGCATATAGAGTAATAGTAAAATATCTATCTTTCGTAAAAAAACTTAAACGTTTTCAAATCACATTACAAAATGTTGTTTTCAGCCGATCAAGCCGCCGCCGCCGCCGATTATTGGGTTGCGCCGCCGCCGCCGATTTTTATCCGGCTCAACCTCAATCGCCGCCGCCGCCGCCGATTTTTTGCCTGCGCCGCCGCCGCCGATTATTTTGGTCGGCTTGTTTCTCTGTCCTAGAGCCTTTAGCGCAGCCTGGCTGTCAGAAAGAATGTAGATGCGGGATCTAACCGTGCCTTTCCGCAGGCACTCACTCACACATACGCAGATGGCGAAAATCTCCGCCTGAAAGACGGAGGGGTACTTGCCCATTGGTAGAGCACGTTGGAATCTGGATCCAAAGACACCTGCCCCCGTGTCACCATTAGCTTGTTTCGAGCCATCAGTGAACCATATCTGAGCCCCCCTTCGGGCTTCCAAGTCTGACTGGTCCACATATGCCTGTCAAATGACATAATGTCAAAATACCTGACAAAGATTTGCTCTGGGATCATTTTATCCGCGACCCTTAAGATTGGGTCGTCTATAAAGATCCCGGCGATCTTCATGTGACCCTTTAGGTCCCCGCTCCTCATGTCCCCGACCCCCCGGAGACGAAGTAAGCCCAAGCTTGCAGCCTCCTTCACGGAAATATGCAATGGTGGAATACCCAACATGGCCCCAAGGCATCCGTTGGGCACGATCCCCCAGCCCCCGTAATGCCAGTACACACCAGCCGATACAACTTCTTCAGAGTATCCTTTGCCGTTGACTGCTCAACCTTTGGCCACCATGCTAAGGCAGCATAAGTGATCATAGGTTTTATAATGGTGTCGAATGACCAGTAGACCATGTGTGGTCTTAGATCCCATGTTCTCCCATAGAGCCTTTGACAGGCATAATATGCCCTGGTGGCCTTCTTGGTTACGGTGTCTAGATGATCATTCCACGTAAGCGATTTGTCTAGAGGCACCCCTAAATATTTCACATTATCCGAGAAGTCTATCGTTTTTTCCCCAACAACAGGTTCGGTCAGGTTGACCCTTCTTCTCCTTGTGAACGGTACCAGGATCGTCTTCGTTGGGTTGATAGTCAACCCTTTTTTCCGACACCATGAGTGAGTAAAGTTCAGAGCCTGCTGCATACGATCAGAGATGGTCCTGTCATCCCAGCCGACAACGGATATGATAAGATCATCGGCGTAGCCATAGGTCCTGAAGCCAAGGTCGTTCAGACCCTCAAGCAACTCATCAATGACCAGTGTCCACAGTAAAGGCGATAGTACACCGCCCTGAGGACATCCTCTGGTCGCATTCACGGTTCTACTAGTAGAGCCTATGCCGAACGTGATTTCCCTTGAGTTGAGCATCTCTAATGTCCAATTTATAATCATTGGAGATATGCCCTTTCTTATCATAGATAGCCCGATCGCATCGTAGGACGTGTTGTCAAAAGCGCCCTGTATATCAATAAAAGCACAGAGGGCAATGTTCTTTGCCTCCAGTACCTTCTCTATCATCGTGACAACATGATGGACAGCACTTTCTGCAGACTTACCCCGTTGATACGTGAACTGAAGCTCGTGTATCGGCTTACGCCTGAGATACGTGTCCCTAATAAAGTGGTCCAAAACTTTCTCCATTGTCTTAAGAAGAAAAGAGCTGAGGCTAATTGGTCTATACGATTTAGGCAGTTGTTCGGATTTCCCCCCGCCTTTGGAATAAAGACCACTTTAACCCCCCTCCAATTCGTCGAAACATGACCGAACAGAAGACTGGATCTAAATATCCTAACCAGTTGTGGGGCTATTACATCCACCCCCTCTGCATCAGACATGGATAGATCCCATCGGGGCCGCTGACTTAAAGGGCTTAAATCCATTAATCGCCCATTTCACTCTGTCCTCTCGAAAGACGGCACCAGTTAGGCGTACATACCTTCCCGTAAGGTTTGGGATTCTTTGAATCGCTACAGACCCGCGGGAGGCTACGCAGCCTGGGAAGTGCGTGTCTAACAATAGTTCACAGGCAGAGAAACAAGCCGACCAAAATAATCGGCGGCGGCGGCGCAAGCAAATAATCGGCGGCGGCGGCGGCTTGATCGGCTGGATAGAACGTTTTTTTTCCAAAACGTACCAGTAAAAAATTGTACAAAAAAGGTAGAAGAATTATCAGATAAAAAGAATTTAAAGTTAAATTCATCGATAAAATTTACAATTTTTAGTTTTTGAACAGACCTAGAAGGAGTGATAAATGGGATTTCCAAATATATATACCTACAAAAAAAAATTTGTAGTCCCAACGAATTTGTTTCCAACCGAATCGTTCGGTTGCTGCAACGAAAATTCGGTTGTTTCAACCCTATTTCGGTTATCACAACCCTATTTGGGTTGCAACAACCCTATTTCAGTTGGAACAACAGAAATAGGGCTGTGATAACCGATTTATCGGTTGCAGCAACCGAACGATTCGGTTGGAACCAAATTCGGTTGGGACAACAAAAATTTTTTTCAACAAAATTATGTGAAAATATTTTCAAATAAAACTGATTTTCCTAATTTTTTTTATTTCGACATCTTTTAATTGCAACATTTTGTATAAAAAATTAATTTTTATCTAATTCATTCTTAAACTGGGTTTAATTCAGAGTAAAATGAAGTTTTTTTTATTTTAATGGCTTTAAAATTGCTAAAGTTATAATTTTTTTTATAAACATGGAATATCTGCATTTATAAGAAAATTGATGTTAACCTTAATGAGTGTGGAAACAAGAACATCGAGTTGTCTTATAACAGCTAAAATTAATTTTATAGAAAAAGTACGATAACTTTCTCAGTTAATTTAAACAAAAGAATCTCATTTTACTAATCAATTACATTTTCAGAATCAATTACAATAGTAAAGAAATGTTTTTTTAAATACTGTCAAAAAAGCCGTCAAAGTAACAAATTAAAAAAAATGTTTTTTAATTTCAATATTTTTAAAAAATGTCAACATATTTCAGTTACAAATAAATAATTCTATACATATTTGAAAAGCTAAAAATTTGAAAAATTACTGATGTTCAAATTTTTAAGTGCTTGAAGTCGCTCAAAAACAGAGCTTTAACATTATCAACCCTGTTCTGAGTTCCGAAATATTTAAATAGAGTGGTTTTGTAAAATCACACAGAATTCAAAATGTCAAAAATTGGCTGTTTCGAACAAATTTTAGCATTTATTTATAAATTTTAAAACATTTTTAAACATTTATTCATTGTTGCAAAAAAATATATATTCGTTTTACTTTCACAAAGCTTTTTTTACACGAAATAAAACGAAGAAAATAATAAGGATAATAAGGATAGGCTTAAAAAAATTGTATCTATAAAAATTTAGGGTCAGCAGTTTTATAGTCAGAACGACTATAAAAATTCTAAAATTTTACTTAAGTCAGAAATTTTGAAACAAAATTTCCATCTTAAGAAATATTTTTGACAAAAATCTTTCTAATCTCTGACTACAAAACTGGTTCTTTTATTTCTTTTTTACTCTTGATGGTTCAGGAAATGATGAAGTAGAAAATTTGTTTTAAAAATGGCATTAGTTTTCAAATTTTTTATTTTGTAAAATTGATACTCCCAGCCGAAATGAGCCGAAAAAAATCGGCGGCGGCGGCTGAGGGAAAACTGACCGGCGGCGGCGGCTTAAACGGCTCACGGCGGCTGGCTTGTTTCTCTGTTCACAGGTTTCCTCAGGAGATCCAGTGTAGGAACCATCGGGTCTCCTGAGAGTGCCAAGACCATTCGTGTGATCCTATGAAAGGGCCTTCTGAAGTCGCGCAGCTTCCGGAAGATCTGAGATCTTCTCACAGTAGCTGCGCCACGTGGACCTTTTGGATCTACGTAATTCCCTATTATATTCAGTTAGAGCCGTCTTATAGGTGACCCAGTTACCTGTTTCCTTGGCTCTGTTGAATAGTCTCCTAGCCTCCCTTTTGAGCTTATCCAGACCATCGTTCCACCATGGAACGTCCCTTCTCACCTTCCTGGTCTTTTGAGAGCAGCTCGCAAAGTAAGCAGAAGTCAAACTAGATTGAATCTCTGATGCCTCATAATCAATCTCATCTGGGCTCAGAATCAACCCGTTTGAGAGATTGGCATCGCTTTCTAGATGATAACGGAAGTTCTCCCAGCTTGTGCATCTGGGATTACGATATTCCTGGCACGTGTCCAGCGCACTAACAACGTCAAAGACCAGGTGTTGATGGCGAAAGAAAGGTTAGAACTAGTAAGAGTGAGGTCCAAGACCTCCGACCTAATAGCATTCCTAAACGTCGGTTCGTCTTCCCTATTTGCTATGTTTATACCATTACTACGTATAAATTCAAGCAGGTGCTCACCCCGTTTGTTGACATTGGTGCTTCCCCATGTTGTGTGATGAGCATTGGCGTCACAGCAGAGGGTCCAACTCAGACCCCTCAATCGGCAATATTCCACGAAGGCCGAGACCTCCGCGGTTGGTGCCGCATCGCTATCGCCAGGCAAATACGCAGATGCCAACATCACCTCATGCTCCCCGGTCAGGGAAGGCACTTTTGCCCAGTTCGCAACCAGGTCTCCCAATATGAACTCTGAAATTGGAAGAAATGTTAGGTTGCTCCTCACAAGGATGGCCGCTCTAGGCCTACTATGTTTGGAATCATATATCAACCTACCATGGTTCACGTTCAGCCCCTTAATGTCCCCATTGTGCACCCACGGCTCCAGAATGAACATTACATCCAGAGCGTCGACGGTGAACCTTCTGTTGGCAACATCAGATGCCGCTTTGGTATGGTGAAGGTTCACTTGCAAGCACCTGAGGTGCTTTGGTGTTCGGCCCTTTGTGGCAGTCATTACTTACGAGCAAGTTTGGTAGCACGCTTTGCCACCTTTCTGCCCCGATTGGTGTTCAGCAGAGCAGCTTCCTCTGCTGAGTTCCTCTTTTTGCGCCTGCTGGGAGCCATAAGCTTGGCCGACTTTTTGGCATTGGGCTCAATAGAACTAGGTTTGGCAAGGTTCCTCGCACAGCCCGGTTTTTCATCCGACTTTAAGTCCTTAGAGACTATTTTGTCGGATTTAGCCGCAGCTGCTGAGGTGCTTGCCTTTACCTGTTTGGATATGTCGCGCCCGACCTCTTGTTTTCCTGTAGGTCTTACCAGCGCCATTCCATATCCAAAATTCTTCCTGTTGTTCTTTCGTTTGAGTAAGTCGGCTGAGATCGGGTCAATAGAGAGGGTTAATTCCACTATTTCACCCTTGATGACCCTGTTCAGCACTTTCCAGTACTCAACCGAAAGTTCACAGTTCTGGCCCTCAACCAGTCCAAGAATCAAGTCATTGGACGTGTCTTCTTTCTCCGGGATATATCCCACGAACACTTGGGCCTTCGGCACTTCGTCTTCCGCCACGACCTTCAGCACAGCGTCACTCCATGGCTTTAACGTGGGGACATGAGTCTCCAGCCACTGCGCTGTGTCCTTATCGCGGCACACAAAACTAAGCCATCCCGGCTTAAAGGAGCAACTCGAGAAGCAGGGCTTGATGGTCCCTTTTCTCAGCTCCGCTATTTTGTACAAAACAGCTCTTTGGATGGACTGCAGCTGTTCATCAGTCCATCTAGTTGCCGGGAAATCAGGCGGAATAACGCCAATTTTCATCGTCGCAACAATTTCCTTGTAAGATATTACCGCTGTTCTTTGCTGTGTTACCGGGGCTGCCTTTGGTAATGTGCCACTACCAACCTTTAGAGGTGTGGCATCACTAGCCATCTCAGCGGTCCTTTTTGCAGGGTGTCCGGAGCCAGGTGGTGTTGAGCCATCTGATCGCACCCTCTTTCTGATACCTGCGAGTTCTTTGACCTCCATAAGGGCTTCGCGCATAGGTAGCAGATATAGTCTCCGCGCTGCCTCTAGGTCAATTCCTTCGTCCATGTATACCTCAGGCGTTTACGAGCAGCCCCACAGAGCTTTACCCTTTCAGTCACTGGTTTCGACTTTTCGCCTGGAACTTCCTCTGTTTCAGCAACTTTGGGCTGAGAACTTAGAAGTTCATCCTCTTCATCCGTTGGGATATTGGTGTTGATAGCTATATTTGAACCCGAGAGGTCCTCAGTTATATTTCCAACTTCCATCGGTTCAGCCACGTTAAGAGTGGAAACGTCTTCTGTTGGCTGAATCATGTCTAATTTATCCTTAGCATCATTTGGGCATAAAGCCCCTTTGACTGCTGAGGATAGGTCTGCGCTGACCTTCTCTTGCTTTTTTTCTGTTTCTTCGTTAACTATATCCATCTGAAAAATAAGATCAAAACAGGGATTAGAACAGTACGCTCGGTAGCAGAGCCCTGTACTACCAGCGGGCTAATACAACCAGGGTTCGCCCCGTCCTGGAGGCCACCGTTCAAAAACAAACTAACGTAGTGATATTCATCCCATGGGCACGGTTGGATAACACAGGGGATTACGGGTTTTTATCGAGTGTCCGCTCTAGATCCGCCATGTTCTGCGAAAGCAGGGACACCTCTAGCCGGATGTGGCTCTTCACCACGAATGGACGGTCTGTGGATTTCTTGAGAGGCTAAGGCAACACCAACAGAGTTGCTAAAACGCTTCAAGGTCCCTGTAGCACTCTACTTGCCCCATAAATTGAATAACATATACTTCCATATTTGTCCATATATGAGTTCCATTTCCATATATGAAATAACAGATGCCTCCATATATGTCTGTATATGAAATTTTTTGCATACCCGAGTAAAAAAAATTATATATAATCATATGTGGCATATATTACAATATATAATTAGACATGTGGTTATGTATATCCATATATAATTATATATGACGTTTTTTCCGAAAAATTTTCCTTATATTATGCCATATATAATTTCATCTAATTAGATATCGGCCTTCATAATATTAGATATGGCATATATAATTATATATTACATAACATGGTTGATCTTATTGCATATATAGTTATATATAGAACTATATCTTAATATATATGGTGGCATTTTAGCAATATATAATTATATATGGTATCATTTAAACAATATATAATTATATATGGTGACAGTTAAACTAGATATTATCATATATGGTGCCATTTAAACAATATATGGTCATATATGGTACCTCATAAACAAAATCTTTAATTCAGTTCCAGATATGATAATATATGGTACTATATATAGTGCGATATATATTTATATATGGTGTTATTTAAGCTATATATTATCATATATGGTGCCATTCAAACCATATATTATCATATATGGTACCATTTAAACCATATATTATCATATATGGTGCAATTTCAACAATATGCCCATATATGGTACCTGATGAACGACATTTTTAATACAGATGCAGATATGATAATATATGCTACTTTGATATATCGTATCATTTAAACAACCCGAGGAAAAATAGTTACATATAGTCATATATGTGATTAAGTTATATCTGTATAAATATACAGTTTCATCCGAAGAATGGCCCGATATATTTTTATCAATTGTTTATCAATTTTTATCTAAATGTATCAGTTTAGATCTGACCTAATTAAATTATGTGTTAATCAGATGAAATTGTATCAGATTTTTGATCTGATACAATTTTATCGGTTTGATCGTAATTGGTTCAATTTTATATAAATAAAATATAATTGTATCCGACATTTACCGTATACAATTGTATCAAAGTTTTAAACTGATATCAGGTTAAAATTGGGATATAACTATATAATTTTGTATACAAATATATCTATTTGGACCTAAACTGATACCATGTAATATAAACCAATAAAATTGTATCAGGTCAAAAATCTGATACAATTTCATCTGATTAACACATAATTTAATCAGGTCAGATCTAAACTGATGCAATTAGATAACAACTGATACAAATAAGAACTGATACAATTTTATCGGGCCATTTTTCGGATCAAATGGTATATGGATGAATCTAAGTTATATATTACCATATAAAGCTCCATATTGGTGCCATTTAAACAATATATTGTCATATATGGTGCCATCATATATGGTAACTCATCAGCAACTACAATATTAACTGTATTTCAGAAGCTATTAATTGTATTTCAGAAATTTTAAATGTATTTTATAAATTATGGAATGTATTTCAGAAATTTATTAATTGTATTTCAGAAATAATCAAATCTATTTCAGAACTTGTTGATGGTTTATCATAGTTATAGAGAAAAATTTCTAAATTACATTTCATAATTTCTGAAATACAATTGATAATTTCTGAAATATAGTTTGATAATTTCTGAAATACAGTTGTGAATTTCGGAAATACAATTAATAATTTCTGAAATACAATTGATAAAACTGAAATTCAATTGAGTAGTTCTGAAATACAATTCATAAATCTGAAAAATAATTGATAAGTTCTGAAATACAATTGATAAAACTGAAATTCAATTGATTATTTCTGAAATACAATTGATAAATCTTAAAAACAATTGATACAATTGGAAATGGTGTAGAGCGTTAAAAATATGTAAATAAAATTATTTTTAAAAAAAAATTCAATTTAATAAAAAAAATATAATTTTATAAAAGCATTTATAGAAAATAAAATTATAATTTTATAAAAAGAAATTCTTTTGAATGGGGGAAATGTTTTTAGTTGATCTGTTATTTTTAAGTAAATAAATGCTATTTTAGTTTGACTCAAGATCATAAATTAATATCACTTTCTGTTTAAATTATTTTCAAATCAAAGAAAGATGATACAATTTTTACAAGTAAATTACAAAGAATAAAAATTATTGAAAAAATTTCGATAAGACCAGTAAGGAGAATGCGCATTTTTATAAAAAAAAAATGCATAGCCGTGAAAGGTATCGAACTCGAGACCTTCTGAGTTTAAACCTTATTTTAACAAAATATTGTAATTTTTATAAAATCAGTGCTCTTCCAGTGTATTATTTTTTGAACTATTGTCAATATGTGTCTGGGATCTTATTTAATCCCAAATAAATGGAGATTTTACGTAGTACCCAAATATAATGCGGGATCTAATTTTAGCTGTCATTTTTCTGGATAGTTTTAGATGTCAATCTCCAAATATATTGCTGTTTCTAATTCGATCTGCAATTTATGGGATAAATTAAGATCCTACCAAATCCCCAAATATATCACTGGATTTAATTCGATGTGCAATTTATCGGAAAAGTTAAGATCTTACGCAATCAAGTATATTACTGGATCTAATTTTATCTGTAATTTTTTGGATAAATTTAGATCTTACTTAGTCCCCAAATATATTGCTGGATCTAATTTGATCTGCCAATTTTCTATTCAATTTATATCCAAGTTTATCCACAAATATATTGCTGGATCTAATTCGATCTGCCATTTTTCAGATAAATTTAGATCGAAGTTAATCCACAAATATATTGCTGGATCTAATTTGATCTCCCATTTTTCAGATCAATTTATATCTAAGTTTATCCACAAATATATTGCTGGATCTAATTCGATGTGCCATTTTTTGGATCAAATTAGATCTAAGTTTATCCCCAAATATATAGCTACATCTAATTCGATCTGCCACTTTTTCGGATCAAATTAGATATACGTTCATCCACAAATATATTGCGGGATCTAATTTGATCTGCCAAAATTGAGATCAAATTAGATCTAAGTTTATCCCCAAATATATAGCTGGATCTAATTGGATCCGCCATTTTTCGGATCAAATTAGATCTAAAAATATCCGCAAATATATAGCTGGATCCGCCAATTTTCGGATCAAAATAGATCTAGGTTTATCCCCAAAGATATCACTGGACCTCCCAATTTTGAGATATAACTTGATCTTAGTTTATCCCCATATATACAATGGGATCTAATACGATATGATTGGATACACCCAATTTTGAGATCTAATTGGATCAGCTAGATATTACAGCAGATCTTAAACAATATCAAATTGGATATAATTAGATATTGCGCGAGATCAATTTTTTTTACTCGGGTATATGGAATCACATATACTTCCATATATGTTCATAAAAAATCCATATTTATTTATATGTGTCCATACACAAATTATATATGAACATATTTGAGCGTATATGAGCATTTTTCACCGGGAGATCAAATTAGATCCCGCAATATATTTGGGGATAAACTTAGATCTAATTTAATCCGAAAAATGGCAGATCGAATTTGATCTAGCAATATATTTGGGGATAAGTAGTGTTTCCAATTCGGTTAATCGATTAACCGATTCCTGGATTAATCGCCTCTATTTCGGTTAATGTCGAAACAAATAATTTACAACAATGGAATTTTTAATTTATTTTTTCCCAAAAATTCACAATTTTCTTAATATTGGCTAACAAATTACAAGAAAAGCTTAGAACAAACATACTAAATAAAATGCCATCAAATTCGTTAAATATCGACTGAAAAGTAATTCCAATCAAGACGACATTGCACTAGCGAGAGAAGTCATGTTTTAAACGAATTTGAATTTGTAATAATTTTGTTTGCAAATATTTTAAAAATATATCAGAGTTGCTATTTGTAAATAAAGGGCTTTATAAAAACATCGCGAAAGGCAAAGATAAATGTGTTTTTTAAAACTTCTCAAAACAAACAACGTGTCTGGCTGGACCAGGCTTTATGAAATACAAGAGACAATTTTTCATTTCTGTTTTAATTCTTTAAAAAATTTAAACTAATATTTGCATTTGTTTTAAAACTGTTTAACACAGCTATCAATTGACATGTTAATTCTGTAAGAACTCTATCTTTCCTTACATCTCCCAAGGAAGTGTGGATAGTCGGTTCAAAACTCGATCAATTCTACAACATTGAACTGAATTTAAATTTTTATTCGAATAAAAAAAATAACCTAAAGTTAAGACAAAATGAAAGTTAAAAAACCAAAACTTTTGTGGAATTTGACATCTGTTACCCCGAGTAAAAAAGTTTTGATATAATCATATATTATTTTATGTAATTGCATTTAGTAACTTATAGTTACATATGGCAGGATATGCTTTTAAATTCAAGCAGATATACTTTTATATAGTCATATGTTAGATATTTTTTCCTCAAAGGTTTTAATATGGAGGCATATGAGATTTTATATTATTACATACTGGCCTACATATAATTGCATGTGCTATATATAAGTACATAAAGTAACATATTACAGATATAATTACATATACGTTTATATATAATTTAGTATGACACTATACATAATAATATAAAACTATATGTGGAGCCATATAAGAAATATTTCATAATTTGTGTTAGATATGATTATATATTGACGAATAAGAACCCTTATATAACTTAATACGGTTCCATATCTACAATATTTCATGATTTCTTTAATATATAACAATATAACGTTCTTTATAAAATCATCTATAATTATATATCATCCCACCTAAGCAATTATTTCAAAGTGATTTTATATAAAAATATATAAGGTCCATATAAAACCGTATTATATTATATGTGGTTCTATGTTAAAATTGATTTTGAACTAAATTTAGATTTAGTAATAACTAGGGATTGGCGCGTGACTAGAAATGTTCGTGAGTCACGAACATCTCTGTGAATAACACGCGATCGTGAGTAGTAATTACTATACTCAAGTGATTCGTGCGTGAGCGTGAATAAGAATATATAACCCGTGCATGATTCGTGTGAGTTTATTTTTTGCATCATATATTTTTAGTAATTTTTACTATTTTGTAATATTTGACTATTTTTTTTTACTATTTTTCTTATATCTTGGTTGTACATATAACATGATAGTATTGGCTTTAAAATTTCAGTCTTGTCAACTTTAATTTAAAATTACTAAAAATAAAGAAAATTTTGTTCATGTTTAATGCACTGTCATGGTAAATCTGGATAAAAGTAATGGAAGATTTAATTTTATACTTTAATTTTTATACTTTAATTGAAAAAAAATCAATTCCAATTACATATTATTTGTAATTGTAATTAAAAAAAAACAATTACAAGTAATTTGTAATTTAAAATTTGCAATTATACATTACATATAATTGTAATTGAAAAAATTTCAATTACAATTACATTTTTTTCGGAAAAGAAATAATGACAAAAAGCACAAGTGAGGGGTCAGCCCAACATGACGTATTCTTTTTATACTTATCCACGCCTATCCAACCTATCCCAGTCAGTTTTTTCTACAAAATTTTAACAAAAAACACTTTAATTCTAAATGTAATTGAAATTTGTAATTGAAATCACTTTCAATTACAATTACTTGTAATTGAAAATTTTCAATTACAGTTACATGAAATGTAATTGTTTTTTTTTAATTTCAATTACATTTATTTGCAATTGTAATTGAAATCCCCCAGGTCTGATCTCCAGATATTGCATATCTTTTTTATTTAAAAAAAATAATTTTTGTATATTGTTAGATATGGTCCTATATAATATGATAAAAAGTATAAGGTCAATATTTAGATATATTTGTATCAAACTATGTCCACTTTTATAACATTTTATATAATTTTATACAAAAAGATATAATTTGATGTAATTGGATGAGGACAAAATTCGGATACAATTGTATCGAATTGCATAAAATTGTATCAAATTGTACCAAATTGTATACAATTGTATACAATTCGATACAATAAGATGTTCTCATTTTTCGGATATAATTATATCTAATTACATAAAAGATTATATATAATTAAATATAACTTCATATGGCTCCATATCACTTTTTTTTACTTGGGACTGCAGACTGTCTATATGCTAACATATTTATGAATTTTTACATTCATTCAATGAAGTTTCGCTGGAATTCAAAACTTCATTGATTAATGACATATAATTTTATTTTAAATTCTTATTATGTGAAGCTTTTTCATAAAATTTAAGAAATTTGTCATTCACTTTGTAAAGAAAACTTCATTAGTTTATTGAAAATTTTAATTAAAACTCGTCCGATAAAATTTTTCTACGTAATTTAGCTCAAACTTTAGGTTATATTTTTTTAAAGCTGATTTACAGCAAGAAGAAAACATTTTTATTGAAAAATTTAATAGATACAAAAGGGAATTACCAGACTACCGCAGTTTCGTCTCACCCAAAGACTCGTCAATGGTTAGATTACGTGTCAATTGATCAAAGTAATTTAAATTGTTGATTTGTCTTTAAATATATGAAAAACTTTAATTTTTGTGTATGCCATGACCGGGGATCGAACCGGCAGCCCTATACGCAGGCTATAAGTCCAAGCATCACCCCTTAATGAAATACATCACGGGATCGATGAGTGTGGCTCATTAAGGCTATTTTGTTTATTATTGTCAATGGCCCTTAAAAAACCAAAAATAGACTTAGAAAATTCAAATTCAAATGGAACTAAATTTTTTATATCTCAGTGTAAAAAGGCTCTAATTAGTTTTTATTTCTTCAGAGGCGAATGGGGAATCATAATAAAATCTTAAAAACTTTCAATATAACATTTTTTTTAAATGCAATGTTATTAACGCATATTCTCCTGAATTAAGAAATAATTGTGCCACTTGTTTGAAACTTACATGATTTGCTACAGAGGGCCCTAGGAACACGAAACTGAAGTTGAAATTAATTTGTCTTATATAGATCCGTAGTTATTGCCTGTCGTCATATGACGACGCTGGGAGAATATGTGTACAATTGTTACAAAGAAAAACCCAAAACATTTTTAAGAAAAACAGAAATATTTATTAAAAACTACATTTTTCCATTAAAGGTATAAAAAATTAGCATTATTTTTCAAAATAAATTCAAATATACTTCAATTTCTTAAATAAACTCACATTATTTCTCTAAATAGCGAGAGAAAATAAAAATTATAACTCTCGTAAGTGGGATATATAAAAAGAAGATTCAGCATCGCATTTGGAACACTCTGCCCGACCTGTCGATTTGATATCGAGGCCTCGACATTGTCTTTATTTATTGTCGTGGCTTCTTTTTAGGAAGTGTTCTATTCCACCATAACGTAAAGTATCTACTACGGGAAGTGTAGGGCTATTTTCCTGTCTTGACTATATTAAAAAAAAAACAAATAAAAATTTTGTACATTTTGTACACATATTCTCCTAGCGTCCTCATATGACGACACCCAAATTTATTAAATTATATCATGTTTCCAAATTGCGATTAGAACATTGTAGTTTTACCAATATGGAGCAAATTTAGTTGGCTTTTAGAAAAACCAAACAAACAAAAATATATTAATGCAATAAATTCAAATTTTTTCCTTCTTTATTGAAAGAAATCATAATTTTTGCAGTTTTGGAATTTTTGTGATTTTCTGTCATTCACAGTTTCCAGAAACAATAACCAAAGTGGATAAAATAAACAAAGAATGAAAATTTTACATTTTTTGTTTACAAAACTCTTAACAGAAGTCCTTCCATGTTTAAAGTAACGGTATTATGCACATTCAAAAAGAGGCCTTTTCATGTCGTCATATGACGACGGTAGGATAATATGGGTTAATTGTTGGCAGTATTGATTAAAAATTGCACGCAAATAAATTTTGTATTTAAAGTTTTTCAGATTTTTAAAATTTGAAAGAAATAAAAAATATACATTAAATTATCGATAGTAATAGTTTTAGGTTTGCTGTTCTTAACTTGCTAATAAATGTAAAAAAAAATCTGTTGTTGCAGCAGTTTTTTCTGCTATTTTGAACTAATTTTTAGTAGCTTTAGCAACATTTGTACAGACCTTTTCCATTAGTATATGTTAAGAATTGTTTCAATTTAAAAAATCTCAGATTTCGAAAATTTTCAACCTTATAATATAAAAAACTTTTTTAAACACACAGAGTTCATATGTCACGTTGTCATTTAATAAAAAGAGGCAGCTCTTTGTGTTTTCATTGATAAAAAATTAAGGAAATACATTTATTTTGCATTAAACGATTAATCGATTAATCGCCAATTTTTTCGATTAACCGACCCGAATAATCGGTTAATCAATTTTAGTGATTTTTCGAATAATGCATTAAACGGTTAACCGCCTACGTCGAATAATTGGAAACACTAGGGATAAGCTTAGATCTAGATAAGCAGTTCCCACTAAGTTTTGCTTCACGGACCTCTTGAGACATTCTACTAGCTCACGGACCCCCAAACCAGTCTTAAGCGAGAGGTACTTTATAAATTATGGGGCAAAATTCCCGGGTAATATGGTGTCATATATAATTATATCTTATTTGATAAGTCCCCATATACAACAACATACAGCTTGATCCGAAAAATGGGTCATCTACATGTGTCTAATTATATAAAATTAGATATAATTTGATACAGTTTGATCCGAGATTTGTCCATATCCAGGACATCATTTTATATTTAATTCGATATAAAAATATCTGATTTTATATAATTTTGTCTGATAGTAGGTATACTTTTTATGCATACCAGCTATTAAATTGACATAGTTTGAACAATTTTAAAGGCCTGCAAGGAGCATAGGGCCCAAATTTTATAACATAAAATAAAAATTTAGTTTAGTTCTAAATCGTACGCATCATTATTTAACATGATTTTACATGCAAAAAAAATCACGAGAAAATCATTTGGCTATGGAGTAATTAACTCTTAATTTGCAGACTATTAAATTTAATGTTGAACTATATATTAATTTCTACGGATTATAAAGAAATTTATATAAAATTACAAGAATATATTTTTAGTATGACGACACATACAGTGTTATATAACTTAGTATCGAACCATATATAATCATATCGGTCACTATATATATTTTGATTAGTAGTGATATTAGTTTAATATGGCTTATGTAGTTACATATGGAGTCAGATTTGGGGATATGTAGTAACATCATTTACCATATAAAAAATTCGTTGAAAAAATAATATCAGATGTAGTTGTATATAATGATATGTGTCTTATTGTGACTCCATTCATTGTCAGATATAACCCAATCACATTATGTATGACAATATATAACTATTTTTACTCGGGTTAATAAAAGCACCTGCTTATTTTAAATGATGGCCAATTTTAAGCAGGAATAAGGAAAAGAACATTTTTTAAATTAATATTTTGTTAAATAATTTAAAAATTATAAAAAAAAATTGTTTTTGTTTTAAATAACTTGTTTTATGTTTTTTGTCGTATCTCTTCGCGGACCCCCTGGAATTCTGCCACGGACCCCTGGGGGTCCAAGGACCCTCATTTGGGAACCGTTGATCTAGATTGATCCGAAAAATGGCAGATCGAATTAGATCCAGCAATATATTTGGGAAATAAGTTGTATCTAAATTTATCTGAAAAATGGCAGATCGAATTAGAACCCGCAATATATGAATATATTTTTTGGCAGATAATTACAAAATTAAACAATTGCATTTTTTTCCTTCTTTTTTCAATTGTTAATAAATTCACTGACAAAATCGATAAGAACAATAAATTTTTTGTTTCTTTTTACTATTTATTCAATTAAATACAACTTTACTGTAAATATGTATTTTGTAGGTGAACGTTTTACTGAATTGGGCTCACCTGGCTGGAAATGAAATATAGTTTTGAAGTACAAATATGAATATTTTTGTTAAAATTTTTAGACAATGATAGTAATGAGGAAAATGACAAATGATTTGGCACATTTATAGTTGGTAGTAAATCGGGTAATTCTCAACTATAAAAAGGAAATCAGAAAAAAAATCCGTTTGTATCATTTAGGTTTTTTAATGGGGTTTGGATTCGCTACAAATGACATGAGTATTACTATTCGTGGTATTCCTGTTGAGTTTGTTAATAAGATGAAATGTTTAGGTCTTGTCTTGGATAACCAACTGAATTTTTCTCCACACATAAATTACTTGTCCTCTCGCATATCCTTTCTTTTAAAAAGGTTGTATTCATTGAATATTTATCTGCCTTGTTCAATAAAAAGGCGTGTAGCCACGGCTATCTTAATGCCGCATATATTGTACGGCGTGGAGGTTTTTTCGGGTACTAGAAGTTTCGCGCTGAGGAAATATAAGCTTGTTTTTAACAGGATTATTCGTTACGTTTTTAATTTGAAAAGAAGAGATCATGTATCTCAACATACATTTAATTTTATAGGATCGTCTTTTGAAAATTTCATAAGCATAAGGCTATTATTATTTTTTTATAAATCTATCGTTAATGGATACCCGGTATACATTGTTGATAAATTTCATTTTACTCGTTCAATTCGAAACCCCCAAATTATTCCACCCATTAGACATCTAAGTATTTTTGAAAAATCATTTCAAACTCGTGTGTCGAGTTCATGGAATGATTTACCTAGGGAACTGAGAAATTTTACTTATTCGCTGATTGTGTTTAAATCTAAATTAGTAGAATTTGCACAATTGCATGTATTGGAGTCTTAAGTGGAAATTATATGTTCCATCTCTTTAGTCTGGCCATATACTTGCAATGTTGTTGTACAGTTTCTCGTTTTAGTTCTTTATTCTAATACCATGTGTGTTAGTAGATTGGGGACTTAAATGGAGAGGTTGCGCAATGGTATTGCTGATGTATGGATAGCTTTAGTATGTACGCCTTTTTAATGAAACTTTGAAAGCTTATCTTGTGAGAGTTCAGCTGTTTCTGGAATTTATTCTTGCAGCATTCATTTATTATTTATTTTTTTTTTTTAGATCTAATTAATTTTTAAATATATTATTGTATTAATTGATCTCGTGTAAATGTTAATTTTTTGAATTTTGCGTTTATATATTATTATTGTATACATTAGCCTTAACATATATTTATATAGAAGTCTGTTATATATTTTTTAGTAGCTTTAATTAGCCATATAAGGCCCTAAGGGCTCGGTTATGTAAATGAAGATTTAATAATAAAAAGCTCAAATGATAAAATACACAAATATATTGGATTATATATGGTTTTATTTATTTATTTATTTACAGAATTTACTAGCATAATTAATTATGAAAGTAAATATACTTGACTAAGGCACTAACGACATTGGTTTTTGACCTTAATTTATTAAAAAAAAGAACAAAATAACTTATATTAGCTGTGTTCGGGTACTCAACGTTGGGATCCCGCGAGATCCCAATTTGACCAAAAAGCGTTTTCTTACTTCACAATTGGGTAAATGAGAGATGTCATGAGAGAGTAATATTCTTGTTCTTCTTGCACGAAAAAGCCCAGACTTTTTTTTCGAGTAAATTTGGGTAAATTGTTTTTATCAGCTGTTATATCATCAGTTGGGTGCAACTAGTTCAATTGAACTCTTCACTAATTTGAACCAAAGACCTAGTTCACAACTAATAGCTCTTTTAGTTCAATCGATCATTTCATTCATTCAGAAAATATGTTTATCATTTACAAAAATTGGTATAATAGTTGCAAAAGCCTATCGGTGATTTTACAACTCCATAAAATTACCGACAATTTTTTGAAGACGCTTGTTTAAATGTGTCAAAGAGATAAATATGTAAATAAATCGAAGCTTTTGTTTAATATTAAAATCTTTTCCAAATTTAATAAACTATGTATTCCTTTTTGTAAATAGAAATGCCTAAAAAGGAAATTTTTATTAAATTTTTGATTTAAAAAGGGGTTTAACTAGAAAAGCTATCTAGATTTTTACAACAAATTGAACACGAACTAGAAAGAGCGCTCACCAAAACGAACTATAATGCACAAATCTATTGACGTTTGTTTTTCGGGCTTCAAATATGGTTTTTCGCGTTCGTTTACTTTTGTGCATTTTTGTCATTTTGTGAGAGTATTTCTTGTTAACTCTCATTTTACCGAACTTTACCCAAGAAGTAAAGAAACAGACCTATTATATAAGGTGGTATATTTTACACAGTTTTCGTATATTTTGCACTGCATTGATATTTTCTATGTCAACGGTTTTAAGGAGATCTGTTAAACAAACTCTACCTAGTAAGGTTAGTTGTGCTTCTTGTATGATTCTGCAGTTGAAGATTAAATGGTTTATGCTTAGGACTGCTGTATTGCAAAGGGGGCATTCCTCTGGGCCGGAGTTATTGAAAAGATAACGGTGTGTGATGTAAGTGTGTCCAAGCCTTAATCTTATATATTTTTGTAGATCCAGTCTTGTTGCATTTGTAGGATAGATTGGTTTAGATTTGTTTGGGTTGAATTGTTTGTAATAATGTTGGTAGTTGTTCCATTCGTCCATTTCCATGTTCGAAAGATTTAGGGTAATAATTTTAGTTATGTCTTTTTTATTTGTTGAAGGGTATTGAATTATAGGTGCATGTGTTGCATATTTTGTTGCTTCGTCGGCTAGAGTGTTACCTACAATTCCAATGTGGCTAGGGATCCACATAATTTTGAATTTAGTGTGAAATTTTATTAAAATGTCTCTTATTATTGAAATTGTTGTGTTTTTGTCCTTAACATTTTGAATAGTCATTACTGCAGATTTAGAGTCTGAGCATAGCAGAAATTTTCCACGCATTTTCTGGTATTTGTTTAGTGCGTAAAAAATGGGCTGTTGATTAGGCTGTGAAAATTGAAGCTCCCCAGTGTAGAAAATCATTACCAGATATGTGGTTATGTAACTACATACTTGGTAATGGTAACTAGTTACTTTTGTTATTACATTTCTTATTACCTTTATATGGCGATGTCGCGAAAAATAATGAGTTGTCGTTACACACCAGCATACGAAAAATCAAAAAATATATCGTTACCTATGTGCTTACCAGTACTGACAAAAATAATGAGTCTAAAAATAGATTTTCTAAAAAATAAATTATATAAAAAAAAATATTTTTTATTGTATTTTTTTTTTTAAATAAAATTTGCTGGTGCGGGAATCGAACCTGGGTCTACAGATTGCCAGTCAACAGCTCTACCATCTGAGCTATATCGACATATAATATTTAATAGATAAAAACACAATTGACTTGCTGCATACAAGTAAGCTTACTCGCCAACATACAAAAAATCAAAAAATATGTGGTTACATATATACTTACCAGTGTTTAAAAAATATTGAGTCTAAAAATAGATTTCAAAAAATTAAAAAAAAAATCTAAAAAATTATTTTTTATTTGAAATAATGATAAAAATAAGTCATTATCACTAACTCATTATTATATGTTTTAAAATAATACAGAAGGTAAGTGGGTGTCATTACTGGTAGTCCAAAAAATAATGATATGTCATTACCGTTTCTACACTGGGTCTATTATCTAAAATTGCTAAATAATCTGTGCTTAAGTTGTCATTAATAACAGCTAATGAGGTAGAAGTTTCAGTTTTAGAGCCATCGGTGTACAATATTTTCCAATTGGTGTTTGTGTAAGTGGAGGAGATCTCCTTAAATAGGGATAAATATGTGTTGTTGGATGTACGTTCTTTGGAGAGGTCCATTAAGTCATGAATAAAGCAGCTATTTTTTAATTTACAAGGCGGTTCTGATAGAAAATACACTTTTTGTGGCTTGCTGTTTATGTCCATTTCTTTTGCAAGTTTCATGGCTAAAAATTAGTATAATACCCAGCAAAAAATTTTTAGTATTTTGGAAGCAGTAAAAATACGAAGCGCTTAAAGACGCGCTACAAATTCTGCTTTATAGAGTAGCGCCACTTTATGCGTATACAGTACACGAAAAATTTTGCAATTTGATCCCAGCAAAAAATTTTCAAAATAGGGAATCGAGTTGGGAATCAGGTATTTTTGGTAGAACGCCTTCCCAATTGGATTACCAACTTGTTTCTTTTAACAAGGCGTGAGACTAAATGCAATCGATTCTTTGGAATCGCAATGGTAGCCAGTTACTATTTTTCTTACAGAACACCTTTGATTTTTAGTAAAAGAAGGTGTTCTAATAATAAAAAGAATAAGCGAGTTTCTAAAAATAGATATTCTCAAAATAGAATTTACGAATTAAATTTTAAAATAAATAAAAAAAACTTACACATGTGTTTCGATGGGATTTGATCCCTGGCTTCCTGCGTGTCAGGCGGATACTCTTCCACTGAGCCACCGTCTTGCATGATAATTTATAGCTTAAATCAGATTTTATTTTTTTATAATTACTTTATACTTTTTAGCACAAGCTTGTTTTTTGATAAAAGAGGTAGTTCTTTAGAATTTATATATAAGGCCTTACAATACACCTTGCAAATTACAGAAAAGGGAAGCGAATATTAAAATCGCTTTATGGTTATGGTTAAACTAATAGAATTCGACTTATACTAAATTAGACAAATACTAAATAGCATATCAGGTTTAGTGTATATTTATTATATTAGCTGTACTTCCACTCTTACTTATCAACATTAAATAAATAAAATATAATAAAATAAAATAAATCAAATAAATTAAACTAAATAAAATGAAATAAATTAAATAAATAAATTAAATAAATAAATTAAATAAATCAAATAAAATAAATAAATTAAATAAATTTTAATGAATTAAATAAATTAAATAAATCAAATAAATTCAATAAATTAAATAAATTAGATAAATTAAATAAATTAAATGAAAAAATTAAATTAAATAAACTAAATAAATAAAATAAATTAAATAAATTAAATGAATTATATAAATTAAATAAATTAAATAAATAAAATAAATCAAATAAATTAAATAAATTAAACAAATTAAATAAATTAAATAAATTAAATAAGTTAATAAATTAAATAATTATTATTAAATAATTTATTAAATAAATTATTGAATAAATTATTAAATAATTTATTAAATAAATTATTAAATAAATTATTGAATAAATTAAATACATTAAATAAATAGATTAAATAAATTAATAAATTAAATAAATAAATTATAAAATTTCAATTGTCCTAACAACAATATCTGAATGTTTTTATGTGGAAATTTCGAAAGGAAAAGTTCCCAGAATCAGAGGGTTTTTCGATAGAAAAGGTTCCCAAAACCTTAAAATTGTATATAAACCATTTTTAATGGAAAAAGTAGTCAGAATGTGAACGTTTTTCTATGGCAGAAATAAATCAGATATTAGCAAAGAGAAAACATATTACACTCACTAAAGTTTGTCGGTAGAATCTACTGAAAATGTCAGTTAAAACAAAGATATATGCAGTTAAAAAGGCGACAAAGGTATTTACATTTAAAATAACTAAAAATTGTGTTATTTTTACCTCCTGAAAAATAACTAACAAATGCATTAAAAATAACTACTAGTGTCGTAAAATTAACTGAGAAATTTTTACTAAAAAAATTTCAAAACAACTGACGAAATCGGTAAAAACTGCTGTTTTTTATAGTCCAATGTTTTTGTTTATAAAAGTTATATTTTAATAAAAAAACTATTTTTTTTCTTTCGATTACAAAAATATCACAAAAAAATATTACAAAAACTCGAAGTAAAAATTCCAAACCGTTCTCCAGTTTTTATGCTTTATGCATTGGAGATACAATACAAGTTTCTGATTTTTATTTGCAAACTAGAAATATATCAATAATAACAAATATAAACTAAACAAGAATTTTTAAATAAAAAAATCAAAATTTTTTATTTTTTAATTAACTTCCAAAAATAACTGTTTGTGTAAAATTACTGTTTTGGTAGTTGTTTATTATGATATTAAAAATAACTGCTTTAAACAACTGTTACAAAATTACAGTACTTTTCGTTAGTTGTTATCTTAAATAACCGTCATAAAAGTTGTTTTGAATTTTTCTGTAGAAAAACAACTGTAATTTCCGTTAAATATAACAACTACTGATTACTATACAAACAACTGTCAAACTTTTTTGAGTGTAGCCAATGGATTGGTTCGGTGTACTAGTGGAATATTTCGTTTGTATCTATCAGAAAATTAGTTTTTAGAATGTAATTTCCCTACGGGAAATTTTAACAAACTGTCACCGAACTGGCCCCTTTATATGGAATAGACTGGTCACTTTTACATGGCATTGTCATAGGACCCCTTGTGACATGTCACAAGACAAATCCCAGGACAGGTCCCTGAACTTTGTTTTTTATGAGAGTTCAGTAACCTGTCCCTGAACTTTGTTTTTTATGAGAGTTCAGTAACCTGTCCTAGGATTTGTCTAGTGACATGTCACAAGAGGTCAATTTCCCCCTCCTATGACAACGCCATGTAAAAGTGACCAGTCTATTTCATATAAAGGGGCCAGTTCGGTGACAGTTTGTTAAAATTTCCAATAGGGTTATTTCCGAGAACCGAAATTCGCTGTCCTAAACCAAAATTCGGTAGTATTATCCGAAAAAATTTGTTGCAGCAACTGAACCATTATATTGGCATTATAATTGTTTTTTTTTTTGGTTATATTTTAAAAAATTTGTACTGATTTCAAGTCAGAAAAAAATGGTATGTATCAAATGAAAAAATATGGGGTTTTGTTGGCCTTTTTAAACTACTTTGCCAAAAGATTTGTTTTGGACGTTTTGCAAAATACAAAGCAATAAATTAAAATTAATCGATTAACTGACAAAATTGCAAAAGACAATAGATTTTCCTTTTATTTTAATTCTCAATATAATAACTTAAAAGAAATTTTAGTAATTTTTTATATTTTGTTTTGAATAACTGCTAAGAAAAATTAAAAAATATATTTCTTTGTAATGTTACTATTTATTTAACCGAAAACAACTTTTCTGGTTTACTTTTTTAATAACCATTGAACATTTATTTACTCTTCATGCAGTGATTGTGTATATCAAAAATAATATTTGTGATAAAGCGCAAATTTATTGGGAAGAAATGGGGAATAGTCCTTTAAATATTAAAATGCCGTATTAGCACAAAATTTTTAAAATAATTTTTTCACTGTTATGTTTAAAACTAAATAACTTCTCTTTTCAAAATGTGGAACTACTTCTTAATTTGTTGTTTTACTACCAAAATGTAAACGGTTACTTTCTAAGATCAAATAATTTAAAAAGTAAATTATTAATTTTTGAAAACTTTTGTTAGTAAATAATTATATTTGAATGACTTTCATGCCTTGTTTGTTTTGATTTTTAGAATTGATTACAATACCTCTTGCTTTTTTTACGATCTTGTTAGAATGTGTTTGGTAATGCAGTAAAGAAATTTGGCAATGAGATTTGTAAGCGGTTATATGGCAATGCCTTGTTAAGGTAATGGGTAATTTTTTCCTGGGATTGTATACCCTGCAAAACAGCCTTAAACGAAGCAAATCGTAAGCAAGTTATTTAAAAAATTATAGTGCCATGCTATTCCTTTACGACGAAGCAGGTTGTAAGGGAGTAAAATAAAACGTAAGTTATCCAAAGATTAATGCGTACGAAATCTGAGTCATCTCAATCGTGCTTTACCCTTCTTTAGTAGAGTTTAATGTATAGACGCCACAAAAACATGAGTCAGTCTGCATTTTGAAGTCGGCAAATTAATGCATTTATTTTCGTAAGACGTCGCGTTTAAATGCGCTCAATGAAAATCATGAATTTACTGCATCTGTTCAGCAGCAAAAAAAGCACATTTTCCAAAAAAAAGTGCATGAATTTATTTGCGTTTAAATGCACTTACGAAAAACATGAATTTATTTACTGCAATTTTTCAGCAGCGAATAATGCGCTTTTTCACACAAAACAACGTGCTTCCAAGCGGGCCCTTTGTATAGAAAAATCATGCCTACCGTAAGCAGCTTTGTAAGGGATTAATTTTATTTATTCCCTTACAAAGCTGCATCCAGCGCAGCAGGTTTTTTGCTGGGTACTAATATAATAAAATTGGAAACCCTTTTACTAATTTTTATACTAACTTTTTTTTTTAGTGCAACCAAATAAATTATGTTTCCTGCAATGGTATTCTAATTAATTTTGAGTTATAGCTTTAAAAAGGCAATAAAATTTAGATTACATATTGAAATATTTTTTTTCATGCAGACGGGTTCAGAAATTAAAAATTATAATATTTATTTTTTAGTACAGGGTTGTTTTTTTAAACGCGTCATATAGACCAGCTGCAATTAATATTGTAATTAACATGCACGTTTTTAATTTTAATTTAGTATATTGTCTCTATATGATAATTTTTTTGTTTTCTCGAAATCATTAAAACGCCAATACCTCGAAAACAGTAAACAATTTAATAGATTTTATTTAATATTGCTGAAGTATGTACAATTGAGATTCAAAATTTATGGGAGAAATGTAGAAGGACATAATCTTAAGGGATAACAAAATTAATTTAAACAAAATAACAGAAAAACGTGCAATTTTTAAGGACATCTAAACGTGATCCGATCTTGCTAAAATGTGGTACAGATGTTGCCGTACTTTATTCACTACGATCTGGCCTTGAGAAGCAGAAATCGAACTACGTCCTGTTTCCCCATACGATTTTGAAGAACCCTCATTATGATCGATACAAATTCATCGGCAAATAATCATCGTTCGCTAATAGCACATTTGCAAGATTTGTGTCCCAAATTATATCCATGTAAAGATTTATTTGAGACTCCAGAAATACCAACTAAAGCCACGAAGTTTAATATTTTATTCTAATTTTAGTTTGGACATATGTACGTAAGATCGACTAGAGTTTGGTGTTCGGTTTTAATCGAAACCGAAACCGCGGTTTTCCTCAAAACCGAAACCGAAAACCGACAAAAATAAGTCGGTTTTTAATAAATATTTTAACCAATTAAAATTATTTATTAAATTGCATATTATTGAATCTTGAATTTCGAAAAGGCTCGGCTCATATTTTACAAAATTTTGCATTTAATTGTAATGAACATTTTCTCCATGAAAAATTTTTTGTTTCTGTTATTTATAAAAAAAAAATTGCACCAAAAAAACAAAAGGTTTAAGAGATATTGAGTTTCACATATTGAGTTTCACCGCGTATTTTTTAAAAAACCTTATTTCATATGCCGCGAAATTTATAAAATTTTAACTTTACATTGTTTTAAACAAATTCCTAAAATTTAAATTTTAAATACAGCTTTAGTTGCCGAAAAAAATTAGTTTATAACGAGTTTCCGCGTTTATTTCTTTTTTTGGAAAGGCTTCGAAATGGCGTTATTGCCTTTAAATATTCAAGTGAGAAATTCAATCGAATTTTAAAAGATATCTTGGCCGTATGAAACTATTTAATTTTTATGCATATTTAATTATCATATATTTAGTTAGAATATTGTTATATTTAATTAGTTTAAAACAATTCTATTAATATCACAAGAAAACCGAAAAAAAACCGAAACCGCGGTTTTTATAATTTTGAAAAACCGAAACCGTGGTTTCCAAATTTTTCGGTTTTTAGCAAACTCTAAGATCGACCAACCTTATATGGACAGAAAAAAAGTAAAAAAGTGCCTCCGTCAAAATAAACCTTGGTTTGTTTTATGATGATTCCCAAAATTTTTCGGGTCTAGTTTTTGTAGGAAATTTGCATCTTAGCTGAAGAAAACATACTCAATATGGGTATCATATGAAATATTTTTTTGGGGCGCGTCAAGCGGTATATATAACATGTTCAAGCATATCCAGACATGTCCTATTTTCAAGGATATTTTATAAAAAAAAACAAATTTTTGACTCTTTTGGTCGGAGAAGTTTGTGATTGAAATGTCAAACTTACATATCATAATCTATAGCGATTTAAGTGAATACGTGTTTCAAATTTTTTTGAAATTCGCGATTGTTCGCGTTTTATCAGAAATTCAATGTGGTGGAAACCATATGTTCTAAATAGGGCAATATGAATACCAAAACTTTTCTTTTGACAAGTTAATCTTCGCTAAGTGGATATAGTTTGGAATTTTGCAAATTTCATACATGTTACACGGTACTCTGGATCAAATTTTTTAAAAATTTTCGAGTTATTGCAATCTGCATTTGAATTCAATTGATCTAGTTGATGTAAGATAAAAATGTAACTAAATAGAAAAAAATCCAGCTCGCGCTTTTTTCACGAAAAAAATTTTTTATAAAATTTTATTAATAATTTAAATTCAGTTTCTCTTAGATATAAGGATAAAAATGCAACTTAACAGAAAAAAAAACCCAACACAAGCTTTTTTGGCCGAAAAAATTTTTACAAACTTTAATTTGGGGTCAGCCTATATTTAGATTTTTCTTAAAAAAATTACAGACACGCGTATTTTAATAAAATATTTTATTTAATAATAAACCTACAAAAAATTTCAAAATTTTTTTTATTGAATTGGGGTAACTTCAAATTTTATCAAAATTTAATCCAGAGCACCGTGAAAAATATATTAAATTTGCAAAATTCTAAACTATATCCAATCAGCGATGATTTACTTGTCAAATTAAAAATTTTGGTATCCATATTGCCCTATTTAGAACATATTGAACTGGTTCTGGGACAGTGAAACCTTGATTTTGACTTCTAGGAATCAGTTCCAAAACCTTTTCATGGAACCGGTGGTAAGAAGAAATGTTCTAGAACAGATTCAGGGGTAACCAGTTCAAAAAAATTTCGCTGGGTATGTTTGAATAAATTTTTATAGTGCACAGTGAACAGTGCACATATAAAAAAAATTTTCTAATATACTAAGAAGTGCATTTTTGGTAATTTTTTTTGTATCTTTATTCTCTAATTTCATTCGAGCGAACGAATTTCAACCCCAATGTAAGGTTATGTGAATACAAACCACCCCTATGCGCCCTCAAAATGAAAATCACCTTTTTGTCCCCAAATATTAAAAGTTCTTAGGAAATGCTCATATGCTAACCAGGGCATATAGTGATAACCAGGGCAGCGACTTTCATGCACTTAAAAATGGTAAATGCATATTAGTGGTAATATGCACTAAAAACCAAAGAAATGTACTAAATCCATCGACTTTTAAAAATCATATTTATTACTTGAGAGCGTTTGGTTAAAAATTAAATCCAATATAAATGCCAAACTAGATGACATCTTGATGATTTCCTTCTAGTTAAGTACTGCGTTAAGCTTTGCAAATTCTTTGCAATTTCTTTATTTTTCATTAAATCTTATTTTTAGTTTTTAAAAGAATATGCAATTTAATAAAAAAATATGCAAAAGTATGCAATAAAAATCATAAAATATGCACTTAAAAACAAAATATGCAATCATATGCATTTATAACAAAATATGCAACAACAAATCGATGCCATTTTGTTGCAAGTTCTTTGATTCGGAAAAGTATTTGGTCAAAATAATTTTTTAATTAATGACTACAAACATGTATTTGAATGAAAGTCGATGACCTGGTGATAACTAACCACATGTAGTGTTGATGAAGGGTGTTGGTAAAAGTCTAAAATCTAAAATCAAGTATACAAATTGACAGACATATTTCAATAGAATTTAAAGGTTATATCCTTTAAATTCTATTGGAAGGGGTGTGTGTGTAAATAAAAATATACTTTTTGGTATTTGCCAAAGGCTGTACATAGGGATGCCGAACGGGACTGGTTTTTACAAATCCCGGGATTCGGGATTTTGAAAATTTAAATCCCGGGATTTTTCGGGATTTCGGGATTATTCGGGGTTTCGGGATTTTCTTGTTTCATCGTATTTTTAATTTTAAAAGTAAATAGCTGAAATAAACCCTAAAAATTTAAATAATTCATTATAAACCTACTTATTATTTTTTTTAGTATGAATGAAGAAATTAAGCCGGATTCACAATGCTGGAGTACTCCACGCTGCAGAGTGGAGTGTGTAAAATAGAGATATCATGATACAAAAAATATATAAGTACAAAAAAGAAAGGAACAAAATCCAATCAGAGTGGAGTACTACAGCATTGTGAATCAGACTTTAAAGAGAAACTACACTCATAGAAATAAGTATGTAAAAATAGCAGAGAAAGCTACCAAAAATTAGCAAAAAAAGTTCCGCGATTAAAACTACTGAAATTAACAGAAATTGTTTACTAAATAATTGTTAAATTTCCGAAATATATGAAATATAATAATGACTTAAATTTAACCAAATTGCAAATTACAATTTACCTCTGAAGAAACTTTTTAACCAAAAGTAGCTAAAACACAGCTATATCTACAAATTTTTAGTTATATTTGACTAAAATTTATTGAATGCAAATACAAACTACTCTGCTGAAATCATCAGAAATATTTAGTGACTATTAGTTTTGTTAAATCAACTAACAAAAAATATTAAGCACATTGTTAGATTTTTCTAATTTAACAAAAATTTGCTGTTTTTAGTCGACAAAATTATTTTCCATGAAGTTATGATTTTAGCAAATCATCAATAAAATAAATAAAAACATGTCCGTTAAAAGCTAAATTACGATTTTCAAAAGTTTCACAGCTGAATAAAAGTTTTTTAAATTATTAAGGTTTTTATTCAGATTTATTTAATCTGTAATCTATTTTAATCCATTATTTATGAATAGGAAAAATTAGTTCTTTACTAATAACACAAGGCAACAAAATCGAAAAAATTTTAAAGGTTTTAAAAACCACTATACAATTTTGATGTGTTGTGGTTCCAGTAGTACAAATATGTTCCAAATTTAAAATTCTATGGAGAGGTTTTTTTTTAAATTTTTTAGTAAAATTATAAATTTTTTTAGAAGTTTGTCCACATAATTAATGATAACTCAAAAAGGGTTAGTCCGATCTTATTAAAATAAACTTAGAAAAATTGAGATTTACATAACCTTTAATCCGTTTATATATTGCGTTTCAATCGGCTCAGTAGTTTCGGAGTAATAATCAAAAATTTAAGCAACAAAATATATTTTTTACGTAAAAATAGGAAATTTTTTTGTTTTAAAAATCATGAAAAATCGAAAACGGCAAAAATTGTTCAGATTTATTGCTTTACCCCAAAGCACATGTAATAGCGACAAAATGAGATATCGATCATAAAAATCTACTGATTCTTTTCGAATTTATTCACAATTAAGTGAATTCCCTCATTTTCACAAAATTTTAGTTTGTTGTTTGATATACATAAAATTGAGTAGTTAATGTTCTTCTTTCGATTTATTGAATTTTGAAAACATTTTCCCCATGCTATGTAAAAATTTTCACATCGAAACTTCATTACATAGTAAGATTTCTGTTTTTTCAAACCGCTACCTACAATACTGATTCTATTTTTCGGAAAAACATTTGAATTGGATGAGTTTAAATGTATTAAGCAATGGAAAATTTATATTTTATTATTTAAATTTATTATAAGAAATAAAATAAGAAAATAAATAAATAATTATTATAAACTACAAACTCTGGAATTTTCTTTTATTCGATTTTCTATTGTTGAATAACGAAGTGTTACTCTGAATACTCCAGCAAAAATCAGTCATGTGTGCATCCCAGCGACTCTGGTATCGTTCCTCCATTGCCCGGATATCTTGGTGGAATCGTTCGCCCTGTTCCTCACTCAAGTCTCCTAGATTTTCAGGCAAACGTTCTAAGTGACTGTGCAGGTAGTGTACTTTAATGCTCATGTTGCATCCAAGATTCTACACTCAAAAAAAAAAGTCAGTAAAGACAACAAAAAATGTTGCTGCATCAGCAAATTTTTAGTCAGGAGCGTGCTTGCAAAAAAGTTGGTAATTTCAGCAAAAGGCTTGCTGAAAATCAGCGAGCTGATTTTTACCAACAAAAATAGTAATCTTCAGCAAAAGTTTTGCTAACACTTAGTCGACTGCAAATGAAAAAAATCCTTGCTAAAATCACTAAACTTTTTGCTGAATATTAGTAGACTGAAAAAAACTCAAAAAACTTGTAGCGAAATTTTACTTTAGTTAATTTATTTGCTGAAAATTTAAATATAGAATATGTGTAGAGTTGTTTTTCTTTTTTTGTCATTTCCATTTCCATACAAGCTGCGACATCTACATCTTGTATATCTGGTTGTCGTCTACGCTATGAATGCGGTTATCAGCACAATTTTTGTAGCAAAATAAATTAGTAAAACATTAGTTCAAAATTAGTTTAGTGCTAAAAAAATATAACTAAAATTTTTGCTGAAAACGGAATTTCAACTAAAAAATTGCTGAAAACTAGTACACTTGATATACAAGACGTTTTACTAATTTTTCTACTAACTTTTTTTTTGAGTGTAGCAGTGAGTTAACATCTCTTCAACGTGCACAACGTAATCATCACCCTTGTTGTTTCCTAAGAAATTTTGAATAACCCATACAAAAGAATCCCATGCATTCTTCGCAATTTTTGACATTGAATTGCCAAAATCAGTATCTTTCACCAATTTGCGAATTTGTGGGCCGTTAAATATGCCTGCTTTCAGCTTTTCCATACTCACATTAGGAAATTTCCTTGAAATATACTGGAAATATTCACTATCTTTGTTAAGTGCTTTAACATATTGTTTCATCAGACCAAGTTTAATGTAAAGAGGGGGTAATATGAGCCACATTTAAAACATTTGGCATACCTGGAACCAGTGTTTCCCTAGAAGGCCATTGCCTTCTCTTCGAATGTTCTGCTTTAGCTCTGCTGTGCCATAAACATAAAAAGCAAGGATATTTTGTAAAGCCACTTTGTTGATCTAAGAGGAAATTTACCATCTTAAGATCACAAATTACCCAGTTATCTTCAGCATACTTTATCTTCTTCATGACCAATGCATTTACAGAGTATTCTACTTTGGTTGAATGCGCGATCGGCAAAGATGCAAAAGGACACACTTCAAGCTGCGTTTTGATGAGTCCATAAATAAACGCCATTCTTTTAAATCGTATCTCTGTAAGCCCATGTCAGTCATCAAACCAGAAATATGTGTGCAGTACACAAAATCATCCTCTTCAACAAAATAATGAAGTAAGCCTTCTTCTCGAGTACGGTAATACGAAACTTTAGTTTCATTAGTTATGACATCTGTTTCTTTCATCCGGGACGCAAGTAATTCCGAAGATCTTTTCGACAATCCAAGGTCTTTATTTACATCATTAAGCTGGTCCTGCGTAACAAGTTTCATAGACGTTTTGTTGAATCGGGAAGTCTTGATGATAAGCAAAAGTTTATTCATTTTCAAAGGGAATTTAATTTTTTAAATAAATTTCTATATAAACAATTTGTTTTACAAAAAGAGGGTGAAATAAAATCAAATCCCAAGTCTTTCTGGTCTTTTATGAAAGCGAAGAAACGAATGTCTGATATTCCTTCAACCATGAATTATTGTGACAAAATTTCGGAATCATCTGCTGATGTTGTGAGTATGTTTGCTCAATTCTTTAGTTCTAATTTTGAATCTTCAACAATCCATGCAGCTAGATACTCACATTCATTTGATATGCTAGACATAGGTATGTTAGAAGTTTTAGAAGAAGATGTCTTCAATGGAATTATGCGTATAAAAAATAACTTTAAATCAGATTCTGATGGTTTATGCGCCTTTTTATTGAAGAAGTGTGAATCCTCCATTACTTTTGCTCTTACGTATATTTTAAATTCGTCACTTATGGAAGGATTTTTTTATTGATAAATGGAAGTCAGCGTTAGTTACGCCGGTTTTTAAAAATGGAAGGAAAGATGATATTACTACCCTACGGGAAATTTTAACAAACTGTCACCGAACTGGCCCCTTTATATGAAATAGACTGGTAACTTTTACATGGGGTTGTCATCGGAGGGGGAAATTGACCCCTTGTGACATGTCACAAGACAAATCCCAGGACAGGTCCCTGAACTTTGTTTTTTATGAGAGTTCAGTAACCTGTCCTAGGATTTGTCTTGTGACATGTCACAAGGGGTCAATTTCCCCCTCCTATGACAACGCCATGTAAAAGTGACCAGTCTATTTCATATAAAGGGGCCAGTTCGGTGACAGTTTGTTAAAATTTCCCGTAGGGTACCCTACGGGAAATGAAGGTGCGATTGATCCAAAGTGACAATCTGTGACAGGTGCATAGGGGACAGGTTACAAAACCGATGTAAACCCAAATTTCGGTGTATCAAAAAGTGGTAATTGCAGCAAAATATTCAACATCGTGACTATTGAAATGGAGGCTAAACATTAACTAGTTCATTTTGGATATATCCTATAACTGGAGAAAAAGTATCATAACATCAAATTGACAAAAGTAACTAGTACCTTTGCAGTTGAAGTAGTGATATAACACAGAACAGGTGCAGTATAATTAGATGTGTATGAAAAAATGGCGATCGGTACCGTAATACCCTATCCCGTGACCGTTACAAAGTTTACATAATACTTAACTTTGTGGCCACAGAAATGATGACATAATAATAAACTACGAGTAGTTCAAAAATATTGTTCGGATACGATTATGCATAATAGATTGTCAATGACAAGCAAAACAAAAACACTACTACGTTCAGCAAAAAAAAATAAATTTTTTTTGAAATCGCCTTCCAAAAATACTTCATATTGGAGGGTGTACGGCAAACTTTTTTTTTTTGAGGTACGGTCTAATGGACAGATAGATAGACCGACGGACGGACATCGCCAAATCGACTCAACGCGATTCTGAGTAAATCGGTGCACTAATAGGTTGGTCTAGGTCCAATATTTTTTGGTGTTACAAACAGCAGTATAAACTTATTTTACCCTGTCGAAGTAGTGGTGTATGGTGTAGCTAGTATTTCTTAACTTACGTTAAAATTTATATGTATACTTTCATATATGTATTTGTTATAATATTGTCCTACCTCAAGTCCAAATTCGAATATGACATTTTGAAGCAACAAATAAAATCTAATATTACAATATTATCTTATTCGAATTTGGACTTGATTTAGAACAATATTCTAAGTAAATGTATGAAAATCTATTTAGAAAGTCCGAAAAAACTATTTTTGAATTTTTAATGCAAAAATTAAAATAATTTATATGTATAGCTTATATTGAATTGTAATCATGAGTTAATAGGGGTTTTCATATAAATGCGTATTATACTCGTAAACAGTGTAAAGTTGGTATGTTTATGAGTTTAATATCAATCTCCATACATGAAAAATATGTTTATATTTATACAAGATTTACATGGAATTTACGAGTTTATATGAAAACCCCTAATATTTATGTTTTTGGAATTTGGAATAAACTGTTTTTTTTTTTAAATAATTTTTGTGAGTTTGTGATGTTTTAAAAACAGATTCGGTGACTTGTCGTTTTACGTAAGTTCAGTGACTGGATTCTTCTGGGTTCTTCCAGCACCCATACTTATTATGACACATGGTGAATAATAAGTGACATGTTACACGTCAATTAGTTTCAGTTAGTCCTGTGACTTGTTAACTTAGAGCAGTATAGTGATATGTCACGAAACTATTATTTTGTACTAGTTCAGCAACAACACGCATATTGACTAATGTGTGACCAGTTTTTTAACAAATATTTTTCTTTAGTTCTGTGATATGTGCGCTTAAACCATTCACCTGATATTTTATTTCTCACTAGTTTCGGTACATAGCACATAATGTCTAACATGAGACTACTTCCGTATTAGATAATTTTAACTTGTTCTATTGCATACTCTCTTCAACCAGTAGTGTGATATGTTATAAACGACAAGCTTTGCGACAAGTTACAAGTAGCTCAAAAGGAGGAAATTGCCACCTCCTATGACAAGCCCATGTTAAAGTTGCCGGTTACTTTCATATAAAAAAACCGAATCGAGGACCGGTGACTCCCACAAAGTTCCAGTCACGTGACCAGCTCTGTGACTGATCCATTTCCCGTAGGGTAGTTATAGGCCAATATGTAAATTGTCTTGTGTTTCAAAAGTTTTCGAACATGTAGTTTATGAAAAAGTATTTTTTCTAACTAAGTCTCTTATATCCCCTCGTCAACATGGATTTTTTTCTGGAAGGTCGACTACGACTAATTTAACTGTTTTTAGTGAATATTGTATATCAGCTTTGGAACGAGGTAAACAAGTTGAAGCAGTGTATACTGACTTCTCTAAAGCCTTTGACAAGGTATCTCACAATATTCTATATGCCAAATTAGAGAGAATGGGTTTTCATTCAAACTTTTTAAAGTGGATCGCATCATATTTATCTAATAGAACTTGTAAAGTTGTAGTTGAATGTTTTGAGTCGTTTACATACATACAAACGTCTGGTATTCCCCAGGGGAGCGTTTAAGGTCCGCTTTTATTTAATTTGTTCATTAATGATGTGACAAATTGTTTTTCTAAAGCTAATTTTTTACTTTACGCAGATGATTTAAAAATATACTATAAGATGACATCTATTACAGGTGTTTTAGATTTGCAGGATAATTTAAATAATCTCCATAATTGGTGTGAGCTAAATGGACTTTACTTAAATATGTCAAAATGTGTTCATGTTTCATACTTCCGATCTCGAAATCCAATTCAAACGGTTTTTAGCTTGGGAAACTTTATATTGAGGAAAACTGACACGATAATTGATCTAGGTGTTGTTTTCGATTCCACCATGTCTTTCATTCCACATATTAATTATATAGTTCCAAAGGCATACGCAATGCTTGCCTTTATTAGGAGAAGTTTTTCCGATTTCTCTGATCCCAATACGTTAAAGATAGTATACACGTCATATTTTAGATCGAAATTAGAATATGCCGCGGTAGTATGGAGTCCACATTGTAAAATTCATTGAAAGGGTACAGCGAATATTTCTTAAACATGCACTTTCGTCGTTTGCGTTTGTTGAACCTATACCTTCATACAGATCAAAAGGTTTACTTTTGGGTTTGGAAACGTTGGAATATAGACGTAGATTTCAGTCTGCATTACTAATACATGATATAACTAGCGGGCGCAGCCCGCTACGTTGTTAGCGTGCCTTAAAGGTAAAGGGGGGGGGGCTGCGCCCCCCACAATTTTTATTAAATTCGTTTTTTTATTTAAAGTTTTTTTATTTAAAGCCTTCACCCAGCCACCACAAATAAATAATTCTGCACAACAATAGGTTTAAAATAAATAAATATTTGATCACTTTTACTCATGAAAGTGGATTGTTAGTAATGAATCCATAATAATTTGCAATATACGTGTGTATGTCAAGATAATTTGGTAAAGTGCGAACTTAGGTAGATAGACCCGTAAGTAGTTTTATTCATTTGTGTTTTAAATGAAAATAAAAAACGTAAAGCAGGGTTGGCAAGCGATTTATAATATTAAAGATAGCGGGCGCAGCCCGCTACATTGTTAGCGTGCCTTGAAGGGGCACAGCCCCCCCGACAATTTTTTTTAAATTCGCTTTTTATTTAAAGTACAGTTTTTATAATAAAATCCTTCACCCAGCCACCACAAATAAATAATTCTGCACAACAATGGGTTTAAAATAAATAAATATTTGATCACTTTTTCTCATGAAAGTGGATTGTTAGTAATGAATCCATAATAAATTGCAATATACGTGTGTATGTTAAGATAATTTGGTAAAGTGCGAACTTAGGTAGATAGACCCGTAAGTAGTTTTGTTCATTTGTGTTTTGAATGAAAATAAATAACGTAAAGCAGGGTTGGAAAGCATTTTATAATATTAAAAATAGCGGGCAAAGCTACGTTGTTAGCGTGTCTTAAAGTTTTTTTTTAATTCCAGTTTATGTAAAGGTAGACCTGGCAATTCAAGTAAATTCACAAATTCAGTTGGAAAATTTACTGCGTCGGTTTCTTCCACCGGTGCTTCGTTACATGAAGTTTAAATATCGGAATATATAAGTTCCATTCTTTTTCTAAGGTTTTTTCTCTTTCAGAAAATTTGTTTAACTTTTTGGAGAGTATGTTTCAATGCTACATAAGTTTCATATTCCGTTGATAGTGTTTGAAGAGGTAATTCCCTCTTCCAATCCATTTGCATTGTCTATAATTTCAATTCCACTCGTTCAACGTTTATATCCATTTCATTCCACTTGTATAGTGTTTCAATTCCACTCGTTTCCTATTTAGTTTCTTAATTTTAGTGTTTCATATACACTTGTTCTTTAAGTTTTAGGTTTCTAGCTAAAGACACAGACGTTATGGGGGGGGGGGCAATTTTCCCCTTTTGAACCACCATTTTTACCACGTTCCTGTCCAAAGTCCTAGAAATGCCTTGTCGATAAGTTAGCCCATACTCCAAGGAAAACATATTATATATTACAGGTTTCTAGCCGAAGGGTTCGGTTAGGCCATCAAGGGGGAGAATTATTCCGTTTTTACCCCTCCCGGTAGGAATTTCCAAAAATTCCGTCTTAGAGGACGTCTGCGTTGGAGGAGGAACCTACTACATACATAATTTTAGGTCTCTATATCCAGCAGTTTGGCCAGGCCGTCAAGGGGGAAGTTTTTTCCCTTTTTACCCCTCCCGGTATGAATTTCCAAAAATACCATCTTAGGGGACGTCAACGTTGGAGAAGGAACCCAAATACCGAATTTAAGCTCCCTTGTTCCAGCAGTTTGGCCAGGCCGTTAAGGGGGAGACTTTTCCTGTTTTTGACCCTATCTGTAGAAATTTCCAAAAATCTCATCTTAGCGGATGTCTACAATAGAGGAGGAACTTTAATACCAAATTTCAACTTCCTACCTCCAGCGGTTTGGGCAGGCCTTTAAGCGGCACTTTTCGCTTCATTAATCCCCATTTTTGCAATGTCCCTGTCCAAAAAGCACCTTCCCGGTAAGTGAGCCCATACTCCAAGTAACATATGTTTTACATTTCAGGTTTCTAGCCAACTTTTACTATTTGTGCCCCTCTCGGAAGGAATTTCCGAAAATCTATCGACAGGGAATTCCAGCTTCCTAGTTCCAGCAGTTTGAGCAGGCTGAGAGGAACCTAAGTACCGAATTTCAGCTTCCTAGTTCCAGCAGTTTGGACAGGTCGTTAAGGGGCAACTTTCCCTTTTTGAGCCCCCATTTTATAACGACCTTGTCCAAAATTCAAAAAAGTATCTTTCTAATAAGTTAGCCCTCACTCCAGGGACCCACATTTTAAGCTTCAGGTTTCTAGCCGAAGGGGTTTTTACCGGCCCCCAAGGTGAGGCTTTTCTTCTTTTTGCCCCTCCCTTTAGGAATTTACAAAAATTCCATCTTCGCGGCTATCTGCGATGGATGAGGAACATTCATACCAAATTTCAACTGCATTGCCTAAGCGGTTTGGGCAGGCCGTTAGTGGGGACATTTTTTCCTTTCAACCACCATTTTTACTATGTTGCTGTTCCAAAATAGAAAAATTACGTTGCCGGTGAGTTAGTCCTACTCCAAGGAATACATATTTAAAATTTTAGGTTGGCCAAAAGGGATTGGGCAAGCCGTCAGGAGGAGACTTTTACCTTATTTCCCCTCCCGATAGGAATTTAAAAAATTCCGTCTAAGCGGACGCCTACACAGAAGGAGAAACTCACATACCGAGTTTCCTTTTGGGATATCCTGTAGGGAATTCCAAAAATACAAACTTAGTCGATGTCTACTACAGTGGAGGAACCTTTATACCAAATTTCAACTTCTTACCTCCAGTGGTTTGGGCAGGCACTTTTCCAATTTGTGAGACTGTTTATGGGGAGACTTTTCCCCTTTTTGCCCGTTCCGGTAGGAATTTCCAAAAATCCCGTCTATATCAAGAAACCGCCGAGTATCAAGAAACCGCCGAGTATCAAGAAACCTTGTTTTAGTGGAGATATCCGTAGGGGGAGGAAAAAAAGTAGTTTTTTTGAAATTGTATATTATTTTAAATGGTACTTTTTGGAAAAACGAAATTTTTTGGAAAAAGATACTTTGTTTTTACAAAGTACTTTATTTGTACTTTTTTTGGAAAAGGTATTTTTTTTTAAAAAGGTGTTTTTTTTGGAAAAATGTATGTTTTTAGGAAAAAGGCACTTTTTTTGGAAAAGGTACTTCTTTTGGAAAAGGAAAATTTTTTTTAGAAAAAGGTCTTTTTTTTGGGAAGTACCTTTTTTTGGAAAAGGTACTTTTTTTGAAAAAGGTATTTTTTTGAAAAAATGTATGTTTTTTGGAAAAAGGAAAATTTTTTTAGAAAAAGGTACTTTTTTGGGAAAAGGTACTTTTTTTTGGAAAAGGTACTTTTTTTGAAAAAGGTATTTTTTTGGAAAAATGTATGTTTTTTGGGAAAAGGTACTTTTTTGGAAAAGGTACTTTTTTTGGAAAAGGTACTTTTTTTAAAAAAGGTACTTTTTTTGGAAAAAGGTACGTTTTTCGGAAAAAGGTACTTTTTTTGGAAAAAGGTACTTTTTTTGGAAAAAGGTACTTTTTTTGAAAAAGGATTTTTTTTTGGAAAAAGGTACTTTTTTTGGAAGAAGGTACATTTTTTGGAAAAAGGTACTTTTTTCGGGAAAAGGTACTTTTTTTTGGAAAAAGGTACTTTTTTTGGAAAAAGGTACTTCTTTTGAAAAAAGGTACTTTTTTTTTGGAAAAAGGTACTTTTTTTGGAAAAAGGTACTTTTTTTGGAAAAAGGTACTTTTTTTGGAAAAAGGTACTTTTTTTGGAAAAAGGTACTTTTTTTGGAAAAAGGTACTTTTTTTAGAAAAAGGTACTTTTTTTTGGAAAAAGGTACTTTTTTTTGGAAAAAGGTACTTTTTTTGGAAAAAGGTAATTTTTTTGGAAAAAGGTACTTTTTTTGGAAAAAGGTACTTTTTTTGGAAAAAGGTACTTTTTTTTTGGAAAAAGGTACTTTTTTTTTTGGAAAAAGGTACTTTTTTGGAAAAAGGTACTTTTTTTGTCCCCTTTTTGCCCCTCCCGATAAGAATTTCCAAAAATGCCGTCTCAACGGACGTCTACACCGGTCGAGGAACCTACATACCAAATTTCAACTTCATAGCTCCAGCAGTTTGAGCAGGCCGTCAAGACTTTTTCCCCTTTTTGCCCGTCCCTGTAAAAATTTCCAAAACTCCCGTCTTGGTGGATGTCTACGATAGTGGAGGAACCTTTATACCAAATTTCAACTTCCTACCTCCAGCGGTTTGGGCAGGCCGTCAAGGGGGGCCTTTTTCCCCTTTTTAACCCCCATTTTTACAACGTCCCTGTCCAAAACTCTAGAAAGTACTTTCCAGAAAAGTTAGCCCCTACTCCAAGGAACACATATCTTAAATTTCAGCTTTCTAGCCAAAGGGGTTTTGGCAGGCCGTCAAGGGGGACACTTTCCCCCTTTTTGCCCGTTCCGGTAGGAATTTCCAAAAATCCCGTCTTAGCGGACGTCTACCCCGAAAGAGGAACCTACATACCAAATTTCAACTTCCTAGCTTCAGCGGTTTGGGCTGGGCGATGTTGAGTCAGTCAGTCAGTCAGTCAGTCAGTCATTCAGTCAGTCAGTCAGTCAGTCACGTTATTCTTTTATATATAGATATTAATGGTAGTATTGATTGCCCTGAGTTGTTGTCGCAAATATCGTTCTATGTACCACCTAGAACGCTTCGTTATAACCATTATATTTTTAATATTCATTGTCATCGAACAAACTATGCTCAAAATAGTGCTTTAAATCGAGCGTGTAATGATATTAATTCTATTAACGAGATTGCATTCAATGTAAATCCAAATCACGTAATTGAATTTTGCACATCGAAAGAAACTTTCAAATTGTTTGGAATTTTGTATGTTCCATTGACTTAATAAACGAAATGAAATTAAATTATTCCATGGTCTCGGCGAGAAATTTTTGTGTGGGATGATCTCCTCATTTTTAGATGTAGATGGTAGTGCTGGATGTGAACTATCTGATTGGTAACACATAGTTGAAGTTGAGGGTCCTGGTGAAAATGAAAGCACTTGACTACAGCTTGGACCCCTAACTTGAGCTGATGTAAACCCATCAGCAGACCTCGTGGGCTAATACCATCGCATATGATTTCCGAAGCCGGTTTTTGTACTTAAACAAAAATAACAATCGGATTCGTGGCTCGCTGTTTCTCTCCATAGCATAGGCTTCGAAATTTGCAAGTGTCGTCTGTAAAATTAAAAAAAATGTAAATAACGAATAAGAAGAATTCAAAATTTAATTAAGAAATACTTTAAGTATAAAATATTCCAAATGTATTAACCTATACATACACATTAACGAATATATTAACAATAGATAAGCGCAAATGAAAACCATTAGAAGAAATCAAAGCATACTTAGATGATTTAGCGTAGCGTTGCATTTTTTATGCTCGCAACTGTATATATTACTTATACGCACCCATGCACAAATACAAAATACGGTACAACTACATTTATACCATATTAAATCCCAGCAAGCATGGCAATACGAAGAAGATTCCCCGATCATATTGCCAGGAAGAAAACATTTATTGCCGCCAATATCAATTTCGTACTGCGGAAGTTTCCTCCGTCGGGATCAACTGTTACCCGAAAGCAATACTTTCAGGCAATACGAAAGCAATACCCCAGAAAGATAAATATACGATATCGCTAATTTATCACCTGGAAGATAAAAAGGTGATATCGCCAAATAAACTCACCGGTATAATATAAACGATTTATTTTTTCTCTATTAAATTTAAACCTGAAAAAGAATATCTGCATACACAGCCGATTTTTTTCGCGCATTAAATTTTGATTTTTTATAGGAATTTGTTTCCTATGTATCTGTTGGTTGTTTATGTAAAAATTTCAAGGTTGGTTGCCGAAACGAATAACGGTAAGGGTAACGGTATCAGATTTCATTTGTTTAGGTAACGGTAAAGGTAACGGTATACCGTTATCGAAACAGCAATACCGGTACGTACCGGTATTAAAAATTATGTTAAACACATATAAAAACAAGTAAAAACATGGCATATTTTTAATTTTAAGTACTGAAAATACAGATTTTAAGCTATAAATTCAATACTGGTAGTTTTAATAAACAAAATTATTATCTATAAATTTTTTGTAAAAAAAAAACACTCAAGATTATAAAATAAAAAATAAAAAAATTGTAATTTTTATATAAAATAATAAATACCGGTAAAATACCGGTAACTACCCATAAAAATAACGGTATCGGTAACGATAACGGTATTTAGACATTTTTTTAGAGGTATCGGTAACGGTATTCAATTTGAAACGGTATTTTAGCGATAACGGTATTATAACGATAACGGTAACCAACCTTGAAAAATTTTGTTTTCATTTTTTCCAAAATGACAAAAAATTTCAAACAAATTTTCTTTATCTTCCGGATGATAAAAAGGTAATATTGCCGCAATATTATCATTAAAAATTATGACAAAAAATTCAATTTTTGAATAATTTTTTTCAAATATCACCGAATTATCTTCCAAGTGATAAAAGGAAGACAATTTGAAAATACTACTTGATTATTTTCATTCAAATAAAAAATAGAAGATATCGCTTTAATATCTTCTTGGAAGATATCTTCCAAATGTTTACAGGCATATAATTTTTCTCGAAAACTAAGCCGAACACATCTCCAATTTTTTTCTCACCAATAGAAAAATATCTGGAGATTTTTTTAAAAATATTTACAAAATAAAAAAGTTGGGTGTTTTTGGCGAAATTGAGTTTTTCATAAAAACAGAAAAAATCCAAATTCAGAGTATGTTCTGAAAATTTAAATTTTTTTATCTTTCAAAAAATCAAGAAATAGCGCGTGGAAAACTCTATAGATTGTGTTTAATTTTAGGCTCTTGGCCTATTTTAAAACATTTTAACAAATAGTATACTAAAAGCACTTTTAAATTTTTTCAACATTTGACCACGCCTACCTTTGTAAAAAAGTAAAAGTACAAGTACGGATTCTTTTTTCTGATACACAGACCTATACATACTGAAATTTGACATTGATACGATATATGTTTTACAGTAGCGGGGCAGTTGGTGTGGAAAGCCACATCTATATTTTTTGATAAAATCCCTTAACCACTCAAAGGTGTCTGTAAATCTTGGAGTTTTTTTTGTGGTTAGTAGTAAAATAAATATTTTAAAAGTATTGCTCTCCTGAAAACTTGGTTAGAAGCAAATATCTAATTTACGAGGCGCAGTGACGATATACATATCGTCATATGAAATCAAAAAAGCCGTAAGTTACATTTAAAAAATTTTACAGGAGAAGCAAAAAACTTTTTAAAATTGTTTGTGCTTACACTTGGGGCTGTTTAGAATTTTGTTAAAAAAAATCGTTGTGTTTAGTGGTAGGAGTGTAAAATTTTGCAGGAATATGTATTTTGATACGGTGCATCATAATCCATTATATAGTCGATTTTGAATTTTTTGTAACTTATGGCTTTTTTGATTTCATATAGCGATATATTCCTCTATTGCGTTTTTTTTTTGTAGGAAATAATAGAAAAAGTAAAAATTTATTATTGACTCAGTATTATACACAGAAAAAATTATTAACCTTAAATATCTAATTACCCGAGTAAAAATAGTTATATATTGTCATATATCATGTGATTGGGCTACAGCTGAATATGAATGGAGTCACATTAAGACACATTTCATTATATACAACTACATCTGATATTATTTTTTCAACGAATTTTTTGTAAGGTAATTGATATTATTACATATCCCCAAATCTGACTCCATATATAACTACATAAGCCTTATAAAACTAATCAAATTATATGTAGTGATCGATATGATTATATATGATTTGATACTAAGTTTTATAACACTGTATGTGTCGTCGTACTAAAAATATAATTTAATTTAATATTACATCAAAATTAGTTATCTGCAAATTCAGAGTTAATTACTCCCTAGCCAAATAATTTTCACGTAATGTTTTTGCATGTAAAATCATATTAAAAAATGATGCGTACGATTTAGAAGACAAAAGTATTCAAATAAATTTTTATTTTATGTTTTAAAATTTGGGTCTTCTTTGGGTGTTAAAACCATTGACATTTCAATGTCAATTTAATAGCTGGTATGCATAAAAAGTATGCCTACTATCAGACAAAATTTTATAAAATCAGATATTTTTATATCAAATTAGATATAATTTGATGTCCTGGATATGGACAAATCTCGGATCAAACTGTATCAAATTATATTTAATTTAATATAATTAGACACATGTAGATGACCCATTTTTCGGATCAAGTTGTATGTCGTTTTATATGGGGATTTATCAAAAAAGATATACTTATGTATGACCAGAGCTTTGAAGAATTAATTCCTTTTTGAATGAATTCACTACCAATCGAATTCAATTTTCTCTACAATTGAATGAATTCCTTTTCTTAAGTAATTCACTGAATTCGTTCAACTGAATGCGTTCATCAAACAACAAATTCAAAGAATTAATTCAATTGCAATAGTTCTTTTTATTAAATCAAATGAATTAATTCACCGGTGAACGCGTTCAATTTTATAAATCGAACGGAAAAAAAGTGAATTATTTCCTTACTGAATTAATTCACTACTGAATTCGTTCAATTTCATTTTCGTTCAGTGAATTAAAAAAAATAAAATTACATTCAGTGAATTAAAAAAAAATAATAATAAGTTCACTGAATTAAAAAAAAAATAAAATAAGTTCACTGAATTGAAAAAAAATAAAATAAGTTCACTGAATTAAAAAAAAAAATAAAATAAGTTCACTGAATTCAAAGCCTGTTTTCTGCCGTTCAGTAGAAGAAAACAATAATGTACAAATAACATTTTTAAATAAGCAATTACAGCATGTGCTAGTAAAAATGAACAAATTAGAAACCGGATGCTGTTTATCAACCTACATGATTTTGAAATAAAGCCTTTTACTATTAAAAATAAAAACTTTACAGATATAGATAAATTTGGAAAAAAAAATATAACTATATAACTAGTTTGAAAAATTAATAGTTATATTTTTTTCCAAATTTATCTATATCTGTAAAGTTTTTATTTTTAATAGTAAAAGGCTTTATTTTTGAATCATGTAGGTTGATAAACAGCATCAGGTTTCTATTTTGTTTATTTTTGCTAGCACACGCTGAAATTGCTTATTTAAAAAATTTATTTGTAGATTATTGTTTTCTACTACTGAACGGCAGAAAACAGGCTTTGAATTCAGTGAACTTATTTTATTTTTTTTTTCAATTCAGTGAACTTATTTTTTTTTTTTCAATTCAGTGAACTTATTATTTTTTTTTTAATTCACTGAACGTAATTTTATTTTTTTTTAATTCACTGAACATAATTTTATTTTTTTTTAATTCACTGAACGAAAATGAAATTGAACGAATTCAGTAGTGAATTAATTCAGTAAGGAATTAATTCACCAGTGAATTAATTCATTTGATTTAATAAAAAGAACTATTGCAATTGAATTAATTCGTAACAAAATAAATCGAACGAAAGCAAATATGAATTAATTCCATTCAATATATATTGCTTAGTGAATTAATTCATCGAATTTTTAATTCAGAATTGAAAAATTGAATTAAGGAATTAATTCTTCATAGCTCTGTGTATGACACCATATTAAGATTTTTACCCGGGTAAATATATATTAAAAATAAAAATTGTGTGTGTTGTATAATTCCCAAACTTTTTTTCTTAAACTGTATGCATATATAGAAAATTTTTAGTATAAGAACCAAAACCTTTGCAGTTCACAAAGAAAACAAACACATATGGAGTACTCCAAATATATAAACATGATATACACTTTTTTACAATTTCATATTTTTTTATTATTTTCAATTAATATTATTACTACTTTAATCGAAATTTGTTTCAATTAATCGTATACAATTTTTAGTAGTTAATAGTATCATTTGAGTGGTAGGTGCAAAATCAATTAAAATTTTAATTGATATAATCAATTTCGTTGTTAAAATTCGTTTTTAGTTTTTTCTGTGTATGTTTTAAAGTAATGCAGAAAGTAATAACTGGTAGTCGAAAAAATCATTACCTCAGTGTTTTTCTATATTGGGATATTAATGAAATAATGTAATTTAATGTTTCTCTCTGTATCAGTTACAAAGTTCCTTTAAAAAATAATTACTACTATTAATTCCTATTCTTCATTGTTTTTTTTTGCGATAGAGTTTAACATTTTTCTCATCATTTGTTTTGTTAATATCTCAAGATAATTTGTAATTCTGCTTTATTTTCTTGAACTTTATTTCTTTAGTTTTTCGCATTCATCCTTCATTGAACTTAATTTTCCAATTCCAGGATTTGTTTTTGCTTTATGACATTATTCATCACAAAAAATTCTATTCGATAGTTTTCATGTTAGTTTTTTGCGCTTTTCTGTAGAAAAAATTGTTGATTAATTGTGGTACTGTTTCTGAGTAGAACATATTGTTATAGTTCAAATATTTCGTTCTTTTATTACAAACATTTAAAGCGATTAACAAAGAAATAGAAATTCAATTATTGAATCAACTGCGTTTAAATGATAACACTAAGGAACAATGTTTTTGGTGCCGTGGGTTTGCTACCGAAAATGCTAGTAGATTGCCTGTATTATACCCTGTTTAGGCAAAAAAGTTAATCTGTTAAAAGTCGGATTAACTGCTTAATCAAGCACTAAACAAGTAGGTTAAACAAGAGTTTATACTTTTTGATTAACAGCCTATCCATTTTTTAAAGTGGTTCCATTTCTAAACGACTTTGTATTCATACTACTAATTATATGCCAAACTGTTTTTGATAATGATGATTAGCAACATTGAAAAAAACACACACAGAGTCAGATAAAAATTATGTTATCATCATGTGCCGGATTTCTATCGCCACCACTTTGCCATTTTAAACTGACACAAATTTTTTTTAATCTATTTTTAGACTCAATATTTTTTAAACACTGGTAAGGATATATGTAACCACATATTTTTTGATTTTTTGTATGTTGGCGAGTAAGCTTACTTGTGTGCAGCGGGTCAATTATGTTTTTATCTATTAAATATTACATGTAGATATACATAGCTCAGATGGTAGAGCTATTGACTGGAAATCTGTAGACCCAGGTTCGATTCCCGCACGAGCAAATTTTAAAAAAAGAAATACAATAAAAAATAATTTTTTTTTATATAATTTATTTTTTTTTAAATCCATTTTTAGACTCATTATTTTTGTCAGTACTGGTAAGCACATAGGTAACGATATATTTTTTAATTTTTCTTATGCTGGTGTGTAACCATAACTCATTATTTTTCGTGACATCGCCATATAAAGGTGATAAGAAATGTAATAACAAAAGTAACTAGTTACCATTACCAAGTATGTACACACAGAAAACAGTCTCAGTTGTGGCCACCGAATTTGTTGCCAATCGAATTCGTGCGGTTACGACAACTATCTTTATATTAAATTATATTTTTCGTCGTGAAAGCCAATATTCGGTTGTCTAATTCAATATTATCTTCCACATAAATATTATTATGTTCTACAAAATTTTATTGAAATTAAAAAACTTTTTTTGAATTTTCTGGTATTGAACCCGGCCCTTCAGGTTATTAGTTCACACTTTTACCCACTGCACCACAACTACTTTTAAATTTCTTAGCCATATTTACTGTTTATACATATGAATATTTTATTTTAATTAAAAAAAACATCCAAATTTTTGTCTTTTCCGGGATTCGAACCCGGAAATCCGGAGCTAGGCCAACTCCTCACCCACTACACCACAAACACTTAATAATTTTAATGACTAATTTTGAATTTATGTGTTTTATTAATACAGTATAAAATTCGTTTATCAATACCAATTAATAGTTGTGTGTGTTATCAATACAATCCACAATTCGGTTGGTTCTACAGAAACTTGAATTTAAGGTCATATTTGATTAGGATACCCGTATTTATAGTTACCACTTTCGAATATTGAAATTTTTTTAAAAAAGGTTATAGATAACACCAATTTTCTTGTATATTCACTAAATAAATGGCTGCTTCTACTGCATAGAATTACTAAACTGATACTAATTTTAAAATTGATTGGAGATACCAATAATTTGTTAAAAGGATTGTTTTTTAGTTCATTTTCCCTATTTTTAATACCTAGTAAAATATTTTTGATGTAGTATTCAATTATAGGTAATTCCAAATAAAATAAAGTCCTGGGAAATTCATTTTAATGGTTTTGATCGAAAGCCAACCAATCTTTTTCCTGGGTGTAGTTACATAACCACATATCTGGAAATGATTTTCTACACTGGGATGGAGGAACTTCTGTTTAAAGTTTTGTAAACAAAAAATGTCAAATATACATTCTGTGTTTATTTTATCCCCTTTGGTTATTGTTTCTGGACACAGAGAATGACCGAAAATAACAAAAATTCCAAAACTGCAAAAATTATGATTTCTTTCATTAAAGAAGGAAAAAATTGAAATTTATTACATTAATATATTTTTCTTGTTTGGTTTTTCTAAAAGCCAACTAAATTTGCTCCATATTGGTAAAAATACAATGTCCTCATCGCAATTTGGAAAAATTATATAATTTAATGAATTTGGGTGTCGTCATATGACGACGCTAGGAGAATATGTATACAAAATTTTTATTTGTTTTTTTTCTAATATAGTCATTTTGGACTGTCTTTGACAAGGTTTGGAGCTTCGTACCTTACCTCAGTATGGAATCTACCAAGATCGACAGGAAAATAGCCTTAAACTTCCCGTAGTAGATACTTTACGTTATGGTCGAATAGAACACTTCCAAAAAAGAAGCCACAACGATAAGCAAAGACAATGTGGAGGCCTCGATATCAAATCGACAGGTCGGGCAGAGTGTTCCAAATGCGAGGCTGGATCTTCTTTTTATATATAACTCCCGTATACTTTTTATTTTCTCTCGCTATTCAATGAAATGTTAATTAATTTAAGAAATTGAAGTATATTTGAATTTATTTTGGAAAATAATGCTAATTTTTTATACCTTTAATGGAAAAATGTAGTTTTTAATAAATATTCCTGTTATTCTGAAAAATTTTTTGGATTTTTTTTTTGTAACAATTGTACACATATTCTCCTAGCGTCGTCATATGACGACAGGCAATAACTACGGATCTATATAAGACAAAATAATTTCAACTTCAGTCTCGTGTTCTTAGGGCCCTCAGTAGCAAATCATGTACGTTTCAAACAAGTGGCACAATTATTTCTTAATTCAGGAGAATATGGATGGGTTGAACTGATTATCGTGACAAATAATTTTTTTATATGGAGTATAACAGTTTTTTCACGTGAAATCGAAACAACTTACGGTGCTTAAAGATTAAAAAGTTGGATTAAATTTAATCTAGTATAATAAATTCGCTGTCTAAATGAGCTATTAGCTGTAGTTTTTAAGTAATCGGATAAACAATTGAGAGAATGTGTGCCCAGCAAGAAAAAAAAAACGAATTCATTTTATAAGAATGCTTCTTGTAGTTAATATAAAATATCATGGATGGTAACCGAAACGAATGCGGTTATCGTTAGGGTAACGATATTTTATGTTATTTTGGTAACGGTATTTTAAGGGGAACGCTATTTCATATATTTGGGTAACGGTATTTTAAGGACAACGGTATTTGAGTTATTTCGGTAACGGTATTTTAAAGATAACTATATTTTGGTTATTTCGGTAACTGTATTTTAAGGTTAACGATATTTCTGTTATATCAGTAACGGTATTTTAAGGGTAACGGTAATCAGTTATTTCGGGTATATACTAGGGCATTCAATCGATTAATCGAACAATTTTGCTCAAAAATTGTTCGAATAATTTAAAAAGGTCAAATTTCGAATAACGAATAATTTAATACGATTAATCAAAATTGACAAAAAATTACAAAAATGTTAAAAAAATATATATAATTTTATTAAAGTAAATATGCTGAAATCCCAAACTTGTTTAAGAAATTGTGAAAAATAATTTGGTGTAGGCTTAAGATAATCATCAGGGGACAACTTTTTAGAATTTCTAGAAATCTTTATAAACTTGATGGGTATTATTTTTGGTCAGTTTTAAGTTCAAATATGACAAATTTATTAGCTTAAACTCAATGAGAGTTTTTTGTTTTTCTTCTAGGAGGGTTAAGAAACATCTTAAATATGCAAGAACAACAAAAACAACAAAAAATTGTCACAGTTTGCTGTGTCATCTTCCAAAATTCTAATCTGTTGTTTCGACAGATCTTGCAATGTAGTGGTATCTATTTAAGTAGAATCAAATTTTTTATTATTTTTTTACAATATTTTAAATATTAATATTAAACAAAATCCTTAATAATTATTATAATTAATAAACATTATAAATATTAACTATAATTAATGCTCAATGTAATAAAGTTTGTTTAGTGAGCATTCTGCATTCACGACGTTTACGTAGAGGGAAAATAAATTCTCAACAGAATTTTTCCTGCATTTACGTTTTTTATGTGTTCAATGCATACGAAAGAGATACAAATCAATATAAGAGTTGTTCTTCTCTCCTTTAACTTATTAAGGGGGGACATGACATTGGCAGTTTTTTGAAATCGTCTTTTTTTTATAATTTTGTATTTTAGTAAATATTCTTAAGATTCTAAGAAAAAAAATTCCATATAAAAATTCCTACGGGTTCAAAAGTTACAGCCGGATCAGTGAGAGCGCATTTTTAATTTTACGTACGGCAGCTGGTATATACTAAAGGGCTGCATGAGTGCAGTCGGTTTGTTGTAGTCATTAAATCACATGGTGCTAATGTGTGTGCATTACGATTTAAACCACCCTGTTACGACTAGACAACAAATCAAAACGTAAACGAGCTTAAGCATTAGACATGGCAACGAAAAACGAGTAAAAAGGTTAAAGTCGGGCATGCCGACTATACAATACCCTACACCACTCTGGTGTATTGTTTGGATCCGAAATTCGAATGGGTTAAAATGGGGCTTATGTCAAAATTTTCTATAATGTGAGTCAGCGCACCAAATTTCATTAAAATATCTTAATATTTGCGACCTGCAGTTTGTAACCAAGCCAATTTTGGGGGGACCCTTATATGGGCACTAGTTCTAAACATGGACCGATGTTCACCAAAATCAATAGGCTTCGTCCTTGGGCCAACATAGGTCTATGTACCAAATTTCATCAAAATATCTTAATATTTGCGACCTGCAGCGTATAAACAATATAATTTTGGGGGGACCCTTATATGGGCACTAGTTCTAAACATGGACCGATGTTCACCAAAATCAATAGGCTTCGTCCTTGGGCCAACATAGGTCTATGTACTAAATTTCATCAAAATATCTTAATATTTGCGACCTGCAGCGTATAAACAGTATAATTTTGGTAGGATCCTTATATGGGCACTAGGTCTAAACTTAGACCGATGTTCACCAAAATCAATAGGCTGTGTTATTGGGCCAATGTAGGTCTGTGTACCAAATTTCATCAAAATATCTTAATATTTACGACCTGCAGCGTATAAACAGTATAATTTTGGTAGGACCCTTATATGGGCACTAGGTCTAAACATGGACCGATGTTCACCAAAATCAATAGGCTGCGTTATTGGGCTAACATAGGTCTGTGTACCAAATTTCGTCAAAATATCTTAATATTTACGACCTGCAGCGTATAAACAATATAATTTTGGTAGGACCCTTATATGGGCACTAGGTCTAAACATGGACCGATGTTCACCAAAATCAAACTTGTTCGTCCTTGGGCCAACATAGGTCTGTGTACCAAATTTCATCAAAATATCTTAATAGGTGCGACCTGTAGAGTGCGCACAAGATTGCATGGACAAACAGACAGACGGACGGACGGACGGACGGACGGACAGACGGACATCGTTAAATCGAAATAAAAAAAAATTCTGAACAGATCGGTATACTATAAAGTGGGTCTACGATCAATATTTTTTGGTGTTACAAACATCAGCACAAACTTATAATACCCTGACCACATAGTGGTGTAGGGTATAAATAAGTGATTGTTGTGACACACGATAGTTCGCTACCATAACATAGCAATTAGTACTTTGAACTAGTGTTTAAGTATCGCAATGAATGCTATGGTGCGATGGTGTGTTGTGTTATAATATGTAGGTTTTATAAAACGAAAAAGTATAAATGTACACTCAGATAAAAAAGTTAGTAGTTAGTTGTTCTTTATTTTCAATTCAATGTTTGTTTTACAATTTTTATATTATTATATAAAAAAGTTAGTAAAAAAATAAATTAATAATGTTAATGCATAATAAATTATAAAAACAAAAAAAATAATTTATATTAATTCTTATTAAATTCAAGAAAGTTAAAAATCTCTGCGTTGTAATTGTTTTGAGATTTTTAAGTTTTATACATACATATATTTTAATTTCATTGGTTGTTGCAAAATATTATCTGTGTACTTATTTTGTCAAACAAAGCGACATAGACCTACTCTGTTGACAGGATTTTTTTTTGTTTGACTTTTGAATTGTTCTTCATAAAGCTTTTTGGCGATTTTTTTAATGTCGATGATTTTTTTAATTTTGATGATTTTTTTTCTAATTTTCGACGATTTCTTTAATTTTGGCGATTTTTTTTTTTTTTTTTCTAAATTTTGCTATTTTAAAAATTTTGGCGGTTTTTTTATAATTTTTTCAAATTTTTACAATTTTTAAATTTAAACGATTTTTTTAATTTTGGCAATTTTTAAAATTTTTAACTTGGTTGGCAAACACTAACCGTAAAATACCGTTAACGATTCGAAACCCTTTCAACGAACTATTTTTAACCCTAAAATACCACTAACAAAATAACTTAAAATACCGTTAACCTTAACATATCCTAACGAAATAAATTAAAATACCGTTAACCCTAAAATAACTTAACGATATAACTTAAAATACCGATAACCTTAAAATAACCTAACGAAATTCTATAAAATAAAATTTACCAAATTCATTCCAAAAAAAAAAACATTTAAAAAAAATCGGTGGTATAATTAAACAATATTGAAAAATAAAATTAAAAATAAATAATATAATAAAACCAGGCACCGGATTTTACAAACCAAAAACTTTATTTTTAAGTTTTCATCAAGAAATAAAAAAGTATTTGTTCAAAATAAAGTAAATTTCTAAATTATTTTTTTTTTTTATATTCATCCAAAATTGAAAATATATTTATCGTTATAAAAAAAAGAAAAACAAAAATTACAAATGATTTTAATACAAATGATATTTTTTTATTTTCAACCCCAAACAAAAAAAGAAAAAGAAAAAATAAAGAAAAGTTTTTTTTGTAGAAAAAAAAAGTTTCCTTATTAAGAAAAACAGTTTTTATTTTTTAATTTATAAAATTTTAGATTTATGGTAAAAAAATTGTATTAAAAACCCTTATCAGCGATTTTCATTTTGCAAGGAAATATACTGATGTAAGAATTTTCCTTTTTGCAAATTTTTTTCCCGCGACTTTTTTTTCGCGATTTTTTTTCAATTATCCACCAAACTTTGTTGTATGAAATGGGTATTATAGTCTCTAGATTTCATATTTAGCATAATCGCATCTAAAAAAACGCGAAATTTTGGCGGAACGCGAAAAAACACTTTATGGTAAAAAAATTGTATTAAAAACACTTATCAGCGATTTTCATTTTGCAAAGAAATATACTGATGTAAGAATTTTCCTTTTTGCAAATTTTTTACCGCGACTTTTTTTTCGCGATTTTTTTTCAATTATCCACCAAACTTTGTTGTATGAAATGGGTATTATAGTCTCTAGATTTCATACTTAGCATAATCGCATCTAAAAAAACGCGAAATTTTGGCGGAACGCGAAAAAACACTTTATGGTAAAAACATTGTATTAAAAAACCTTATCAGCGATTTTCATTTTGCAAAGAAATATACTGATGTAAGAATTTTCCTTTTTGCAAATTTTTTTCCCGCGACTTTTTTTCGCGATTTTTTTTCAATTATCCACCAAACTTTGTTGTATGAAATGGGTATTATAGTCTCTAGATTTCATATTTAGCATAATCGCATCTAAAATTATCAATTATTATTATCATCAATTAGCCACCAATTTTTCTAGGTGCGGTTTTGTTAAATATGTAATACCCAAGACTGTAATACCCATTTCATACAACAAAGTTTGGTAGCTAGTTGGAAAAAAATCGCGAAAAAGTCTCGGGGGTAAAAATTTGCAAAAAGGAAAATTCTTACATCAGTATATTTTTATGCAAAATGAAAATCGCTGATAAGGGTTTTTAATACAATCTTTTAACCATAAAGTGTTTTTTCGCGTTTCGCCAAAATTTCGCGTTTTTTTGGGTGCGGTTTTGCTAAATATGAAATCTAGAGACTATAATACCCATTTCATACAACAAAGTTAGGTGGATAATTGAAAAAAAATTGTGAAAAAAAAGTCGGGGGAAAAAAATTTGCAAAAAGGAAAATTCTTACAGCAGTATATTTCTTTGCAAAATGAAAATCGCTGATAAGGGTTTTTAATACAATTTTTTTACCATAAAGTGTTTTTTCGCGTTCCGCCATAATTTCGCGTTTTTTTAGATGCGATTATGCTAAATATGAAATCTAGAGACTATAATACCCATTTCATACAACAAAGTTTGGTGGATAATTGAAAAAGTTTGGTAAATATTTAAAAAAAATCGCGAAAAAAAGTCGCGGGAAAAAATTTGAAAAAACGAAAATTCTTAGATCAGTATATTTGTTTGCAGAATGCAAATCGCTGATAAGGGTTTTTAATACAATTTTTTTACCATAAAGTATTTTTTCGCGTTGCGCCAAAATTTCGCCATTTTTTAGGTGCAGTTTTGTTAAATATGTAATATAGAGACTATTATACCCATTTCATACAACAAAGTTTGGTGGATAATTGAAAAAAAATCGCGAAAATAAGTCGCGGAAAAAAATTTGCAAAAAGGAAAATTCTTAGATCAGTATATTTGTTTGCAGAATGAAAATCGCTGATAAGGTGTTTTAATACAATTTTTGTACCATAAAGTATTTTTTGCGTTCCGCCAATATTTTACAATTTTTTAGGTGCGGTTTTGTTAAATATGCATTCAAGAGACTATAATACCCAATTCATAGAACAACGTTCTGTGGCTAGTTGCAAAAAACAAATAGCGAAAAAAAGTCGCGGAAAAAAGAACACATTTTAGGCCAGATATTTACAGCAAAAGAAAATTAAAAAAAAATATATTTATATATATTTTTCTTTTTTTATTTATAACAACACAAAAAAAGTTTCTTTTTTTCCATCTATTTATTTATTTTTTTTTTTGAAAGAAAATTAAAACAGAAAAAGTTTTTTGATTTCATCATGAGGGGTATTTTAAATAAATATTTTTTTGTTTTTATTTTTTTGTACATTTGAATTTTTATTTTAATACTTTTACGATATTTATATTTGATAAAAACCAAAAAATAAAAAGTTTCCGGTCCTTGAATAAAACCAATAAGTTTGCTAAAAACCCTACTCAATGTTCCTTAATGTATTCGCCGCTTTAGAGCTTTTTTTTGGTATCTTAGAGTATTTCACATATTAAATAGTTGAAATATTCATTACGATCAACTAAAGAATTTTTTGGGGGTAGCATTTGTCTATTTTAGTTTTTTCATTATATATATATCAATGGTCGTCACCCATAGCCATTATTGGCCGATCATAATCGGCTTTTCATACGTACATAACACGAATGACAACAAAACTCTCAATTAAGAGAATAACAAATAAAAATATTCCGTCATTAGCATGATAGCTTTCAACAAAGTAGGTACGTATTTCGATTACATACATTAGTGTTGCCAGTTTTTTCATACCTTATAAATTTTAAATTTGCCATCCCAAAAAATCCCCAACTTTTATTTTCTGTAAAAATTCGTTTATTTTTTTGAAAAATTAGTGGAAAATACCATATTCGTTTATTTTTTGCGGTAAGTTGCACACTCAGACTCAATAAATTTGTGCTTGCAACAAATTATAAAAAAGAACAAATAAATTTAAATAACAGCAAACAAAATTTGAACCAAAATTTTTCATTTTAAATATCTAAGAATAAAAATTGTCTGATTCATCAGCTTCAGACATTTTGTTGTGCATGGTACTGCATTAAAAATTTTTAGCATTTCAGCAGATGGATTAAACTTTTGACAATTGAGTAACTTGTAAAGTATATATTTAATTTAAGAAGAGCTTCTTATAACTCTTATTAAATTTAAATAACTTTAATAAAATTATCAGGATTAAATTCTTAAATTCATAAAAATATGAAAAAGCAATAATATATTTTATCCCCAAATGATCCCCTAAAATTTCGTATCATCCCCAATAAATCCCCAGTTCTACAAACGGAAGTTTTTATCCCCATTGATGATACAATTCCCAATTTGGGGATAAATCCCCCAAACTGGCAACACTGTTATACATAAGTTTTCAGTAACACTAAAACGATGGTGTTGATATTGTGTTGGTTGCTTAAGTTCACAATAATATGATGCGGTAATGTACTGTTGTCATCCGTGATAAACGATTCATGATGTGATTCGTCTCACTATCCATATGCTTTTTTCCCATGTTGTTTTTTTTTGTTTGTACTGATTCAATCGTTATAAAAAGTAAAACCACACAACTCGTTATGGCTTGTAGGCTATCATGTGTCTTGAAATCTCATTTAAGATGAATCGTTCAGCCCTTTAGTATATACTAGGGTATTCAATCGATTAATCGTTATTCGATTGCTTAAAAATTGTTCGAATAATTTAAAAAGGCCAAATTGCGAATAACGAATAATTTAATACGATTAATCGATTAACCGAAATTGACAAAAAATTACAAAAATGTTAAAAAAATATATATAATTTTATTAAAGTAAATATGCTGAAATCCCAAACTTGTTTAAGAAATTGTGAAAAATAATTTGATGTAGGTTTGTGCCAACCCGGATTTCATTCTGGCTTAAGATAATCATCAAGGGACAACTTTTTAGAATTTCTAGAAATCTTTCTAAACTTGATCAGTGTTATTTTTGGTCAGTTTTAAGTTCAAATATGACAAATTTATTAGCTTAAACTCAATGAAAATTTTTTGTTTTCTTCTAGGGTGGTTAAGAAACATCTTAAATATGCAAGAACAACAAAAACAACAAAAAATTGTCACAGTTTGCTGTGTCATCTTCCAAAATTCTAATCTGCTGTTTCGACAGATCTTGCAATGTAGTGGTATCTATTTAAGTAAAGGGTTCTTCAACAGGGACGCTACAAAAGTAGAAAGACAGGGACAGCAAACGACGCCATATTTCTTGCCGCTCTTTTGACATTTCTCTTCAGTAAGGTTTGCCATTTCATGATCGAAAGATATACGAGCCAACAACGAGTCGAAATTATTAATATTCACTACCGACATTCGGAGTCAGTGGCCTCAACGTTAAGAGCGCTACGTCCAATTTATGGTCGTCATAATGAATGGCTTCGTCAATAAACAAAATATGCGTTATTGGTCAGACAGCAATCCACACGTACTCCATGAGTCATCATTGCATCCCGAAAAAATTACGGTTTGGTGCGGTTTATGGGCCGGCGGCGTCATTGGGCCGTACTTATTCCGTGATGATCAAGACCGGCACGTAACTGTGAATGGGAATCGCTACCGTTCAATGATAACCGAATATTTTTTGCCCCAATTGGATGATATGGACTTGGAGAACATGTGGTTCCAACAGGACGGCGCCACAAGCCACACAGCGAATGTCACAATCAATTTATTGCAAACCAAGTTTGGAGAACGTGTTATCTCACGAAATGGTCCAGTCGATTGGCCGCCTCAGTCGTGCGATTTGACGCCGTTGGACTATTTCCTGTGGGGCTACGTCAAATATATGGTCTATGCCAACAAGCCAGCGACGATTGATGAACTTCGTACGAATATCGGCCGATTTATGCTTGAAAACCGTCGAAAATTGGGTTCAGCGTCTGGACTTCTGCAAGCGTGCCCGTGGGTGCCATGCAAAAGAGATCGATTTCCATACATAATGGCATCGAACGTACTTTCACAGGAATAAAGAATTTCATTGATATCCAAAACCGTTTTTGTTTTATTTAAAAAAACTTTTGTAGCGCTCTTATTGAAGAACCCTTTATAATCAAATTTTTCATTATTTTTTTACAATATTTTAAATATTAATATTAAACAAAATCCTTAATAATTATTATAATTAATAAGCATTATAAATATTAATTATAATTAATGCTCAATGTAATAAAGCTTGTTTAGTGAGCACTCTGCATTCACGACGTTCACGTAGAGGGAAAATAAATTTTCAACAGAATTTTTCCTGCATTTACGTTTTTTATGTGTTCAATGCATACGAAAGAGATACAAATCAATATAAGAGTTGTTCTTCTCTCCTTTAACTTATTAAACATATTATAAACAGCTACGTTTACGTCTGGCTAATTCAGGCTTAACTTAAAATGCTAAATTGACAAGAAAGGTCTGCGGTGCGGTTCCTTTCGATTTGGATAAAATTAGATTATGTGACGGAGAGGACAGAAAAAATAAACATTTTGACAAAATATTATGTCAATTATTACACTTTTTGTTTTTAGGAATTTTAAAACAGTTACTGAAATTATTTTTGTTCCTGTTTTTAAATAAAATTATTAAAAATACAAAAAATATATGTACACATATGATCAATATAATAGATCCCAGCAAAAAAAGTCATTACAAAAAAGTTATTTTAAAAGCGCTCCGAATAGCATCAACTGATTGTGAAGTAGTTACAATTTAGCTCTAACACTGATTTATTTTACACGTGATGTCCCATGTTGTCAGTAGTTCAATTTAAGCATTTTGTTAGTAATTTAAAAGTGATTAGATGATGTTAATAAAAGTATGGTTTTTAGGTATACATTTTCATCACATCAATACGAGTACATTTTGTTTGCATTTTTAGAGTGATTTAGAAGTACTCTTTATAATATATAATATAATACATTTTTCAAAGTGATTTAAATGTGCTTTTTATAATGTCTGAAGTAGCATATTTTAGAGCCAATTTTAATGTTTAGCCTTTACAGAGCCCATTTCTAGACCTATTGTGTAACAAAAGCTTCAATTTATTATTATTTGTAGTATTAAGGAAATACTTCTTTTGCATCAGAATCAATTCGATTAAGTCAAAATCAGACAAAACCAAAATTTTTGTTTAATTTTTGTTCCACAGTTTTTTTAAATAAGTTTGTAACATGTTTTCTTCAGTCTTTAAATTCAAAAAGGATACGATATTGAATTAAATAAGATTAATACACTAATGCCGAGTTTTTGGGATGTCAGTTAAACTTGGTTTAGTTAAACCAAAAACGAATTATATCAGCCATTTCAATTTTATTAAAAAAAAATTTCCTGAACAACTTTTTCTCGTTTAGAATTTCGGTCTTCATTGAAAAAAAATAAAATACATCACATTTTAGAAGCAGTATTCCAGTTATAAACTAAGTTTAAAGATAATCTACATCCTAAAAACTGGGCCTAAAAGTTATATATAACCTACTCTGATTAAATTTTTTAAAAACATAGTTGATTATCGAACAATACATAAATAATTGGCCATGAAGGCTTTCTTTGTATTGATATTAAATAAAAATAAAATAAAAAAATAAAATAAAACATTACTCAATAAATTTTCAGAATATTAAAGCGTACTATGAAACTATTTTTTCATATTTCTTTTTTTTTTCATTTTAACAAATAAAGGAAAGAAAAGCATCTACATTTTAAAAACTCTACATTAATAAGGACATCATTATAAATTTGCTCAAGCAGCAGATCTATGATTGAAATTTTAGCTTTAAATTCATTAAAGAATCCGAAAACTGTTGGAGAACAGTTTTTTCTAAGACATATTTCGAAGGCGAATACCATGTCGTTATTTGAATTTGGCAAGGCAACCATCGTAAGCTGAAAATCAACGTTTTTAGAAAACGATGCATTAAGTTCAAATGCTATAATTTGCAATACGTTATTAGTTAAATTCTTATGTTGAAGAAGTTCATTTACAAATTTTTAACTTTAATTAAAATTTGTAACTTTAATTGGCAAAATCCTCTTGACATTTTAAAGTTGACGGCAGTCATTTTTTAAAGATCTATTTTTGAGTTGAAGAAATAATATATTTTTTGTCACTAGAAGTATTTATTTAGTTTTATTTTACGAGTTTCAAGGTGTAGAGTCAATTAAAGCATATCGACATTTAAAGCAGGTGACATTTACAAATCTTTTTGTGTACAAGCAACGAGTAAAGGATTGTAGGATACTAAACCTCTGTTCACCAAACTCTTGACGGGTCTGTTTTAAATGATAAAATGTGTTAACATTGCAACAAATTTTATTAACATATTTCTTTGGTGTACGCGAGCACTTTACATAGAGCCTTAAGAATACATTTTAATTGTTAAGTTTTATATATTTCCATTTAGTAAAAAGAAGAATTCATATTTGGGTCATAGTCCAGGATATTCAATGGGACCCAATTCTTTATTTCCTTCCCTTTTTCAATGGGAACTACAATTGAAGTATTTTTTAAAATATGTACAAATAATTAAAAAATATGTAAATAATCGTAAATTAATAAAGTACGTGAAATTTTATTCATTTTTTTGTTTTTTTAGAGAAAAAAATGAAATCTCTAATAAATTCGTAATTTACAAACAAATGCATCTACAAAGAAAAAACAACATTATACTCGTATATACATTTTTGAAAGTTGTTTTAAAGCACATACATTCGAAACAGAAAAAGAGCACTTATCGCTCCATTGTAACCAATTTAAAAGTTGTTTGTTTTGAATGACTTACACATATTTTTGCTGGGATACATTAAAATTTTTTCTCGTTGCCTTTATTTTTAAAGATCAAAATAGTGGATAAATTCACCACAAAATGCGAGGAGATTGTTGAAAATGGTGCAGAATTTTAGCGTGACGTCTGTTTTTTTAATTTTGTAACTTGTTTTAAGTAGGCGTGGCTTTTAATGAAAAATAAGCGATATTGACCTTCTATTTTAATTTTAATTTACATAGTAAAATTTAGCGAGTAGTGATCAGTTCAGTAAAAACTGTGTGTTTTTGAAATTCCTATAATATTTCCTTAAGTCTTGCATTATTATACCCTACACCACTATGTGGTCAGGGTATTATAAGTTTGTGCTGAAGTTTGTAACACCAAAAAATATTGGTCCCAGACCCACCTTATAGTATACCGATCGACTCAGAATTTTTTTTATTTCGATTTAACGATGTCCGTCTGTCCGTCCGTCCGTCTGTCCGTCCGTCTGTCTGTCCATGCATTCTTGTGCGCACTCTACAGGTCGCAAATATTAAGATCTTTTGATGAAACTTGGTACACCGACTTATGTCGGCCCAAGGACGGAGCCTATTGATTTTGGTTAAAATCGGTCCATGTTTAGACCTAGTGCCCATATAAGGGTCCCCCAAAATTATATTGTTTATACGCTGCAGGTCGCTAATATTAAGACATTTTGATGAAATTTGGTACACAGACCTATGTTGGCCCAAAGACGAAGTCTATTGATTTTGGTGAACATCGGTCCATGTTTAGACCTAGTGCCCATATAAGGGTCCCCCAAAATTATATTGTTTATACGCTGCAGGTCGCTAATATTAAGACATTTTGATGAAATTTGGTACAAAGACCTATGTTGGCCCAAGGACGAAGCCTAATGATTTTGGTGAACATTGGTCCATGTTTAGACCTAGTGCCCATATAAGGGTCCTACCAAAATTATATTATTTATAATATAATATTAAGATATTTTTTAATTTTATTTTATCGGGATATACATTAATTGCATCAAAGGAATTAAATATGCTAAAAATCCCAAACGTATTTAACAAATTTTGATATTTTAAATGTTTAAAAACGCTCCTAGACGAGAACAAAAAATTCTCATTGAGTTTGTAATTAACTTAACAAATATTTCCAGAAATTCTAAAAACGTCGTCCCCTGACGATTTCCTTAGGCAAGAATGAAATCCGGATAGGGACATGCCTGCAGCGGATTATTTTTCACAATTAAATACGTTAAATACGTTTGGGATTTTTAGCATATTTAATTCCTTTGATGCAATTAATGTATATCCCGATAAAATAAAATTAAAAAACTAATATGCAAATGCTTGTGCAAATTTAAATGTTACTGACAGTTTAGATCTGTCAAAACAACAGAGTAGTACATTGGAAGATGACAAAGCAAATTGTGGAAAATTTTCTGTTGTTGTTTTTGTTTTTTCTTTGATATTTTAAATGTTTAATAACGCTCCTAGACGAGAACAAAAAATTCTCATTGAGTTTGTAATTTAACTTAACAAATATTTCCAGAAATTCTAAAAACGTCGTCCCCTGACGATTTCCTTAGGCAAGAATGAAATCCGGATAGGGACATGTCTGCAGCGGATTATTTTTCACAATTTGTTAAATACGTTTGGGATTTTTAGCATATTTAATTCCTTTGATGCAATTAAGATATTTTGATGAAATTTGGTACACCGATTTATATCAGCCCAAGGATGAAGCCTATTGATTTTGGTTAACACTGGTCCATGTTTAGACCTAGTGCCCATATAAGGGTCCTCGCAAATATTAAGATATTTTAATGAAATTTGGTTCGCTGACTCACATTATAGAAAATTTTGACACAAGTCCCATTTTAACCCATTCGAATTTGGGATCTAAACATTAGTTGGCTTTAACCAGACTGGTGTAGGGTATTTTATAGTCGGCATGCCCGACTTTAACCTTTTTACTCGTTTTTTTCTACAAATGGTCTCCAGACTTAAAATGACAGTGCCTTAAACATGACTAAATTTTTCTTTGTTTGTAGCGATTTTAAAATAAAGTTAACATCACTGAAATTTAAACACGGAATGCTTTATACTATAACGTAAAAAAAGTTTGACTGATTTGTTATATCGCAGTAAGTATAGAATAAGGCCATTCATTTTAAAGTTTCAGTGTTGTTAACTCAATTTTAAAATCGCTAAAAACAAATAAAAATCTGGTCATGGTTAAGGCGCTGTCATTTTAAGTCTGGAGACCATTTGTGGATAAAGATAATGCAAGATTTAATAAAATTTTATAGAATTTCCAAAAATATACAGTTTGTATAGATCCGACTATTACTCGCTAAATTTTACTATGTAATTTGAAAGAAGGTCGATATCGCTTTTTTTTCATTAAAAGCCACGCCTACTTAAAACAAGTTACAAAATAAAAAACGGACATTACGTTAAAATTCTGCACTATTTTCTGAATAACCTCCTCGCAGTTTGGTGTGAATTTATCCACTATTTTGATCTTTAAAAATAAAGGCAACGAGAATAAAATTAAAAAAAATTTTAATGTATCTATTATATAGATCATGTGTGTATATTATTTAACACAAAATTTTTTTCGATTAATCGATTAATTTTTAAATTTTATTAGTGCAATATATGATAATATCCAATTATATATTTATCTATATGTCACTACATATGCCACATATAATTACATATTTTTATATACGAGTGTATCTAATTGGATATATTTGTATTACATTATACATAATTTGATACATTTGAGCGGAGACAAAATTCGGATCAAATTGTATAAAACTATAACTTAATCAATTAAAGTATATCTAATTGTATCAAATAATTATCTAATTGGATCAATCTAGATCTTATTAATCCAATTTAGATATAATATGATACAGAAGATGTTCTCATTTTTCGGATAAAATCATGTATAATACATAAGTCACAAAATACTTTTTTTTGCATGGGTAGACTTAATTTATGTGAAATATTCAATAACCACGTGCAATGACCAGCAGCAGAGAATTAAAAGTAACGGTATTTTAAGGATAATGCTTTTTCATGTATTTCGGTAACGGTATTTTAAGGTTATCGATATTTCATTTATTTCGGTATCGGTATTTTAAGGGTAACGGTGTTTCAGTTATTTCGGTAACGGTATTTTAAGGGTAACGGTATTCCGGGTATTTCGGTAACGGTATTTTAGGGTTAACGGTAGTCAGTTGAAAGGGTTTTGAATCGATATTGCCTGCCAACCCTGTAAAATATCTATATTAGACTGTACCTTAAAATAGCGATTTGTCGATTTTCGTTCATTAAACCCCCCAGTTTTATTGGAAATGGTCCCAAATGGAAGAAATCGATTTTTTATTTTTTTGGGAAACGTTAGATAATGTAAAGTTAGATAACGTTAGGAAATGTAAAGATAATTATGGTCTAACCAAATTTAAGTGATGTTTCTCCGAAAACTGTGTAAAATTTGATAAAAACATTCAAATTTTGTTTAATTTTTGACAAAATGAACAATTTTTTTAAAATGTCTTGGAAAGCAGCCGCTCCAAACACAAACTCGAATTATCATTTTTCCAATTTATTTTTTTTCTTTAATATCAACTATTATGTGGTACAAATAGCAATCGACATCTCCAAATTAGGCATTGTAAAAAATCTTTAAAATTAATTTTAAAAAAACACGTTTTTGCATTTTTATCAAATTCGTGGGTCATTTTGGATTCCAGGCTAAAGTGGGTTAATGATATCCTATGAAGTCAAAATTCCATGCCTGAATCATTTTGACTATATTAAATGAATAAATGGAATACAAAATTATTTTTTTCGAAATTTCGAATTTTGGGAAATTTTAATAATAGCCGTTTTTTCTAATCACTTGGATTTAATAAATCCAAAAAGTATTTCTAAAAGTGCTCAACAGATGGCGTTAGATTCTCCCTATTTTAAAAAGAATTTTCTATCCGACACTTCTTTCACCCTAATTTTTAATACCGAATTCGATGATGAAGGATTTTACTTTAACTTTTAATTTTTAATTATATTTTCAGTTTTATCACTTCAATTTATATTTTTACACAATTGAAAAATTCCATTGCAATATTTAACATTCAGTAATTGGATTTAATTAAATTACTTACTGTAGAGTGAAAAATTGCCATTCCTATTTCAGCTATTTCTCCATATCTTTTATTATGGATTTATTAAATCCAGTTTTTTTTTGGATTTAATAAATCCACTTTTAGTATGAAAAATTCTAAATCCAGGTGATTAAAAAACACGCTAAATAATACGATTTTTTTCCAAAATGGGCCATTTTCGTCCAACTTTCGGCACGGGTAACGTTTTCAAAAAAAAAATCGATTTCTTCCATTTGGGACCATTTCCAGTAAAACTGGCGGGTGTAATGACAAATCTATTTTTAAGGGACACTCTAATCTATATATGTGACAGCGCATAGAGAAAGGGACCTAAGGGTAAAAAACATCATTTTTTTTTTTTTTTTTTTGATGTGGACAACATCTGAGCATCGAATGAGACCGATCCCATGCCCCAAAAATTTTCCCTCCCAGAGATATGCGCGTTTTATAAAAGTGAAGTCGACGATAAAGTAAATCTACTTCTTCGAATTCGTCCACCATTTCATCCTAAAACAAACAGTAAGAATATTATCAGAATTATTTTCGCGAATAACATAATAAGGTTATGTGAATTTATTTTGGTTATGTGAATAATTTTCGTACTAACAGAGTGATATTCACGATTTAAAAGAATTATAAATGAGTATTTATTATAATTCACAATTAATAATTTCAGAAAATAAAGCTGGATTCGAAAAACCGCGCGCAAAATTGATATCAAACTCATGGAAACAGCGCGCTAGGTAGAAAATAGTAAAAACCAACTACACAAAACAAGACGTTCCTGACATGAGATGTGTCGCTTTCAAATGAGACCAATACCAACACGCTCAGTGATGGTACACCAAAGATACACGTATTTAAATTTTTAAAATGGCTCTCCTGAACAAAACCGGTTTTTACCCTTAGGTCCCTTTCTATTTTGCGCGTCACATATGTTGATTTCTCACTTCCAATAAACTTGTTTTAAATGATTTCCAAAATTCCATTAAATAAAAACTACAGCCCGGGTAAAAAATATAATATGATGTTATATGTAATGATATCTTATTTAATATAATTGGAGATATGCTATGATCCGAAAAATGGTGGATAAAATTATATCGGATAAGATCTAAATATATTGAATCATCTAGAATCTTATCCGGATTTTGACCCGATATAATTATATCTAATTTGATGTAGAAAGACATAATTTTATAACGCTTCATACTTCAAGATCAAAACAAAAACTATTAAAAAGTACTGAAAAATAACACCCTTAAGTTAAGAATTAAAAATTTAAATAAAAATTTAGAAGAAGTTGTACATAATTGTAACCAAGCCTTCTCATATAAACTTGTATTCTACCCGTAAACTGTGTAAACCTGGTATGTTTATGAGTTTAATGTCAAATTCCATACATAAAAATATGGCTTGTATTTATACAAGGTTTACAAGGAATTTAGGAGTTGTAATGAGTACGCCTTTTATATTTTGAAATCATACATAAATATATCTCAAAAAAACATAGATTTTTTTTTACATTGCGCTATACTTAAACATATCTAAAACAACTTAGAAAAAAAATGAACATTGAGCTATATAAAACTTTATATATTTTCCGATAAAGCCATTTTTAATTATATATGATGATGTATTAAAATTGTTTTAGCATATGTAAATAGATATGGCACATATAAATATATATGGGGACATGTATATTTATACTGATCTACATCATATAAGAAATTTTTGAAAAACTCAAAGCTATACATAATTATATCCGCAAAGATATAGTGTTACACTTGACTATATATAAACATATTAATTCATATTAAATTATATAATTTTCTATATAACTATTTTTACTCGGGAGGTTAAAAATCTAGTGATTTGATTTGATTTAATTTTATGAAATTAGACATAGGTACCTACATTTTTTTTCTTACTTTTTAGCTTAAATTTACTATAGAAAAGTTTAAAGCTTATTATTTTTACCGCGATTAGTAGAGTGACTGTACTCTGCAGCGCAGATTAAAATGTTAACAGTTCAAAATGCAGAGTGGAGTTACTTCAAAACTTTTTTGACATAGTACTTAAATTATGAAAATTACCAAAATTCCCGAGCAAAAAATTATTTTTAGAAATTGCATTTGGTGACCCACAAATACGATTTTTATTACTAATTTAGTATTGTCTATCACGTGGTGATAGGTAAAATTTTTGTTAAATGTAAACCCTAATGCCGATACTAAAATTGATTGATATTTTATATCCTCGATATCACTTCGGGCAATTGTCTTCATATTTTGGCGTTTTTATTTTCTTGGTATGCTGGTTCAATAAAAACGGGTAAATACAAAGACAATTACTCTTAATGGTATCAGCAATTTAAAACGTTCATATGGGGTTTGGTTTCGGCGTGGTTGACAATTACCGTTATATTAAAACTGAAACGGTAACCAGGCTAATTTCAGCAGTTTTTGTGCAGCATCATTTTGAACTAATTTTTAGTAACTTTTTCTGCTATTTTTACAGATTTATTACTATTAGTGTAGTGTGAAAGGGAAAACAACTCAAGGAGAAAACAACTAAATTTGCTACTGACTGGAGAACTCTATCATTTTAAATGCACAGTTCTTTTGAAAAATAAAAATATTTTTACTTTAACAATTATGTTAGTCATAAAGGCACATTTTCACACGAGAGACAACTGCTACAGATAGAGCATGGTCTGTGAGTCATCTAAGCTACTTAGGGGTGTTTTTTGCTCTATCTCAAGCACTTTTCTCCCGCGTGTAAATGTGACTTAATAAATTTCACTTTCCAATGTGTAAATGTGCCTTAATAAATTTCACTTTCCAATAGCATACAAATTATAAATTCTACCCATTGTATGAAGATCTCTATGAATCTTTCAACCGAAATTTATAGAAACATTGGGTTTACCTTAAAAATGGAAAAAGTTCTTTTTTAATTGGTTTTAAAGCATGTCAAAAACAACACTTCTTAAATATATATTTGAATGCGTTCACAATAAACTACTTTTTGATGTTCCTGGAACACTAAACAAATGAAACGGTTTGATATATAAAAAAGCTCATTTTATGAAGTGCAAAGCATAGTTAAAATAGCTTGAACACATTTTTTCACCTCAATTTGAACGCTCATGCACTCAGACAAAAAAATTTGTAAACAGTTTCCAATCGCACTATACTATTTTTACACTGATTTTTAGTGCAATTTTTATTTTTAGTAATCATTTTTGCTATTCTCTTATTACAAATTACGGATTTTTTTACTAATTTTCGCTGCTGATTTCAGCAAAACATTTTACTAATTTTTCAAAACCGAGTGCTACATTTTGCAGAAAAATATACTTATTTAAAAAATTTTATTTACAAGAATTCGTTGATATTTTACAATTCTTGTTTAGTTTATACTTGTTATTATTGATATATTCTTAGTTTGGAAATAGCACCCAGAAAATTTTATTGTATTTCCAATGCATTAAAAGGTAATAATTGGAGAACCGTTTACAATTCTGACTCCAAATTTAAAGTACGATAAAGTATTTATACGCTTGTTACAATCGAAAGAAAAAAATTACAGTTTGTTTATTTTTTAGTACACTTTTTTGCTCATTTCAGCAGATTGATTTTAAATTACAGTTTACAACAATTTACAGAAATTTAGTAGCTGCGACCAATTATTTATACTAATTTCATTGTACTAAAATTATGATATTTAGTAAGTTTTTTAACTGATTTTAGCAAATCGATTTTGAATTGCAGTTTACAGAAATTTTGTTAATATTTAGTAGCGCGTACTAATTTTTTCTACTAATTTTATTGTACTACAGATCAGCAGACATGTGTTGCTAAAATTAGCAAAAAATACCGCTGGGGTCAAAACAGTTAAATTTCCCGTAATAACAGCAAAATTTTCAGTAGTCATTACATACTTTTTTGGTTGAGTGTGGTGAATAGTTGTAGTGTTTTTACAGCTTCTTGATATTTTTTACTGGGCTCTTCAGGAATTTTTAACTGTGTATATATATTTTTAAAATTCCTATTTCAGTAACATGATGCCAGAGTTTCGAAGAATTAATTCCCTAATTCCTTTTTTGAACTGAATTTATATTTTGGGAATGAATTCCCTAACAAAACTTAAGGAATTGAATGAAATCATTTTTTTTTTCATTCGAATTATCTTATAGGAATTCACAAAATTTTTTATTATTCCTTCATAAAATTTAATTCATTCATTCACCAAGGAATTCATTCAATTCTAGTTAATATAACTTTTGGTCAAGGAATTAATTCCCTATACTAATAAAAAAAAGCCCATACAAATAGGTCAAAATTGTGCTGGCGCACACTATATGTACTATTTCCTGTTATTTTAGCATAATTTGGACCTATTTGTATGGGCTTTTTAATAGAAAATAACATAAAAATTAGTTCAAATTAATTAGAACGCGTTGAAGAGGCTTTTGTACTAACTTTTTTTTATGAGTGTAGGGAATAAATGACTACGTGTAATGTGTAAGCATGACTATGCAAACGATGTCGTTGGTAAACATTTTGTACTTAGATTGTAAAACTAAAAATTAATATCTAAAGGCCCAACTATATTTAGCGATTCTATAAAAATACATTGTAGCACCCATATTTTGGTTGCGTCAAGTTTAGTAAAGTTTCATCTCTATTAAGTTTGCTAATTCACAATCGAAACTTATCGTAGGGAACTTTAAAGAAACAAAAACATTTAAATAGAAACACCAAATTGACAAAAAAAATAAAAATTCAAAAAGAGAATGAATTAAATACTGCACTTGCTCTTAACCAAAAACTAAGTAGTAGTTTTTGTCAAATTCCATAAAAATTTTAAATTAGGAACTAAGCCCTCAATTCATAAATGCTTTGTAAAGTTATATCAGGTTTACAAAACGTCATTTTCATACAAAATTTGTTCAATAAACCTTCTATAATTTTACAAAGCGTTTATGAATTTAGGGGTAAATGTTTTTAAAAATAAAAATTTTTATAGTAAAGTGTTGTTTTTTCAAACGCGTCATATAGACCAAATCCAATTAATATTGTAATTAATGTGCATTTTTTATTAATTTTTAATTATGTAGGTTTGAGGTTGTGAAGAAATTTTTTCATTAATGTACATATACACGGGATAGAAAACTCGCGAGACTTTATGAAAATGCAGCTCTACATAAGTCTACGAAATGTAATCTCTAGACCATTGACAATTGCTGTCGTGCACAATTTCTTTAATTAGTAACAATTTTTAAAATGTCTTGTAACATTAGCTGTGTTTGTGCGGCAAGCTATCAATGTTGGCTTTTGTCTTTCCCATACAAATATGACATTAGCCAACATTTAGTGTTAACTCTTAACGTTACTATTGTTAAATTTGTATGGGAATGACAAAAGGCAACGTTGATAGCTTACCGCACAAACACAGCTATTATTGAATATTTCAGTTTTGTAATGTTGTGTTTTATTTATTTCCCTACCTAGGGTTTTTTTAGCCGGCGTTTCAAACGCCACTGGCTTCAAAGATTGCCGGCACTAAAGAGCGCCAAGGCAAAGCACAATTAAGTGATAAATTTTAAATATTTGAAAACTAATAGCCAACTGCTCGGCTGAGTTCTGATTTAAAACTTATCTTTATTTAGAATTTTGTCCTTCTTATAAACTAAACTAACGGTACTTATAGTCTAGGATTTTATTTATATCTTTATTTTCGTTAAGTTAAATTCAACAGCTGTTATTTGTTTACAAATGAAAAAGGGTTTTTTCGTTAAATATAACATATGTTTTATGAACATATGTTCTTAGTAAAGGGCTGAACGATTCATCTTAAATGAGATTTTAAGACACATGATAACCTACAAGCCATAACAAGTTGTGTGGTTTTACTTTTTATAACGATTGACTCAGTACAAACAACAAAAAAAAAAACACGATGGCAAAAAAGCATATGGATAGTGAGACGAATCCCATCATGAATCGTTTATCACGGATGACAACAGTACATTACCACATCATATTATTGTGAACTTAAGCAACCAACACAATATCAACACCATCGTTTTAGTTTTACTGAAAACTTATGTATAACAGTGTTGCCAGTTTGGGGGATTTATCCCAAAATTGGGAATTGTATCATCAATGGGGATAAAAACTTCCGTTTGTAGAACTGGGGATTTATTGGGGATGATACGAAATTTTAGGGGATCATTTGGGTATAAAATATATTATTGCTTTTTCATATTTTTATGAATTTAATCCTGATAATTCTAAATATTTATATTTTTTTCTAAGAATGATGATAATAGTGAATGATTTTTAGCTACAAAAATTTGAGTCTGGCAAGGTAATGTTCCTAGAAACTATAATTCCTCTTGGTGAAAATTCAAATTCGTTTTAGTTCTAAAATTTTTAAAGTTATTTAATAAGAGTTATAAGAAGTTCTTCTTAAATTAAATGTATACTTTACAAGTTACTCAATTGTCAAAAGTTAATCCATCTGCTGAAATGCTAAAACTTTTTAATGCAGTACCATACACAACAAAATGTCTATTATTTATTAAATGTCTGTTTATTATTAAATATTTAAAATGAAAAATTTTGGTTCAAATTTTCTTTGCTGTTATTTAAATTTATTTGTTCTTTTTTATAATTTGTTGTAAGCACAAATTTATTGAGTCTGAGTGTACAACTTACCGCAAAAAATAAACGAATATGGTATTTTTCCACTAATTTTTCGAAAAAATTAACGAAAACAAATTTTTATATAAAATAAAAATTGGAAATTTTTTGGGATGGCAAATTAAAAATTGGGGATAAGGTATGAAAAGACTGGCAACACTGATGTATGTAACCGAAATACGTACCTACTCTGTTGAAAGCTATCATGCTAATGAATGGAGTATTTTTTTTTTTGTTATGCTTTTAGTTGAGAGTTTTGTTTTCATTCGTGTTGTGTAGGTATGAAAAGCCGATTATGATCGGCCAATGGTATAATGAAAAAATTAAAATAGACAAATGCCTACCCCCAAAAAATTCTTTAGTTGATCGTAATGAATATTTCAACTATTTAATATGTGAAATACTCTAATGATACCAAAAAAAAGCTCTAAAGCGACGAATACATTAAGGAACATTGAGTGGGGTTTTTAGCAAACTCTACTACGTATTGGTTTTATTATATTATTTATTTTTAATTTTATTTTTCAATATTGTTTAATTATACCACCGATTCTTTTTAAATGTTTTTTTTGGAATGAATTTGGTAAATTTTATTTTATAGAATTTCGTTAGGTTATTTTAAGGGTATCGGTATTTTAAGTTATATCGTTAAGTTATTTTAGGGTTAACGGTATTTTAATTTATTTCGTTAGGTTATTTTAAGGTTAACGGTATTTTAAGTTACTTCGTTAGTGGTATTTTAGGGTTAAAAATAGTTCGTTGAAAGGGTTTCGAATCGTTAACGGTATTTTACGGTTAGTGTTTCCCAACCAAGTTAAAAATTTTAAAAATTGCCAAAATTAAAAAAATCGTTTAAATTTAAAAATTGTCAAAATTTGAAAAAATTATAAAAAACCGCCAAAATCTTGAAAATAGCAAAATTTAGAAAAATCGGCAAAATTAAAGAAATCGTCGAAAATTAGAAAAAAATCATCAAAATTAAAAAATCATCGACATTAAAAAAATCGCCAAAAAGCTATATATATTTATATTAATAAGAATTAATATAAATTATTTTTTTTGTTTTTATAATTTATTATGCATTAAAAACATTATTAATTTTTTTTTTTGACTAACTTTTTTATATAATAATATAAAAATTGTAAAACAAACATTGAGTTGAAAATAAAGAACAACTAACTAACTGCTAACTTTTTTATCTGAGTGTACATTTATACTTTTTCGTTTTATAAAACCTACATATTATAACACAACACACCATCGCATCCATAGCATTCATTGCGATACTTAAACACTAGTTCAAAGTACTAATTGCTATGTTATGGTAGCGAACAATCGTGTGTCACTACAATCACTTATTGTTTTTTTCGTTGCCATGTTTAATGCTTAAGCTCGCTTACGTTTTGATTTGTCTTCTAGTCGTAACAGGGTGGTTTAAATCGTAATGCACACATACTAGCACCATGTGATTTAATGACTACAACAAACCGATTGCACTCACGCAGCCCTTTAGTTCTTAGTGATGTGAGTAGCGTGATCGGTTATAACTCACCACAGTTTATTAAATTCACCTTTTGGTATTTTTGAGAAAAATTATCCTTTGAAATACAACAATTTTAATAAAAAAAACTTACTTGATAACCAGCGATGGTACTTTTGGATAACAAATTTAACGCAAACTTTACTAGATTTATATACCGTGTAGATGTGCCTTTATAGTGTAAATTGGGCTTAAAATTATTTTAAAAATATTTAAACCAAAACCAATTTAGCAAATAAACCAATGCAGCGAGAAACATAATGACAGTTTTATAAGTCAGATATGTGCACTTTTATTAGTTCTGGAAATTGAAGCAAAATTTCGTTGACTTTCGAAATCAACTTAACAAAAGGTAAGTCAATTTTGGTTACATTTTAAAGACACATCTAGGGTAAAGGGGGGATCCTTCGCCACTTTTTTTCAAAGCACTGTCATTACTTAAACAATAATTATTTTTCAAACATTACTTTCAAATTGAAGATCTACATATCTTAGCTTTAATTTTTATGATTCTTATTCTAATTATTTGCATAAATTCTATTATTTTTTAATGATTTTCAAAGTAACACAATTCGGTGAAACTGCCCCAAACTTGGTGGATATCGCCAAATTGTTAAACTACCAACATCAATATTTTAATGATTGAAATAAATAATTTAGTTTAAGTTCTTTAAGATATGTGGTACTTTTTAATCAATAACGGTGGGTCTCATACTGTAGGTTTAATTTTAAATTAACTAAAAACAAAATAAAATATCAAAAAAATTTTCACAAAACAACAACAAATTTTTGGATTAACTATTAACCTAAGTTTAAACCTCCACTATGAGACCCACCGTAAATGTCCACTATATTAAAAAAAAAAATAATTTAGAACTGTAATAAAATGACTCTTCAAAATTCCAAAAATCTTAAATATTAATAAAAATTTGAAAATGAACACGATTGTTAAACATATTTTATATATACACATAAAATAATATGTAAGTAGAAAAGTCTGTCAAACTGGTTTCAAATCGGGTTGACTAATTTTTAACAAATTTTTAGTTGAAACACTGATTTATGCAAAGATTTTAGTTATCTTCATTTAACACAATACTAAAAATCCTCAGTACTTTAACTAATTTTGAGTGTTAATTTTTAAAAATATTTAAAACGAATGTTATTTTAGTTTGACTCAAGATCATAAATTAATATCACTTTCTGTTTAAATTATTTTCAAATCAAAGAAAGATGATACAATTTTTTACAAGTAAATTACAAAGAATAAAAATTATTTAAAAAATTTCCGATAAGACCAGCAAGGCAGGATGCGCATTTTCGGCTTTCGCTACAAAGCCATCATCAGTGCCTCTCGCCTTTGAGTGGGTTAATATTTTGATAATCGTCTACTTATGTGGCTGTTGAAAGCAATTTAAAACTAATTCTTAAGAACCTATTCGTTAAATTTTACAAAAGTTATTGTCTCAAAAACTAAGAGAGATAGAGCAAAATTGACGAACATTTCGACTAGCCCTAAGCGTATAATATCCCAGCGAAAGGGGTTATCTCTATCCAAAAATGGTCCATGGCGGGGACTTGGACCCTCGGAAATTTTTAATAAATATTTTCCACTTCATAAAATGGCCGATATCTCGAAAACTAAGCCTTCTCATGATGTGGACTAGGCCCGGGGAGGGTCCCGAGACCCTAAATTTGGATAAGTTCTACGACTCAGTATAATTACAGATAAAACTGTAGTTTTACAAATTTAAATAAATTTAGATTTGTCAAATTTAACTAAAGAATTTTTTAAAATCAACAAATCTTGTTGTAAGCCAAAAAAACAGGAATAAATTTTGTTAAAGTAACAAATTTTTCTGTCCACCCAACAGACGCATTATTTTGAGTGTACAGAAGAGTCTTATAGAGCATTTTTGGCAGTGATATACCAACACTTTGTAGCAGTAGAGAGCATCTGGTGATTGTGTCCCAAAGCCAACCACTAACATAAAATTAATATTTTTCACGCTTTTTAAGCATTTATAAAAATCAAATTATTATTATTATTCGAAAGCATAGGGTCGTAGGTATAACTCAGCAAAAATATGTGTAAGTCATTCAAAACAAACAACTTTTAAATTGGTTACAATGGAGCGATAAGTGCTCTTTTTCTGTTTCGAATGTATGTGCTTTAAAACAACTTTCAAAAATGTATATATAATGTTGTTATTTTCTTTGTAAATGCATTTGTTTGTAAATAAAGAATTTATTAGAGATTCCATTTTTTATGTCTAAAAAATCAAAATAGTTAATTTTATTAACGTACTTTATTAATCTACGATTATTTACATATTTTTTAATTATTCGTACATATTTTAAAAAATACTTCAACTACAGTCCCCATTGAAAAAGGGAAGGAATAGAGAATTGGATCCCATTAAACCTCCTGGAGTATGACCCAAATATGAATTCTTCTTTTCACTAAATGCAAATATATAAAAGTTAACAATTAAAATGTATTGTTTATGCTCTATGAAGTCGCTCGCGTGCTTTTGCACCGTGCACCAAAGAAATATGTTAATCAAATTTGTTGTAATGTTAACACATTTTATCGTTTAAAACAGACCAATCAAGAGGTTCGTTAACAGAGGTTGGTGCCTTACCTTTGCTTATACATTAAAAGTTCTATAAATTTCACCTGCTTTAAATGTCGATATACTTTAATTGTTATTACACCTTAAAAGTCGTAAAATCAAGCTAAATAATAATTCTATAGTGACAAAAAATATATTATTTCTTCAACTCAAAAATAGATTTAAAAAAATAACTGCCGTCAACTTTAAAATGTCTATTAAAGTTCCAAATTTTAATTAAAGTTAAAATTTTGCTAAATGAACTTCTTCAACATAAGAATTTAACTAATCACGATTGCAAATTATAGTATTGGAACTTAATGCATCGTTTAATGAAAACGTTGATTTTAAGCTAACGATGGTTGACTTGCAAAATTCAAAGGACGACATGGTATTCGGCTTCGAAATATGTCTGGGGAAAACTGTCCTCCAACGGTTCTCGGATTCTTTAATGAATTTAAAGCTAAAATTTCATTCATAGATTCAGCATATTTATAATAATGGCCTTATTACTGTAGAGTTTGTAAAATGAAAAAATAGTTTCCTAGTACGCTTTAATATTCTGAAAATTCATTGAGTAATGTTTTAAAAAAAAAAACAGAGGGTTACATATAACTTTTAGGCCCAGCTTTTAGGATGTAGATTATCTGTACTTAGTTTAACGCAGTTTATAACTGTAATACTGCTTCTAAAATCTATTTTATTTTTCGTTTTCGGTTTAACTAAACCAAGTTTAACTGACATCCCAAAAACTCGATTTTAATGTATTAATCTTATTTAATTCAATATCGTATCTTTTTCGAATTTAAAGACTGAAGTAAACATGTTACAAACTTATTAAAAAAAAAACTGTTGAACAAAAATAAAAAAAAAAATTTGTTTTTGTCTGATTTTGACTTAATCGAATTGATTCAGATGCAAAAGAAGTGTTTCCTTAATATTGCCCTACAAATAATAATAAATTGAAGCTTTTGTTAGACAATAGGTTCAGAAATGGGCTCTGAAAGGCCCATTAAAATTACCTATAAAATATGCCATTTCATACATTATAAAAAGCACATTTAAATCACTTTTAAAAATGTATTATATTATATATTATAAAGAGTACTTCTAAAATCACTCTAAAAATGCACACAAAATGTACTCGTATTGATGTGATGAAAATGTATACCTAAAAACCATACTTTATTAACATCATGTAATCACTTTTAAATTACTAACAAAATACTTAAATTGAACTACTGACAACATGGGACATCACGTGTAAAATAAATCAGTGTTAGAGCTAAATTGTAACTACTTCACAATAAGTTGATACTATTCGCAGTGCTTTTAAAATAACTTTTTTGTAATGACTTTTTTTATTGGGAACATAATGAAAAACTATGTTTTATCACACAATTTGAGGAAGTTATTGCAAAATGTAGTTGTTTCTAATTATGTTTTTGGTACTCCAAAAAACACAAAAACATGTCAATCTGCTACCATATGAGATGTAAATTCATCAAAGTGGATGTCAAGGATAGGTATTTGAAAAATGCACAAAATATATTTTTTTAAATTTTTTATCTCTATTTACATGGCGAAGGATCCCCCTTCTACTATATTTCCCTAATATTGTTGGCACTATTTTTTATCAAAGTACCTCCTATAGTTTTTTGAAAATTTGCAATTACAATTAAAAGTAAATGTAATTGAAATTAAAAAAAAGACTAAGACATTTACATGTAATTACTAATTGAAAATTTTCAATTAAAATTGAAATTACAAATTTCAATTACATTTAGAATTACGAAATGTTTTTTGTTAAAATTTTCCAAGGTGTGGCCAAACACAAAAAGAATATCTCATGTTGGGTTGATCCCTAACTCGCGCTTTTTTCATTATTTCCATTCCCAATAGAATGTGTTTGTAATTGACATTTTTTCAATTACAAAATTTTCAATTGCAAATTACATATAATCTTGCACTCATAATAACTTTACTATAAAAGTTCAATAGTTATTTAAAAAGTAAATCAGTAAAATTCTTTCAATTGAATAATAGCTAAATTGCAAAGAAATATATTTTGTATAAATTCGGACTTTAAAATATTCATTAAAAACTTTCTGTCAAAAACAAAAACTTTCTTCTTCTTAACCTCAAACCTACTAAATTAGAATTAATAAAAATACATATTAATGACAATATTAATTGTATTTGGTCTATACGACGCGTTTGAAAAAACAACACTTTACTATAAAAAAATAAACAATGTCCTGTTGGCTGTCCGTCTCCAATATACACAAATTGCCTGCACTTGTACGTAGAAACCATACATCAATGTGGCAATATTTGTGAAAAGGTGACACGGAGGAAATAAGAAGATAAACAGAGAAAATCTGAAGTAGAATGTTTGTGTATGTCTGTTTGATCACTTCTGAAATGATTCATATAGAGACAATCTGACAATAAAAATATAAACAATAATACAATTTAATGGAAGATCACTGATCTAGTCTAATTTGCAAATTTAATGTGTTTATAACTTTTGAGGAAGGTTTATTCTTCTTCTTAACCTCAAACCTACTAAATCAGGTGTTATATTATTGTTAATTTTAAAATAAACGAGAAATCTATTATTTTTACTGACTATGCCAGTTCATTAATTAACAATTAAAAAACACAAAATCAAATTGTTTAAAACGAAAAGTAGGTAGTCATTTTCTAAACTAATTTTCATTTGTTTTAATGTATATAAATATCCGGTTGATTTTAAGGAAAAAATATTGTGAGTGTATTTGTTCTTTTTTAAATTGCAATTACAAATATACATATTGTACATATGTAAATATAATTGTTTTGAGTTTTTCTCAATTACAAACATATAATTACATATACATATAATTACTTGAGCAATTAAGTACAAAATATAAAGGTCTGGGTTATATATATTCTTAACTGATGTGAAAAAATATTGAGTCTAATTAAGATTTTCGGAAAAATTAGCAAAAAAATCAAGAATATTACTAGCGTCCAAAAAACCGGCTAATTCCGAAAATCGGTTTTCGGTTTGTTCGAAAATTAGTATTAAAAAAAAACCGGTTTCGGTTACGATTTTCTCCAAAAAACCGGTTAAAACCGGTTTCGGCTTTTTTTAATATAAAAATAAATCTGTACAAATAGCAAAAAAGCTGATAAAAATTAGTTAAAAGCGCCCTCCAGAAACAGCTATTGAAATCAGCTTAATCTGTTTGCTAAAGCCAGATTTAAATTATCTGATTATACGTCTGATAAATCAAACAAAAAATCCTGTTAGATGATCTGATTTTGAAAAAAATCTTTTCGCATATCTATTTGTGTTTACATCATCAGATGGAGTGATGCCAACCTTTTAACAACAAAATTCGCAGACAGGCCCAAAAAAGCGCTAACAAGCGCTAAGTTATAAATGTGATCAAAATAGGTACTTTTCAACTAATTTATGCAACCAAACATTTAAAAAGCGTTAAAAATCATTATTATGGTAAAACACAATTTAATAACACATTTCTATAAAAATAATAACAAAACATTTAAATTCGATAAAATTGTATTAAAAAGGTTTAATCATAAAGGCGCTAAAAGCGCTAAATAAGAAATAAAAAATCGTCAAAATGGCGGCTTTTTATAAAAAGCACTAACCGAAAATTATGCGAGTTTTGGGTGATACAAAAGCGCTAAAGATAGCACGATCAGAAGCAATTAGACAAAAAATTTAATTTTAAATAATTGCAAAGGAAACCAGCAAAAAAAAAAATTGCTGAATATTAGTAAATTAATACACTCAAAATAATACGTCTATTGGCTGGACAGAAAAATTTGTTACTTTAACAAAATTTATTCCTGTTTTTTGGCTTAAAATAAAATTTGTTGATTTTAACAAATTCTTTTGTTAAATTTAACAAATCTAAATTTAAGCAAAAAATTTGTAAAACTACAGTTTCATCTGTAATTATACTGAGTCGTAGAATTTATCCAAATTTAGGATCTCGGGACCCTCCCCGGGCCTAGTCCATATCATGTTAGGGCATATAAGGGCACTCTAATGGAGCAAAAATTTTGTCCATTTTGCTCTATCTCGCTTAGTTTTCGAGATATGGGCCATTTTATGAAGTGGAAAATTTTTATAAAAAATTTCCAAAGGTTCAAGACCCCAACAAGGTCCATTTTTGCATAGAGATACCCTCTTTCGGTGGGTGGGCCATTTTAAAAAATCGGGAGGGAACGAAATAGCGCCATCTTTAAAACTTCGGATACCTTGGTGGCGCCATCTACCCGGTAATAACAGTAACATGAAAATATAATATTTAACAATAAATTTTGTAATATTTAAATAAATTTTTTAAAATTAGTTTTAAATAAATTTGGAAATTAACACTCAAAATCAGAGACCTAACATAACTCTTATATTTCTTAAAAAGTCACGACTCAAATTTATTAAATTATAATATTTCAATAATGCACTATATTTTATAAATCATATCGCACAAAAAAATCACAAAGTTTGGCAAAGATTTAAATTTTTAAAATTTTTATATTTTACTCTATAAATTTCTTTTTTTTTTGATTTTTATTTTAAAACTTTTTATAAAAGTTACAGAATGATTTTTTTGAAAAAATAAATCACTAACTTTTTTATTTGATAATAAAATAAAAATTAAAAATTGACCTAATTTGAATGCCGGAAGTTGCTGGAATATACATATTTACTCACTTTAAATCACTGTTCGATATTTTATTAACATATATCAGGATATTATAATTGTTGAAGTCATTGGTTTTATGGCTCTTGATTTATATTCTTAACTGTTATTTTTTGATAAAGAAAAAAAATCACAAAATAACTTTTATTATTTTTGAAAAAATAAAAATCGTGTTTGGATTGTTTTTGTTTGAATTAAAAATAAAAATCAAACAGAGCAAATAAACAGAAAATTAAAAATACTCAAACAAGAAATAATTGTAAAACAATAAGTTTTTTGAATAAAAGTTATAACTGTTACGTCCCTGCTCAAAATAAAGTACTGAATATTTTTAGTATTGTGTTAAATGAAGATAACTAAAATCTTTGCTTAAATCAGTGTTTCAACTAAAAATTTGTTAAAAATTAGTCAAATCGATTTGAAACCGGGTTGACAGATTTTTCTACTGACGTATTATTTTAAGTGTAACATCACAGAAAAACAATTATGTTTCCAAAATCTTATTTGTATATTTTTTTAATGGAAATCTACTCTTCTGAAAACAGCAGAAATACTTACTATTAATTTTCGCTATTTTAAGTCTACTAATATTTAGCAAAAACGTCTACCGATTTTAGCATGACAGAATGTTATTTTCATCAACTAAAATTTATTTAAAGTTCTTTTTTCATCACCCCAATTGTATATTTTTCTTAAATGGAACAGATTAATTACACAGAAAAAAGTAATTAGGTTTTTTGTAGCAACATTCATCAGTCACCCTGTATTTAAAAAATATTTCAAACGATTACAAAGGATTTTCGTATCTTATTTAATTGAATACATGTTAAAAAATACTATCTTTAATATAAATAAATAATATTTTTGTTAAAATACTCAATACTTTAAAAATAAAATGCAGTAGAAATATAGAATTTTCGAACGATTAGCTTAAAAATAGTTTTGATAATAACATATTTTAAAATAACCGGTTAACCGATATACATATAATAACCGGTTTTCGGTTTATTCGAATTTGGAAATTATTCGAAACTGGTTTTTGGAAATTAAAAAAACCGATTAGCCGGTTTGCGGTTACGGTTTTGGACACTCTAAATATTACTTCATACATACTTGCAATAATATGTAGAGCCCCCCATTACCCGGTTTTCGGTCTACCCGGTCTCAAAACCGGTCTTACGGTATACCCGGTCTACCCGGTCAGACCGAAGACCGGTCAGACCGGTCTACCCGTAAAAGCCATAGAAGAAAGTAACTTTTACATAAAAATGTACCTTTTTTCGAAAACAATACTTTTTTCCAAAAAAAATATATTTTTTAAAAAAAATACTACTTTTTTACAAAAAAAACTACTTTTTTGGAAAAAAAAGTTTTTCGGAAAAAAAAATTTTTTTTTTACGAAAAAGTACTATTTTTGAAAAAAAAAATTTTTTTTTCCAAAAAAAAGTACATTTTCCAAAAAAATTGCTTATTGCATAAAAAAGTACTTTTTGCATAAAAAAGTACTTTTTCCATTAAAAAGTGCTTTTTGCATAAAAAGTACTTTTTTTTTTTTTTTTTTGAAAAAAGTACTTTTTCCTAAAAATTTTTTTTTTTATAAAATGTTTTTTTTTTTTTTTTAAAGTACTTTTTTCAGAAAAAGTACATTTTTATATGATAGTTTTTCTATGGTAATACAAAAAACTCTACTATAAGTTGTATATTCATATAAAAATACCACGGTCTTTTTCGGGTAGTAGTACGGCGTTTTTACATCGTAGCTTCAAATGGGCTGAAACTTTACAGGAAATATCTAGACATAAATTGGACCAAGAATTATTGATATCTGTTTAGATCGTGGAACAAAAATGTTCCGAAAATCATAATAGAATTCAGAAAGTGCTGCATTTCCCATACATTTATATGAAACTGTCACGGTCTTTTTCGTGTAGTAGTACGGCGTTTTTACATCGTAGCTTCAAATAGGCTGAAACTTTACAAGAAATATCTAGACATAAATTGGACCAAGAATTATGAACATCTGTGTAGATCGTGGAACAAAAATGTTCCGAAAATCATAATAGATTTCAGAAAGTGCTGCATTTCCCATGCATTTATATGAAAATGCCACGGTCTTTTTCGGGTAGTAGAACGGCGTTTTTACATCGTACCTTCAAATGGGCTGAAACTTTACAGGAAATATCTAGACATAAATTGGACCAAGAATTATGAACATCTGTGTAGATCGTGGAACAAAAATGTTCCGAAAATCGTAATAGAATTCAGAAAGTGCTGCATTTCCCATGTATTTATATGAAAATGCCACGGTCTTTTTCGGGTAGTAGTACGGCGTTTTTACAACGTACCTTCAAACGGGCTGAAACTTTACAGGAAATATCTAGACATAAATTGGACCAAGAATTATGAACATCTGTGTAGATCGTGGAATAAAAATGTTCCGAAAATCGTAATAGAATTCAGAAAGTGCTGCATTTCCCATGTATTTATATGAAAATGCCACGGTCTTTTTCGGGTAGTAGTACGGCGTTTTTACATCGTAGCTTCAAACGGGCTGAAACTTTACAGAAAACAAGGCAACATAAATTGGACCAAGAATTATAGACATCTGGGCGGATCGTGGAACAAAAATGTTCCGAAAATCGTAATAGAATTCAGAAAGTGCTGCATTTCCCATGTATTTATATGAAAATGCCACGGTCTTTTTCGGGTAGTAGTACGGCGTTTTTACATCGTACCTTCAAATGGGCTGAAACTTTACAGGAAATATCTAGACATAAATTGGACCAAGAATTATGTTTAAAGTAATGTAGCAAGTAAGTTACCGGTAGCTCAAAAAATAATGATGCCTCATTATTACTTCTTTACTGGGTTGTATTAATTGTTAAAGTAACACTGAGGCGTATGAGTGTTGAATATTTCAACCAATCGCGTAATTAATATAAAGTATACGTTTAAAAATAGAAATATGTATGAGCAGAACTGTCAGAACAGTTGCTAATGAATTCTAACAGTTTGCTGCTCTTAGACTTTTAATCTTTTTTATTTACAATAACAAATCGAAGAATTCAATTAGTTCGATAAAAACAAAGTTTATTACTAGGGCTCGGAAGCTTATTTAATACATACGCATTTGTTAGCGTTAGCTTGAAAACAACATTAACAAAATATCTTTGGGAATCAACAAATTTGCAACAAAGTAGCATCAGTTTGTTAACATTCTTTGCTATAAATACACATTAATGCACATAAAATAGGGTTTTGTGAGAAATTTCCCGGTTTTCTTTATTCTTTAACAGAAGTTTTAGCAGTACAGTCCAAAAAATAAGTTAGTAGAAAAATTATTAAAACGTCTTGTATATCAAGTGTACTACACTCATAAAAAAAGTTAGTACAAAAGTCTGTTAAACGCGTTCTAATTCAGTTGAACAAATTTTTCCTGTTGTTTTCGTTTAAATCCGTTGTTTAGCTAAAGTTTTTAGTTATCAAATTTCACCACAAAAACATATTTCTGCTGTACTTGAACTAATTTTTCCTCCTGATATTTAGCAATTTTTTATAAATGATTTTGACGATGTTATCAGCTAATATAGATAAATTTATTGGCAACTTTTTTAATATTTGTGTTTTCAAAAGAAAACGATAGGGGCGCTAGTGTATAGTGATTGATGGTGAGTGTGTATTTGTGAGTTTGCCGACCAATACAAATTAGAAAATTTCTAGTAAGTGTATTTTAATGTGTGTGATGAGTCATCACTGATGACTCTTACTAATACAAATAAAAATATGTCGCTTGTTAGGAAAGTTCTAGTAAATAAAATAATATGATACGAGCATGTTTTCTCTTGTTTCTGTTAGTCAACAAAGGAACGCAAAAGAAAACGGAGGTATGCTGGACATTAACATTTCGCAGATAAAATTGTATTTAAAATTGAAATAATAGAGGTTTGTTTTATAATATAAACTACATTTATTTAAGTGAATGCTATTAAATATGTTTTTTTCTTTTATTTCAGCCCTTTAACATTTTCATCTAAATTCGACCAATAGCTAGATGAAAAAAAGGAACCAAATAATACAACTCCAGCGGAAGTTTAACATATTGGCAAGAAAATAAAAGTGATATATAGTGCAAATAGTGTTTTTGGATTGTGTAATTTATTCGAAAATAAAATTAACAATATTTACATTATTTTGTTTTTATGCAATTAATAACAAAAAGTGATTGTAATTTTAGCAGCATGTTTTGCAGATTTCAACTGACCCATTTTCATTTCTATTAAACGAAAATTCTTCTAAATTTTTGAATGTTAACTGAATTTTTTACCTGTTTATAACAAACTAAAATTTAGCAGGAAACATGTGCTGATTTCAGCTGAGTAATTTTCATTTCCATTAAACAACATTTCTTATAAATTGTTGAATTTGAACTAACTTTTTTACCTAAAATTTAGGTCACCTAAATTTAGCAGACCATGATTCTCAACATCACTGAAATTTCTGCTGGCGCAAATTCAGGTACTATTTCCTGTTATTTTAGCAGAATTTTTAACTATTTGTACAGGCTTTTTTTTATGCGTGTAGTTTTCAGGAATTTTTTTGCTGAAATTCCGTTTTCAGCAAAAGTTTTAGTTATATTTTTTAGCACTAAACTAATTTTGAACTAATATTTTACTAATTTACTTTTCTACAAAAATTTTGCTGATAACCGCATTTATAGCGTGGACGACAACCAGATATACAAGATGTAGATGTCGCAGCTGATAATTGAAAGAAAAATCAACTCTACACAATTTCTATATTTAAATTTTCAGCAAATAACTTAACTAAAGTAAAATTCCTCTTCAAATTTTTTGAGTTTTTTTCAGTCTACTAATATTCAGCTAAAAGTATCACACAGAAAATAAATTGGTTGGAATTCTATCGGAACCAACGAAATATTTTCATCATTCAATAATTTTAATTGCAGTTATTTAAAATTCATCATCAGCAAAGTTATATTTATTTGTGAACATAAAATATATATGATAAACCAAAACACCGTCGCATTATCCCAAATATTGGCTTTTCTAACCAATATTGAAAAAATACTAACTTCCACATTACCTTCAATACCAACAACCAGCAATTTATCGAAGATTTAGTCATTTGAATAAAATATCGGCAGCAAAAATCTAGTATCAGTTGTGTTTCAATAAAATCGATCACTTTATCCAAAGTATTAGTTTTTCCAATCAATTTAAATTTTTTTTTAACTTTAGTACACACAGAGAAAAAATATGTCATTTTCCAACTGAAATTCGGTTACATCTATTAAAATAGGTTGGTACAACTGAATATTGGTTATCACAACAAAATTCGGTTTATACAACTGAATTTTAGATGCTCTACCCAAAATATTTAGGAATCACATTCCAATATGGTTTCACCAACTGCATTTATTGGTTGTAGCAACCAGAATAGGCTTAGCAATTCGGTTGGCAATTTTTTTTCCTGGTGTAGCTTTAACCATTAATTTCCATTATTTTGGTAATTGTAATAATATATTGAGACAAGGAACAGAAATTTTATTTATCATAATAAAATTTTGGAATCTATCATATTTTTTCGTTTCATACATATCCGTGTTTAAATTGTAAGTTAGACAACAACTAAGCGCAAATATCTGTGGCGCAGAAGGTAGAGACACAGTCCTATAGCCTTAGAGATTTGAGTTCAAACTTCAACCAAGGCATTACTTTTTTTTAATAATTTTTTTATTGATTCAAATTAAAAGACACAATTGATTTTCTGTTGTGAATATAATTTTATTCAAAAACAAAATATTCAAATTTTCAACCTGAAGAAATTCAAATTTAAAATTTGACAAAAAAAATTTATGTCGAGTTTAGCCTAGAGGAAAGCAATGGGCTGACAAACGGAAAGTCGCCGGTTCAATTCCGGTTCGCGATATAAATTAAAAAAAAATTTTTTTTTTAATTCAAATTAAAAGACACAACTGATTTTCTGTTGTTGATATTATTTTATTTATAGACAAAATATTCAAACCTGAAGAAATTCAAATTTGAAATTTGACTAAAAAAATTTAAATAGAGCCTAGCTTAGAGGGAAAGTAATGGGCTGACAAGCGGAGGGTCCCGGTTCAAACCCAGTTAACGACATAAACTTTTAATTTTTAAATAAATTTTGTGGAATTTGTTTTTCTATTTATAAAATTTATAATCCACAAACATTAAAGTAATCTATTAACACAACAAAAATTCAAAAATTGTAAATAAATTTCGGTAGTTACAATGGTATTAAAAATAAATAAAAGTGATTGTACCTGGAACTACAAAAATTCGATTGGCGAAAAATTCGGTTGGAACTACGAATCTGTTTTCTGTGTGTAGCTTATTTTAAAGAGGATATTTAGGCGTATTGAAAAAAAATATTAAAAAAATATATTGAAAAATAAAAAAAATTTAAAATTTTGCAATTTTACAATTTTAAAAATCGAAAAGCTCAAAAACCTATTTTTTTTGCTCAATTTTTTTTAAATGCAACCTCTAACTGATCGATTTTCAAGAGGGCGTTTTTTTTTTTAAAAGATATGAATTTTTGAATTTTTTTATTCTCTTTTTTTAAGTTGAATCTTAATAAAATAAAATTAAACAAATATCCAATTTGAAATTTTGAGAAAAAAAAAGAATTTGAAGGCTTCAGAAGCACAAAAAAATTTTTAAATCGAAATTACGCTTTTATTTTTTGATTCAAAAAATTTTTTTCGATTTAAAAATTTTTCTGTGTTTCTAAAGCTTTCAATTTGTTTTTTTATTGCTCAAAATTTTAAAATTGGATATTTGTTTAATTTTAATTTTTTTTTTAACTTCATATCTTTAAAAAAAATAACGCCCTCTTGAAAATTTCAGGATCTTTTAAGATCAGTTAGAGGTTTCATTTGAAAAAAATGAGCAAAAAATAAAATAGGTTTTTGAGTTTTTGGATTTTTAAAATTGTAAAATTTAAAAGTTTTTAATTTTTTTATTTTTCAATATTTTTTTAAAAGTGCTATATATCTTCTTTAAAACGAGCTAAGAACCATTTTTGTAGCTACTGTAGTTCTCGAGATATTCAAGAAATAACCTTGTAACAACAAAAAAAAATTAGTAAAATTATGACATTTTTTGAAATTTTAAATGTTGCATAACTTTGAAAAAAAATTTTGTAATTTTTTTCCTTTGGCAAAACTTCGTTATATGATGAAAGAAAAGTTCTTACCAAAATTCATCCATTGGTCGATTTGAGATGGAATGACCCATGTATGTATATTTAAAATTAAAATATGCGATTTCAAATTCAATAAACGGAGTTAGTATTAGAAAAATAATATCTAGGCCGAGGTTTTTTTGATATTAGTTGAATTTTGTTTAGTTAAACCAAAAAAAAATTTTATCAGCTATTACCAACAAAAAATTTGTCGTATCTCGGAAAAAAAATTGTTCTTTGTCCAAAAAAGCAATTATACTTTTCAACATTAGTATTTCAATTCCAAATACCTCCGAAATTAGTAATATTTTCGGATTTTTAATTGATATAGGTATTTATTTACTTCGAATAATTTCGTTTAAATTGATATTCGTTCATTTCAATTATATTTTTTAAATTTTATTTATTTTTAAAATAATGCATCAAGTGTTATTTCAAATTATTTTGGATTTGTTTATATGTTAATTTGAAATGCAACTATGAAAATTAAATAATTTCTTTTTCAGTAGTTGTGGCATAAAAAATTTATATTCAAAAAATAACGGTTGAAGTTAAAAAACTATTTAATAATATTTTAGGGTCTATTTTTATAAAAAGATTTAGGCGAATTTGCCTGAAAATTTTTATGAAAAATACTCACTTTTAAACTTTTTTTTATAAAAATAATTCTAGACAAATACTTCTTAGAATCTGCATAGAAACAAAATATCTAGAAATATAATCTTTTTGATTCCATATTTATGAAATTTTTAAGCAATAAATCGATCTTAGTTCTGACTATAAAACTGGCCCTATGTATCGTTTTATGTCGTACTTAATACATAAACCAGGGCTCAAATTTAAAATTTGCATAAATTGCAAAAGGAAAAAAATAAAGAACATGGTCCACAATTTTATATAAGAAACGTCTGAAAATAAATTTCTTTTAAATTTCTCTAAAATTTTATTTTAACAAATTTGTTGTTTCACCGTCCGACACAAATTTGCACCAATTAACAATTACAATATATCCTGAAAGAAGGTATAAATATAAAATACCCATGCCTTTCAATTTTTTACATCAACTCATTTTCCGTTTGAAAAGAGAATTAATATTTCAATTTCTTTATATATTACAATAACCTAGCCGAAAGGCCATAATCGGTTACAAATACTACTAAATGTTTGCAAAGCAAACGATAAAATTTAATAGAAATAAAATAAAGTGTTAAATAAAATTTATTTTAAATATATAGTTAATATATTTAAAATTGTTTTTTAAAATTCAGACAGCCTTCCATAAAAATATTTAACCTTAATATTAATTCGTGATTTAAACTGTTAGACGAATTGATCTAGAAAAATAAGAACATATGGATATTTTATATTTAGAACTTCCTTCAGAATATATTAAGTAGATTTTCTCATAGGTACAAACAAAAGATGGACTTTGTCGGACGGTGTTTTAATAGAAATTGAGTTTTTCAAGTACAAAAAATGTTTATGGGATGGGATGGGATTTATTTCCCGGGAAATGAAAAAGTCCGGGAAAAGAAAATCCCTAATATAAATACATATTTTTTGAAAAATTCTTGTGTTTAAGAATACTCTTTCATAAGCTATAAAAATAAAAATATTTATGTACCCAGGTGAAAATATTCATATATGTTCATATATTGTCATATATGGTTACATGTATGAGCATATATGGTTTAATGTATGATCATATATGAACATATATGTTATGTATGGAAGCATATATGGGTAAATACATTCAAATGTATGAATCCATATATGATAATATACTGCATTTATTGGTCCATATATTGGTTCATATATTCCATATATCTTCATATATGAATTCATATATTATTCCATATAGTATGGGTAATGTTTTAAGCTTTTTTTTGTCATGGGGGTAATTATGTGAGCGGATTCAAAAAATATTGAAATACAATACATTTGATAATTTCTTAAATACAATTGGCAATTTCTAAAATACAAATATATTTGCTATAAATATTATACGCTTGATTTCAGAAGGCTAGATTTGTATTTCAATTAAAAACAAAAAACGAAAAAGGAAATTTTAAAATTAAAAATTTTATGTGATGTTTATTGTCTACTACTACAATTTAATTCTATTTTCTAATCACGGAAATTTAGCTCAATTATAATTCAAATTTTGTAAATATATTAAACAGTTTTATTTTTGCTGTTCCTATCTTATTTATATTTAGCAAAACTACTCTGCTAATTCAGCAGTTTCTCATTTTGAACTAATTTTTAGTAGCTTTAACTAAAATTTTTACACACTTTTTGCTATTAGTGTATAAACAATCATTAAATAATCAAAAAACAGTCATAAAATAATTTCTAAACTTGAAATAAAATGTTTATGTCCATTAAAAATTTTATAATTTCTCAATTTCATTCAAATGTACAAATTCATCAGTAAGAATTATAATATTTACATTTAATTTAAATAAAAAAAGCAATATTTTTATTAAAAAAAAAAAAATTTATATGAACATTCATATATCTCCATATATGGCCATATACCTACAAATTTCGGATCCGTACCTATATATGAACCCATATATGTTGCCATATATGATCATATATGAACATTTTCACCTGGGTATCAAAGAATTCAATACTTTCTAACAATAATTGAACTATTTATTTTGAAACTGGTATACCCAGAAAACAGTCTCAGTTGTGGCCACCGAATTTGTTGCCAATCGAATTCGTGCGGTTACGACAACTATCTTTATATTAAATTATATTTTTCGTCGTGAAAGCCAATATTCGGTTGTCTTATTCAATATTATGTTCCACATAAATATTATTATGTTCCACAAAATTTTATTGAAATTAAAAACTTTTTTTTTAATTTTCTGGTATTGAAACCGACCATTCAGGTTAATAGTTCACACTCTTACCCACTGCACCACAACTACTTTTAATTTTCTTAGCCATATTTACTGTTTATACATATTAATATTTTATTTTAATTAAAAAAAACATACATTTTTGTCTTGTCCGGGATTTGAACTCGGAAATCCGGCGTACTTGGCCAACTCTCTACCGACTACACCACAAACACTTATTAATTTTGAAGTCTAATTTTGAATTTATATGTTTTGCTTGGAAAACAAATATAGTAAAAAATTCGTTTACCAATACCAATCAATAGTTGTGTGTGTTATCAATGCAATCCACAATTCGGTTGGTTCTACAGAAACTCGACTTTATGGTCATATTTGATTAGGATACCCGTATTTGTAGTTACCACTTTCGAATATTGAAATTTTTTTAATAAAGGTTATAGGTACCACCAATTTTCTTGTATATACACTAAATAAATGGCTGCTTCTACTGCATAGAATTACTAAACTCACTTTCAAAATAATAGTTTTTATGATTTTGTTATCTTACGTGGACTTAACTTTTTTTGTTTGACATATTTTTTTTGCAGAAATATGAAAGCTTGGAAGATTATTTGTTTATTGAATTCTAGAAGGTACTGCCCTTCTGCCTTTTAGAATCTAATAAAAAAACTAAATTTATGACAATATAGAAAGTATGAAAAAAAAAATTTTTTTGAATTTTTTTAATGCAAATATTAAAACAATTTTTAATAAAAAACTATAAAAAAGTACCGTAGCTCAAACTTTAAGCAATTTTTTGCCAAAAACTCCATCATTTTAAACCAAAATTATTTTATGAAATACTTCAACAAAAGTTTCTTTAGTAGTAAAGTTCGCTTAGTAGTAAAGCAAAACTCTACAATCAAATACATCACAGACAAGGTACACTCCAAATTTTTTATAAAAATTTTTTAATTCCAACATGTTAGTCAATAATAAGGCATGCAGGGTTAGGGTGTAATACAAGAATAACAAGCAATAGCTATAAAAGTTCTTTGCTTTCATTCTAACTATAAATAGAATTAAAAAAGCTTGAACGTTAAATAAAACACAAAATATTTGCTTTAATACTGAAGGAGTTTGGTTGAAGCAACAACAATAACATAGAGACAAATAATAGCTTTATAAATAACATGTGATTTACATTTAGGTTGTTCATAAGGGGTGTGCTATCTGTTGTATCGTTCTAACAAAAACCAGAGTTGTTAAAATTTTTATTTGACTTTAACAACGATTTTATATTGGGTTTTCTATCTGTTAGCACACTCAAACATAGGACACTAAACATGGGTTAAAATGTTGTATCCTGCTGTTCTCAAATGACGATACAACAAATAGTACACCCCTCGTGAACAACCTTATAGTAAGAACAAAAAATAACTGGTAAATATTTGAGTTTGATTCTCATTTCCCAATTTACTAGGGAGTTCGTATAAATACAAAAAGTTAAATCTACATTATAACCAGGCAAGGAAAAATCCTGAATATTATTTAATAATCCATAAATATTTGAAATTTTATTTTTATTTAAAATAAAATAAAATCCCAAAGAATTTATGAATTTTAAATTTGGAAAATAAATATCGCAAAATTTAGAGAATTTTATTTTTAACAACAAAGAAATGACTCTGAATAATTTTTTGATGGATTAACTGAATAAGAAATAACGTACAATAAAAAATTAAATTTACAAACTTTATAACTAAATCCACTATTTCGTGTTCTTTAGTTTTTATGGTGTTCACAAATTTGATCGATAAATTAATACCTTATATTCAAAACGCGCATTTGTGGAAAAGTGTATATGGTACAAAAAATTAATTAAAAAACTTAATCAGCGATTTACATTCCGCAAACGAATATATTAATGCAAAAATTTTCCTTTTACCAAAATATTTTCAATTATGTAGGTTTGAGGTTAAGAAGAGGAATAAACATTTTTTTAAAGTTATAAACACATTATTAATCTGCAAATCAGACTAGATCCAGTTTCTGCCTTTTCCTTTTGGACAGGCGTCATCAGTGATTTTCCATTAAAAATTGTATTATTGTTTTTATATTTTATTGTCAGATTGTCTCTATATGATAATTTTTTCAACAACCTGTCGGCTGTAGGAATCGAACCCATGCATTCCCACATTACAAACGTAACTATACTAGAGTTCGACAGCTTAGCCATCCAACCCACGTAAGGCCTTGCTCATAGTGTGGCTAATTCATTGTTTTTCTTTCCTATTCAGCTTTCTGTTATTGTTTTTTGCTCTCAGAAGTAATCAAACAGACATACAAACATTCTACTTTAAATTTTCTTTGTTTATTTTCTTATCTCCTCTTTCTCTCCTTTTCACAAATGTTGCAACACTGACGTATGATTTTTACGTACAAGTGCGGTCAAATTGTGTATATCGGAGACGGACTGCCAGCGGGGAATTTTTTTTTTATATATATTTTATATTTTTATGTAAAGTGTTGTTTTTTCAAACGCGTCATATAGACCAAATGCAATTAATATTGTAATTAATATGCATTTTTTATTAATTTTTAATTATGTAGGTTTGAGGTTAAGAAGAGGAATAAACATTTTTTTAAAGTTATAAACACATTATTAATCTGCAAATCAGACCAGATTCAGTTTCTGCCTTTTTCTTTTGGACAGGCGTCATCAGGGAATTTACCACTAAACTTTTTTATAAGAACTATAATACTATAGTTCCTAGATTATGAATTTGAGAATAACCGCACTTATAAAATTGCAAAATAATAGCGGAACGCGAAAAAAGTCTTTATGGTACAAAATATTTATTAAACAGTTCAGTTAGCGATTTGCATTCTTTTTGCGATTTTTTTTTCAAAACTAACCACAAAACTTTTTTATAAGAAATGGTTAATATAGTTCCAAGAATATGAATTTAAAAAAGCGCACTCAAGAAATAGCAAAATAATGGCGGAACGCGAAAAAAGTCAATATGTTAAAAAATATTTGTTAAAAAGCTTAGTCAGCGATTAACATTTTTTTTCGTGATTTTTTTATTGTAAACGAACTTTCAAACTTTGCTATAAGGAATTGGTATTTTAGTCCCTAGATTATAAATTAAAAAAAACCGCACTTAAAAAATTGCAAAATTAAAGCGGAACACGAAAAAAGGCTTTATGGTATTAGAGATTAATTTAAAAACTTAATCAGCGATTTACATTCTGCAAACGAATATATTGATGCAAACATTTTTCTTTTTGCAAACTTTTTTTCGTGATTTTTTTTGCAAACTATTGTAATTACCAAACTTTGGTATAAGGTATTTGGTATTATGGTATGGTATTATGGTCCCTTAATTATAAATTAAAAAAAAACATCATTTAAAAAACTCCAAAATAATGGCTAAATGCGAAAAAGCATTATTGTATGAAGGAAAACAAATATTCAGAACTACTCTTAATATAAAATTTTGTTAATTACATGCTAATCTTTATCAAAAATTTAAAATTATACCAATTTTATTGTAAATACATTTCTAGCAGTAAATGTCTTAAAGTTGTATTGAAAGGTATTGATTCATGCGTAGAGCCCTCAGAAGTTAAAAATGCATTAGAAAATGATGGTTTCAAAGTAAAGAGCGTTTCAAATATATATAATCGAAATAAAATTCCACAACCACTATTTAGAGTTGAGCTTGAACCTGGTGATATTTCCCTTAAAAAAAATGAAACTCACCCAATTTACCAGATTAGATATCTTTTATATCGAAGAATTACAGTAAAGGAACCCCATAAACGTAATGGGCCTACACAGTGTTTAAATTGCCAGGAGTATGGACATACTAGGGCCTATTGCAAACTACCACCCGTTTGCGTAGTCTGCGGTGAACTGCATAACTCAAGCCTATGTGACAAAAGTAAAAATGATTCCAATTCAAAAAAATGCAGCAATTGCGGTGGAAATCACACGGCAAACTACAGGGGCTGCCCTGTCTATTCATTCGTAAAGCGAACAACCCAAAATAAAGCTGCCGTTCCCCCCGTATATCCACGGAATATTCAAACCACAAATCTGGCTCCAAACTCTCATTTTAATAACATGCCCTCCTACTCTGGTATGCTAAAATCTGGTAACAAACCCAATGGTACTCACAACGAAAAATTACCAGCATCAAATCCCAATTTGTATGGTAAACAAACAGAGAATATACCCCCAGTACAAAATTTTAGTAGACTCGAGGCAACAATTGATACCCTAGTACAAACGATAAATAACTTTACTAACTCAATGAATAATATGATGCAAGAAATGATCCGAATGCAGTCCACATTATTGCAAGCCGTATTATCTAAGCCATGAACAGTCTGAAAATATGTTTCTGGAACGCTAACGGCATACGCCAACATAAAAACGAACTCGAATACTTTCTCAGAAACAAGCAAATTGATATCATGCTTGTTTCGGAAACCCATTTAACCTCTCGCAGCTCTTTTTCAATCCGTGGATACACATTATATGATACGAAGGATCCTAGAGGCAGATCATGCGGAGGCTCAGGCATTCTTATTAGAACTCGGATAAAACATCATCTTATGAGTGATCTCTGTGAGGATCATCTCCAAGCCAGTACAATTTGTGTAGAAGAGTTTGATACTAATCTAGTGATTTTATCAATTTATGCTCCCCCAAGATTTACAATTACAAATAATCAATTCAGAACTTACTTTGAATCACTAGGTATGCGTTTCCTGGCAGCTGGCGATTATAATGCTAAGCACACATTCTGGGGGTCACGCCTTATCACCCCAAGAGGCCGTGTTTTGTATGATACAATTGCTAAAATGAATATGGATGTGATATCAAGCGGAGAACCGACATATTGGCCATCAGATCGTACTAAAATACCAGATCTTATTGATTTTGGAGTGACAAAAAATATTGCAAGAAATATTGTACGTGTCGAATCCTCCCTGGAGCTATCATCTGATCACACACCTACTATTGTTACCCTTTTTACCCCTCGGGAAATTTTACCCCAGACTGGTAACTTAGCACTTACAGGCAAGGGAACTGATTGGTTGAAGTATAAGAAGTTTATCAGTACACATTGCTCAGAAAACATATCGTTAAGAACGCCAGATGATATTAACCTCTCACTCAAAAACTTTGAATCTAATCTCAAACTAGCTGCTCAACTTGCTACTAAACCCACCCGACAGTCCAGAAATAATCCCGTTTTTTCTGTGGACGTTGAACGACTCCTCAATGAAAAACGAAGAACTCGTAGAGAGTGGCAACAGCACAGATCTCCACATCTCAAGGCTCGATTGAAAGAATGCACAAATAATTTACGAAGATTACTCAAAGAACAGAGAACAAACTCATTAAACAGATTTTTATAAAATCTTGAACCCTCTGCAAAAACAGATTACTCTCTATGGCGTGCAACCAAGAATTTAAAAAGACCTGTTGTATGTAAGCCCCCTTTACGAAAACCAAACGGAGGTTGGGCAAGAAACGATACTGAAAAAGGAGAGCTGTTTGTCGAACACCTGAAAAATGTTTTCACTCCAAACGACCCAAGTGTTAGAATTGAATTGCCACCTTTATTACCACATTGCACAGCAGTACCCATTCGGTTTGAGATTCGTGAGGTCGAAAAGGCAATTTATGAACTAAACCCTAAAAAAGCATTTGGAATTGATAAAATCAGTAACAAAATGCTTTTAGAGTTACCCCGTGTAGCATTAAGAATTATTCTTTTTATTTTCAATGCTATATTACGCCTGGAATATTATCCCCCAGAATGGAAAGTTTCTCTTGTTAAAATGATACCTAAGCCAGGAAAAGATCACACGAAAGTCGAATCGTATAGGCCTATCAGCCTGTTATCCAATTTGTCAAAACTTTTCGAAAAATTACTCCTACATAAATTAAACATAGCTGTAACACTAAGCAACACTATTCCAGCTCATCAATTTGGATTTAGAAAAAAACATGGCACTATTGAACAAGTTCACAGACTGGCAAGTGAAATTCAAAGGACCTACGAAGAGAAGAAGTATTGTTCTGCACTTTTTATTGATGTGTCACAAGCCTTCGATAAAGTTTGGCATGAAGGTTTACTCTTTAAGATTAAAACTATGTTACCCGCCAATACACACAAGTTGCTTGAGAGCTATATTACAAATCGAAAATTTAAAATTAAAGAAAATGATTTTATAAGCACACTGCAAACTATAAAAGCTGGAGTACCTCAAGGTAGCATCCTGGGGCCTCTTTTGTATATCTTATTCACATCAGATATGCCAACTAATATCAATACACATACATCAACATTTGCTGATGACACAGCAATATTAAGCATTCATAACAACCCACATGATGCATCCAGAATATTGCACAATCATATCAATGAATTAGAGACCTGGTTAAAAAAGTGGAAGATTAAGGTGAATGAGAAAAAATGCATACATGTTACTTTCACGCTAAGAAGAGAAACGTGTCCATTAATTCAAATAAATAATCAAAACGTACCCCAACAAGAAAACGTTAAGTATCTCGGAATACATCTTGACCGTCGTCTCACGTGGAAAAACCATATAGATGCGAAGGTAACCCAGATGAAATTGAAGACTATTGAACTCAATTGGTTAATTGGGAGAAACTCTAGACTTAGCCTAGATAGTAAGCTATTGTTATATAATTCAATTATAAAGCCAATATGGTCCTATGGAGCTCAACTCTGAGGCACTGCCTCTGCTTCCAATGTAGAGAAAATTCAAAGAAAGCAGAATAATATTTTAAGGATGATAACCGGCGCACCATGGTATATGAGAAATTCCAATATATACTCCGATCTGAATGTAAATTTTGTCAAAGATGAAATCGCAAAGCACACTCAAAGCTATTTAAGAAGACTGGAAGAACATCCCAATAATTTGGCGCGTAACCTGCTAGACAATCGCGGCCATCAGCGACTTAGAAGGAGAGCCACGGCGGACCTGGTTAACTAAAACCATAAATCGATTATTATTATTTAATATATTTTTATCATATTTTTTAATATATGTATGAACAAATGAAATTTTTGTCTGGCACTGGCTGGACTTAATTCTTAATTTTAGTTTAAGATTTGAATACTTATTGTTAGTTCACATTGGCTCGTATGAATAAAAAATAGATATTACTAATAGGGGGAAATACAGGGTTTTTTAAGCAATTACTTCACAGATCTAGTCTGCTTGAGAGTAGACTAGAAATTTAATTTTTTAATTTTCGTTTATATTTCATGCTATTCTACCAGCCAATTGGTAAATTTGGAGTTAAAAGCCATTCCTAAGCCCAAAGTAATTACTTCGAAGTAATTGCTAAGTTTTATTCATATGACCCATTATATAAGTGAAGATTCAATAAATAAAGGAAGTTAAAAAAAAAAAAAAAATTTTCTGTATATTTTTTTGTAGGAAAGTAAAACTCCATAAAATTGAAAATACTATTCAATAGAGAGTTTTATCTTTATAACCCAGCGAAAAAAGAGATGCCGAAGCAGTAGAAAAAGCACTACAATTGATGATCTAGATCAGCGATAGGCAACAGGCGGTAATTCAAAACTTGGACCGGCGAATATTGTTAAAATTAGCTACACATTTAATTTAATTCCAAGGTATTTCTTCAAAAGATAAAATATTTTTAAAAAAATCGCAAAAAACTGATGTTCGTTCTTTCTTTAATAGGCCTCATGAGGTCATTTATATTATCGTTGTTGTTGGTTTAAAGGTTGACTCGCGGAGAAGATTTATTTAAGACCTTTGATGAATTCGTTACGATATCAAACATTAGTTATGATAAAATTGTATCCCTTTCAACTGACGCACAGTGCTTCGTCTCCATATAGCAAATCGGCAAAATTAGAGGAGTTATCGCAGAAGAATGAAATTTATTGTGCTGGTTCAGAACATGTAAATTAAGAAAAATTCGAAGTTTCAGCAAAATCGGTGCATGGACATGACTACCTCCCATATATCCCCCCATATATTTTTTTTAATTTGGCCTATGGGACAAAGCACTGTGTGACGAAGCCCCAGCGATGATTGGCATAGAAAACGGATTAATAAAGAGAATCAGGGATAAGAATGCAGGCCTAATATCTTATCAGTGCATAATTCATCAGGCAGCCCTTTGTGGAAAACTTAGTGCTACTTTGAAAAATGTAATGGACAGCTTGGTGAAGTTGATCAATTTTATGCTAGCTGTGACTTTCCTAAAAGACATACTGAAATATTTGAATGGGCTCAACACCGAGTTACAAGGAAATGGGAAATTAATATGTGAACTCATACAAAGTGTGTCTGCTTTTCGTCGCAAGCTGGATATCTTTGAAAAAGACATTGCAAGTCAAGAATTTATTCATTTCCCAACAATGCTTGAGTACACTCTCAGAACAATTCCGTTGTGACAACGGAATTTTTGCCAACCGAATTCAGTTGTGGCAACCGAATCCGATTTAATCCGGTTACCACAACTCAATTCAGTTGGGGCAACCCAATTACGAGGTTGCTGCAACCGACCCTATTCAGTTAGAAAAAATTCGGTTGTCACAACAGAATTGTTTTGAGAGTGTATACAACGATTTCTGATGAAGACATTGCAGTGTTTGTAAAGTTTGTATCAGATCATGGACAGGAATTTGCTGCAAGATTCCAAGACTTTGCAGAGATAGGGAAGCTGTCTCAATTTCTTAAATCTCCTTATACAGTTGATCCAGCTGCAGAATGGACTGACGTGGCTGCGAAGTTATTCAGTCTATCAAAGCTTTTACTGCAAATGGAGATAATTGACTTGCAAGAAGATATTTCCTTGCAAATGTATAAAACTGCATCCACTGAAGAATTTTGGGATAAACATGTTACAGAAAAATATGAAAATTGCAAAAGAACTAGCTATCAACTAGGCTACTATGTTTGGCTCCACTTTTTTATGTGAATCATCTTTCTCAAAAATTAGTTTTTTGAAAAACAAATATCGTTCGAGATTAACAGACGCCCACCTTGAAGACACTCTTCGCATAAGCTGTTCTCCGCGTGAACCAAACTTTAAAAAACTGGCTCAAGACCGCAGATGTAATTTTTCGCATTAGTATTAAAGAATACCTAAATATTGTATTGCTTATATAAGTCAAAATAAAAATTTTAAACTAGTATTTATTTTTAGTTTTTTTCTGGACCTCGCCAAAAAATTCCAACATTACCCGGAATCTACTTAAAATTACTTGCCGACGCCTGATCTAGATGTACTTCTTTTTTAACATAAACACTAATGAGTTTAACATAGAGTTGTCATAGGAGAGGAGTACTCCGACTTTAACATTTTTTCAGTACTTTTTGAACGAGTGCAAAGGAAGCTCTTTTTCACCAATTAAAAGTTAAAAAAAAATTCTTTACAAAAAAAAAATATTTTTTTTTATTTTACAAAAGTTTTTTATTGCCGCCACCGGGTATCGAACTTGCGACCTCACGATTGCTAGTCGCTGAGCTCTACCGCGGAGCTATTCATTGATATGAACGTTGACTGGCATAAAAACACCACTTTGTTAATGAGAGATATTGTTCCTTATTCTCTTCAATAAAAGTACTTATTAAACAAGTGTAAAAGGTGCACTTCAATTCAATATTGGTTTCAGTACTATTTTTACAGGTACATAAAAATCAATTTCTCACCATTTTTTTATATATACAGTTGTGGCCAAGCATTTAAGTCATTTAAAGTTTTCTTCTATTTTTATTGTTGTTGCCTTTATTTTTAATGATCAAAATAGTGTCTAAATTCGCCACGAGAGGCAAGGAGATGGTTCAGAAAATTGTACAGAATTTTAGCGTAATGTTTGCTTTTTCATTTTGTCACTTGTTTTAAGTGGGCGTGGCTTTTAACGAAAAATTAGTGATATCAACCTTTAATCAAATTACATAGTATAATTTAGGCAGTACTGATCGGTTCTGTACAAACTGTATATTTTTGGACATCCTATAAAATTTCCTTAAGTCTTGCATTATTTTTATCTACAGTGTTGTTAACTTTCTTTTAAAATCGCTAAAAACAAAGAAAAATTTGGTCATGTTTAAAGTGCTGCAATCTTAAGTCTGGTGACTATTTGTAGATAAAGATAATGCAGGACTTAAGAAAATTTTATAGGATTTCCAAAAATATACAGTATGTACAGAACCGATCAGTACTGCCTAAATTTTACTATGTAATTTGATAAGAGGTTTATATCGCTAATTTTTCATTAAAAGCCACGCCCACTTAAAACAAGTGACAAAATGAAAAAATAAACATTACGCTAAAATTCTGTACAATTTTCTGAACCACCTCCTTGCCTCTCGTGGCGAATTTAGACACTATTTTGATCATTAAAAATAAAGGCAACAACAATAAAAATAGAAGAAAACTTGAATTGACTTAAATGCTTGGCCACAACTGTATATATTTTCAAAAATTTTAAAATTAAAAAATATTGAATTTAAACAAATTAATTATAAATATTAAAAAAAAAATTAATAGAATAAAAAAAAATTAAAAAAAAAATAAAAAAATTAAAAAAAAAATAAAAAAAATATTGGTACCGCCGGGAATCGAACCCGGGACCCTCTGTTTGGAAATGCCAAATTATACCAAAATCACTTTTTACGATCACTTTTAGAGCAATTACTCTTCAGAAGCAATACTTAAGTGATTTTTTGGATGTGGTTCAGAAGTAATTCTAAAAAAGCTGTAAAAATGTAATAACGAATACTTGGGAAGCAATGAAAGAAGTAATTTTTTGAAGTTGTTCAGAATAACTTCTAAAAAAGCAATAAAAATACACTAACGGATACTTGTGAAGCATTAAAAGAAGTAGTTTGTAAAGCACTACCTACAATTTTTTTTGCTGGGAACTCTTTACTGAATTAAAAAAAAATATCATAAAGAGTTTTATTTAAAAGTATGAAGTATTTTTTTCAAAAAAATACTTGGAAAATTTTACCAATAAAGAATTTTGAACTTTTCTATTGTCTGATTATAACATAGAGAGGATCCCACAAAAATAATCTGATGATAGTAATTGAAAATGCATTAATTGCCAACTATTGATTCAAGTAAATTTTTTTAGAAAAGTTTTTTCTCTATTTGTTGTAAAAATAATTACAAACTACTTGCTTATAATTGAACTTAAAACTAAACAAAATAACATTCATTGCAACAATTTTCATAAATAAATAAAAAAAATTATTTAATAATATTGTTTAAAAGTTTGGTAATATTGTTTAACTGGTATATCTAACACATCATACTACTATGATCGAGCGATCATTTCAGATAAGGCTTTCAAGAATATGGAACGATCTACCTCTATTCCTGAGAGGTTTTCCTTTTTCATCCCAGGTTTTTAGGCGAAAGCTTAGGGATTATGTTGCTATTCATGAGTTATAGCTTTTTGTTTGTGCTACCATTTTTATCTCTCTCGACTATTTCTTTTTTATTATTAATATTATTATTATTATTGCTGCACTTACGAAAATCTGGTGATTGTACTATTTTTATTTTAAATATCTATTTTTATTATTCAAGATAATGTTTTCATTATTTTTTAATATGATAGTTTTACTGTATTTTTTATTTTTTTTATTATTATTTATTTATATTATTATTTTTATTTAAAATATTATTTTTTTTGTAATTGCTTTTATTAATCATATATGGCCCTCAGGGCTTTGGTTATATAATTTGAAGTTAATAAATTCTGTATTTATTATAACAAAAAAAAGTTCTGCGAACAATATTTCCATGTGGAGCTCAAAAATAGGTTTTCCAACACCATAAACACCTAGGCCCTGTGCGAGGTAGCTAAATAAATTCTTAAATAAATACAAATTGACAAAAGAATTTAAAATTTCTTAAAAAATTTTTTGAAAACTTTTTAAAATTTCATAGAAATTTGTAAACCTGAATTTAGTTTAGATTTTATTTGGCCCACCCTTAAAACCAAAAAAAAAAAAAAATATTTCGAAAAATAAATCGCCTTTAACAAAAACTATTTCACCAAATATTTAAAGATATGTATTTTCACAATAAATTCGACATTACATAATCATTAAGGCGATTTGCCATAGGAAACGCTAAAAAAATTCTGTTCTACACTCTAAAAAATGTTTGTAAACTTACTAAAATGGGAAAGTTTGTTTAAAATTAGTATTCTTTTGTTAAATAAAATTTTAACGCCCAAAGTTGGTAAATATACTAATTTATAATAGTAATAAATACTTTGACATTTGTAAACTGAAAACAATTTAACAAAAATTCAAAATTAAGAAAAAAAAACTAAAACGGTTTCCTACTATAAGTTGGGTAAATTTCAACAGAATTTAATTAGAGTGTATATTTTTGCGAATTTCCATTTTCAGGACGAATATTGACCATAAAATGCCAACAGTTTTTTTTTACTTTCCCATAAAAAAAATAATACCAAAAATCGCTTACTTCTATTTTAAAAAAAAACGGACGCATATCACTTTCAAAATAAACATTATTGCTAAATCGTTAACTACTAAAAATTAACTTATCAACATTTCAGTAGTTTTTGAAATTTTTTAATTTTTTATTTTTTATATAAAAAGATCCATTTCCACCTAATTCCATGATTAACTAATTTTTTTTTCAAAATGGACTACCCGGGTAAAAAATCTTAATACGGTGTCATATATAATTATATCTTATTTGATAAGTCCCCATATACAACGACATACAACTTGATCCGAAAAATGGGTCATCTACTTGTGTCTAATTATATCAAATTAGATATTATTTGATATAGTTTGATCCGAGATTTGTCCATATCCAGGACATCAAATTACATCTAATTCGATATAAAAATATCTGATTTTATATAATTTTGTCTAATAGTAGGTACACTTTTTATGCATACCGGCTTTAAATTGATATTGAAATTTCTATAGCTTAAACAATTTCAAAAGCCCAAATTTTATAACATAAAATAAAAATCTAATCTAAATCGTTTGCATCATTTTTAATTTAATTTAATATGCAAAAAAATCACGTGAAAATTATTTGGCTGTGGATAAATTAACTCTTAATTTATATTAATTTGTACGAGATCATATAGAAAGTTATATAAAATTACAAGAAATATATTTTTAGTATGACGATACATACAGTGTTATATAACTTAGTATCGAACCATATAATCATATCGGTCACTACATATATTTTGATTAGTTTTATATGGCTTATATCGTTATATATGGAGTCAGATTTGGGGATATGTAATAACATCAATTACCGTACAACAAATTCATTGACAAAATAATATCAGATGTTTTTGTATATAATGATATGTGTCTTAATGTGAATCCATTCACCGTCAGATATAACCCAATCACATTATATATAACAATATATAACTATTTTTACCCGGGTAATGTCACTTTCAAAATAAGTGGTTCAATTAATGGCAATTTTCAATGTTTAAGTCACTTTTAAAGACAAACAATACTAAAATTGAATTGAAAATCTTGAACCTTGAAAAAATCAATAACAAATGCACATTTCAAATGTTTTAATTAATATTTTTTGGTTTTTAATACATACTGAATATAAATAAAATAATATTTAAATACACGAGTACGATTGTTAAATACTAAAACTCACTAATACGAGTTTTATTATGTATATAAGATTACTAGCGGGCGCAGCCCGCTACGATGTTAGCGTGCCTTAAAGTTTAGGGGGGGGGGGGCACACCCGACAATTTTTTTTAAATTCGCTTTTTATTTAAAGTACAGTTTTTATAATAAAAGCCTATGCTATGACAATTTTAATACAGCGTCATATATAATTAAAAATGGCTTTATCGGAAAACATATAAAGTTTTATATAGCTCAATGTTAAATTTTTTTCTAAGTTGTTTTAGATATATTTAATAGTCCAATGTAAAAAAAATTCTATGTTTTTTTGAGGGTTCGGTTAGGCCATCAAGGTGGAGAATTATTCCGTTTTTACCCCTCCCGGTAGGAATTTCCAAAAATTCCGTCTTAGAGGACGTCTGCGTTGGAGGAGGAACCTACTACATACATAATTTTAGGTCTCTATATCCAGCAGTTTGGCCAGGCCATCCAGGGGGAAGTTTTTTCCCTTTTTACCCCTCCCGGTATGAATTTCCAAAAATACCGTCTTAGGGGACGTCTACGTTGGAGAAGGAACCCAAACACCCAATTTAAGCTCCCTAGATCCAGCAGTTTGGCCAGGCCGTTAAGGGGGAGACTTTTCCTGTTTTTTACCCCACCTGTGGAAATTTCCAAAAATCTCATCTTAGCGGATGTCTGCAATAGAGTAGGAACTTTTACTATTTGTGCCCCTCTCGGTATGAATTTCCGAAAATCCGTCGACTGGGAATTTCAGTTTCCTAGTTCCAGCAGTTTGTCAAGGCGGACACTTTTTCTTTTTTTCCCTCCCGGTTGGAATTAGGCTGGAAGAGGAACCAAAGTACCGAATTTCAGCTTCCTAGTTCCAGCAGTTTGGACAGGTCGTTAAGGGGCCACTTTCCCTTTTTGAGCCCCCATTTTATAACGACCTTGTCCAAAATTCAAAAAAGGTATTTTTCTAATAAGTTAGCCCTTACTCCAGGGACCCACATTTTAAGTTTCAGGTTTCTAGCCGAAGGGGTTTTTACAGGCCACCAAGGTGAGGCTTTTCTTCTTTTTGCCCCTCCCTTTAGGAATTTACAAAAATTCCATCTTCGCGGCTATCTGCGATGGATGAGGAACATTCATACCAAATTTCAACTGCATTGCCTAAGCGGTTTGGGCAGGCCGTTAGTGGGGACATTTTTCCCTTTCAACCACCATTTTTACTATGTTCCTGTTCCAAAATAGAAAAATTACGTTACCGGTGAGTTAGTCCTACTCCAAGGAATACATATTTAAAATTTTAGGTTGGCCAAAAGGGATTGGGCAGGCCGTAAAGGAGGAGACTTTTCCCCTTATTTCCCCTCCCGATAGGAATTTCAAAAATTCCGTCTAAGCGGACGCCTACACAGAAGGAAGAACTCACATTCCGAATTTGCTTTTGGGATATCCTGTAGGGAATTAGTCGATGTCTACTACAGTGGAGGAACCTTTGCACCAAATTTCAACTTCTTACCTCCAGTGGTTTGGGCAGGCACTTTTCCAATTTGTGAGACTGTTTATGGGGAGACTTTTCCCCTTTTTGCCCGTTCCGGTAGGAATTTCCAAAAATCCCGTCTTAGCGCACGTCTATGCCGAATATCAAGAAACCTTGTTTTAGTGGAGATATCCGTGGGGGGAGGAAAAAAAGTAGTTTTTTTGAAATTATATATTATTTTAAATGGTACTTTTTGGAAAAACGAATTTTTTTGGAAAAAGATACTTTGTTTTTACAAAGTACTTTATTTGTACTTTTTTTGGAAAAGGTATGTTTTTTTAAAAAGGTAGTTTTTTTGGGATAAGGTACTTTTTTGGAAAAAGGTACTTTTTTGGAAAAAGGTACTTTTTTTTGGAAAAAGGTACTTTTTTTTTGGAAAAGGTACATTTATTTAGAAAAAGGTACATTTTTTGGAAAAAGGTCCTTTTTTTAAAAAAGGTACTTTTTTTTTGGAAAAAGGTACACTCAAATAAAAAAGTCTGTAAAAGTTACAGAAAAAACTGTAATATTACAGAAAAATTAACTAATATTAGGCCAGCAGACCGATTAGCTAATTTTAGCAAAATGTGTCTGTAATTATTAGTAAAGTCAAAGTTGTGGAAAAAATTTGTAATAGTTACTAAAATTTAGTATAATTTTAGTATATTCATAATGGAAATCAATTTGCTAAAATTAGCCAAATTTCTTACTAAATATTAGTGAAATTCATTTAGAAGCAAAAATTAGTAATTTTACTATATATTAGTAAAATTTCTGTAAATTTAAAATGGAAATAAAATAGTACTTATACTAAATATTAGTATGCATACTGTATTTTATTTCCAAAAAATCTAAAATAAAATCCATAAAAAATGCTTACGAATAGTAAAATTTATTTCTTTTTAGTTATAAAATGAAATGTAATTTTAAATACGATTTAATTATAAGTAAAGTTTTAAAATTTAAATAACTTTTAGATGAATGAAACATTGAATGTATATATATAAAAAGATAAAAAGATTTATTATAAATATATGTACTAAATAATAGGCTTTTGAAATCAATATCAAATTGATATTCACATTTAAATTAATTTTTGGAGTATTAATATGTATAAGTACTTAAAAGAAAGTCACACATTCATTTAATGAAAATTTTTATAAGTATTCACTTTTAACGGTGGGTCTCATACTGCAGGCTTAAACTTTAGTTAATAGTTAACCCAAAAATTTGTTGTTGTTTTGTGTAAATTTTTTTGAAATTTTCTTTTGTTTATAGTTAAGTTAAAGTTAAACTTACAGTATGAGACCCACCATAAAAGTATTAAAAAAATACCCACATTTATTCCAAATTAATGTAGGTACATTTTATTCTTTATTTATTACGCTCGGTTTCATATTTAAATTTAACTTGAACTTAAAGACATTGAAAGATAAAATGTCAAAAATTATATACGAAATAACAAATTAAATAACTAATGGTTAACTCAAAAACCTTCAGTATGAAAACCACCGTGTAGGTTTTTGAGTTTACTTTTAGTTAATCCATAATTTTTTGTTGTTTCGTACACAAATTTCTTGACATTTTCTTTTGCTTAATAGTGAAGTTAAAGTCTTAAGTATGAAACTCAGCTGTAAAGATTATAATTAGAAATTAAGAGTTTCAAAGTTAACAAAAGTTGCCTACTTTTTCCTTTAATTAATAAATTGATGCGAAAACAGCGAAAAATAACATGTTTTAAACGACTTAAAATGTGAAATTATCAAATTAACTAACATAGGAGTAAAATTTATAAATTTTTCTCTTCATTTATATTTTTTAGATGCTAGACTGCGTGCTATTAAATCATTGATACCATTACCACGATCGCCGTATTCGCCTCCACGCTTAAAGGATACCGACACTTTAATCTTCCAAGCTTCACGTGGGCTACAAAACTGAAGATAACAAAATTGAAGTTAATTTTTGCTACATATAAATTAATATAAAGATAATAAACTTACTAAAAATGCACACATAAATTCACTAACAGCTTGAACATTTGTACCCACTGTAAATATCTCATGAATAATATCTTCCAAACAAATAATGGGTGGTTTTTTGCCATTGATACGAGCAAAACCTTTTTAAATACCAATTCACGTATGGTACCAATATTGGGATAGCCATATGTAATTGTAAAATTATGTATCGCTTTTCCATAATCCCATGGTTTTGTCATTTTCCATAATTTTATGGTTTTGTCATTTTCCAAAGCCGCCGAAGCAATAATATTCTCTGTTGGATGACAAGCAGTACACAACAGAGTGTCGGTGTGACCCTGTAATTTCTGGACCACCTCTTTCGATTGTAGATTCCAGATGTAAACCATATTATCTTCACTGCCGGAAACAATCCACTAAAAAATATTACAAACATTTAAAACAAATTTATAGATAAAAAAATTCTTGCCTTTGACTAACCTTTCCTCCAGTTACTGAAAAATTTGCAAAAAATACAATATTTTTCATTTTTATGTCCAGTGTAGGTTTTTAAACATTATCCTTTTGAATAGTCCCATAATTTCAAAGTATTATCCAAAGTAGCTGAGTAGCCGCCAATATACACTTGCCATTGGGGCAGAATTTTACAAAACTTACAGGCGGGTTGTCATCATCTATTAGCCTTCAAACACTGACCGCTGGCTATATTATATCCCAAATATGACATAAGCCATCATAGCTAGAAGAGACAATTAACGAACCATCACGATTGAAATGAACGGCAGAGGCAGGTCAATTCATAAAATTTCGAAATTATTTATTTTCCCACTTCTGGTACTCACATGAACTCGGCAACCATTCCCCATTGGGTGAAAACAGTTGATACTGCCTTGGTATGACCTACCAAAGTAAACTTTAGAGTATAATTCGTTTGTACGGATAAACACGATTTATTTGAAGATGAAGATGTTGTTCCGGTCGAAGATGATTTGAAGAGTATTAGGATCACTGGATGCGGTGTGCATAGTTTGTGGAGCATGTACCCCAGGATGACCACCATGTACTGGTCCAATAGCAACCATTGTTATTGATTTTTACAACTTATTATTTTAATTCACTTTGTTTTTTTAACTATTAAAACACTACCGAATGTTTTTGTTAGAAAAACCTTGTGCTAAGAGTTGTGTCGTTCTTGAACGAACTAGTTCATTTGAACGGTTCAGTTCATTGTACCATATGACATCGTTCAATTAAATGTTTTTCTTAATAATTTAAAAATTTTAATAAAATTGTAATTTTCTGACGCTATTAGTCTATGCACAATAAAATTAATATAAACATCATATCGCTGACATGCAATCGGCTCTTGCAGTGATGCCAGAGATCAAATGTCACTTTTAGTTTTCATTTTAATTTTGTAATGGAAAAACAACAAAAAAATTTTTAAAAAAGAATGGAAAAGTGTTTAGTTTTTTTATTATTTGTCGGTAAAAATTAATGTTTCATAAAATTTGGTATTTTTCGAAGAAAAATCTGATATTTCTTATTCATGAAATGGTCAAGTGTTCTCCACCACTTTGCAATTGATATCATTTTGACGTTTTTCTGTAATGGTTTTGACATTTCAAATCATATAATTTATTGCATTTAAATACACCGGGTTAGCACGCGTGCAATTTACAGTTGTTTGTAAGTATTATATATGTTTAAAGGAAAACTGGTCAATATTTTTTCTTAATTGTCTATAAATTTTTATATTAATTTGTAAAATTAATGCAGTTTTCATTATTTGTAATTGTCGCCATAATGCGCAATTACAAAAGCACCTCCCAGTACGACTGCTCTCAATGAACTAAAACAGAAAAAACAGTAACATCGATACACACGATGGAAAATTGATTTTGGAAACACAAAATATCAAAAAATTTTAACACGAATTAGACCATGTAATGTCTAATTTGACGGTTTGTCAAGCATGTTGGACGAAAAACAAAATTTTTTGATTTTTCGCAAATTTGACAAACACGCTTTACCGTCTATTGAAAAAAATCATCAAGCATTGGAGAATTTTACATTTTTAATAAGTTATTTTGTGACAAGGAAGGGATAGCGTTAATAAATAAACTAAAAAATGCAAAAACAGAAATTCAAAAATGAAATTCCAAGAAAAAAATCAATAAAAATAATTTCGTCATTATCATCCGCTGTGTTGATTTTGTGGTTTTGAAGTAAAGTTTTACAGCATGCTTGTCCGTGTATTCCAAAGAACATTTTTTGTTTGTCAAACAAGCTGGACAGCATGCTCGATCGTATAAAGGCCGTTTATGTCAATAATTTTTTTTCTTTGAATTTAATTTTTTTTTTCTGTTTTTGCATTTTTTAGTTTATTTATTAACGTTATCCCTTTTTTGTTACAAAAAAAATAATTAAAAATGTAAAATTCCCTAATGTTTGATGAATTTTTCCATTACACTGTAAAGCGTGTTTGTCAAATCTGCCATGTTTGATAAGCTGTCAAATTAGACACTACATGATCAAATTCATACAGCCATCCAGCATGCTGTACAGCATGCTTGATTTTCTATAGGTCGCTATACACGAAGGGCATTTTGTGACGAATGTTCCTTCGTGTGTAGGCAGCTTTAGAATAGAAAACAATTGTACCATTTACAGTAAAATTCTTTTAAGCTAAACTTGGTTAAGACGAACTATCGGTTACATAGGGGTTACACGATCAATTTTTGCCTTTCAAGTTTCAATACACTCACATTTTTTTACTAACACACTCATATTTTAAAAATTTAACAGCAACTTGATATCAATTTTTGCTTTCAAGTTTTGGGAAAACTTGACGGTCAAGTTTTAAACAGCTGATCAATTTCTTGTAAATTTATTTTTCTTTTTACAAATATTGTGCCGCAATAAAACACGATTGATAAAATACGGAATGTGAATATTTCGGTATATCGACGAAATGATTTAAAAATAAAAATAAATAAAAAATCAATTTCTGCTGACATGAAAATGTCTGTGGAATATGTGAAGAAAAAAATAAAGTCTTTTCGAACAGCCTACAGTGCGGAAACAGCCCACAGAGCGAGCATTTTTAGTTCTTTCCTTGACGACGGCATCTTGAAAGCAAAATTGACTATCAAGTTGCATGCAGCCTACGTCACAGCTTCAAGTTCAACTGAATTTGACAAGCAGAATGTGTTATCAACTTGAAAGCAAAATCTTGATCGTGTAACCTCACTGTTAATACGAACTAATTTGAAAGACGTTTTGGCATCAATTTTCGTATAAAAAATATCACCCGCTTTATGAAACGCTTCGTCATATTTATTGCCGATGAACGATTTATGAATATTTCAATTTCATCAATATAATAAATCTTTTTTTTCACCGAGTGGACGATTATGGATGATAAAAATACATATTGAAAAAATTGCAAAACTAATTGTATTTATAGCAAAGAAATATTCGAAAAAAGCAAAAAAAAAAAGGTGGAAATATAAACATTAAAAAACAACAAAAAAATTTAGAGAACAAATCTCTTTTTATTATAAATGGAAAAAACGCTTAAAAACAACTTGGTCTTTCTGGTAATCATATTGCAACAAAAATTTCTATCAGGTTATGTATATTTTCAAAAAAAAAAAAATTTTAAGTTTCAAAATAAAAAAGATTAGTAATTTTTTTTGCTAATTTTAGCTAATCGGGTTTCAAAATTTAGTAAAATTAAATTTGTAGATTTAGCAACTCAAATTAGTAAAAAATTCTGTAATTTGTAAAATGAGAATACCAAATTATTTTACTAAAAAACAACTTTATACTAAAAATTAGTATATTACTAGTATAATAAAATTGGAAACCGTTTTACTAATTTTTATACTAACTTTTTTTTTTTAGTGTACTTTTTTGGAAAAAGGAATTTTTTTTGGAAAAAGTTACTTTTTTTGGAAAAAGTTACTTTTTTTGGAAAAATGTATGTTTTTTGGAAAAAGGTACTTCTTTTGGAAAAAGGTACTTTTTTCGGGAAAAGGTACTTTTTTTGGAAAAAGGGAATTTTTTTGAAAAAAGGTACTTTTTTTGGAAAAAGGTACTTTTTTTTGGAAAAATGTACTTTTTTTGGAAAAAGGTACTTTTTTTTGGAAAAGGGTACTTTTTTTGGAAAAAGGTATTTTTTTTTTTGGAAAAAGGTACTTTTTTTGGAAAAAGGTACTTTTTTTTGGAAAAAGGTACTTTTTTTGGAAAAAGGAATTTTTTTTTGGAAAAAGGTACTTTTTTCGGAAAAAGGTACTTTTTTGGAAAAAGGTACTTTTTTTGGAAAAAGGTACTTTTTTTGGAAAAGGTACTTTTTTTGGAAAAAGGTACTTTTTTGGAAAAAGGTACTTTTTTTGCAAAAAGGTACTTTTTTTGCAAAAAGGTACTTTTTTTGCAAAAAGGTACTTTTTTTGCAAAAAGGTACTTTTTTTGGAAAAATGTACTTTTTTTTGGAAAAAGGTACTTTTTTGGAAAAAGGTACTTTTTTGGAAAAAGGTACTTTTTTGGAAAAAGGTACTTTTTTTGTCCCCTTTTTGCCCCTCCCGATAAGAATTTCCAAAAATGCCGTCTCAGCGGACGTCTACACCGGTCAAGGAACCTACATACCAAATTTCAACTTCATAGCTCCAGCAGTTTGAGCAGGCCGTCAAGGGGGAGACTTTTTCCCCTTTTTGCCCGTCCCTGTAAAAATTTCCAAAACTCCCGTCTTGGTGGATGTCTACGATAGTGGAGGAACCTTTATACCAAATTTCAACTTCCTACCTCCAGCGGTTTGGGCAGGCCGTCAAGGAGGCCTTTTTCCCCTTTTTAACCCCCATTTTTACAACGTCCCTATCCAAAATTCCAGAAAGTACTTTCCAGAAAAGTTAGCCCATACTCCAAGGAACACATATCTTAAATTTCAGCTTTCTAGCCAAAGGGGTTTTGGCAGGCCGCCAAGGGGGAGACTTTTCCCCTTTTTGCCCGTTCCGGTAGGAATTTCCAAAAATCCCGTCTTAGCGGACGTCTACGCCGAAAGAGGAACCTACATACCAAATTTCAACTTCCTAGCTTCAGCGGTTTGGGCTGGGCGATGTTGAGTCAGTCAGTCATTCAGTCAGTCAGTCAAGTCAGTCAGTCACGTTATTCTTTTATATATAGAAAGATAACCTTATTTTCCATAAGAATAGTTCAAAATATTCATTAAAAATTATAAAAGCTTCAAGAAATTTTAAGAAACAAATAAGAATTAATGGAACTTATAATTTTTTCTTCTTCAGGAAATTTTTATTCTTTTTTATTGGTTAATAAAATGCGTATTCTTGGTGAGGTTTTTCTTCGCAATACTTGTAATGAGGGTAACCTGAAATGTGCTGTAAAAATCTATTTTAAGCCTATTAGAAATGTTGTCAAAAACTCAAAATGCTTTATGCTTTAAACATTTTAAAAATATGCACTTAAGGCATTTTTTACCAAATATACAATACCGTGGTCCCATTTTTTATAAGTTATTAAGACATTCATAGGGAAATTTCTTAGAAAATAAATAAAACAAATGTCTAGTTTCATTGTCCTTGTCGTGGTGTAGGGTATAATAATCTAATTTAACAGTTTTTTTATGAGAGGTCATTAAACCCACACCACTACGTGGACAGTGTATAATAAATTGGTGCTGATGTTTATAACCCAAACAAATATTGGACCTAGATAGGCTTGCCAGATCGAAATTAGCAAAAAGCTTGACATTCAGAGGAAAAAGCTTGATTTTTTTGACATTCAGAAAGAAAGGCTTGATTTTTCTTGACAATTTAAAATTTAGTTAAATTAGCAAAAAAAATTGCAAAATTGACTTGAAAATTTAAATGATATTAATTTGTATGGATTTTCTACGCTTTTGTACCACATTTTTTAAATAAATGGGCCCATATGTTGTCAATGGATATCGTCGACTGGCCTGCAAAATGTCACATGTGTTTTTAATAGATTTTCAGGAGAGCGAAAAAACTGTTAAAAAATCTACTTTTAAGATATTTTATTGGCATCTCCTGAAAATCTATTAAAAAACACATGTGACATTTTGCAGGTCGGTCGACGATATGTGTTTTGGCAATTTTTACAAAAACTTGCCGAAGGCAGCAGTAATCTGCATACAACATATCAGTAGCTGTGTTTTCGACTTAACTATATCCGTTAACTCATAAAAGACTCCCAAGTACATAAAAACGCGTTTAAGACGAAACTATCATATTACTTTTCGTATGCACATTAGCTTTCAACATGGATAATTATCAACGTTGAAAACTCAACATTAATCATTTTCACATATGACGTAACTTATTTGCGTTACCTAAAAACTTTTGCCGACATACGTTCGATTATAACGGAAAAATTATAAACATAAGCTGTTTAAAATTTTTTTGAACTACAATCGGTTTAACGTAGATTTCCTTTAAATACTTAACGTTGATAGGCATGAGGTATTAATTGAATTTGATATATTTTAAAATAAATGGCAGCTCTGCTTAATTATTCCGTGACAACAACGAGTTTTTTATATTTAAAACAGCAATTTGCTAAAAAAAAACAGATTTTTCTCCAAAATCATATCTTTTTTCTAAGTATTTTACAGCATTTTGTAAAAATTGGTTAGCTTCTAACTCAAACGTTTCCTTTTCATTCAAAGAAAGACTTTTTATACTTTACTACCATGGAAACAGTTATTTGTCCGTGAAAATTAGTCATGGTACATTTAAAAACAATTAGTTTATTTTTTTTGCTAATGGTTAATTTTTCTTGATTTTTCTTATCAATTTGATGGAAACATTTTTAAAATTCCCTTTTAGCTTGACAAATGACATTTTGTCTTTATTCCTAGACCCAGACCTACCTGTTAGTATACCTATCGACTCAGAATTACTGGTTGTTTTTTTTTTTTTTTTTTGTATATTTATTTTCAATAAGAATATATTTACACATAATGGCCCTTTGTTCCTAATGGAACCATAGGATATAATATATAATAAACACTAGGTACAATAATATTTAATATACAATGACTCTAAAACGAGTGCTCAAGTACAAATAATATAGTACATAATAGTTTAGATTTACAAAATTATAAAGAAAAAAAAATAAACATTAACAATGGTATAATATAAATATGTTTTAAAGTTAGTATGCAATGAAAAAATTTTTTTTAAAAACATTGCTTAAATATTTAAGAAATTTGCGAAAGTTGTGTCAAGGGGTAAAAAAGAGTACACTCAAATAAAAAAGTCTGTAAAAGTTACAGAAAAAACTGTAATATTACAGAAAAATTAACTAATATTAGGCCAGCAGACCGATTAGCTAATTTTAGCAAAATGTGTCTGTAATTATTAGTAAAATCAAAGTTGTGGAAAAAATTTGTAATAGTTACTAAAATTTAGTATAATTTTAGTATATTCATAATGGAAATCAATTTGCTAAAATTAGCCAAATTTCTTACTAAATATTAGTGAAATTCATTTAGAAGAAAAAATTAGTAATTTTACTATATATTAGTAAAATTTCTGTAAATTTAAAATGGAAATAAAATAGTACTTATACTAAATATTAGTATGCATACTGGATTTTATTTCCAAAAAATCTAAAATAAAATCCATAAAAAATGCTTACGAATAGTAAAATTTATTTCTTTTTAGTTATAAAATGAAATGTAATTTTAAATACGATTTAATTATAAGTAAAGTTTTAAAATTTAAATAACTTTTAGATGAATGATACATTGAATGTATGTATATAAAAAGATAAAAAGATTTATTATAAATATATGTACTAAATAATAGGCTTTTGAGATCAATATCAAATTGATATTCACATTTAAATTAATTTTTGGAGTATTAATATATATAAGTATTTAAAAGAAAGTCACGCATTCATTTAATGCAAATTTTTATAAGTATTCACTTTTAAAAGTATAAAAAAAATGCCCACATTTATTCCAAATTAATGTAGGTACATTTTATTATTTAACTATTACGCTCGGTTTCATATTTAAAGTTAACTTGAACTTAACGATATTGAAAGATAAAATGTAAAAAATTGTATACGAAATAACAAATTAAATAACTAATGCTTAACTCAAAAACCTTCAGTATGAAAACCACCGTGTAGGTTTTTGAGTTTACTTTTATTAATCCATAATTTTTTGTTGTTTCGTACACAAATTTCTTGGCATTTTCTTTTGTTTAATAGTGAAGTTAAAGACTTCAGTATGAAACTCAGCTGTAAAGATTATAATTAGAAATTAAGAGTTTCAAAGTTAACAAAAGTAGGCAATTGTTATTTCCTTAAATTAATAAATTGATGCGAAAACAGCGAAAAATACCATGTTTTAAACGACTTAAAATGTGAAATTATCAAATTAACTAACATAGGAGTAAAATTTATAAATTTTTCTCTTCATTTATATTTTTTAGATGTCAGGCCAAGGATTGCTGTTGATAACTTGTCTTTAGGAAAATTGATTCCAAAAATATGTGATTGAAGAGCCATACATGTTTAGATTCAATCGGACATTTAAAATGAAAAAACCACATAAATATGAAAAAGACATGTCAAAGCCTCTAAAATACTTTCTAGTTTATAAGTAACAGTGTCAAATTTTACAAAAATATATTTAAAAACTGCGTGCTATTAAATCATTGATACCATTACCACGATCGCCGTATTCGCCTCCACGCTTAAAGGATACCGACACTTTATTCTTCCAAGCTTCACGTGGGCTACAAAACTGTAGATAAAAAAATAGAAGTTAATTTTTGCTATATATAAATTATTATAAAGACAATAAACTTACTAAAAATGCACACATAAATTCGCTAACAGCTTGAACCTTTGTACCCACTGTAAATATCTCATGAATAATATCTTCCAAACAAATAATGGGTGATTTTTTGCCATTGATACGAGCAAAACCTTTTTAAATACCAATTCACGTATGGTACCAATATTGGGATAACCATATGTAATTGTAAAATTATGTATCGCTTTTCCATAATTTTATGGTTTTGTCATTTTCCGAAGCCGCCGAAGCAATAATATTCTCTGTTGGATGACAAGCAGTATACAACACAGTGTCGGTGTGACCCTGTCATTTCTGGACAACCTCTTTCGATTGTAGATTCCATATGTAAACCATATTAACTGCCGGAAGCAACCCACAAAAAAATATTACAAACATTTGAAACAAATTTATAGATAAAAAAATTCTTGCCTTTAACTAACATTTCCTCCAGTTACTGAAAAATTTGCAAAAATACAATATTTTTCATTTTTATGTCAAGTGTAGGTTTTTAAACATTTTCCTTTTGAATAGTCCCATAATTTCAAAGTATTATCCAAAGTAGCCGCCAATATATACTTGCCATCATCTATTAAAGTCTTCAAACACTGACCACTGTTCATTGAACGATATGACATCGTTCACCATTATTCGTTCTTTTCGTTCAATCGTTTATTTCGTTATTTTTTTTTAGTCATAGAAAATTTGTATCCCTTTCTTATTAATTTTATTACAGAATTTAATGTTTTTCTTAATAATTTAAAATTTTTAATAAAATTGTAATTTTCTGACGCTATTAGTCTATGCACAATAAAATTAATACAAACATCATATCGCTGACATGCAATCGGCTCTTGCAGTGCTGCCAGAGATCAAATGTCACTTTTAGTTTTCATTTTAATTTTGTAATAGAAAAACAACAAAAAATTTGGTAAAAAAGAATGGAAAAGTGTTTATTTTTTTTTATTATTTGTCGGTAAATATTAATGTTTCATAAAATTTGTTGTTTTTCTAAAAAAATCTTTGATATTTCTTATCCATGAAATGGTCAAGGTTTCTCCTTTGATATCATTTTGACGTTTCGCTGCAATGGTTTTGACATTTCATATCATATAATTTATGGCATTTGAAGACACCGGGTTAGCACGCGTGCAATTTACAGTTGTTTATATTATATATGTTTAAAGGAAAACTGGTCAATATTTTGTTACAATTTATATTTAAGGATTTTTTTCTTAATTGTCTATAAATTTTTATACTCATTTATAAAAATTAATGCAGTTTTCATTATTTGTAATTGTCGCCATAATGCGCAATTACAAAAGCACCTCCCAGTACGACTGCTCTTAATGAACTAAAACAGCAAAAACAGTAACATCGATACACACGATGGAAAATTGAGTTAGGAAACACAAAATATCAAAAAATTTTGATAACCCGAATGTCAACACGATACATTAGCGGCCATATAGACTTCCAAGTATGTTGTACAGCATGCTGGCCGGCTGTATGAATTTGACCATGTAATGTCTAATTTGACGGTTTGTCAAGCATGTTGCACGAAAAACAAAATTTTTTGATTTTTCGGCAAGTTTGACAAACACGCTTTACCGTTTATGTTTTTGATTAATCAAAATTATTGAATAATCGATTAATTGATTAATCAGAATTTTGATTAATCAGGAAGTTTGATTAATCGATTAATCGCACATCCCTAAAATAAACTAAAAAATGCAAAAACAGAAATTCAAAACTAAAATTCCAAGAAAAAAATTAATAAAAATAATTTCGTCATTATCATCCGCTGTGTTGATTTTGTGGTTTTGAAGTAAAGTTTTACAGCATGCTTGTCCGTGTATACCAAAAACCATTTTTTGTTTGTCAAACAAGCTGGACAGCATGCTTGCTCGTATATAGGCCGATATTATTAAAAAAAAAAAAAAAAAAATTTTCCATTACACTGTAAAGCGTGTTTGTCAAACCTGCCGAAAAATCAAAAAATTTTGTTTTTCGTCCAACATGTTTGACAAGCTGTTAAATTAGACACTACATGATCAAATTCATATAGCCGTCCAGCATACTGTACAGCATGCTTGATTTTCTATAGGTCGCTATACACGAAGGGCATTTTGTGACGAATGTTCCTTCGTGTGTAGGCAGCTTTAGAATAGAAAACAATTGTACCATTTACAGTAAAATTCTTTTAAGCTAAACTTGGTTAAAGACGAATTATCGGTTAATACGAACTAATTTAAAAGACGTTTTGGCATCAATTTTCGTATAAAAAAGATCATCTGCTTTATGAAACGCTTCGTCATATTTATTGCCGATGATTGATTTATGAAGCAGTTTCACCGAGTGTACGAATATGGATGATAAAAATACATATTGAAAAAATTGCAAACTAATTTGTATTTATAGCAAAGAAATATTCAAAAAAAGCAAAAAAAAAAAAAAAAAAACGTGGAAATATAAACATTAAAAAACAACAAAAAAATTTAGAGAACAAATCTATTTTTATTATAAATGGAAAAAACGCTTAAAAACAACTTGGTTTTCTGGTAATCATATTGCAACAAAAATTTCTATCAGGTTGTGTATATTTTCAAAAAAAAAAAAAAAATTTGAACTTCCAAAATAAAAAAGATTAGTAATTTTTTTTGCTAATTTTAGCTAATCGGGTTTTAAAATTTAGTAAAATTAAATTTGTAGATTTAGCAACTCAAATTAGTAAAAAATTCTGTAATTTGTAAAATGAGAATTCCAAATTATTTTACTAAAAAGCAACTTTATACTAAAAATTAGTATAATACTAGTATAATAAAATTGGAAACCGTTTTACTAATTTTTATACTAACTTTTTTTTTTAGTGTAAGATAAAATAGTTATCTATTTGGCCATCCACCAAAATTTTTTGGAATTCGATTTTTGAGCTAATCTCAAATCTCTGTTTGATATACTTGTACTGTATCTCATATTCAGATTCTCTAAATCGCAATTTACTGCCTTTATATTGGCCCGTCTATAGTTGTGATATAAAATTGGGATGCCATTTCCATTCTGAATAATGTTCTTATTATCAAGGTACACAAAAGCCTCTGGTGCGACGAAACCCCTTTCCAATTAATAAATTATGTATTCTTGGTTTGTATAATAAGGGGCCATTATAATGTTATTTTCTGTGCATTGAGTGCACCTTAATATATTATTCCTAATTATGTTAATTATAAAATTATCTATCCGTATCACATTGGATATATTGTACAATTTTCTGTTTGATATGTATTTTTTGTAACTGCTATGTGAGGACCTGTATAACGATGTGCATTAGGGCGGGTCAATTTTTTTGACAAGAAATTGTAGGGGAAATGATTTTACGAAGAATTCTAAGCAACTTTGCCCTAGAAATCATAGGTCTAAAATGGATTTCGAGCTTGCGGAAATTCCAAAATATGTTTTAAGTAGTGCTTTATGAGTTTAAATAATGAGTTTTATTAATTATACCCTGCACCATCATTTGGACAGTGTATAATAAGTTTGTGCTTATGTTTGTAATTCCAAAAAATATTGGAACTAGACCCATCTTTAAGTATACCGATTGATTCAGAATAACATTTTGTTTCGATGTAACGATATACGTCTGTCCGTCCGTCTGTCTGTCCATATATTTTTGTGCGCACGGTACAAATCGCAAATATTTAGATATTTTTACAAAATATGGTACACTAACTTATTTTGGCCCAGGGACAAACCCATTTGATTTTGGTTAAAATCGGTGCATGGTTAGACCTAGTGCCTATATAAAGGGTGCCCCAAAATTGAATTGTTTGTACACTACAGGTCGCAAATACGAAGATATTTTAATGAAATTTGGTACACGGATTCAAATGGGCTCATGAATAAAGCCAACTGATTTTACGTGGAATCGGTCCATGTTTAGACCTAGTGCCTGTATAAAGGCCCCCTAAAAATGAGCATATTCGCAAGCCAAAGGTTGCAGATATTAAGATACTTTAATAAAATATGGTACACAGACTAATAGCGGCCCAAGGACGAAGCCAATTGGCTTTCAACCAGACTAGTGTAGGGTATCGTATGTCGACATGCCCGAATATATGATACCCTACAACAGTCTGGTTGAAAGCCAACTAATGTTTTGATCTGAAATTCGAATGGCTTGAAATGGACTTGTGTTAAAATTTGTCTGTAAAACGATAAAAGGTTAGAAACACAGTAAGATTTGATTTCGATTATTTTGATTTTATCTAATGTTAGATGTATTTAAGAGAAAATCGGAAATATAGGCCATATGGGAGATAGGTTCAAATATGGACCGAACTATAGAGTGCGGATATTCAAATTTTTGGGGGACCTTTTTACAAGCACTAGATCTAAAAATTTAATATTTCTAAAACAGATCAATAAGATTCTTATCTTATCTAAAAAGTCCAAAACTATTATCATCGTTCACAATATTTACATGTTAACGCAAATTTTACACAAACATTGCAGTGAGGCACTATATATATATATATATATATATTAGGGCGGGTCGATTTAATAATCGCCCATGGCTCAGTGAAAATCGTATTCTAGGGATCAAAATAAGAAACTTTGCCGAAGGAACCATACCTCTAAAACGAATTCTACTACCCCCAACTGTTGACTATTGTCCCGTAGGGTCAAGTTTTGAAAAATCCCACTTTGACCCATTTAGAGTGCCCCAATCGAGTCCAAATGTATGACCGACCCCCACTAACTTTGGAGGGCCGATCCACCCATGCCAGTGGCACACCCCCTGGAACTCCCCTGGGGGGTTCCCCATACAAACATTTTAAAAAATCACCATTTTTGGCACTTTATTTTATTATTTTTTATTTATTTTATTTATTTTTATTATTTTATTTATTTTTTCTCTTTAGAAATTTATTTAGTCAGAACATATGTAAATGAAAAAATTAATTTAACTTAGTAATAGAAAAGAAAATAAAAAAAATTACTGTTTGAAGTCTTTTTTGCTTTCAAGTCTGGGCATTTTTTCTTTTCTATTACTAAGTTAAATTAATTTTTTCATTTACATATGTTCTGACTAAATAAATTTCTAAGGAGAAAAAATAAATAAAATAATAAAAATAAATAAAATAAATAAAAAATAATAAAATAAAGTGCCAAAAATGGTGATTTTTTAAAATGTTTGTATGGGGAACCCCCCAGGGGAGTTCCAAGGGGGTGTACCACTGGCATGGGTGGATCGGCCCTCCAAAGTTAGTGGGGGTCGGTCATACATTTGGACTCGATTGGGGCACTCTAAATGGGTCAAAGTGGGATTTTTCAAAACTTGACCCTACGGGACAAAAGTCAACAGTTAGGGGTAGTAGAATTCGTTTTAGAGGTATGGTTCCTTCGGCAAAGTTTCTTATTTTGATCCCTAGAATACGATTTTCCCTGAGCCATGGGCGATTTTTTTGCCTCCCCACAAATCGACCCAGCCTAATATATATATATATAATGCCTTGCTCGTCGTCCAATGATTACGAGCTGCCTCTATACTGGGCATAGGCGGTCTATAAGTTGTCTCCATCTTTCTCGACGTGCGGCTAGATCTTTGAGCTCTCCTATGTTGTTGACAGTTCTACCAAGGCTCTGAGATATGGAATTTATTTCCTGCAATATAGATCGTCTCCAGGTGGTTTTAGGACGTCCTCTTTTTCTACTTCCCTGTGGGTTGTAAACAAGGGCGTGATTACATACTTCCTCAGGAGGTTTTCGCAGGGTATGGCCAATCCATCCAAATTTTCTTCTACGGATTTCTGTGTTAACATTTCCAACACCAGTTTTGATCCAAAGTTGTTCATTTGTGATTGTGTGAGGCCAGAAAATTTTAAGAATTTTGCGAAGACATCGATTAACGAAAACTTGCAGTTTATTTTGTATTACGTCTGTAACAAACCAAGTTTCGCAACCGTAGAGAAGTACTGAAAGAACACAGGCTTTAAAAATGTGTAGTTTGGTGTTAACACTGTAACTCGAAGAGTTCCAAACATTGTGGAGTTGTGTAAATGAGCCTATTGCTTTTCTGATTCGATTTTCAACGTCCTTCAGAGTTCCTCCGTTCTCGGTAATCGTGCTACCCAAATATTGAAACTCTTCTACTTGATGTACTCGGCCGTGCATAACGTTCAAAGGTTCTGTTGATCTGCAGTTAATGCGCATTTCCTTCGTCTTAGAGACGTTAATTGTGAGACCAACTTTGTGGGATTCTCGTGAAAGGTCATCTAGTTTTTCCTGCATATCACTAAGCCAGTGAGCGAGCTCGCATTTATCATCAGCATAATCAAGTGCTTCTAGTCGGACGTTTGGCTTAAGGTGGTCCCACATAATACCCCGTGGCTTGTTATCGTAAGCACGCCTGGACACAGCATCCATTACAATAAGGAACAACAGTGGTGATAGCAAGCAACCTTGTCTTACGCCCGAGATGGTGTTAAATGGTACAGACATTCTACCTTCATGGAGTACGGTGCATTTGAAACCCTCATAGCTGCTCCGTATTAGAGAGATGATCTTATTTAGAGCCCCCATGTTCCTCAGTTCGGCCCAAATGCTCTCTCTATGAATAGATTCGAATGCTTTTTCATAGTCAATAAATAGGACATATAAAGGAGATCGCATTTCCACGGCCTGTTCAATTATAATCCTAAGGGTGTTAATTTGATCGATACATTATCTACCGCTTTTGAATCCAGCTTGTTCGACACGTATCTTACTATCGACCTGTCTTATCATTCGTTCCAGTATGATCTTCATAAAAACTTTCATTACAGCGCAAAGAATTGTAATACCTCGCCAGTTTTTGCAATCAGTTGCATCTCCTTTCTTAGGAAGTTTCACTATAACCCCTTGCAACCAGTCCGTCGGGTACTCCTCTGAAATCCATATTTGTCGAAACAGAGGGTGAAGTATCTTAGCAAATATTTTCGGGTTTGCTTTGAGTACTTCTGCAGTAATGTTGTCTAAGCCGGCTGCTTTTCCAGTTTTCAGAGCTACAATAGCATTAATAATTTCCCGTTTGGATGGTGGATCGGTTCTTATGGGCAATGTACTTTGATTGTCGTTATGCTGATACCTTCTCGCTGCACGTTTAGTACGCTTTCAAAGTGCTCTTTCCATCGTTTAAGTTGTTCATCAACGTTGGTAATTAACTTCCCGCTCTGGTCTTTGACAGGGACCGTTCTTTTTCTATTAGAACCAGCAATCGTTTTGGTGATAATAAAAAGCGAGCCGCAGCTGCATTTTCAGCTTCTATCGTCATACTGCGCATGTGCTCCTTTTTATCATCCATTATATTTCGCTTAACTTGTTTATCCTTTGGCTGTATTCTTTTTGGGCTTGTTTTCTCACCTCACCACCTCCTTGCCTCTCGTGGCGAATTTAGACACTATTTTGATCATTAAAAATAAAGGCAACAACAATAAAAATAGAAGAAAACTTGAATTGACTTAAATGCTTGGCCACAACTGTATATATTTTCAAAAATTTTAAAATTAAAAAATATTGAATTTAAACAAATTAATTATAAATATTAAAAAAAAAATTAATAGAATAAAAAAAAATTAAAAAAAAATAAAAAAATTAAAAAAAAAATAAAAAAAATATTGGTACCGCCGGGAATCGAACCCGGGACCCTCTGTTTGGAAATGCCAAATTATACCAAAATCACTTTTTACGATCACTTTTAGAGCAATTACTCTTCAGAAGCAATACTTAAGTGATTTTTTGGATGTGGTTCAGAAGTAATTCTAAAAAAGCTGTAAAAATGTAATAACGAATACTTGGGAAGCAATGAAAGAAGTAATTTTTTGAAGTTGTTCAGAATAACTTCTAAAAAAGCAATAAAAATACACTAACGGATACTTGTGAAGCATTAAAAGAAGTAGTTTGTAAAGCACTACCTACAATTTTTTTTGCTGGGAACTCTTTACTGAATTAAAAAAAAATATCATAAAGAGTTTTATTTAAAAGTATGAAGTATTTTTTTCAAAAAAATACTTGGAAAATTTTACCAATAAAGAATTTTGAACTTTTCTATTGTCTGATTATAACATAGAGAGGATCCCACAAAAATAATCTGATGATAGTAATTGAAAATGCATTAATTGCCAACTATTGATTCAAGTAAATTTTTTTAGAAAAGTTTTTTCTCTATTTGTTGTAAAAATAATTACAAACTACTTGCTTATAATTGAACTTAAAACTAAACAAAATAACATTCATTGCAACAATTTTCATAAATAAATAAAAAAAATTATTTAATAATATTGTTTAAAAGTTTGGTAATATTGTTTAACTGGTATATCTAACACATCATACTACTATGATCGAGCGATCATTTCAGATAAGGCTTTCAAGAATATGGAACGATCTACCTCTATTCCTGAGAGGTTTTGCTTTTTCATCCCAGGTCTTTAGGCGAAAGCTTAGGGATTATGTTGCTATTCATGAGTTATAGCTTTTTGTTTGTGCTACCATTTTTATCTCTCTCGACTATTTCTTTTTTATTATTAATATTATTATTATTATTGCTGCACTTACGAAAATCTGGTGATTGTACTATTTTTATTTTAAATATCTATTTTTATTATTCAAGATAATGTTTTCATTATTTTTTAATATGATAGTTTTACTGTATTTTTTATTTTTTTTATTATTATTTATTTATATTATTATTTTTATTTAAAATATTATTTTTTTTGTAATTGCTTTTATTAATCATATATGGCCCTCAGGGCTTTGGTTATATAATTTGAAGTTAATAAATTCTGTATTTATTATAACAAAAAAAAGTTCTGCGAACAATATTTCCATGTGGAGCTCAAAAATAGGTTTTCCAACACCATAAACACCTAGGCCCTGTGCGAGGTAGCTAAATAAATTCTTAAATAAATACAAATTGACAAAAGAATTTAAAATTTCTTAAAAAATTTTTTGAAAACTTTTTAAAATTTCATAGAAATTTGTAAACCTGAATTTAGTTTAGATTTTATTTGGCCCACCCTTAAAACCAAAAAAAAAAAAAAATATTTCGAAAAATAAATCGCCTTTAACAAAAACTATTTCACCAAATATTTAAAGATATGTATTTTCACAATAAATTCGACATTACATAATCATTAAGGCGATTTGCCATAGGAAACGCTAAAAAAAATTCTGTTCTACACTCTAAAAAATGTTTGTAAACTTACTAAAATGGGAAAGTTTGTTTAAAATTAGTATTCTTTTGTTAAATAAAATTTTAACGCCCAAAGTTGGTAAATATACTAATTTATAATAGTAATAAATACTTTGACATTTGTAAACTGAAAACAATTTAACAAAAATTCAAAATTAAGAAAAAAAAACTAAAACGGTTTCCTACTATAAGTTGGGTAAATTTCAACAGAATTTAATTAGAGTGTATATTTTTGCGAATTTCCATTTTCAGGACGAATATTGACCATAAAATGCCAACAGTTTTTTTTTACTTTCCCATAAAAAAAATAATACCAAAAATCGCTTACTTCTATTTTAAAAAAAAACGGACGCATATCACTTTCAAAATAAACATTATTGCTAAATCGTTAACTACTAAAAATTAACTTATCAACATTTCAGTAGTTTTTGAAATTTTTTAATTTTTTATTTTTTATATAAAAAGATCCATTTCCACCTAATTCCATGATTAACTAATTTTTTTTTCAAAATGGACTACCCGGGTAAAAAATCTTAATACGGTGTCATATATAATTATATCTTATTTGATAAGTCCCCATATACAACGACATACAACTTGATCCGAAAAATGGGTCATCTACTTGTGTCTAATTATATCAAATTAGATATTATTTGATATAGTTTGATCCGAGATTTGTCCATATCCAGGACATCAAATTACATCTAATTCGATATAAAAATATCTGATTTTATATAATTTTGTCTAATAGTAGGTACACTTTTTATGCATACCGGCTTTAAATTGATATTGAAATTTCTATAGCTTAAACAATTTCAAAAGCCCAAATTTTATAACATAAAATAAAAATCTAATCTAAATCGTTTGCATCATTTTTAATTTAATTTAATATGCAAAAAAATCACGTGAAAATTATTTGGCTGTGGATAAATTAACTCTTAATTTATATTAATTTGTACGAGATCATATAGAAAGTTATATAAAATTACAAGAAATATATTTTTAGTATGACGATACATACAGTGTTATATAACTTAGTATCGAACCATATAATCATATCGGTCACTACATATATTTTGATTAGTTTTATATGGCTTATATCGTTATATATGGAGTCAGATTTGGGGATATGTAATAACATCAATTACCGTACAACAAATTCATTGACAAAATAATATCAGATGTTTTTGTATATAATGATATGTGTCTTAATGTGAATCCATTCACCGTCAGATATAACCCAATCACATTATATATAACAATATATAACTATTTTTACCCGGGTAATGTCACTTTCAAAATAAGTGGTTCAATTAATGGCAATTTTCAATGTTTAAGTCACTTTTAAAGACAAACAATACTAAAATTGAATTGAAAATCTTGAACCTTGAAAAAATCAATAACAAATGCACATTTCAAATGTTTTAATTAATATTTTTTGGTTTTTAATACATACTGAATATAAATAAAATAATATTTAAATACACGAGTACGATTGTTAAATACTAAAACTCACTAATACGAGTTTTATTATGTATATAAGATTACTAGCGGGCGCAGCCCGCTACGATGTTAGCGTGCCTTAAAGTTTAGGGGGGGGGGCACACCCGACAATTTTTTTTAAATTCGCTTTTTATTTAAAGTACAGTTTTTATAATAAAAGCCTATGCTATGACAATTTTAATACAGCGTCATATATAATTAAAAATGGCTTTATCGGAAAACATATAAAGTTTTATATAGCTCAATGTTAAATTTTTTTCTAAGTTGTTTTAGATATATTTAATAGTCCAATGTAAAAAAAATTCTATGTTTTTTTGAGGGTTCGGTTAGGCCATCAAGGTGGAGAATTATTCCGTTTTTACCCCTCCCGGTAGGAATTTCCAAAAATTCCGTCTTAGAGGACGTCTGCGTTGGAGGAGGAACCTACTACATACATAATTTTAGGTCTCTATATCCAGCAGTTTGGCCAGGCCATCCAGGGGGAAGTTTTTTCCCTTTTTACCCCTCCCGGTATGAATTTCCAAAAATACCGTCTTAGGGGACGTCTACGTTGGAGAAGGAACCCAAACACCCAATTTAAGCTCCCTAGATCCAGCAGTTTGGCCAGGCCGTTAAGGGGGAGACTTTTCCTGTTTTTTACCCCACCTGTGGAAATTTCCAAAAATCTCATCTTAGCGGATGTCTGCAATAGAGTAGGAACTTTTACTATTTGTGCCCCTCTCGGTATGAATTTCCGAAAATCCGTCGACTGGGAATTTCAGTTTCCTAGTTCCAGCAGTTTGTCAAGGCGGACACTTTTTCTTTTTTTTCCCTCCCGGTTGGAATTAGGCTGGAAGAGGAACCAAAGTACCGAATTTCAGCTTCCTAGTTCCAGCAGTTTGGACAGGTCGTTAAGGGGCCACTTTCCCTTTTTGAGCCCCCATTTTATAACGACCTTGTCCAAAATTCAAAAAAGGTATTTTTCTAATAAGTTAGCCCTTACTCCAGGGACCCACATTTTAAGTTTCAGGTTTCTAGCCGAAGGGGTTTTTACAGGCCACCAAGGTGAGGCTTTTCTTCTTTTTGCCCCTCCCTTTAGGAATTTACAAAAATTCCATCTTCGCGGCTATCTGCGATGGATGAGGAACATTCATACCAAATTTCAACTGCATTGCCTAAGCGGTTTGGGCAGGCCGTTAGTGGGGACATTTTTCCCTTTCAACCACCATTTTTACTATGTTCCTGTTCCAAAATAGAAAAATTACGTTACCGGTGAGTTAGTCCTACTCCAAGGAATACATATTTAAAATTTTAGGTTGGCCAAAAGGGATTGGGCAGGCCGTAAAGGAGGAGACTTTTCCCCTTATTTCCCCTCCCGATAGGAATTTCAAAAATTCCGTCTAAGCGGACGCCTACACAGAAGGAAGAACTCACATTCCGAATTTGCTTTTGGGATATCCTGTAGGGAATTAGTCGATGTCTACTACAGTGGAGGAACCTTTGCACCAAATTTCAACTTCTTACCTCCAGTGGTTTGGGCAGGCACTTTTCCAATTTGTGAGACTGTTTATGGGGAGACTTTTCCCCTTTTTGCCCGTTCCGGTAGGAATTTCCAAAAATCCCGTCTTAGCGCACGTCTATGCCGAATATCAAGAAACCTTGTTTTAGTGGAGATATCCGTGGGGGGAGGAAAAAAAGTAGTTTTTTTGAAATTATATATTATTTTAAATGGTACTTTTTGGAAAAACGAATTTTTTTGGAAAAAGATACTTTGTTTTTACAAAGTACTTTATTTGTACTTTTTTTGGAAAAGGTATGTTTTTTTAAAAAGGTAGTTTTTTTGGGATAAGGTACTTTTTTGGAAAAAGGTACTTTTTTGGAAAAAGGTACTTTTTTTTGGAAAAAGGTACTTTTTTTTTGGAAAAGGTACATTTATTTAGAAAAAGGTACATTTTTTGGAAAAAGGTCCTTTTTTTAAAAAAGGTACTTTTTTTTTGGAAAAAGGTACACTCAAATAAAAAAGTCTGTAAAAGTTACAGAAAAAACTGTAATATTACAGAAAAATTAACTAATATTAGGCCAGCAGACCGATTAGCTAATTTTAGCAAAATGTGTCTGTAATTATTAGTAAAGTCAAAGTTGTGGAAAAAATTTGTAATAGTTACTAAAATTTAGTATAATTTTAGTATATTCATAATGGAAATCAATTTGCTAAAATTAGCCAAATTTCTTACTAAATATTAGTGAAATTCATTTAGAAGCAAAAATTAGTAATTTTACTATATATTAGTAAAATTTCTGTAAATTTAAAATGGAAATAAAATAGTACTTATACTAAATATTAGTATGCATACTGTATTTTATTTCCAAAAAATCTAAAATAAAATCCATAAAAAATGCTTACGAATAGTAAAATTTATTTATTTTTAGTTATAAAATGAAATGTAATTTTAAATACGATTTAATTATAAGTAAAGTTTTAAAATTTAAATAACTTTTAGATGAATGAAACATTGAATGTATATATATAAAAAGATAAAAAGATTTATTATAAATATATGTACTAAATAATAGGCTTTTGAAATCAATATCAAATTGATATTCACATTTAAATTAATTTTTGGAGTATTAATATGTATAAGTACTTAAAAGAAAGTCACACATTCATTTAATGAAAATTTTTATAAGTATTCACTTTTAACGGTGGGTCTCATACTGCAGGCTTAAACTTTAGTTAATAGTTAACCCAAAAATTTGTTGTTGTTTTGTGTAAATTTTTTTGAAATTTTCTTTTGTTTATAGTTAAGTTAAAGTTAAACTTACAGTATGAGACCCACCATAAAAGTATTAAAAAAATACCCACATTTATTCCAAATTAATGTAGGTACATTTTATTCTTTATTTATTACGCTCGGTTTCATATTTAAATTTAACTTGAACTTAAAGACATTGAAAGATAAAATGTCAAAAATTATATACGAAATAACAAATTAAATAACTAATGGTTAACTCAAAAACCTTCAGTATGAAAACCACCGTGTAGGTTTTTGAGTTTACTTTTAGTTAATCCATAATTTTTTGTTGTTTCGTACACAAATTTCTTGACATTTTCTTTTGCTTAATAGTGAAGTTAAAGTCTTAAGTATGAAACTCAGCTGTAAAGATTATAATTAGAAATTAAGAGTTTCAAAGTTAACAAAAGTTGCCTACTTTTTCCTTTAATTAATAAATTGATGCGAAAACAGCGAAAAATAACATGTTTTAAACGACTTAAAATGTGAAATTATCAAATTAACTAACATAGGAGTAAAATTTATAAATTTTTCTCTTCATTTATATTTTTTAGATGCTAGACTGCGTGCTATTAAATCATTGATACCATTACCACGATCGCCGTATTCGCCTCCACGCTTAAAGGATACCGACACTTTAATCTTCCAAGCTTCACGTGGGCTACAAAACTGAAGATAACAAAATTGAAGTTAATTTTTGCTACATATAAATTAATATAAAGATAATAAACTTACTAAAAATGCACACATAAATTCACTAACAGCTTGAACATTTGTACCCACTGTAAATATCTCATGAATAATATCTTCCAAACAAATAATGGGTGGTTTTTTGCCATTGATACGAGCAAAACCTTTTTAAATACCAATTCACGTATGGTACCAATATTGGGATAGCCATATGTAATTGTAAAATTATGTATCGCTTTTCCATAATCCCATGGTTTTGTCATTTTCCATAATTTTATGGTTTTGTCATTTTCCAAAGCCGCCGAAGCAATAATATTCTCTGTTGGATGACAAGCAGTACACAACAGAGTGTCGGTGTGACCCTGTAATTTCTGGACCACCTCTTTCGATTGTAGATTCCAGATGTAAACCATATTATCTTCACTGCCGGAAACAATCCACTAAAAAATATTACAAACATTTAAAACAAATTTATAGATAAAAAAATTCTTGCCTTTGACTAACCTTTCCTCCAGTTACTGAAAAATTTGCAAAAAATACAATATTTTTCATTTTTATGTCCAGTGTAGGTTTTTAAACATTATCCTTTTGAATAGTCCCATAATTTCAAAGTATTATCCAAAGTAGCTGAGTAGCCGCCAATATACACTTGCCATTGGGGCAGAATTTTACAAAACTTACAGGCGGGTTGTCATCATCTATTAGCCTTCAAACACTGACCGCTGGCTATATTATATCCCAAATATGACATAAGCCATCATAGCTAGAAGAGACAATTAACGAACCATCACGATTGAAATGAACGGCAGAGGCAGGTCAATTCATAAAATTTCGAAATTATTTATTTTCCCACTTCTGGTACTCACATGAACTCGGCAACCATTCCCCATTGGGTGAAAACAGTTGATACTGCCTTGGTATGACCTACCAAAGTAAACTTTAGAGTATAATTCGTTTGTACGGATAAACACGATTTATTTGAAGATGAAGATGTTGTTCCGGTCGAAGATGATTTGAAGAGTATTAGGATCACTGGATGCGGTGTGCATAGTTTGTGGAGCATGTACCCCAGGATGACCACCATGTACTGGTCCAATAGCAACCATTGTTATTGATTTTTACAACTTATTATTTTAATTCACTTTGTTTTTTTAACTATTAAAACACTACCGAATGTTTTTGTTAGAAAAACCTTGTGCTAAGAGTTGTGTCGTTCTTGAACGAACTAGTTCATTTGAACGGTTCAGTTCATTGTACCATATGACATCGTTCAATTAAATGTTTTTCTTAATAATTTAAAAATTTTAATAAAATTGTAATTTTCTGACGCTATTAGTCTATGCACAATAAAATTAATATAAACATCATATCGCTGACATGCAATCGGCTCTTGCAGTGATGCCAGAGATCAAATGTCACTTTTAGTTTTCATTTTAATTTTGTAATGGAAAAACAACAAAAAAATTTTTAAAAAAGAATGGAAAAGTGTTTAGTTTTTTTATTATTTGTCGGTAAAAATTAATGTTTCATAAAATTTGGTATTTTTCGAAGAAAAATCTGATATTTCTTATTCATGAAATGGTCAAGTGTTCTCCACCACTTTGCAATTGATATCATTTTGACGTTTTTCTGTAATGGTTTTGACATTTCAAATCATATAATTTATTGCATTTAAATACACCGGGTTAGCACGCGTGCAATTTACAGTTGTTTATAAGTATTATATATGTTTAAAGGAAAACTGGTCAATATTTTTTCTTAATTGTCTATAAATTTTTATATTAATTTGTAAAATTAATGCAGTTTTCATTATTTGTAATTGTCGCCATAATGCGCAATTACAAAAGCACCTCCCAGTACGACTGCTCTCAATGAACTAAAACAGAAAAAACAGTAACATCGATACACACGATGGAAAATTGATTTTGGAAACACAAAATATCAAAAAATTTTAACACGAATTAGACCATGTAATGTCTAATTTGACGGTTTGTCAAGCATGTTGGACGAAAAACAAAATTTTTTGATTTTTCGCAAATTTGACAAACACGCTTTACCGTCTATTGAAAAAAATCATCAAGCATTGGAGAATTTTACATTTTTAATAAGTTATTTTGTGACAAGGAAGGGATAGCGTTAATAAATAAACTAAAAAATGCAAAAACAGAAATTCAAAAATGAAATTCCAAGAAAAAAATCAATAAAAATAATTTCGTCATTATCATCCGCTGTGTTGATTTTGTGGTTTTGAAGTAAAGTTTTACAGCATGCTTGTCCGTGTATTCCAAAGAACATTTTTTGTTTGTCAAACAAGCTGGACAGCATGCTCGATCGTATAAAGGCCGTTTATGTCAATAATTTTTTTTCTTTGAATTTAATTTTTTTTTTCTGTTTTTGCATTTTTTAGTTTATTTATTAACGTTATCCCTTTTTTGTTACAAAAAAAATAATTAAAAATGTAAAATTCCCTAATGTTTGATGAATTTTTCCATTACACTGTAAAGCGTGTTTGTCAAATCTGCCATGTTTGATAAGCTGTCAAATTAGACACTACATGATCAAATTCATACAGCCATCCAGCATGCTGTACAGCATGCTTGATTTTCTATAGGTCGCTATACACGAAGGGCATTTTGTGACGAATGTTCCTTCGTGTGTAGGCAGCTTTAGAATAGAAAACAATTGTACCATTTACAGTAAAATTCTTTTAAGCTAAACTTGGTTAAGACGAACTATCGGTTACATAGGGGTTACACGATCAATTTTTGCCTTTCAAGTTTCAATACACTCACATTTTTTTACTAACACACTCATATTTTAAAAATTTAACAGCAACTTGATATCAATTTTTGCTTTCAAGTTTTGGGAAAACTTGACGGTCAAGTTTTAAACAGCTGATCAATTTCTTGTAAATTTATTTTTCTTTTTACAAATATTGTGCCGCAATAAAACACGATTGATAAAATACGGAATGTGAATATTTCGGTATATCGACGAAATGATTTAAAAATAAAAATAAATAAAAAATCAATTTCTGCTGACATGAAAATGTCTGTGGAATATGTGAAGAAAAAAATAAAGTCTTTTCGAACAGCCTACAGTGCGGAAACAGCCCACAGAGCGAGCATTTTTAGTTCTTTCCTTGACGACGGCATCTTGAAAGCAAAATTGACTATCAAGTTGCATGCAGCCTACGTCACAGCTTCAAGTTCAACTGAATTTGACAAGCAGAATGTGTTATCAACTTGAAAGCAAAATCTTGATCGTGTAACCTCACTGTTAATACGAACTAATTTGAAAGACGTTTTGGCATCAATTTTCGTATAAAAAATATCACCCGCTTTATGAAACGCTTCGTCATATTTATTGCCGATGAACGATTTATGAATATTTCAATTTCATCAATATAATAAATCTTTTTTTTCACCGAGTGGACGATTATGGATGATAAAAATACATATTGAAAAAATTGCAAAACTAATTGTATTTATAGCAAAGAAATATTCGAAAAAAGCAAAAAAAAAAAGGTGGAAATATAAACATTAAAAAACAACAAAAAAATTTAGAGAACAAATCTCTTTTTATTATAAATGGAAAAAACGCTTAAAAACAACTTGGTCTTTCTGGTAATCATATTGCAACAAAAATTTCTATCAGGTTATGTATATTTTCAAAAAAAAAAAAATTTTAAGTTTCAAAATAAAAAAGATTAGTAATTTTTTTTGCTAATTTTAGCTAATCGGGTTTCAAAATTTAGTAAAAATAAATTTGTAGATTTAGCAACTCAAATTAGTAAAAAATTCTGTAATTTGTAAAATGAGAATACCAAATTATTTTACTAAAAAACAACTTTATACTAAAAATTAGTATATTACTAGTATAATAAAATTGGAAACCGTTTTACTAATTTTTATACTAACTTTTTTTTTTTAGTGTACTTTTTTGGAAAAAGGAATTTTTTTTGGAAAAAGTTACTTTTTTTGGAAAAAGTTACTTTTTTTGGAAAAATGTATGTTTTTTGGAAAAAGGTACTTCTTTTGGAAAAAGGTACTTTTTTCGGGAAAAGGTACTTTTTTTGGAAAAAGGGAATTTTTTTGAAAAAAGGTACTTTTTTTGGAAAAAGGTACTTTTTTTTGGAAAAATGTACTTTTTTTGGAAAAAGGTACTTTTTTTTGGAAAAGGGTACTTTTTTTGGAAAAAGGTATTTTTTTTTTTGGAAAAAGGTACTTTTTTTGGAAAAAGGTACTTTTTTTTGGAAAAAGGTACTTTTTTTGGAAAAAGGAATTTTTTTTTGGAAAAAGGTACTTTTTTCGGAAAAAGGTACTTTTTTGGAAAAAGGTACTTTTTTTGGAAAAAGGTACTTTTTTTGGAAAAGGTACTTTTTTTGGAAAAAGGTACTTTTTTGGAAAAAGGTACTTTTTTTGCAAAAAGGTACTTTTTTTGCAAAAAGGTACTTTTTTTGCAAAAAGGTACTTTTTTTGCAAAAAGGTACTTTTTTTGCAAAAAGGTACTTTTTTTGGAAAAATGTACTTTTTTTTGGAAAAAGGTACTTTTTTGGAAAAAGGTACTTTTTTGGAAAAAGGTACTTTTTTGGAAAAAGGTACTTTTTTTGTCCCCTTTTTGCCCCTCCCGATAAGAATTTCCAAAAATGCCGTCTCAGCGGACGTCTACACCGGTCAAGGAACCTACATACCAAATTTCAACTTCATAGCTCCAGCAGTTTGAGCAGGCCGTCAAGGGGGAGACTTTTTCCCCTTTTTGCCCGTCCCTGTAAAAATTTCCAAAACTCCCGTCTTGGTGGATGTCTACGATAGTGGAGGAACCTTTATACCAAATTTCAACTTCCTACCTCCAGCGGTTTGGGCAGGCCGTCAAGGAGGCCTTTTTCCCCTTTTTAACCCCCATTTTTACAACGTCCCTATCCAAAATTCCAGAAAGTACTTTCCAGAAAAGTTAGCCCATACTCCAAGGAACACATATCTTAAATTTCAGCTTTCTAGCCAAAGGGGTTTTGGCAGGCCGCCAAGGGGGAGACTTTTCCCCTTTTTGCCCGTTCCGGTAGGAATTTCCAAAAATCCCGTCTTAGCGGACGTCTACGCCGAAAGAGGAACCTACATACCAAATTTCAACTTCCTAGCTTCAGCGGTTTGGGCTGGGCGATGTTGAGTCAGTCAGTCATTCAGTCAGTCAGTCAAGTCAGTCAGTCACGTTATTCTTTTATATATAGAAAGATAACCTTATTTTCCATAAGAATAGTTCAAAATATTCATTAAAAATTATAAAAGCTTCAAGAAATTTTAAGAAACAAATAAGAATTAATGGAACTTATAATTTTTTCTTCTTCAGGAAATTTTTATTCTTTTTTATTGGTTAATAAAATGCGTATTCTTGGTGAGGTTTTTCTTCGCAATACTTGTAATGAGGGTAACCTGAAATGTGCTGTAAAAATCTATTTTAAGCCTATTAGAAATGTTGTCAAAAACTCAAAATGCTTTATGCTTTAAACATTTTAAAAATATGCACTTAAGGCATTTTTTACCAAATATACAATACCGTGGTCCCATTTTTTATAAGTTATTAAGACATTCATAGGGAAATTTCTTAGAAAATAAATAAAACAAATGTCTAGTTTCATTGTCCTTGTCGTGGTGTAGGGTATAATAATCTAATTTAACAGTTTTTTTATGAGAGGTCATTAAACCCACACCACTACGTGGACAGTGTATAATAAATTGGTGCTGATGTTTATAACCCAAACAAATATTGGACCTAGATAGGCTTGCCAGATCGAAATTAGCAAAAAGCTTGACATTCAGAGGAAAAAGCTTGATTTTTTTGACATTCAGAAAGAAAGGCTTGATTTTTCTTGACAATTTAAAATTTAGTTAAATTAGCAAAAAAAATTGCAAAATTGACTTGAAAATTTAAATGATATTAATTTGTATGGATTTTCTACGCTTTTGTACCACATTTTTTAAATAAATGGGCCCATATGTTGTCAATGGATATCGTCGACTGGCCTGCAAAATGTCACATGTGTTTTTAATAGATTTTCAGGAGAGCGAAAAAACTGTTAAAAAATCTACTTTTAAGATATTTTATTGGCATCTCCTGAAAATCTATTAAAAAACACATGTGACATTTTGCAGGTCGGTCGACGATATGTGTTTTGGCAATTTTTACAAAAACTTGCCGAAGGCAGCAGTAATCTGCATACAACATATCAGTAGCTGTGTTTTCGACTTAACTATATCCGTTAACTCATAAAAGACTCCCAAGTACATAAAAACGCGTTTAAGACGAAACTATCATATTACTTTTCGTATGCACATTAGCTTTCAACATGGATAATTATCAACGTTGAAAACTCAACATTAATCATTTTCACATATGACGTAACTTATTTGCGTTACCTAAAAACTTTTGCCGACATACGTTCGATTATAACGGAAAAATTATAAACATAAGCTGTTTAAAATTTTTTTGAACTACAATCGGTTTAACGTAGATTTCCTTTAAATACTTAACGTTGATAGGCATGAGGTATTAATTGAATTTGATATATTTTAAAATAAATGGCAGCTCTGCTTAATTATTCCGTGACAACAACGAGTTTTTTATATTTAAAACAGCAATTTGCTAAAAAAAAACAGATTTTTCTCCAAAATCATATCTTTTTTCTAAGTATTTTACAGCATTTTGTAAAAATTGGTTAGCTTCTAACTCAAACGTTTCCTTTTCATTCAAAGAAAGACTTTTTATACTTTACTACCATGGAAACAGTTATTTGTCCGTGAAAATTAGTCATGGTACATTTAAAAACAATTAGTTTATTTTTTTTGCTAATGGTTAATTTTTCTTGATTTTTCTTATCAATTTGATGGAAACATTTTTAAAATTCCCTTTTAGCTTGACAAATGACATTTTGTCTTTATTCCTAGACCCAGACCTACCTGTTAGTATACCTATCGACTCAGAATTACTGGTTGTTTTTTTTTTTTTTTTTTGTATATTTATTTTCAATAAGAATATATTTACACATAATGGCCCTTTGTTCCTAATGGAACCATAGGATATAATATATAATAAACACTAGGTACAATAATATTTAATATACAATGACTCTAAAACGAGTGCTCAAGTACAAATAATATAGTACATAATAGTTTAGATTTACAAAATTATAAAGAAAAAAAAATAAACATTAACAATGGTATAATATAAATATGTTTTAAAGTTAGTATGCAATGAAAAAATTTTTTTTAAAAACATTGCTTAAATATTTAAGAAATTTGCGAAAGTTGTGTCAAGGGGTAAAAAAGAGTACACTCAAATAAAAAAGTCTGTAAAAGTTACAGAAAAAACTGTAATATTACAGAAAAATTAACTAATATTAGGCCAGCAGACCGATTAGCTAATTTTAGCAAAATGTGTCTGTAATTATTAGTAAAATCAAAGTTGTGGAAAAAATTTGTAATAGTTACTAAAATTTAGTATAATTTTAGTATATTCATAATGGAAATCAATTTGCTAAAATTAGCCAAATTTCTTACTAAATATTAGTGAAATTCATTTAGAAGAAAAAATTAGTAATTTTACTATATATTAGTAAAATTTCTGTAAATTTAAAATGGAAATAAAATAGTACTTATACTAAATATTAGTATGCATACTGGATTTTATTTCCAAAAAATCTAAAATAAAATCCATAAAAAATGCTTACGAATAGTAAAATTTATTTCTTTTTAGTTATAAAATGAAATGTAATTTTAAATACGATTTAATTATAAGTAAAGTTTTAAAATTTAAATAACTTTTAGATGAATGATACATTGAATGTATGTATATAAAAAGATAAAAAGATTTATTATAAATATATGTACTAAATAATAGGCTTTTGAGATCAATATCAAATTGATATTCACATTTAAATTAATTTTTGGAGTATTAATATATATAAGTATTTAAAAGAAAGTCACGCATTCATTTAATGCAAATTTTTATAAGTATTCACTTTTAAAAGTATAAAAAAAATGCCCACATTTATTCCAAATTAATGTAGGTACATTTTATTATTTAACTATTACGCTCGGTTTCATATTTAAAGTTAACTTGAACTTAACGATATTGAAAGATAAAATGTAAAAAATTGTATACGAAATAACAAATTAAATAACTAATGCTTAACTCAAAAACCTTCAGTATGAAAACCACCGTGTAGGTTTTTGAGTTTACTTTTATTAATCCATAATTTTTTGTTGTTTCGTACACAAATTTCTTGGCATTTTCTTTTGTTTAATAGTGAAGTTAAAGACTTCAGTATGAAACTCAGCTGTAAAGATTATAATTAGAAATTAAGAGTTTCAAAGTTAACAAAAGTAGGCAATTGTTATTTCCTTAAATTAATAAATTGATGCGAAAACAGCGAAAAATACCATGTTTTAAACGACTTAAAATGTGAAATTATCAAATTAACTAACATAGGAGTAAAATTTATAAATTTTTCTCTTCATTTATATTTTTTAGATGTCAGGCCAAGGATTGCTGTTGATAACTTGTCTTTAGGAAAATTGATTCCAAAAATATGTGATTGAAGAGCCATACATGTTTAGATTCAATCGGACATTTAAAATGAAAAAACCACATAAATATGAAAAAGACATGTCAAAGCCTCTAAAATACTTTCTAGTTTATAAGTAACAGTGTCAAATTTTACAAAAATATATTTAAAAACTGCGTGCTATTAAATCATTGATACCATTACCACGATCGCCGTATTCGCCTCCACGCTTAAAGGATACCGACACTTTATTCTTCCAAGCTTCACGTGGGCTACAAAACTGTAGATAAAAAAATAGAAGTTAATTTTTGCTATATATAAATTATTATAAAGACAATAAACTTACTAAAAATGCACACATAAATTCGCTAACAGCTTGAACCTTTGTACCCACTGTAAATATCTCATGAATAATATCTTCCAAACAAATAATGGGTGATTTTTTGCCATTGATACGAGCAAAACCTTTTTAAATACCAATTCACGTATGGTACCAATATTGGGATAACCATATGTAATTGTAAAATTATGTATCGCTTTTCCATAATTTTATGGTTTTGTCATTTTCCGAAGCCGCCGAAGCAATAATATTCTCTGTTGGATGACAAGCAGTATACAACACAGTGTCGGTGTGACCCTGTCATTTCTGGACAACCTCTTTCGATTGTAGATTCCATATGTAAACCATATTAACTGCCGGAAGCAACCCACAAAAAAATATTACAAACATTTGAAACAAATTTATAGATAAAAAAATTCTTGCCTTTAACTAACATTTCCTCCAGTTACTGAAAAATTTGCAAAAATACAATATTTTTCATTTTTATGTCAAGTGTAGGTTTTTAAACATTTTCCTTTTGAATAGTCCCATAATTTCAAAGTATTATCCAAAGTAGCCGCCAATATATACTTGCCATCATCTATTAAAGTCTTCAAACACTGACCACTGGCTGTATCGCAAATACGACATAAGCCAACATAGCTAGAAGAGACAATTAACGAACCATTACGATTAAAATGAACGGCCGAGACAGGTCAATTCATAAAATTTCGAAATTATTTCTTTTCCCACTTCTGGTACTCACATGAACTCGCCAACCATTCCCCATTGGGTGAAAAAAGCTGATACTGCCTTGGTATGACCAGCCAAAGTAAACTTTAAAGTATAATTGGGTTTTACGGATAAAGACGATTTATTTGAAGATGAGGATGTTGTTCCGGTCGAAGATGATGTTTGAAGAGTATTAGGACCACTGGGTGCGGTGGGCATATGTTGTGGAGCAAGTACCCCAGGATGACCACCATGTACTGGTCCAATATGTACCATTGTTATTGATTTTTACAAGTTATTATTTTAATTCACTTTATTTTTTTAACTATCAAAACACTACCGAATGTTTTTGTTGAAAAACCGCGTGCTTTGAGTTGTGTCGTTCATGAACGAACTAGTTCATTTGAACGGTTCAGTTCATTGAACGATATGACATCGTTCACCATTATTCGTTCTTTTCGTTCAATCGTTTATTTCGTTATTTTTTTTTAGTCATAGAAAATTTGTATCCCTTTCTTATTAATTTTATTACAGAATTTAATGTTTTTCTTAATAATTTAAAATTTTTAATAAAATTGTAATTTTCTGACGCTATTAGTCTATGCACAATAAAATTAATACAAACATCATATCGCTGACATGCAATCGGCTCTTGCAGTGCTGCCAGAGATCAAATGTCACTTTTAGTTTTCATTTTAATTTTGTAATAGAAAAACAACAAAAAATTTGGTAAAAAAGAATGGAAAAGTGTTTATTTTTTTTTATTATTTGTCGGTAAATATTAATGTTTCATAAAATTTGTTGTTTTTCTAAAAAAATCTTTGATATTTCTTATCCATGAAATGGTCAAGGTTTCTCCTTTGATATCATTTTGACGTTTCGCTGCAATGGTTTTGACTTTTCATATCATATAATTTATGGCATTTGAAGACACCGGGTTAGCACGCGTGCAATTTACAGTTGTTTATATTATATATGTTTAAAGGAAAACTGGTCAATATTTTGTTACAATTTATATTTAAGGATTTTTTTCTTAATTGTCTATAAATTTTTATACTCATTTATAAAAATTAATGCAGTTTTCATTATTTGTAATTGTCGCCATAATGCGCAATTACAAAAGCACCTCCCAGTACGACTGCTCTTAATGAACTAAAACAGCAAAAACAGTAACATCGATACACACGATGGAAAATTGAGTTAGGAAACACAAAATATCAAAAAATTTTGATAACCCGAATGTCAACACGATACATTAGCGGCCATATAGACTTCCAAGTATGTTGTACAGCATGCTGGCCGGCTGTATGAATTTGACCATGTAATGTCTAATTTGACGGTTTGTCAAGCATGTTGCACGAAAAACAAAATTTTTTGATTTTTCGGCAAGTTTGACAAACACGCTTTACCGTTTATGTTTTTGATTAATCAAAATTATTGAATAATCGATTAATTGATTAATCAGAATTTTGATTAATCAGGAAGTTTGATTAATCGATTAATCGCACATCCCTAAAATAAACTAAAAAATGCAAAAACAGAAATTCAAAACTAAAATTCCAAGAAAAAAATTAATAAAAATAATTTCGTCATTATCATCCGCTGTGTTGATTTTGTGGTTTTGAAGTAAAGTTTTACAGCATGCTTGTCCGTGTATACCAAAAACCATTTTTTGTTTGTCAAACAAGCTGGACAGCATGCTTGCTCGTATATAGGCCGATATTATTAAAAAAAAAAAAAAAAAAATTTTCCATTACACTGTAAAGCGTGTTTGTCAAACCTGCCGAAAAATCAAAAAATTTTGTTTTTCGTCCAACATGTTTGACAAGCTGTTAAATTAGACACTACATGATCAAATTCATATAGCCGTCCAGCATACTGTACAGCATGCTTGATTTTCTATAGGTCGCTATACACGAAGGGCATTTTGTGACGAATGTTCCTTCGTGTGTAGGCAGCTTTAGAATAGAAAACAATTGTACCATTTACAGTAAAATTCTTTTAAGCTAAACTTGGTTAAAGACGAATTATCGGTTAATACGAACTAATTTAAAAGACGTTTTGGCATCAATTTTCGTATAAAAAAGATCATCTGCTTTATGAAACGCTTCGTCATATTTATTGCCGATGATTGATTTATGAAGCAGTTTCACCGAGTGTACGAATATGGATGATAAAAATACATATTGAAAAAATTGCAAACTAATTTGTATTTATAGCAAAGAAATATTCAAAAAAAGCAAAAAAAAAAAAAAAAAAACGTGGAAATATAAACATTAAAAAACAACAAAAAAATTTAGAGAACAAATCTATTTTTATTATAAATGGAAAAAACGCTTAAAAACAACTTGGTTTTCTGGTAATCATATTGCAACAAAAATTTCTATCAGGTTGTGTATATTTTCAAAAAAAAAAAAAATTTGAACTTCCAAAATAAAAAAGATTAGTAATTTTTTTTGCTAATTTTAGCTAATCGGGTTTTAAAATTTAGTAAAATTAAATTTGTAGATTTAGCAACTCAAATTAGTAAAAAATTCTGTAATTTGTAAAATGAGAATTCCAAATTATTTTACTAAAAAGCAACTTTATACTAAAAATTAGTATAATACTAGTATAATAAAATTGGAAACCGTTTTACTAATTTTTATACTAACTTTTTTTTTTAGTGTAAGATAAAATAGTTATCTATTTGGCCATCCACCAAAATTTTTTGGAATTCGATTTTTGAGCTAATCTCAAATCTCTGTTTGATATACTTGTACTGTATCTCATATTCAGATTCTCTAAATCGCAATTTACTGCCTTTATATTGGCCCGTCTATAGTTGTGATATAAAATTGGGATGCCATTTCCATTCTGAATAATGTTCTTATTATCAAGGTACACAAAAGCCTCTGGTGCGACGAAACCCCTTTCCAATTAATAAATTATGTATTCTTGGTTTGTATAATAAGGGGCCATTATAATGTTATTTTCTGTGCATTGAGTGCACCTTAATATATTATTCCTAATTATGTTAATTATAAAATTATCTATCCGTATCACATTGGATATATTGTACAATTTTCTGTTTGATATGTATTTTTTGTAACTGCTATGTGAGGACCTGTATAACGATGTGCATTAGGGCGGGTCAATTTTTTTGACAAGAAATCGTAGGGGAAATGATTTTACGAAGAATTCTAAGCAACTTTGCCCTAGAAATCATAGGTCTAAAATGGATTTCGAGCTTGCGGAAATTCCAAAATATGTTTTAAGTAGTGCTTTATGAGTTTAAATAATGAGTTTTATTAATTATACCCTGCACCATCATTTGGACAGTGTATAATAAGTTTGTGCTTATGTTTGTAATTCCAAAAAATATTGGAACTAGACCCATCTTTAAGTATACCGATTGATTCAGAATAACATTTTGTTTCGATGTAACGATATACGTCTGTCCGTCCGTCTGTCTGTCCATATATTTTTGTGCGCACGGTACAAATCGCAAATATTTAGATATTTTTACAAAATATGGTACACTAACTTATTTTGGCCCAGGGACAAACCCATTTGATTTTGGTTAAAATCGGTGCATGGTTAGACCTAGTGCCTATATAAAGGGTGCCCCAAAATTGAATTGTTTGTACACTACAGGTCGCAAATACGAAGATATTTTAATGAAATTTGGTACACGGATTCAAATGGGCTCATGAATAAAGCCAACTGATTTTACGTGGAATCGGTCCATGTTTAGACCTAGTGCCTGTATAAAGGCCCCCTAAAAATGAGCATATTCGCAAGCCAAAGGTTGCAGATATTAAGATACTTTAATAAAATATGGTACACAGACTAATAGCGGCCCAAGGACGAAGCCAATTGGCTTTCAACCAGACTAGTGTAGGGTATCGTATGTCGACATGCCCGAATATATGATACCCTACAACAGTCTGGTTGAAAGCCAACTAATGTTTTGATCTGAAATTCGAATGGCTTGAAATGGACTTGTGTTAAAATTTGTCTGTAAAACGATAAAAGGTTAGAAACACAGTAAGATTTGATTTCGATTATTTTGATTTTATCTAATGTTAGATGTATTTAAGAGAAAATCGGAAATATAGGCCATATGGGAGATAGGTTCAAATATGGACCGAACTATAGAGTGCGGATATTCAAATTTTTGGGGGACCTTTTTACAAGCACTAGATCTAAAAATTTAATATTTCTAAAACAGATCAATAAGATTCTTATCTTATCTAAAAAGTCCAAAACTATTATCATCGTTCACAATATTTACATGTTAACGCAAATTTTACACAAACATTGCAGTGAGGCACTATATATATTAGGGCGGGTCGATTTAATAATCGCCCATGGCTCAGTGAAAATCGTATTCTAGGGATCAAAATAAGAAACTTTGCCGAAGGAACCATACCTCTAAAACGAATTCTACTACCCCCAACTGTTGACTTTTGTCCCGTAGGGTCAAGTTTTGAAAAATCCCACTTTGACCCATTTAGAGTGCCCCAATCGAGTCCAAATGTATGACCGACCCCCACTAACTTTGGAGGGCCGATCCACCCATGCCAGTGGCACACCCCCTGGAACTCCCCTGGGGGGTTCCCCATACAAACATTTTAAAAAATCACAATTTTTGGTACTTTATTTTATTATTTTTTATTTATTTTATTTATTTTTATTATTTTATTTATTTTTTCTCTTTAGAAATTTATTTAGTCAGAACATATGTAAATGAAAAAATTAATTTAACTTAGTAATAGAAAAGAAAATAAAAAAAATTACTGTTTGAAGTCTTTTTTGCTTTCAAGTCTGGGCATTTTTTCTTTTCTATTACTAAGTTAAATTAATTTTTTCATTTACATATGTTCTGACTAAATAAATTTCTAAGGAGAAAAAATAAATAAAATAATAAAAATAAATAAAATAAATAAAAAATAATAAAATAAAGTGCCAAAAATGGTGATTTTTTAAAATGTTTGTATGGGGAACCCCCCAGGGGAGTTCCAGGGGGTGTACCACTGGCATGGGTGGATCGGCCCTCCAAAGTTAGTGGGGGTCGGTCATACATTTGGACTCGATTGGGGCACTCTAAATGGGTCAAAGTGGGATTTTTCAAAACTTGACCCTACGGGACAAAAGTCAACAGTTAGGGGTAGTAGAATTCGTTTTAGAGGTATGGTTCCTTCGGCAAAGTTTCTTATTTTGATCCCTAGAATACGATTTTCCCTGAGCCATGGGCGATTTTTTTGCCTCCCCACAAATCGACCCAGCCTAATATATATATATATATATATATATATATATATATATATAATGCCTTGCTCGTCGTCCAATGATTACGAGCTGCCTCTATACTGGGCATAGGCGGTCTATAAGTTGTCTCCATCTTTCTCGACGTGCGGCTAGATCTTTGAGCTCTCCTATGTTGTTGACAGTTCTACCAAGGCTCTGAGATATGGAATTTATTTCCTGCAATATAGATCGTCTCCAGGTGGTTTTAGGACGTCCTTTTTTTCTACTTCCCTGTGGGTTGTAAACAAGGGCGTGATTACATACTTCCTCAGGAGGTTTTCGCAGGGTATGGCCAATCCATCCAAATTTTCTTCTACGGATTTCTGTGTTAACATTTCCAACACCAGTTTTGATCCAAAGTTGTTCATTTGTGATTGTGTGAGGCCAGAAAATTTTAAGAATTTTGCGAAGACATCGATTAACGAAAACTTGCAGTTTATTTTGTATTACGTCTGTAACAAACCAAGTTTCGCAACCGTAGAGAAGTACTGAAAGAACACAGGCTTTAAAAATGTGTAGTTTGGTGTTAACACTGTAACTCGAAGAGTTCCAAACATTGTGGAGTTGTGTAAATGAGCCTATTGCTTTTCTGATTCGATTTTCAACGTCCTTCAGAGTTCCTCCGTTCTCGGTAATCGTGCTACCCAAATATTGAAACTCTTCTACTTGATGTACTCGGCCGTGCATAACGTTCAAAGGTTCTGTTGATCTGCAGTTAATGCGCATTTCCTTCGTCTTAGAGACGTTAATTGTGAGACCAACTTTGTGGGATTCTCGTGAAAGGTCATCTAGTTTTTCCTGCATATCACTAAGCCAGTGAGCGAGCTCGCATTTATCATCAGCATAATCAAGTGCTTCTAGTCGGACGTTTGGCTTAAGGTGGTCCCACATAATACCCCGTGGCTTGTTATCGTAAGCACGCCTGGACACAGCATCCATTACAATAAGGAACAACAGTGGTGATAGCAAGCAACCTTGTCTTACGCCCGAGATGGTGTTAAATGGTACAGACATTCTACCTTCATGGAGTACGGTGCATTTGAAACCCTCATAGCTGCTCCGTATTAGAGAGATGATCTTATTTAGAGCCCCCATGTTCCTCAGTTCGGCCCAAATGCTCTCTCTATGAATAGATTCGAATGCTTTTTCATAGTCAATAAATAGGACATATAAAGGAGATCGCATTTCCACGGCCTGTTCAATTATAATCCTAAGGGTGTTAATTTGATCGATACATTATCTACCGCTTTTGAATCCAGCTTGTTCGACACGTATCTTACTATCGACCTGTCTTATCATTCGTTCCAGTATGATCTTCATAAAAACTTTCATTACAGCGCAAAGAATTGTAATACCTCGCCAGTTTTTGCAATCAGTTGCATCTCCTTTCTTAGGAAGTTTCACTATAACCCCTTGCAACCAGTCCGTCGGGTACTCCTCTGAAATCCATATTTGTCGAAACAGAGGGTGAAGTATCTTAGCAAATATTTTCGGGTTTGCTTTGAGTACTTCTGCAGTAATGTTGTCTAAGCCGGCTGCTTTTCCAGTTTTCAGAGCTACAATAGCATTAATAATTTCCCGTTTGGATGGTGGATCGGTTCTTATGGGCAATGTACTTTGATTGTCGTTATGCGTTATGCTGATACCTTCTCGCTGCACGTTTAGTACGCTTTCAAAGTGCTCTTTCCATCGTTTAAGTTGTTCATCAACGTTGGTAATTAACTTCCCGCTCTGGTCTTTGACAGGGACCGTTCTTTTTCTATTAGAACCAGCAATCGTTTTGGTGATAATAAAAAGCGAGCCGCAGCTGCATTTTCAGCTTCTATCGTCATACTGCGCATGTGCTCCTTTTTATCATCCATTATATTTCGCTTAACTTGTTTATCCTTTGGCTGTATTCTTTTTGGGCTTGTTTTCTCACGTTGATGTTCCTGAGAGAGTTGATTTTGTTCTTTAGATCTGAACGATCATCACTAAGTGCCCATGTTTGTGGTAATATAAATTCTTCTCTTTTGTTGCGTGCTTTACTAAGACCCTCTACACAAGCTTCTGTCACTGCAGTTTTGATGTTATTCCAATTTTGTTGAATACTGTTTGTTGTTATCGGGTCTGGGAGCTTATTGCGAAGGAGTTCCGGGAAAATAGTACGATGTTGGGATAATCTTAACTTATCTGTATTATATTTTACTCGAACATGCTTTCTGTTGTTGTGAACGGTTTATATTAAACCGGAGTCTACCAATGAGGAGGTGGTGATCAGAACCAATATCTGCACCCCGTTTATTACGCACATCGCATAGGCTGTTGCTCCATTTGGCACTAATACAAATGTGGTCAATTTGGTTCTGGGTATTGTTGTCGGGCGATACCCATGTGACTTTGTGGCACTGCTTATGGGGAAATATTGTGCCACCGATTTTAAACTCGTTCATTCCACATAGCTCTACGAAACGTTCTCCGTTGTCATTCATAGCACCAATTCCATGAGCTCCCATTACATGCTCTAGATCAGGGATCGGCAAACATATACAACCTTATTTTGTGCTTGTATGAGTGAGTTGCAGCTTCTCTCTCTCAATGCACTGACAAAGAACGTTTGTATAATAATTTGAAAATTTTAAATGTTTATAATGGGAATATAAAATAAAAAATTAAAAGCAAAGAACAACTACAAAAACAAATATCAAAAAACAACAACACAAAAAAAAATAAAATCAAAAGAACTTAAAAATAAATTACCAAAAAAATGTATCAATAAACATTATGCAGAGTGTAAAAAATCTGGCAAACAAGCGATCTGACAAACTACTTCATTGAATGCTTGTTTGCGATTAAGTTATTTTTTGTTCTATGTGTGAGCTTATGTAGGTGTGAGAGAGCGCCCATGGGCATAGGTGTTGCCGACGCCTGCTCTAGATATGCATTGTCGGAGCCCACTTTGGCATTAAAATCTCCCATTAATATTTTCAAATCATTTTTTATTGTGGCTTTTAGGGTGTTATTTAGTACATCATAGAAAGCATCCTTCGTTTCCACTGTTGAATCTTCGGTAGGAGCATAGCATTGTATTACCGTTAGATTTTTCTTATGGCCCTTGAACCTAATGGTCATAATACGTTCACTTATGAATTTACTGTTAATTACAGAGTTTCGGAACCTACTGTTGACTAAAATACCAACACCATATTGACGTATATCGTCCCCGTTAGGCATACCGGACCAGTACATTACATGACCATTAGTAGCTATTATCTAACCACACTGATTCCACCTAACTTCACTCATGCCAATAAACGAGAGATTGTAATTCTCAAGAACTCTAACGGCCTGCTCCAATTTTCCAGCCTGATACAGCGTCTTAACATTCCATGCTCCAAATCGTAGTCCTTTTTTAAAGCATAAGGTCGTCATCGTATTTCGGATCGTTTTTTTTTCTTACTTATAGACATTCTGGGAATAAGTTGAATTTCAGACACGACGGGTTATCGGTCTATCGACTCCAATCCTGATGATGGGGCTGCCATCTTTGCGCCATCAGGCTGGCCAGTTTATGCAGGGATTTAGCCCATGCAAGTAGTAGGGTTATTCCGCCCATGATCGGTCGTCAGAGCCTCGTTAGCGTTAACAGGGGACACCAAGTCTATTCTAGGACAGTGGGTGAGGTTAACATTCGAAAAGGATTGGCTATATGTACAAATGTATCATTTGTATTCGCTTCACTTTCCCATTAGACCCCCTACTCAGAACATATTTTGAAATTTCCGCAAGCTCGACATCCATTTTAGACCTATGGTTTCTAGAGCAAAGCTGCTTAGAATTCTTCGCAGAATCATTTCCGCCCCTACGATTTTTTATTATTTTTACCTCCATACAAATTGACCCGCCCTAATGTGCATGCTCTTAGGCATTTCCTTTCAAAAACTCTAAGCTTTTCAATGTTTGAGGGGGAAATGTTGAACCAGACTGGGCAGCCATATGTAAGTATCGGCCTGATTAGAGATTGGTTCATTATTATCTTAACCCTGGGTTTTATGTATTTAAAATGGAATAATGGCCTATACATAAAGTATGCCTTTCTTGCTTTTGTAAGAATTTCTTTTACATGCTGATTAAAGTATAAGAATTTGTCAAGGTGTATACCTAAATATTTTACCACATCCTTCTTGGGAATGTTACAATTAAAAAAATTTGATTTGATTCCAAACTGTTTCCAGTTTTTCCTCACGTTGTTGTTACACTTATCTACAGGTGGTCTGAAAAGAATATTTTCACATTTTTGAGCATTAATTTTCATGTTCCAATTTATTGTATATTGTTCAACAGTATTATACGTTTTTTGGAGATTAAGATTAATTTTCTCTATTTTGTTATCGATTTGTTGCTGTCTGTCCCTCGGTCCGTGTATTCTTGTGTACACGCTACACCACTACGTGGTCAGGGTATAATAAGTTTGTGCTGATGTTTGTAACACCGAAAAATATTGGACTTAGACCCACCTTATAGTAAACCTGTCTGTCTGTCTGTCTATCTATCTGTCTGTCCATGCATTATTGTGCGCACTCTACAGGTCGCAAATATTAAGATATTTTGATGAAATTTGGTACACCGACCTATGTCAGCCCAAAGACAAAGCCTATTGATTTTGGTTAAAATCGGTGCAAGTTTAGACCTAGTGCCCATATAATGGTCCCCCCAAAATTGGCTTGGTTACACGCTGCAGGTCATAATATTAAGAAATTTTGATGAAATTTGGTACACCGACCTATGTCAGCCCAAGGATGGTGCATGTTTAGACCTAGTGCCCATATAAGGGTTCTCCAAAATTGGCTTTTTTAGACGCTGCAGGTTGCAAATACGAAGATATTTCAATGAAATTTGGTTCGCTGACTCACATGGTCCCAAGAACAAAGCCTATAGATTGTACACCCAGAAAACAGTCTCAATTGTGGACACCGAATTTGTTGCCAATCGAATTCGTGCGGTTACGACAACTATCTGTATATAAAATTAATATTTTTCGTCGTGAAAGCCAATATTCGGTTGTCTAATTCAATATTATGTTCCACATAAATATTATAATCTTCCACAAAATTTTATTGAAATTAAAAAACTTTTTTGAATTTTCTGGTATTGAACCCGGCCATTCAGGTTAATAGTTCACAATCTTACCCACTGCACCACAACTACTTTTAATTTTCTTAGCCATATTTACTGTTTATACATATGAATATTTTATTTTAATTTAAAAAAACATATAAATTTTTGTCTTTTCCGGGATTTGAACTCGGAAATCCGACGTGCTAGGCCAACTCTCTACCGACTACACCACAAACACTTATTAGTTTTGTAGTCTAATTTTGAATTTATATGTTTTGCTTGGAAAACAAATATAGTAAAAAATTCGTTTACCAATACCAATCTGTAGTTGTGTGTGTTATCAATGCAATCCACAATTCGGTTGGCTCTACAGAAACTCGACTTTAGGGTCGTATTTAATTAGGATACCTGTATTTGTAGTTACCACTTTCGAATATTCAAATTTTTTTAATAAAGGTTATAGGTAACACCAATTTTCTTGTATATTCACTAAATAAATGGCTGCTTCTACTGCATAGAATAACTAAACTGATACTAATTTTAAAATTGATTGGAGATACCAACAATTTGTTATAAGAACTGTTTTTTAGTTCATTTTCCCTATTTTTAATACTTAGTATAATATTTTTGGTGTAGTATTCAATTATAGATAACTCCAAATAAAATAACGTCCTGGCAAATTCATTTTAATGGTTTTGATCGAATTCCAACCAATCTTTTTCCTGGGTGTAGATAGGATCGGACTATGTTTGGACCTACGGCTCATATGGGCTATATTTACGATTTTCTCTTCTTTTATCATTTTATATAAAATTTTGACACAAGTCCCATTTTAACCCATTCGAATTTCGGATCCAAACAGTAGTTGGCTCTTAACCAGACCGGTGTAGGGTATTGTATAGTCGGGATGGCCGACTTTAACTTTTAGGTTAAAGTTGAGTTTAGGGGCATAGCTCCGATCGGGTCCAAATTTTTACCACGGGTAAAACTTTTTATTGAAATTAAAAAACAACTTGTTTTTTTTTGTTGGTCGGACCTATCTCGGGAGGTTCAAAGTTCGAAGTTGGACTTGCTTATAACTCCGTGATTTATGATCGGATTTGGACAGCACGTGCACCATATGGAAGGTATTTAAAATATCGACCCACCCGTGAAAAAAAGATCAGATCTGGCCAGATCTCAGCACATCTTACCAGATCTAATTAGATCTCAAAATTGGGGACAAATTTGAGATCTAATTAGATCTGATCAGATCTAGGCATATCTGGCCAGATCCTCGTAGATCTTACCGGATCTAATCAGATCTCAAAATTGGGGACAAATTTGAGATCTGATCAGATCTAGGCATATCTTGCGCATTTGTCCAGATCACTTTAGACTTGAACAAATTTGGCACTAGATCTTATCAGATCTTGCCATAAGGTATTATCACATATGCCATATCTGATCATATTTGATGTGATCTGGTACAGGATCTAATTAGATTGAATCATATCTATTGGGAACCAAAAATATCTGGTCAGATCTAAACTTTTTTACACGGGCAGTTTAAAGTTTTTCATTTTTAGAGGGTTCTTTTTTTAAAAAAAGTTAAAAAGATTTTACAACAAAATTTTTGGCTGCGGCGCCATTTTACTAACATATCTCAAAACTAAAAAAAATTTTGGAAATTTTTACAAAACAAATTTTCCCTGCGGCGCTAATTTAACTTTTGAAATTTAATTTCCCATCTAACTCTTTAATTGTCATATAACCCAAAAAGTTTAAGTTCACCTAAAAGTTAACATCGAATATTTATGCTATTTTTCTAACGGCTAAGACCAAACATAATTCAATTGTGAATAATTCGTCAAGCGAATAAAATAATAACTAATTGCCAATGACAGCGACTAAAATAATGTGATTTTTCAACATTTTAATTTCCTCATTTTTGAAATCGTGAGAAAATTTCCGTTCATTTGAGTACAATTTTCGCTTATATTAATTTTTCACTTTTTCGACCCCCCTACTGATCAAAAAATAGCTCTAGGTAGGGCTACGTTTTATGGATAAAAGAAAAAATACATTTTTTTTTGGATTGGGAGCCAATTTCCTTTAATTTGAGTACCCACACTTACATGTTGCTACCTTCTCCCGTTTTTGGCCTCTCGGGGCCGAGCCCCACCCAAAATTAATTTCGGTTTTTTTTCATTTTAATTCCAAAGGGGGTCATTTTTTTTTTTTTTTGACGAAACCCTATAAACTCCACTTTTGTTTATTATGCACTAAAGTGTTTAGTGCTATAAATTAAGTAAAAAAAGTAAATAATTTTTTTAATTTTTTGTACTCACCTAGCAAAAATATTGTTTCAGAGCGTCTATAATAAGAAGTGTGATAGATTTTAGTTTTGTACGAAAACAAAATTGAAAAAAAGTACAAAATTAAAAAAAAATGCAAGTGCACGACGAAATGATCATAATATATTCGTACTGATCATATGTTTCTGATGATAATAATATGATCGCAAATGAACACAAAATTTTCTTAATTACCATAATATGATCATCAGGAAAATATTATGATCATTAGGAATATAATATGATCACTGAGAATATGTTGTGATCATTTCGGATGTATTGTAAAATTGCATTTTTAACAATATTTTTCTACGTGCTTTTATCAGCTTTTTGGCGCCCTATGCTACAGTGGGAGTTAGAGGAATATATATATTCCATAATTTATTTTTAGTTATACGTAAGTGGTAACTAAAATTAATTTAAAGTATTTAAAACAGTTGGTTATAAATTTTTATTTAAAAAATAAAAATTGTTTTTTCGACCTTTTTAATTGATTAATTAGAAATTTTTGAAAGCAAAAACTCTGTGAAGTGTTTGTTAGGAGAGTATCCTGATGAAGAAAAAGCAGTTTTTGAAAAAAAGTACTTATTATGTTAATTCATACATTTCTAATTAATCTAATTAAATTATTTAAGTTTGTAAATCAGTCATTGAATAAGTAAATGTACTATTTTGAATAAAACAAATTGTGAGAATGCTGGGAAAAAACTATAGGGATCATAGTATGATATACACGACTATAATATGATGATATTGAGATCAGTTTGGAATCATAATGTAGTAATTAAGGGATCATATTTTGAAAATGTTGAAACGCGAGTACTCCTCTCCTATGACAACTCAATGTTAAAAACATTAGTGTTTATGTTAAAAAAGAAGTACATCTAGATAATCAATTGTAGTGCTTTTTCTACTGCTTCGTCATCTCTTTTTTTGCTAAATAGATTTGCTAAAATACATCTGGTATTGTTTTTGGATATCTTTCTGTGTTGTATTGAGTATTTTAAATCTGATCCACTGTGTCATGCAGAATTGTATATTCTTTGTTTGAAACTGTCCGAATATAAACCTTTAACTTTAAATCAGAACAGATTATCTTCGAACTAATTCGAAGAACTGGATTCTCAGCTCATTAAATATAATCGGGGCTTGTGGAACCAGCTCTAAAAAATGTTAATCTTTATCATATAGTATTGTAAGTACAAAATTTAGTGTAAGTTCGAAGAATATATTTTAAGCTCAACAAAGGAAATAATGGTATTTTATTAAGCAATAACTACAAAAAGCTTTCATAGTGAATACCACTTTCCAACCTATAATTTACTATAATTGCTATAATTTCATGCCGGTAAGTTATTATAGTTAAAAGCTTTTTGTAAATTTAAATCATGCGCAGTTTTATGACATTTCTATGAGAAAATATCACACATGTTTTCTCGATAATGACAGCAACAGAGCAAAAAATCTTAAAAAATAATAACAGAGAGTTGCAAAAAATACTACGCCTCTTACTATAATTATAAAAAGGATATTAATAAAAAAAAGAGCATTTTTTATAGTAAAAGCTGTGTACTACACATGTTAAACATTTTTTGACAAGTAAACAACCGTACGCTTTAAGGTCAGTTCAAAAGGCGCTGGCTGAGAGTACGTTACAAATAAACGGAAATCCGCGAGATAATTAAAGCGATATAAAGTTAGCGCGTTAAAACACAATTTGCGGTAAAAAAATAGTATAAATATTCTATATGACAAGTGATTGTTCACGTGCAAAAAGTGTGTGTTAAATATTTGTAATAAAAATTTATAATAAAAAGCTAATTCCTGAAATGGTAAAATGCAATATTTAAATTGAAATTACAACAAATTCCTAAACGAATACATACATATATATTCAAGAATTTAATATATTCAAGAATTTAATTTTGAAAGTTTAATTCTTATTATTGTATTTATTGTTTTTGCTTAGCCAAGTGAAAATTTTAAATGGTGCGTAATCCTCGAAGGGTATTGTTATAAAAATTGAAAATTGCCCAAATTTCCATTACTTTTTTGTTGTTATTGGTTTAATTTTGTACCGAAATATAAGAAGAAAGAATCAATAAAGTTTCTGCTTGATTTTTTGCCAAGGGTGTTTATAACAGACGGCGCGTAAATAAAGTTTTTTTAAAGTGCAAAAAATAAAATCGAAAATTCAAGTGTAGTGAAGACAACAAAAAAATAAAAAAAATTAAAAAGAAAATTCCTTTAAGCATATGAAATTGTAACCAATCCAAGAATTTTGGTATTTCATGAAAAGAAAATCAAAAAGAAAAAAGTATAAATCCTTAAGTATTTTACAAAAGTATCAAAATCGAAGACAAAAGGGAAAAAGTGTGAAATAATATTTACAACCACACATACACATGCTCTTATAAAAACAACAACAGAAACGAGTACAGTGCACGTTGTCAAATCGGGTCAAAAGTTCGCAACAACATACAACCACTAATACAAAAAACACATTTATACACATACATATAAAAAGTGTACGAGTATTACTTATATCTGCCAACGCCAACACACATGTTTAAATCTCCCATTTATACTGCATCCTTCAGCCACAATCTAAAATAAGGATAAAAGAACGAAAATATAATAATGTGATTTTGTTCGTTATCAGAATATAGAAAAAAAAAAACAAAGAAATATATAATCTTAATAGTGAATTATAAAGTATAAACATCAGTGAAGATAAAATTGATACATACAAATGGGTATTATGAACCTAAATTAATACAATTTTGGTGCGTTTCATTTTTAAAAGGTAATAACAATGTTAATGTCACATATATTGGTTTTGTTTCACCACTTCTTTACAAAAAGCATTTTTGTTCTTAAAATTTTGCATAAATTGTTGTTGCTTAGGGTAATTTGGGTTGATGTGGATACCAGCGATATCAGCGTGGAGCAGAGCAAATATTTAAAATTATCTTAATCTCTTTAGGACCGCAAATTCAATGTGTAGTAAAACAAAATAAATAAATTTGAAATAATAAATATGAAAGTGCTTGTGCAAATTTAAATGTAACTAACACTTATAGAAACCATACGATTTTGTATTGTTGTTGTTGTTTATAAACTCTATGTTTATAAACTACATTGCTCAAAACAACTAGAGTAGTATTTTGGAAGCTGACAAAGCAAATTATGGGAAACTTTGTTGTTGTTTTTGTGTTTTCTTTGATATTTTAAATGTTGAACAAAACTCTTAGACAAGAAACTCTCATTGAATTTGTAATTTAACCTAACAAATATTTCTAGAAATTCTAAATGCCCTAACGATTTCCTTAGGCAAGATTGAAAGCCGGTTAGGAACATCCCTTCAAAAGAATATTTATACTGTAAAATCTGCAGAAATATCAAAAAGAAGCTGTTATATGTATCTACGAATGTTTTCCTACGTTTAAGTTAAATTTAGGAGAATGCAAATAGCTGTCTATGCTGCTAAAATCAGCAGAAATATTTGCAAAAAAAAAAGAAAGAGTAAACTGCTGATTTCAGAAGGCTAGACTTTTTCTGCATTAAAATTTTTTTTTTTAATTTTATTTTTTATTTTTTTTTATTATTATATTTTACAATCTATCTTGAAAATAAAGATATTAAGTAAAATTTGATTAAAGTATCATTTGACAGAAAATAACAGAAGTGTTTACTGCATTAAGTAAAAGCACTAAATAAAAAAAAAAACTAATTAACTAGATAAAACAAAAAAAGCAAGAAGCATCCCAGGAAAAAAGTGAGGAAAAAGAAGTAGTAAAAACATAACAACAGATGAAACGGGTGTAGTGATAATTTGTGGTTTTCACTGATGAATTTAACATTGGCTTGTCATAGGAGGGAAGTTGTTCTTTTTTGAAACAAATTATGTACATTTGAACCGATGAAAAGGAAGTTTATTTTCACTTGTTTGTATTTTAATTTAATTAAAAAAAAAACATCATACATCGTGTGGGGTTTGAACCCACACTCGTTGGCATTTCAAGCAGACGCTCTACCCCTTATGCTATGGCTTGTTATAACTTGTAGCAGTCTTGTTCAGTAAATTGTTATATTTATTTATTTCTTTCTATTTTTATTAACAAAAATATATAACATATTGGAAAATATATAAAGTTGTTTTTTTAAAGTGTTTTTTTTTATAAAAATAATACACTCATAGAAAGAAATAAAGCTGTAAAAATAGGAGAAAAAGCTACTAAAAATTGTGTAATTAAAAATGATCTTGCAAAAAACTGCTGATATTAGCAGATTGTGTTTTGCTAAATACTAGTAAGATAAGAAGGAAAAATAAAACTGTTAAATTTACAAAATTTTGGTTACATTTAAGTTAACTTTTAATACGAATTACCTTGATAAAATCCGTAAAAACTTTTGCTAATAGTAGATAAAAAATAGTTTTTTCTGCAAGGTAATTTTTAACTTATTTTTACTAGTTCTAACTAAAATGTTTACAGGATTTTTCTTTTTCTGTTATATTTAGTTTCTAAATACATTTAGTAAAAATTTGATCAAAATGGATTTTTTAAATTACAATTTTTTAAATACAAACAAAATTGTAATATTTACCTTTTTCGTATTTTAACAAAAAATATTTGAAGAATTACATATTTATTTAGAACTTTTATATTTCCATAAAATTTCATTAAAAATTAATAGAAAATTAAAAAAAAATATTTAAATCGTTTCAAAAATTAATTTTTGAGAGTACGAAAATATAAAAAAATAAAAATTTTACAGTGAAAACTATAATAAATTATTAATTGTGTAAAAAAAGTTCAAAAAACTTTTTTTCGACCTGGTGGGATTCGAATCCGCAACCCTCTGATTTCTGTGCCAGCACGTTCCTATGCAACCCCCATACAAAATATTTACTTCTTATCACCCATGAAAAATAACTTCTGACTAGCATATATTTTTTTTTGCAGCATTATATGTTGTTTAAAACCCATTCCTAAGGGAGTAATTCTTTGTGATGTAATGAAGGAAGTTATTCATTTAGAATTCATTCCATTTATTTTTGCTGGGATTTAACTTCTATATGGCAGATCAAGAACATGTAATCTTTTAAGTCTTCTTCTTTTGTTAGTATCATCAAGTAATTGTATTGATAGAACATTTGGGTGTAGGCTTAATCTATCGAGGTATCTCTGAGTATAACGGCGAATATCTGCTTTTATTGTTGGCATATTAAGGTCGGGATGAATTGTGTCATTGGTAACGTAATAAGGTGCGTCAAGGATCATTCGCAGAGTTTTGGATTGGAATCTCTGAAGAATTTCGACATTTGAACTGCTCACACCACCCCATAGATGAATTCCATAAACCCATATTGGTTTAAGAATGGCCTTATAGATTCGGATTTTATTTTCAAAACTAGTAGTGATTTAGGTCTTAGCATCCGGAATAGACGTTTTAACTTCTTATTTAACTGATCTCGTTTAGCTTTGATATGTTGGTGCCAAGTCAAACTTCTGTCCATATAAATACCAAGATATTTTATACACGTACTAACTGGGATTTCCGACTCATTTATTTTAACAGTTGGACAATTACCTCTCCTCATACTGAAGGTCATGTGATTTCATTTGGTGGAATAATCGCAAAAAAAACTTAAAAATGTTTAATTTTTTGTGAGTTTTTATTCTACTAATTACACAGGATGACAAAATCTTAACTTTTAAAAACTAATCGAGTTCTGACCATCAATTCGGACATGCTGATTACCAGGGAAGCGACTTTCATGCAAATGCATGTTTATAGTCATTAATCCAAAAATGATTTTGACCAAATACTTTTCCGAATCAAAGAATTTGCAAAAAATGGCATCGATTTGTTGTTGCATATTTTTGCATATTTTTTTATAAATGCATATTTTTTTTGCATATTTTATGATTTTTAGTGCATATATTTCATTAAATTCCATATTTTCTTCATATTTTCTTAAAATATTAAAACCTAGATTTAATTAAAAATAAAGAGAAAGAAGAATATGCAAACCATAACGCAGCACTTAACTAGAAGGAAAACATCAAGTTGTTATCTACTTAGATATTTTAATTGGATTTAATTTTCAACCAAACAAAAAATCGATAAATTTAAAGTGCTTTTTTTGTTTGAAGCATTTATTTTTGGATAATTTGTGCATATTGTTTGGTTTTTTCAGTGCATATTTCCATTTAAGTGCATATTTCGCATTATTACTGCATATTTTATGCACATAGTTTTGATTTCTAAGTGCATGAAAGTCGCTGTCCTGCTAATAACAATGGCGTACTTTATTTTTCGATCTAAGCTACAGATTTTCCGCGAAATATGTTTAAAGTTTAGTGGTTCTCCATTTACTTTTTTATATACGAAAATTTTCAAATACACCCAGCAAAGTTTTTTACAATCGGTAGCCATCCACACCTATTCTACAACTGGTTCCACTGCAATTGATTCTATGGAATTGAATTGTAAATAAATGAAAAGTAGCTATTCTACAACCGATTCTTTGGAACAGAAAATTTTCCTGGGCAGTCATTATCGATTTTTTTGTGGTGAAATGTAGGCACAGGACCTGTAGTCATATTTAGGGCTACAATTTGATGCACAAAACTGGCTATTGAAATCACTGTTTGCGCTTAATATGGATTTTTAGATTTTTTTGGGTTTCAATCAATTGATCTCAAATCGACCTTGGTAAATGTTATGCCATACTAAAGAAGCAATTAAAAGGAAAATATTTCAACAAAAAGATGTATGTATGTATGTATGTATGTATGTATGTATGTATGTATGTATGTATGTATGTATGTATGTATGTATGTATGTATGTATGTATGTATGTATGTATGTATGTATGTATGTATGTATGTATGTATGTATGTATGTATGTATGTATGTATGTATGTATGTATGTATGTATGTATGTATGTATGTATGTATGTATGTATGTATGTATGTATGTATGTATGTATGTATGTATGTATGTATGTATGTATGTATGTATGTATGTATGTATGTATGTATGTATGTATGTATGTATGTATGTATGTATGTATGTATGTATGTATGTATGTATGTATGTATGTATGTATGTATGTATGTATGTATGTATGTATGTATGTATGTATGTATGTATGTATGTATGTATGTATGTATGTATGTATGTATGTATGTATGTATGTATGTATGTATGTATGTATGTATGTATGTATGTATGTATGTATGTATGTATGTATGTATGTATGTATGTATGTATGTATGTATGTATGTATGTATGTATGTATGTATGTATGTATGTATGTATGTATGTATGTATGTATGTATGTATGTATGTATGTATGTATGTATGTATGTATGTATGTATGTATGTATGTATGTATGTATGTATGTATGTATGTATGTATGTATGTATGTATGTATGTATGTATGTATGTATGTATGTATGTATGTATGTATGTATGTATGTATGTATGTATGTATGTATGTATGTATGTATGTATGTATGTATGTATGTATGTATGTATGTATGTATGTATGTATGTATGTATGTATGTATGTATGTATGTATGTATGTATGTATGTATGTATGTATGTATGTATGTATGTATGTATGTATGTATGTATGTATGTATGTATGTATGTATGTATGTATGTATGTATGTATGTATGTATGTATGTATGTATGTATGTATGTATGTATGTATGTATGTATGTATGTATGTATGTATGTATGTATGTATGTATGTATGTATGTATGTATGTATGTATGTATGTATGTATGTATGTATGTATGTATGTATGTATGTATGTATGTATGTATGTATGTATGTATGTATGTATGTATGTATGTATGTATGTATGTATGTATGTATGTATGTATGTATGTATGTATGTATGTATGTATGTATGTATGTATGTATGTATGTATGTATGTATGTATGTATGTATGTATGTATGTATGTATGTATGTATGTATGTATGTATGTATGTATGTATGTATGTATGTATGTATGTATGTATGTATGTATGTATGTATGTATGTATGTTTTTTTTTTTTTTTTTTTTTTATTTAACGAGATGAAATCGTCGAAAGACCCTGGCCCCTGAATCGCCAGGAGTGCGGGACTTTAACACGCTAAAACACCTCGATACACTACCCCACTCGTCCCCGTGGAACTACCGCAAAGCTTTCCGTCGCAGGGTGGGGAAGGTATAAAAACCCGCTCTAGACTACGTCGATTCTCCTTCGAATCTGTTCTAACCTACGAAGTTCAATCAGAACCAATTTAGCAAAATCACATACATACGCCCAATTATCTAAAGAGGATAACATAATCTGGACTATGTTCTCCGGACTAACACTATGGCCTATCACTCTCACAAGATTCGCCCTCTCATCCCGAAAACGTGGACAGATGAAGAAAACATGTTTGGCATCTTCCACTACGTTACCAATACAACTCGGACAGAACGGATCACTGTCGTGTCCAAATCGGTACAAGTACGACCTAAAACACCCATGTCCGCTCAACAACTGCGTAATGTAGTAGTTCAAGTCGCCATGTCCTCTGTTAAGCCAGGTCACTATGTCGGGTATCAATGAGTACGTCCACCTACCCTTGCCAGTAGCCGACCAACGCGACTGCCACCTAGCGATGTACACATCCCTAGCAGCACCAGTAGAATTCGCCGAGGCCTCCAAATCAATGGGTAACATGCCGGCAATAACAAATGCTGCTTCATCCGAAACAGTTCTAAATGCACAGCACACACGAAGGGCAGCCAGTCTGTACACCGGCGAAATCAGGCTCACGTATGATCCAAACCGCAACGCATCAGACCAAATAGGGGATGCATATAAAATAATGCTCCTCACAACGCTAGCAAGCAACTTCCTCTGAAGGTATTTTGGGCCCCTGGTATTCGGCATAATCCTAGAAAGCGCTAAACAAGTCCCTGAAGCCTTAGAACTTATATACCTCAAGTGATCACCAAATGAAAGGCGAGTATCAATCATCACACCAAGATATTTGAGGTAGGGTTTGGTGGCTATGCAACACGTGCCCACATTCAGATTTATGGTCTCCCTGACCGTGCGGCTACTTATCAACACCGCTTCCGTCTTATGATCGGCGAGGGCCAATCCCATTGACTTAAGCCAAGATCTAACGATCTGTATACCAGCATTCGTAATATTCTCAGCTTCCTGGAGTTGCTTAGCTACACACACCAATGCTATGTCATCAGCAAAGCCAACTATTTTCATACCCATAGGAAGATCTAACCTCAATACACCGTCATACATCACGTTCCATAATAATGGACCAAGCACTGAACCTTGAGGGACTCCACCCGTTATCCTGTACTCCTTTGTACCCGTATCAGTATCATATAACAGGAGTCTATTGCGAAAATAATCCTGTATTATGGCCAGCAGATATTTGGGAATATCCAAGCGAGCTAGGGCGCTCACTATTTTCTCCCAGTTTGCCGTATTGAAAGCGTTCTTAACATCCAATGTTACAACCACGCAGTACTCCTTTGTACCGTTTTTCCACCGCTTTCCTTCAATAGCACGTGCAGCTGTTTCCACAATAACATTGATAGCATCAACCGTTGATTTAGCCTTCCTAAAGCCGAATTGGTTATCGGAGAGGCCATTTGCAGCTTCGACACATCCTTCCAATCTTCTACATACTATACTCTCCAACAATTTTCCACTTGTGTCGATCATACAGAGTGGACGATAGGAGGAGGGATCGTCTAGGGGTTTCTTATCCTTCGGTAGCAGGACCAACTTTTGCCTCTTCCACATTGATGGGAAGCTACCTTCGCTTAGGCATGCGCTTATCACATTAACGAATTGTTGCGGACAACACTTAACGGCCTCTTTCAAAACCAAATTTGGAATACAATCCAGACCCGGTGCCTTCTTATCCTGGAACTTTGAAACAGCTTCTTCTACTTCTACTATTGTCACTTCGGGAAAAGGTAAAACTTCATTTGGAACAGTGTGTTCCCACGAAGACGTTTCCTGTTGGGGAAAGAGGTATTCCACAATTCCGTCAAGAACCATCTCCTCTCTAGGTGGTGTTGGATTTAAGCACTTGAGTTTCTTAGTGACCAGCTTATATGCAAGACCCCACGGATTACTCTCGACATCGTCGCATATATCAAGAAAGCACTTTCGCTTACTTCTACGAATCGCCAACTTAAGGGCTTTCCTTTTCGCCTTAAACACCTGCTGGTGGAGGTTGTTCTCCGATCTACCCCTAGATCTTGTATATTGTCTCCTTGCACGTATACATTCCGTCCGCATATTCGCAATCTCATCGTTCCACCAGTAAACTGGTTGCTTATTCGCTGATCTTTTCCTCTTCACCATGGATGCATTGCATGCCTTCGTAATGTGTTCTATTAATTGCCAAGCCATAATTTCCGCTGAGCCATTAAGAGCTATATCTTCCAGTAAGGTTGCAAAAATATCCTTATCAAACGTGTTGGCCTTCCAACCTGTCAGTCTACGTGTGTGTATATTCACGTGACGTCGTTCACGTGCTATATCAACGATTATAGCAAAGTGATCACTGTGGGTATAATGGTCAGATACACTCCAATTTATCCGACTTGCGATGCTACTACTGGCAAATGTGATATCTATTATCGATCCACCTTCCCCTCTATTGAACGTTTGTTGGTCTCCTATGTTCAGAAGCACAATATCCAGTACGGAAAACGCCTCCAGGAGAATACTGCCTCTTGCGTTTGTCCTCGGACAGCCCCATTCTGTGGCCCATGCATTAAAGTCACCAGCTATCAATACAGGGTGCCTGGTGATCGCGTCAGAGACAATGTTATCCACTATGGTCCGAAACTCCTCTATAGAATATCTTGGTGGGATATAGCAGCTGTATAGTGTGACACCAGACACAGCAGCCCTTGTGTATCCACATTGTAGGGTATTTACCCCCTGCAATGTCAACCCGCTGACAGACCAGATCGCTGATGTACACGAACTATCAGACACCCAGTTCGTGGACTCCATACATTGGTATGGCTCACTCAGCAATGCAACGTCCACATCCAATTCACGAACACCTTGACAGAGCAGCTCCTGGGCGGCTTGACAGTGGTTGAGATTAAGCTGTAGTATTCTATTCATTTTCGCAATCTAAGTGACTGGAACGCCTTTTTGTAGAACGGACAGACTACACATCCAGTTACGTGATCACTCTTGTCGTTTGACACTGCGCTCCTACAGAGTATGCACGAGGGCTTTTTCGTACACATTTTGATCCTGTGCCCTGTTTCCCCACACTGTAGACATTTCTCAGAATAATCATGTTGACTCCGGCATTTAGACGCATTATGGCCAAAGTCCAGGCATTTATAGCACCTTCTTGGCGTGAGTTTCTCTCGGATTCTGCACATCACCCAACCGATACGGATCCTACCATTTTCAATGAGCCGGTTTGCCGGTCCAGCGCTTAGGCCAATAGTGGCAGTTTGCGTGCCCCCATAGGCTTTCCTCATAGACTTAATTGCAGACATTTGCACTGTTCTAAACTCGTCCGACACGTTTACGATGGCTGAGTACACCTCCTCTTTGGTAGTCACCTCGTCTATGTCCTTGATTTCCAGGAATATTTCATGTGTTAACGCTCGTACTTCTGCAGCCGTTCCCAACACTTCCCCAATTGTGTGCCTAAAGTCATCCGTGCTCTGGTGGGCAGCTTTATTCAACTCCAATAATAATTCACCCTTCGCTGTTTTCCTGATATTCTTCACGTTTTGCCCAAGAGTCTCCAGCTTGGGATCTTTCTTCACTTGCTTGAGGATGTCAGCATAAGACACCTCCCCACACGTTTGGATGACCAGAGCATCTGGTCTTGCAGGCTTCTTCCTACTTTTGGCCTTTGGCCGTACCTTAACCCACTCAGAAGTTCCTTTGACCGCTCCATTCTCTTCAACCTCCTTGTCAGTCGATTTAGTACCCATCGACGCTCTATCAATTGGTTTATTGACCCCTTGATCATATTTACTACCGGCTTTCCTTGGGCTGGTGTTCTTCTTCTTCTTCGCCTCACTTCCCTTTGGGCTAAGGGTTGTGAGGTCCCTTTTCCGCTTCGGAGTTCCCAGTTGGACAAGATTTGACTGCTCCACTTCTTCCGTTTGAGTACCTATGCTAGACACTATCGGTTTCACATACTCCACAGATTCGCTCTTCAGCTCATCTGACACCTGCATAAATATCGCCTGTATCTCCTTTGACATCGAGACAATTTCCTTATGTATATTTGACCGGGTTCTAAGAAAGGCCACCAACTCATCTATCTTAGCACCTAGTCTATCAACATTTCCACTGTGCGGTTTCGCAATATCAACCAGTGATCTAGCAGCCACTGTTGCAGGTGGTGATCTCTTAATAACAGATTTCCTCATGAATGGGCTGTCCAAACCCGCTCCGTTACTTTCAGTCTTCTTCCTCTCCTTATTGTTATTATCATTGTTGTTGTTGTTATTTTTACCATCAATATTCATCGCTACGTGGTCCCAACTCAAAGCCGCTATCTCCGCTCGATGTGCAGTCACGTTTAAACCCCATGGTTATCTTTGCACGCAGGGAGGCCATGCAATGGGTTGACATGAGATCCTTATCTAGTCGGGAAATTGCATCCGAGCCTGCACCACCAACCAAATGGTGACGAAACTTCGAGCGCACTTTGAGACTCGCTACGTTTTAACGGGACGGAGGCAGCTGAGACATTAGCCCATAAGCCATTTCGGTGGAATTTCACTTCCACTTACTGAGGTTATAGAATGCCACAGCTGTCGGCCCAGGGTGCATCAATTCACAGTAGTCGTTCCAGAAATACCACAATCAAGACCGTACTGGGCTTGGTCTTGATGCCTTACGGCAGAAGTCGTGTTTGTCACGGGGGTTGTCAATTAAGGACCAACTCCCGGGTACAGACTGGGGAAACCATGGAGTCGTCAGGCTCCTAACTACACCTCTATCGAGGGTACCCTTTTGGTTGGATGCCTAATTTAGGGCGACATCCACTCGCCCTGACACAGGACTTCACAGAGCACATGTACCCTTTTTGGTACGCTCTCCGTACCTGCCAAAACTCAGGGTACGCGGGGTCGTTAATCCCGATATCCTCTCCTGAAGATACCCTTGCGGTAATGTATGTATGTATGTATGTATGTATGTATGTATGTATGTATGTATGTATGTATGTATGTATGTATGTATGTATGTATGTATGTATGTATGTATGTATGTATGTATGTATGTATGTATGTATGTATGTATGTATGTATGTATGTATGTATGTATAGCGACCTATACGTTAAAATCTCAAGTTTTCAAAAATTTTGTTTGGCAGCATAGCTTTCCAAGTTGTCTGCAAAGTTCAACTTTTAGTATAATATGGGGTTACCTCTAAAAACTATTTTTGAAAAATTTCAACAAAAAAAAGTTTACATTTGCTTATTTACTAAGGAAAGAAATAATAAGTCTGTTGGCTGCACAGAAAAATTTGTTACTTTAACATAATTTATTCCTGTTTTTTGGATTAAAATAAAATTTGTTTATTTTAACAAATTCTTTTGTTAAATTCAACAAATCTAAATTTAAGTAAAAAACTGACTCGTAGAATTTATTAAAATTTAGGGTCTCGGGATCCTCCCCGGGCCTAGTCAATATAATGTGAGGGTATGTATATAAGGGCATTCCGGCATTCCAATGGAGCAAACATTTTGTCTGTTTTGCTCTATCTCGCTTAGTTTTCCAGACATGGGCCATTTTATGAAGTGGAAAATTTTTATTAAAAATTTTCGTGGGTCCAAGGCCCCGCCAAGGTCTATTTTTGGATAGAGATAATCCCTTTCGCTGGGGTATTATATGGTTAGGGGTAGTCGAAATTTTCATCAATTTTGCTCTATCTCTCTTAGTTTTCGAGATATGGGCCATTTTAAAAAATCGGGAGGGAAAGAAATATCGCCATCTTTAAAACTTTGGATAGATTGGTGGCGACATCTACCGGGTAATAACAGTAACATGAAAATTGTATATTTGAACAATAAATTTTCTAAAATTTAACGAATGGGTTCTTAAAAATTAACTTTAAATAATTTTGAAAATTAACACTCAAAATTAGTTAAATTACTGAGGATTTAAATGAAGATAACTAAAATCTTTGCTTAAATCAGTGTTTCAACTAAAAATTTGTTCAAAATTAATCAAATCGATTTAAAACCGGTTTAGAGATTTTCCTACTGACGTATTATTTTAAGTGTACTATTACTGAATTCTTTTTTTCTAAAAACATCAGATTTCATTTACTATTGATTGTTTTGTAAAAAAATTGTGATTTTTAAAGTTTATATTCAAATCGCAATGTTTTCGTACACACAGAAAACAAATTGGTTGGAATTCTATCGGAACCAACGAAATTTTTTCGTTATTCAATAATTTTAATTGCAGTTATAATTCATCATCAGAAAAATTAAGTTTTATTCTGAACAGAAAATATATACGATTAACCAAAACACAGTCACATTATCCAAAATATTGTCTTTTCTAATCAATATTAACTTCTACATTACTTTTAATACCAAAAACCACCAATTTATCGAAGATTTAGGAATTGGAATAAAATATCATCAGCAAAAATCTAGTATCAGTTCTGTTTACATAAAATCTATCACTCTATCCAAAGTATTAGTTGTTCCAATCAATTTAAATTTTTTTTGTCAATTTCAGTGCCATCAACCGTTAATTTCCTTTACATTGGTAATAATAAAAATATATTGAGACCAGGAACAGAAATTTTATTTGGCATAATAAAATTTTGGAATGTATCATATATTTTCGTTTTATACATATTTATGCATATTTAAATTCAAAATTAGACAACAACGAAATACAAGTGTCTGTGGTGCAGGGGGTAGAGACACAGCCTGATAGTCTTAGCAATCTGAGTTCAAACCTCAGCCAGTGTTGCCAGGTTTCTTAGGCATAAAATCGTCAAAAATTATGGAAAATATCGTCAAAATCGTCATAGCTTTTGAAAAATCGTCAAAAAATAGTTCAAAATCGTCAAAATAACACTATTTGTGTTATAAGGACCCCAAAAACTTAATAAGCATTTTAAAAATTATCATTTTTTAATCATTTCGTGCTTGTTCGATTTAACATATTTACTAAAATGTTTATAAACATCATAGAATTTTGCCATATCCTGAAGTAGTTGCTTTAAAAAATATAAATACTAGCAAAAATTTAGATTTAAAATATTTATTATGTATTTCACAAACATTCTTCCAAATAATTGAGATTCGTTACAGTTTTAGGACAGAAGTTTTACACAAAAATTATCATATTTTTTATTATTTTTCCTGTAAGTTTTGTACATTTCAAAATACGCATCTTAAAGAAAAATTGGTCGTTTCGGGATAAATAAAAAAAAAAAAAATGATGTACTTGAACGGATTTTTACATTTTTTCTACATATAATTAGAATTTTAATATGAACACTTTTAATCCAAAATTCTAAAATATTTTTCAAAAATCGTATAGATTTGCTGAATAAAAATTATCTGATTTTGCAGCGGTTTTTTAATTTGTTCCCACATTAATTTGCTTGCAATTCTGCATAATTCAAAAAACTAAAAATTTGAGATTTAGAATTATAGATGGAAAAAGTATTTTATTTTTGCACATTTCTTGCTGTATTTATTTCGTATTAAAAAAACGTCATTTTGAAGGAAAAAATCGTCAAATCATCATTTGGCTATTTTTGATAGTAAAAATCGTCAAAATGACGATAAACCGTCAAAACTGGCAACACTGACCTCAGCTAAGGCGTTTTAGTTTTTGATTTTTTTAAATAATTTTTTTTCTGATTCAAAGTATAGGAAACAATTGATTTTCTGTTGTTGATATAATTTTACTCATAAACAAAATATTTAAATTTTTAACCTGAAAAAGTTCAAATTTGAAATTTGACTAAAAAAAATTAAATCGAGTATAGCCTAGAGGAAAAGCAATGGGTTGACAAACTGAAGATTGCCCGTTCCTCCCCAGTTCGCGAAACAATTTTTTATTTTTTGATAATTTTTTTACTGATTCTAATTAAAAGACACAATTAGTTTTCGGTTTTTGATATAATTATATTCATAAACAAAATATTCAAATTTCCAAATTAAGAAATTCAAATTTGAAATTTGACTAGTAAAATATAAATCGAGTCCCAGTTTGAGACATAAAAAATTTTAAATTTTGAAATAAATTTTGTGGAACGTGTTTTTCTATTTATATAATTTATAATCCACAAACATTAAAGTAATCAATTAATACAACAAAACTTCTAAAATTTTACATGGATTTCGGTAATTACAAAAGCAATAAAAATGAATAAAAGTGATTGTACATGGAACCACAAAAATTCGGTTGATAAAAAATTCGGATGGAACTACATACGTATCTGTTTTCCGTGTGTACACATTTAAAATGAGTTCGTCGAGAAATAATTGTAGAAACTGTCCGAATGTAGTGAATGAAATCTAATGTTTTTAGGAAAAAATAATTCATTAATAGTACAGTAGATTTGTAGTACAGTAGAATATATATAAATATTTTTTTTATCTAAAAATAATTACAAATGGCTCTAAAAGTGCATATAATTTGTTCATGCAATGTGACATATATACAAATTTTAGACTTTTTCTTCGCCTTATATTTAAAATTTTTTTTTTAAAAAAAACCTTTAAAAATTTTGGAATTTTGACTTTGAGAGACTATATTTGCAAAAGTTATAGAGATATTGATACACAATTAAGTCTAAAAATAGGGCATGGAAATAAGCTGAAACTGTGTGAAGAGGTTTCTTTTTGGAGCTATAGTTACTAAATTATAAAATTTTTATGGAAATAATCGGTTGAAAAATGGAATTGTGCAAAATCTAGAGCTAATTTGAATAAACTGGTTATCCTAAATCCACTGCAAAGTTGTGCAGCTTGTAAATATTGCCTTATTTTGTAGAGCTGTGTAATTGACCAAATCAGCCCAAAGGAAATTCCTTACAAACGAACAATAGTCATTTTTGTTGGTTATTTAAAAAATAAAAAATTTCGTTGATTTTTTTAAAGTTCTTGTTTAGTTTATATTTGTCATTGTTCATATACATATATACTTAGTTTGGAAATTAAAATCAGAAAATTGTATTATATCAAAGAGTATATAATGGTAAAGAGTTATTATCCCAAGAATTTATGCTAAATCGTATTATTTATATGCATGCTCTTGGCTGTTAATTTCCGTGAATAATAAGAGAAATAAAAGAAAAATGAAAAAGTTAATAGCGTTTTTTTTTTGCTTTTTACGATAATTGAATAAAACGGTAACAAAAACAACTTTAATGATGAATAAATTTTAATTAATTTTTGTTCCTTTTTATTTTTCCCATTTCTCTCATTGCCTGTAAGTTACTGTTAAATTTCTTCATATTCTTTGTATTTTTCTCTCATTCCCGTGTAAATTTTTGATGGTCAAATTAAGCATTTTAAAATCAAGGTTGTAGATATCCCTTGATTATTTATATCTGCAATGCATAGAAAAGTAACAACTGGAGAAGGATTGTGAATTTTTGCTTCGAATTTCAAATTATTGTTTTATAATGGAAAGAAAATTTTATTTTTTTTTTTATTAAAAAATTCTTTTATAATACTATAAAAACCAGTAGTTTTTACCTATTTTGTAGTTGTTTTAAAAGCTTTGTAGTAAAAATTTGTCAGTTAATTTTACGACATTTTTAGTTATATTTAATACACTTGATATTTTTTTCAACTGTTAAAAACAACTACATCTTTAGTTATTTTAAAGGTTAATTTCGTTATCTTCTTTTTAACTGCATATGTCTTTGTTTTAAATGTCATTTTTAGTAGATTCTACCAACAAAGTCGAAAATTCTTATTAAAGGAATCAAATGTGCTAAAATCCGAAGACTTATTAGACAAATTGCGAAAAATGATGTGTTGAAAGCATGTCCCTATCCAGATTTCGTTCTTGCCTAAGGAAATCGTCAGGGGACGATGTTTTTAGAATTTCTGGAAATATTTGTTAAGTTAAGTTACAAACTCAATGAGAATTTCTTGTTCTCGTCTAGGAGCGTTATTAAACATTCAAAATATCAAAGAAAAAACAACAACAAATAATTTACCACAATTTGCTTTGTCATCTTCCAATAAACTACTCTGTTGTTTTGACAGATCTAGCAATGTAGTGACATCCATTCATATATAAACACCAATAGAAATTCTTGTTTATTTTTGTCATTCATTATTGATATAAATTCTCAGTTTTCAAATAAATGCTTCAGTTGCCACATCGATAAACTCCATAAAAAAAATAAATGAGTTTCAATGAGAAAAATTAAAAAATAAAATAAGTTATAAATTTTGTCATTTAGGTAGGCTAACTTATCTAAAAGTACGCTCAATTTAAGAATATCCAGTGTCATTTTCATGCGAATTTTATTCCTAGTTAAGGTTACATACCAACTTTACTACCTTAACCAAGAGTAAAATTTTCATCAAAACAACTGTAAATAGTGTTAAAATAAGCATTCTTTTAGATAAGTTAGCCGAGCTTAGTTAATATTTATTACACTGTGAGACAAATGGTAGGGGTCAGTGATCGGGAAGGGTTCAAACTATGGGGAAAGTTATATCGGTAAAAAAGAAGTTATACGTGTCCCGGCGTTTCGCTGGGTCACCCCTAGGAATCGAGATATATCGATTTAACCTTTGGTGGTCTTTTTTTTTTTGACATAACTCGAGAACCACTAGTCCGATTTTGCTCAAACAATTTTAAAAAAATTAAAAATTACAATTCCTTTAATCTGTTCATATAACGTTTTTCTATATACTCAACAGTTTTGCCGGTAAAAATAAAGTAGTTGTGGTGCAGTGGGTAAAAGTGTGAACTATTAACCTGAAGGGCCGGGTTCAATACCAGAAAATTCAAAAAAAGTTTTTTAATTTCAATAAAATTTTGTAGAACATAATAATATTTATGTGGAACATAATATTGAATTAGACAACCGAATATTGGCTTTCACGACGAAAAATATAATTTAATATAAAGATAGTTGTCGTAACCGCACGAATTCGATTGGCAACAAATTCGGTGGCCACAACTGAGACTGTTTTCTGTGTCTATAAATGCAGTATTAAATTATTGAACATTCCAAGTTAAAACTTAAACTTGTCTTTTCTTTTGGTATTTGGAATCAAATTTATTGTTGTCATAAAATTTTTGTACGAAAACAAATACATAAATAATTTTTACAATTCGAGATTGTACTTTGGCGATAAAAATTAGTGTCAACAATATTAGACATGGCAAATTTATCTCAAACTCTACGAGATTTCTATTTCATGTAGATGTGGCTTCAGATCTTAATAAAACTAGGATATGTGATAGATAGAACAAAAGTAATAAACATTTGGTAAGAAACATTCATGCATAATCGAATATTTAGAGGGTATAAGTGAATTTTAAAGTTCCAAACTTTTTTGTTTGAGAATTTTTCAAAACTTTTTTTGTCTCATTGGATATATGTATATTAAAAAGCGTTTCTTTTGATACCCAATTGTATAATTTCCTTCGCAACGAATACGATAAAATGTAAAAAAAACATAACCGCTTAATATGAGCTTGAATGTCTAAAAAATATTTCTTCAATAGTTTTTTTTCTACATTATATCCAAGTTTCATTAAGATCTGTGGTTTACACCAATATGTAGTTTCCTTGTTATTTTGTGCAATATCAAGGTTTACAAATTCTTCCTTTGGTTTATTTTAAATTAAAACATCAAGAAAATATGTATTCAAATTCAAAATATGCAATAAAAATCATTAAATATGCAAAAAATACACACTTAAAGGTCAAATATACATTCATAACAAAATATGTAAAAATATGAAACAACATTTTGGTGCAAATTCGTTGATTGGGAAAAGTATTTGGTCAGAATAGTTTTTCGGCTACTGACTACAAAGATGGGTGAAACCATATTAACTCAACATACCATTCGAATTTACCATCACCGATTTAAAAGAGATACCCACAATTGTAGTAGAACATAAGAGCTAAGCGATTCATAAATTTCGAAATCCAGGATCTTTTGGTTTCCAAAATATGACGTCATAAATATTGGAAAGAACGTTAAGTGATGGTATAAAATTGTCTATAACTTTTTAGCTATACAAGATATAACATAAATTTGGATCTTATTTTTAAGGTGAGACATACCCTTAAATACACTAAAAAAGTCTATAATGGCTTACTAAATTTAACCCATTTCTTACCAATGTGACTTTAAAGTCACATCTACATTTCAGAGCCTATAACTTTTAATAGGAAGGCGATATTACAAGGGCGCAGAAGGCATGTGATACTTTGAGGCCTTGACTAATATAAACAATATTTAAAAAATTACAAAAGTGTTAACCCCCGGGTTGCCAAATAATAATTTGAAAAAAGAATTTTCGACCAGCTATGCATATAGATTCTTTCCATGAAAGGGTCAAAGGTCATATTTTGGGATCTTGAGTTGAAATGCCTATATCCCAAATTGGTCATTTTCTAAAATTCATAATAAAATGTACATGTATTATTGAACGTTTAGCTGATTTCATTCACCACGATAACAATCTCAGATTTTCCGAGAAAAAATAATGATTTAGAAAGCTTCATCAGTTATTTTCCATTAAATTGTTAATTGTTTATAGGTTTATTGAATTGTATCTATATGATAATTTTTTCAATAACCCGTGAGCTGTGAGATTCGAAAACATGTCCCCACATTACAAACATAACTATACTGAAGTGCGACGACAGCTTAGCCATCTCATCCAAGTAAGGCCTTGAAAGCAATGTAACTAATTATACCCTACACCACTACGTGGTCAGGGTATTATAAGTTTGTGCTGATGTTTGTAACACCAAAAAATATTGGTCATACACCCACCTTATCGGCTCAGAATTTATTTTTATTTCGATTTAACGATGTCCGTCTGTCTGTCTGTCCATGCATTCTTGTGCGCACACTACAGGTCGCAAATATTAAGATATTTTGATGAAACTTGGTACACCAACTTATGTCGGCCCAAGAACAAGGCCTATTGATTTTGGTTAAAATCGGTCCATGTTTAGACTTAGTGCCCATATAAGGGTCCTACCAAAATTATACTGTTTATACGCTGCAGGTCGCAAATATTAAGATATTTTGATTAAATTTGGTACACCGACCTATGTCAGCCCAAGGACGAAGTCTATTGATTTTGGTTAACAGCGGTCCATGTTTAGACCTAGTGCCCATATAAGCGTCCCCCCAAAATTATATTGTTTATACGCTGCAGGTCGCAAATATTAAGATATTTTAATGAAACTTTGTACACCGACCTATGTCAGCCCAAGGACGAAACCTATTGATTTTGGTTAACATCGGTCCATGTTTAGACCTAGTGCCCATATAAGGGTCCCCCTAAAATTGGCTTGGTTACAAACTGCAGGTCGCAAATATTAAGATATTTTAATGAAATTTGGTTCGCTGACTCACATTATAGAAAATTTTGACACAAGTCCCATTTGAACCCATTCGAATTTCGGATCCAAACATTAGTTGGCTTTTAACCAGACTGGTGTAGGGTATTGCATAGTCGGCATGGCAGACTTTAACCTTTTTACTCGTTTATTGTTTTCTTTTCTATTCAGCTTTCTGTTATTGTCTTTTACTCATAAGTGATCAAACACAGACACATACAAAACATTCTATTTTTAGATTTTTGTTTATCTTCCAATCCAATAATAATTTTCTAATTATAAGTTGTGATAATTAATTCAAAATCAGATATAATTAAAAATGCTCAGCAAAAAAATTGCAAGTAATGCTTTTCAAACTACTTCTTTCAATGCTTCAAAAGTATCCGTTAGTGTATTTTTATTGCTTTTTTAGTTATTCTAAACAACTTCAAAAAATCACTTCTTTCATTGCTTCACCCAGGAAAAAGATTGGTTGGAATTCGATCAGAACTATTAAAATGAATTTGCCAGGACGGTATTTTATTTGGAGTTACATATAATTGAATACTACACCAAAAATATTTTACTAGGTATTAAAAATAGGGAAAGCAAACTAAAAATTATTGGTATCTCCAATCAATTTTAAAATTAGTATCAGTTTAGTAATTCTATGCAGTAGAAGCAGCCATTTATTTAGCGAATATACAAGAAAATTGGTGCTATCTATCACCTTTATTAAAAAAATTCAATATTCGAAAGAGGTACCTACAAATACGGGTATCCTAATCAAATAAGACCTTAAAGTCCTAATCAAATAAGACCTATTAATTGGTATTGTTAAACGAAGTTTATACTATATTTGTTTTCCAAACTAAACATATAAATTCAAAATTAGACATTCAAATTAATAAGTGTTTGTGGTTTAGTGGGTAAGGAGTTGGCCTAGTACGCCAGATTTCCGGGTTCGAATACCGAAAAGACAAAAATTTAGATGTTGTTTTTTTAACAAAATAAATATTAAAAAGTAAATATGGCTAAGAAAATTAAAAGTAGTTGTGGTGCAATAGGTAAGAGTGTGGATTATTAATCAGAATGACCGGGTTCAATACCGGAGAATTGAAAAAAAGTTTTTTAATTTCAATAAAATTTTGTGGAACATAATAACATTTATGTGGAATATAATATTAAATTAGACAACCAAATATTGGCTTTCACGACGAAAAATATAATTTAATATAAAGATAGTTGTCGTAACCGTACGAATTCGATTGGCAACAAACTCGGTAGCCACAACTGAGACTGTTTTCTGGGTGTTCCAAAGTGTCCGTTATTTATTAGATACGAAGGCACTACGCACCGTGACCACACACAGAAAATAAATTGGTTGGAATTCTATCGGAACCAACGAAATATTTTCATCATTCAATAATTTTAATTGCAGTTATTTAAAATTCATCATCAGGAAAGTTATATATATTTGTGAACAAAAAATATATATGATGAACCAAAACACTGTCACATTATCCAAAATATTGGCTTTTCTAACCAATATTGAAAAATTACTAACTTCCACATTACCTTCAATACCAACAACCACCAATTTATCGAAGATTTAGTCATTTGAATAAAATATCGACATCAACAATTTAGTATCAGTTGTGTTTCAATAAAATCGATCGCTCTATCCAAAGTATTAGTTTTTCCAATCAATTAAAAAAAAATTTTTAACGCTACTAACCTTTAAACTTTAACCATTAATTTCCATTATTTTTGTAATTGTAATAATATATTGAGACAAGGAACAGAAAATTTATTTATCATAATAAAATTTTGGAATCTATCATATTTTTTCGTTTCATACATATGCGTGTTTAAATTCTAAGTTAGACAACAACTAAACGTAAGTATCTGTGGCGCAGGAGGTAGAGACACAGCCTTATAGCCTTATAGATTTGAGTTCAAACCTCAACCAAGGCATTACTTTTTTTTTTTAATAATTTTTTTATTGATTCAAATTAAAAGACACAATTGATTTTCTGTTGTGAATATAATTTTATTCAAAAACAAAATATTCAAATTTTCAACCTGAAGAAATTCAAATTTGAAATTTGACAAAAACAAATTATGTCGAGTTTAGTCTAGACGAAAAGCAATGGGCTGACAAACGGAAGGTCGCCGGTTCCATCCCAGTTCGCGATATAAATTTTTTTAAAATTTTTTTTTATTCAAATTAATAGACACAACTGATTTTCTCTTGTTGATATAATTTTATTTATAGACAAAATATTCAAACCTGAAGAAATTCAAATTTGAAATTTAACTAAAAAAATTTAAATAGAGCTTAGCTTAGAGGGAAAGCAATATGCTGGCAAGCGGAGGGTCGGGGGTTCGATCCCAGTTAGCGACAAAAAAAATTTTAATTTTTAAATAAATTTTGTGGAACGTGTTTTTCTATTTATAGAATTTATAATCCATAAACATTAAATTAATCTATTAACACAACAAAAATTCAAAAATTGTAAATAAATTTCGGTAATTACAACGGCATTAAAAATAAATAAAAGTGATTGTACCTGGAACTACAAAAATTCGGTTGGCGAAAAATTCGGTTGGAACTACGAATCTGTTTTCTGTGTGCAATATAGATCTTTTGTGCTGCCTAGAGTTCCCTAGAGATTCAGGCTACCAATAAAGCCAATTATCCCGTTAGGAGAATTTCCCCAAACTTTAGAAGGTGACACGAAACGGTCAGCCAGAAATCTGAGTCTCCTGTCACATTTTAAAATTGTTCCAAGGTACACGCAAAAATCGATCCAAGATACACGCACTTGAATATTTCACAAAAATTAAAAATTTTATTATTTATTAACAAATATATTACTTTATTAACTAATATATGTATAACTATGAGTCTATATATCGATCGATGTTTATTTGCCGCTTTGTTAAAAAAGAAATCTAAACTTGCAAAAAATGACTTCAAAGTTAAATAAATAATTTACTTTTTGCGATCCAAGGTACACGCTCCATATTTTTGTAATATCCAAATACTTTTTTGATGATAATATTAGCTAAAGATAAAGATAAAGCTAAATAAAACACTTTGTGGAAGACCACATTTCTAAAAACCAAAAGGCAATAGGTAAATGCAAAGTTCCAAGGTACACGCGATCCAAGGTACACGACTTTCCCCTATAATGAAGGCCCTTGGTAAGTAAATTGCAAAAGTATAACAAATTGGATTTTTCGATAACACCGTTTACAGGTAATTAGAAAAATACCTCAAATAACTTGCGTTTTTTTGAATTTTCAAAAACCGCGAATAATTCATAAACCACAATTTTTATTTTTTAAGTTTCGATTGCTGATTCATAATCTTCGTTAAAATAAAGATCAGATTTGAGAAATTTGCGCATACAAGGCAAAAACAAGTTGAATTTTTAATAACATCTTTTCGGAAAAAAATCTCGAAAATTTGACTAAAATATGTATTTTTTTGTATAAATTTTAAAAAAACCGCGATTTACTTAAAAGTTACTTAATTTTTTTCAGTTTTGATTTCAAATTCCTTTTGTTCACATTAATTAAGACCAGATTTAAAAAAAATTCTTAAATAATAGGGTACAGGTTAAGAAATAATTAAATTTAAAGTCAACCCTACTTTGGTTTGTTTGTACTAAAGAAAAATGCAAATTATGACCAATTCTAACAAATATTCGCACAGAATCTAATATTATGTCGTAGTATTATAATTTCCCCAAAATTTTTGCCTAATTCAAATTGATGTTTAAAAACTAAAGATGTACATAATTTAGATGGCACAATGAGGTGTTGTACTTAAGATGTGTATTTTAAAAATTAATTGGTCAACGTGAAACTATTTAAAAAGTTGCCAACATTAGAAAAAAATTAAGTACCAGCATTAATTGTGGGGTGAAAGCTAAAGTCTTAATCACCGAGGTTTCTGTAATTAAATTTAATCAATGCTTAAGGTTTTAAGGCCCTATGCTCCTTATAGGAACCGAGGGAACATATATATATATATTAGGGCGGGTCAAATTGTATGGATAAAAATTTTTTGATATTGCATACTCGATTTTTCGAAAGCTTTTAGAATGTGGAAAAAAAAGTTCCACTACAACATATCAAAAAAATCATTTTCGAGACTCCCAAATTTAAATTTTTTGCAATTTTCTAATAAATCTAGATTAGCGCCATCTTGAGGTGGCTTTTTGAAACAACTAATAAAGTTGTAAACAATATAACATTACAGCCTTTCCAGAAAGGTATTACTTATGAAAATCGGATAAAAAATGTTGCAACTAGAGGTAAAAGTATATAAGTAAAATTATTTTCTCCTTGTTGTCGTCAATATCATTATCATCATTTCTCATCATTATCATCATTTCATCATCAAGCAGAAAATAATTTTACTTTTTTTGTCACTCATTTATGTTTTTAGCCACCAAGTATTGTATGTGTCGTTAGCTCAGTGGGTAGAGCAATCGTCTGCCTATCTGATGGCCTGGGTTCAAATCACTGCAGGACCAAAAAAATACATATGAACTTTTTTTAAGTTTATTTTGGAGATTATATTTCCAGACCACCTTTTTATTGGTTTTGCCAGCATTTTTCCAAAGTTCAGGCACGTAGCTATGGGGGGCTTGGGGGATCGATCCCCCCGAAATGATTTGACAAATTTAAAACGTAACAAAATACGTCGAAAATAACAATTTTTTTTTAAAAACTTTATAAAATGTGCCTGCAAATAGGAAACCATTTATTTTTTTATAAACAAAAATTTTCAATTGCAATCAATATAAATTGTTTGTGGTGAAATGTAGGCACAGGACCTGTATTCACATTTAGGCTTAAAATTTTATGAATAAAATTTGATATTAAAACCATTGTTCCCCTTTTGTATGGATTTTTACGATTTTTTAAGATTTTAGCTAATTGAATCGCTGAAAGCAAAATCGGCCTTAATAAATGCTATGGCTTAGTAAAGAAGCAATTAAAAGGAAAATATTTCAACAAAAAAATGTATTCATCTATAGCGGCCTATACGTTAAAATCGTGACTTTTCAAAAATTTTATATGGCAGCATAGCTTTCCAAGTTGTCCCCAAAGTGCCTACATTTCACCACAAAAAAATTTTATATTGATTGCATTTGAAAATTTTTGTGTATAAAAAACTAGATGGAGAACCGCCAAACTTTAAAGACATTTAGCAAAAAATTTGTACCTTAGATTGGAAAATAAAGTACGCCATTGTAATCAGCATGTCCGAAATATATAGAATTGATGGTCAGAGCTCTATTAATTTTTAAAAGTCAAGATTTTGTCATGCAGTGTAATTAGTAGACGCTACTAAATTTCAGTAAATTGTTGTAAAATGCAATTTAAAATCAATCTGCTGAGATTAGCAAAAAAGGGTACTAAATATAAACAAATTGTCAAATCTAAAAAAAAATTAAAATTAGATTTAATAAAAAAAAATATTTTTTTCTTTCGATTGTAAAAAATATATAATTACTTCAACATATTTAAAATTTGGAGTAAAAATTGCAAACGGTTCCCAGTTATTACACTTAAAATAATACGTCAGTAGAAAAATCTGTTAAACCGGTTTCAAATTCTGACTAATTTTTAACAAATTTTTAGTTGAAGCACTGATTTAAGCAAGGATTTAATTATCTTCATTTAACACAATACTAAACATCCTCAGTACTTTCACTAATTTTGGGTGTTAATTTTCAAAGTTATTTAAAACTAATTTTTAAGAACCCATTCGTTAAGGTTGACAAAATTTATTGTTAAAATATAATATTTTCATGCTACTGTTATTACCCGGTAGATGGCGTCACCAATGTATCCGAAGTTTTAAAGATGGCGCTATTTCTCTCTCTCTCTCCCGGTTTTTTAAAATGGCCCATATCTCGAAAACTAAGAGCGATAGAGCAAAATTGGTGAAAATTTCGACTACCCCTAACCGTGTAATACCCCAGGGAAATGGACTAGGCCCGGGGAGGGTCCCGAGACCCTAAATTTGGATAAATTCTACGACTCAGTATAATTACAGATAAAACTGTAGTTTATAAATTTTTTACTTAAATTTAGATTTGTTAAATTTAACAAAAAAAAGTGTTAAGATTAACAAATTTTTCTGTCCAGCCAACAGATGTATTATTTTAAGTGTACCTTTTTATGCATTGGAGATAAAATAAAATTTAATGAGTTTTATTTCCAAACTACAAATGGTTTTATAATCAAAAAGAAGTTAAGATAACAGCACAATTTTGCTATCTAGGTGTAATTTTTACCCCAAAAATGTCCTTTCAGAAACACGTAGAATGTAGAAACAATTCTGCCAAAAACAGTATAAATGCAACATGGCAGAGCTATTTAAATAAACCGAATATTTCGCTACAATCAAAATGGAAAATATTTCAAGCTGTGTGCAGGGCAATACAATCTTATGGTGCGCAAGTCTGGGGATTTACATCGTTTGAAACTGTCGATAAACTACAAAGATATTTTCTTAAAAGAATTTTAAAAATACCAGACTGTACTCCCAATTATGCATTGGCTTTAGAAACAGGAGCGGAAGATAGTTACTTTTATACCCTATGTCTACATCTAAATTACATCAACGCAGCTATATATAACTACAACACTGAAAGACTTCCACATAAATTATCGAAACTTATACTACAGAAAAATATATTTTGGGCAAAAGAAATTAATAGAATCGGCGAGGAATTCAGTATATGCTTCAGTTTAATGAGTGGTATTGAGTGGCGTTCTAGATGTTTAGATTTTGTATTTCAACTTAAAATTAAAAACTACAATAAAATGTTAAGGCTCCATTAGTCTTTGCGTTCCGTGACGGTTCTGTAATGTGCCGTGCCGGATGGCTCTTTTGTGTAGTTAGTCTTTTCCGTAACAACGTATCAGCTGTTTAATGTTGTTTTTCTTAGCAGAGATCTGCGGCAACCAGATTAATCGGTTGCGGTGGCTAAATAAAAAAATTGCAGCGGCTTGCCAACTTTAAGTTGACACATACAAAACATCGGCTTAACGGTAAAAAAAGAAAATTAAAAAGAATATATACTATTTTTAGATTTTTATCGTGTAAAAAAATTTTTGACGGCGGCGGTGACAAAAATTAGACGGCGTCTCGGCTTAGCCGGTTTAAGCCATGTCACTTAACGGATAACAAAAATTCTGTTTTCAACAGGTTCATCCGGCACGGCACGTTACATTACAGACAAACTAACGACTCAAATGCTTTTTCATAGAACAAACCCAAATCAGCTGATTCGTCACGGCACGTTACGTACAAACTAATTATACCTTTACAAGCAGCTTCTGCAAATGAAACTCGTATTTATAAAAATTTAATACCAGCTATGGGTTCAACTTATATATGCGACCAGAATTTGTGTATAAATGAAATTTCAGCTATATTGAGAGCACGTTGCGATACTCTCCCATTGAAAAATTTCCATTGAAATAGTAGAACTAATACTACCACTATGTGTTGCTTGTGTAATTTGGGTGAAACTGAGAACCTAATACACTTTATGGGAAGATGTCCGATACTCCGGGAATTCCGGGTTAGATATATCAGGAAAAACTACATACATTAATGAATATGAGCTAATAAATCTATTGAACGGTATGAATGAGCAATGTAATTGGAGAAATTTAGCAGCTTTTATAATAAATGCTTTAAGATATAGGCCAATTTTGCTTACAGAATACGATACTTAGTACTTAAAATTTTAATTATTGTAAATGAAATGTAATTATAATGGCTGACGACATAATGTCAATGCCTTTAATGACTTTATTATTTTATAAATAAAAGTCAACTAACTAACTAACTATTTCCAAACTAAGAACATATCAATAACAACAAATATAAACTAAATAAGAATTCTAAAAAAGCCACGAATTCTTGTAAATAAAATTTCCTTAAATTATCCACTTGCTGTTATTAAATTAGCATATGTTTTGCTAAGTTTAGCACTCGGTTTTGAAAAATTAGTAATTTGTTTTGCTGAAATCAGCAACTAAGAATCACTATATACTCGTAAATAGAAAAGTTCGATTGAAAACTATTTACAAACTTTTTTTACTAACTTTTTTATCTGATTGTTCTATAGGGTGATAATTTGGCATAATTTTGACATTTAACAATTTTGTTTCCATTATAATGTTGGCTTTTTATAATTTTTTTTTAAATTATTAACTGTCCATGAAAAAGTGTACTTTAGGAGAAACAAGAAATTTATTCTGGAAGTGACTGTAAATTAAATACATATATAAATTCGGATTTGTCCCAATAAGATTCTTGCAGTATATTTAACAAAAATAGATTCTGCGGTTTTAGAAGACCTTGCAAAATAATCATCGCGGTCAGCTTGTTGCTAAAACAAAATCCTCAAAGGGTTTTGCAAATCTAGCTTGGATTTTAATTTGATGTTCTCTTTAAATTTTAATCACGTTCACGTAACAAAGACGCACTATCAGTTGCTTCTTTTTATTCAAATTGTTTGTTATAATCAGTTTGGTGTTAAAAATTCTCGAATCCGTTTAGAAATTGTGAGTAAAAATGTCAGGACACCCGGAAATTTCCATACCAAATGAAACATTTTGTACAAACAAACAATCGGAATAAAAATGACTAGAACTGGGTATTATAGTAAACAGTTTATTTCAATCAATTTTATTTTTGAGCTAGTGTGCTTTTAGTTCACTAGTTCATTCGAGAAATTTTTTCAATTGTTCATACCAGGGATGGAAAAGATGGTACAATTGTACTTTTTTTTGGTACATTTTGACCTCAGTTAGTACCGTGGTACTACCGCAATCCATTTGGTACAATTTCAAAAATTCCCAAATTTAAAATTTTTGTATTAAATGCACTTGTTGTACTTTAAAGCTGTCAACAAATATTCGAATTGCAGACGTGGACTAAAATCTTTCTAACACAAACTTGTAACTGACAACCTTTGGGCCCAATGTTGCAAAAAATATATTATTATTTTTCTGTAATCATTGAGTGCTGCTACTACATAAAATTCGAGAATTTAACCCGCCTCTTTCGTTTATTTTTTGAAAAGTAAAAAAATACATTGTTTTCTTAGGACGGGTAACTTATCTAAAATATAATCAAAACAAAATACATACAACATATATTTTCATATACATATATTTGATATTCACAACTATTGGTTATTTTAAGAAAAGTTAGTTTAGAAAAGTTTGTGTCGTATAGTTTGACCTCCATCGCACATACTTTTTTTTATATCAAAAAAATTGGTGAGGGCTGGAATAGTACAATTTTTGTAGAAGAATATCTTCTGCAAGTTTGACATTGCTCGGACAAATTTTCTATATATGAAAAATTTTGGTACCCTGAGGGTCGAAAAAGTACAATTTTTTTATGTGGTTGGTACAAAATGTAAAAACTCATTTCCATCCCTGGTTCATACACTAATATAAAAGTCTTCAAAAAATTTTGCTGAAAAAACAGCTGAACTCAGCGGAACATTTGCTAAACATTATAAAAGTACAAACAGCGAAAAAAAATCTCTTAAATTTACAAAATTTCAGCTTTATCTTAATTAATCGAAAATGACAATTTACACTGCTAAGATCGGCAAAAATTTTCCTGGATATTAGTCGACTAAAACATCAAAAACAATTTTAATTTTTTATTTATTTTTTTTTTGAATTTCGTAATGCGAATAAAAATCTACACTGCAGAGAACAGTCTACTATTTTCTAGGAAATATTTCTGTTTCTTGTAGCAAGAGAGACCGTTATTTATATTGAACTCAAAGAAAAATAATTAAATCAACTTTTGAACGATTTCTACTAATAGTCATCAACATTTCTTTGCCGATATTAGCAAGGTAAATTTGCAGTTCGCTTAAAAAAAATTTAGCTCAAATATTACTAAAATTTCGTACACTTAACAGTTGCATTTTTGCTGTTCTTATCTCACTAATATTTAGCAAAAAGGATTTACTAATTTCAAAAGCTTTCTTTGCAGGGCCCCTTTTAACTAATTTTGAGTATCTCTTTTGTTTGCTTATTTTACAGGATTCTTTCTATCAGTATAAGATTATATTATGGCAATGGTTTGTTTGATAATTCCGAATAAAATAAAAGAACCGAAAGGAACAGTTGAAATTTAACTTATTTGTGAACGCGAGAGAGTTCCTAACTCTAAAAATGAGCAATATTTTTGGGGTTTCGGGCTACACAGATATTTCAAGAGGCCATAAAATAAAAAACCGAGCTAACTTTGCAAAATCCTCTTGAATTTTACTTTCATTTAGTATTGGAACCTGGAAATTCCCACGGAGTCGATGCTTGGCAAAAAAATGGGTAAAACAACATACACTTAACCAAAAAAGTCTGTAATGGCTACTGCAAATTTTGCTGTTAATACGGGAAATTTAACTGTTTTGAGGCCAGCGGTATTTTTTGCTAATTTTAGCAACACATGTCTGCTGATCTGTAGTACATTAAAATTAGTAGAAAAAATTAGTAGCCGGTAATAAATTTTAGTAAAATTTATGTAAACTTCAATTCAAAATCGATTTGTTAAAATCAGTTAAAAAACATACTAAATATCATAATTTTAGTACAATGAAATTAGTATAAATAATTAGTTGCAGCTACTAAATTTCAGTAACTTGTTGTAAACTGTAATTTAAAATCAATATGCTGAAATTAGCAAAAAATTGTACCAAAAAAAACATAAACTGTAAAATATAAAAAAAAAATTTTTTTCTTTCGATTGTAACAAGCGTATAATGAAATTTGAAATCGAAATTGCAACCGGTTCTCCAGTTATGACCTTTTTATGCATTAGAGATACAATAAAATTTTCTGAGTGTTATTACGAAACTAAGAATATATCAATAGTAACAAATATAAACTAAACAAGAATTGCAAAAAATAAAAAAAAATTTAAATTAGCATATTTTTCTGCTAAATTTTGCACTCGGTTTTGAAAAATTAGTAAAATGTTTTGCTAAAATCAGCAGCGAGAATTAGTAAAAAAATCCGTAATTTGTAATAAGAGAATAGCAAAAATGATTACTAAAAAAAAATTGTACTAAAAATCAGTATAAAAATAGTAAAGTTCGATTGGAAACTGTTTACACATTTTTTTACTAACTTTTTTATCTGAGTGTACCTACTCCATATCGGAAACGGATGGCAAAAAATTTTAAATATTGACAAAAAAAAAACTAAAATTTTTGAAAATTGAAATCACCTAGAAATTAAATTACACTTAAAATATATAATTTAGTTTAGAACTTAGAAAATGCGTTAAAAATTAAATTTTATTTTAATGGTATAAGCCATTCTTAATTGTAATATTTAAAAAGTTTCAAAAAGCTTTTAATTTTTGCGCTCTTGGAGATAATTTTATAAAATTTTGTGCCTCTGACCATTTTATAAAAAACATTTTTATATTAAAATTTTCTTTCTTTCTTTACCAGTATCAGGCAATTAATAAAAGAAATTTGTCTTTTAATTTTTCTGCTGAATTAGCACATAAAAGGTCTTGTCCTTTATGTTACCGCGGAAACCATTCTTTCCAAAAAGCGTTACCGTACTCGAAAATTGGGCAAATGAGAGCGCTCAAAATGGCGTACTTGTGTTTCCCTTTTTACTATTAACTTCGGAAAATTGTAAAAGGGACAGCTGGTGTAATGATAAACAAATAATACCATTGTAAAAAAATTTTAAATTTTAATTAAGCAAAGAAATACGCAAAATAAAACTTTTATATATAAAAATTAACTGAATAAATTTTAAAAAACTTTTAAATGCAAAAAATATGTGCATCTAAAACTATATGCATTTTAATTTTTTTCTTTTCACTTAGTTTTGGCCTAGAAAAGTGATTTTCTACGTTCCCATAAAATTGGGCAATTTTGTCATTTAGGATTTTTTGCTTACTCTCATTTTACTGAACTTTACACAAAAAAATTAAGGAGCACACTTAACTTAAAATAACGAGTTTTTGGTAAGGGTTATAAATAGGGTAAGGAATTCCATGCAAATGCATGTTTTTTTCGATAGTCCAAAACTAATATGGACTAAATATTTATCCCAATCATCAAATTTAGAACAAAATGGCATCGATTTGTAGTTGTATATTTTTGCATATTTTGTCAAAAATGCATGTTTTTGCATATTTTGACTTTAAATGCATATTTGGTGCCTTTTTAATGCATATTTCGTGTTTTTTAATGCACATTTTTCATTTTTAGGAGCATTTTTTATTTTGTAAAAAAATATAAAAATTTTATACGTTTTCATACTTTGATGCAATCAAAATGAACATTTTTAAAAACCTTATTGACCTATGGGAAATCTTCGAGTTCTGTGTTTGTTTGCAAAATAACTAATTTAAATATATTTTAAGTTTTGAAGTGTATTCTTTTTGCTAAAAATAATAGTTTTTAGTGCATATTTCATATATTTTTAATGCATATTTTTCTTTTTCAGTCGCATATTTTAGGCACATATTTTCCATTATTAAGTGCATGAATTCCTTGCCCTAGTTATAAATTTTTCAACAGAGTACATAGTTTTCCCTAGTATACCAAAAAAAAAACACTTGAAAAATTAACCAAAAAATATCTTAATATCTGCGACCTGTAGAGTGCGCACAAAAATGCAAGGACAGACAGACGGACGGATGGACATCTTTAAATCGAAACAAAAAGGGATTCTAAGTCGATCGGTATACTAAAATGTGGATATAGGTCCAATATTTTTTAGTGTTACAAACATCAGCACAAACTTATTATACCCTGACCACGTAGTGGTGTAGGGTATAAAAATAAACATTTTTTAATTTTTTCCCAATTTCGATTAATCGATTAATCTAATTAAATTATTCATGTTGTTCGTTTTTCAAAATTTGGGCATTTAAAATTCTTTGAACAATTTCGGAACAAAGTTTTTCGATTAATCAAATAACTATGTATTTATCGATTGAATGCCCTAATCATAACGCATATTCGTTTAAATGAAGAGAACATGTGCCAGTGCTTGATTTTTTGTACCACTGATAATTTCAGACTGGGCACATAATTTAATACGAAATTTGTTAAAAATTAGTTGAATTTAAATAACAGCAGTTTAATAGAATTTAAAAGATATGAAGTTGCTATTTTTTAATATGAATGGTTTTTGTATAAAAATTACTGCTAAAATATCAGGATACGGAAATAATTTCGATAGGACCTATAACTTATACATACATATTAACAAAATTCGTATTAAAATTCAAAAACATCTTTCCTATAAAATTCTTTTAAATGTTAAAATAATTTCTATTACATTTATTCTTTCGAATTTAATAAGAAAGTGCATTTAAAATAATTAAAATTTATTTAAATAACATGGGAATCAAAAAAATATACATACATTTATTTAAAGTATAAAAGTCTCTTTTATCATCCCTAAAACATCTTCAGCGTGTGTACTCAGTGTAGAATGTACAATACGAGCATGTCTTGTCTAATATTATAGAGTACATAGTCTAAAAGTTACTTATTTGATGTTTATTTTGTTTTTATTTTTAGTGTACTAAACAATTAAAGCCGGCATCAACCGCAATGCCACCAACCCCTTTTAACCTTGTGTAAGTACTGTAAATAAACCCATTTATATTGTAAATCTCGGTATACGTTTACACAGTTCACTCTCTCACTCTGCAGTGATGTGTACTATGAGTGCCAATTAAATTAATTAAATCTTTTTGCCAACTAAGAATAAATGTATTACAAATAATTATATGCGCAAAAAACTAAAATTCTTTGTAAAAGATACATGAACCAACAAATAACCTATAAAATATGTTAAAGAATTTACAACACAACTGAATCAAATTACCAAACACCTCCCACCTAAAATATTGTGTTTAAATTTTAGAATATTCTTTCAAAAACTATTACATAAATATAGCACGAATTAATATTTATACAAGAAACTGTAAAGCAACAAAGAAATCAAGGTATGTATGTTAACACACTTTATTTTTGAAGAGCATATAAGTGGTTTGTTGTTTTAATTTAGATTCCAAGTAAAAAATATATGACTTTTCGTTTTATATATAATTTTATCCGAAAAATGAGAACATATTGTTGTATGAATTTAGTTTATCTGAAAACTAATATGTAAAATAATAGCGGTTATGTAAAAATAATAGCGGAAATGTACTTTCAAAAAGATTTCTTATAAGGATTCTATAAAATACTTGAGAATTTTTCATTGGTATTGAAATTTAATTGGCATTACTTAATCTCAATGTCAATGCCAAAAAATTTCATTACCATTCAATGCCAATGAACTTTTTTCAATTGGTAATGAAATGTACACGTAATGGTAATGAAATGTACATATAATTGAAGAAAAAAGTTTAGATCTGATCAAATCTTTTTGGATCTAAATAGATATGATTGAATCTAATTAGATCCTGTACCAGATCTCATCAAATATGATCAGATATGGTATATGTGATAATACCTTATGGCAAGATCTGATCAGATCTAGTGCCAAATCTGTTCAAATCTAAAGTGATCTGGACAATTGCGCAAGATATGCCTAGATCTGATCAGATCTAATTATATCTCACATTTGTCCCCAATTTTGAGATCTAATTAGATATGGTAAGATCTACTAAGATCTGGCCAGATATGCCTAGATCTAATCAGATCTAATTAGATCTCAAATTTGTCCCCAATTTTAAGATCAAATTAGATCTGGTAAGATCTACTGAGATCTGGCCATACACGGGTTGTATACAAAAAATATTGTTTTATCAAAAAGGACATTAAGGCAAGAATGTAAAATTTCTGAGCTATAAACACTATAAATATTCGATATTTTATCAAGTTTTATCAGTATACTGCTGTTCACTCTTCTTTTAACACTGGTTAGTCTAGATGGATCAGCCTCTCGTAATGTAAACTTCACAAAATAGCGAACATAAGATAAAAAACACGCGCATTTTTAATTTTTTTACTTAATTTGTTCTTTTATCGAAACATGAAAACAAATGCTTATTGCATCAATTATAATTGGGCATTTAGGCATTTTTCATTGGCATTGGTCAATTGTAATGCCAATTGAATCATCAGTTAATTGGTCCATTCTATTAACTAGTCCCAAGTATGATCTATAAGAAAAAATAGGTTATTGAAGTCATGATAGCAATTGGCATTTGGACTTCAGCTTAATTTTTAAATTTATAAATTTTTAATTTTTATATATTGTATTATATATTACACATTTTACGTTTTTTTAATATTATCTACTCAACAGTATTTCTATATAAATTTTAGTATTCAGTTCATAAAATGTTTGTATTTGAATAATCGGAGAATTATGTTGCAAAAACTAACTGAAAATTACAACTAAAATCTAGAAAACCCTGTCAAACCGGTTTCAAATAGATTTGACTAATTTTTAGTTGAAATATTGATTTAAGCAAAGATTTTAGTTATCTTCATTTAACACAATACTAAAAATCCTCAGTACTTTAACTAATTTTGAGTGTTAATTTTGAAAATTATTTAAAACTAATTTTTAAGAACCTATTTGTTAAATTTTACAAAATTTATTGTTAAAATATAATATTTTCATGTTACTGTTATTACCCGGTAGTGGGCGCCAACAATATTTCCGAAGTTTTAAAGGTGGCGCTATTTCTTTCCCTCCCGATTTTTTAAAATGGACCATATCTCGAAAACTAAGAAAGATAGTGCAAAATTTATGAAAATTTCGGCTACCCTTAACCGTAGAATATCCCAGCGAAAGGGGTTATCTGTATCCAAAAATGGACCGTGGCGGGGCCTTGGACCCTCGGAAATTAATAAAACGGCACATGTCTCGAAAACTAAGCGAGATAGAGCAAAACGGACGAGATCTTTGCTCCATTTACGTTACTTTACATGCCCTTACATAATATGGACTAGGCCCGGGGTAGGTCCCGGGACCCTAAATTTGGATAGATTCTACGATTCGGTATAATTACAGGTAAAACTGTAGTTTTACAAATTTTTTACTTAAGTTTAGATTTGTTGAATTTAATAAAAAATATGTTAAAATCAACAAATTTTATTTTAAGCCAAAAAACAGGAATAAATTTTGTTAAAGTAACAAATTTTTCTGTTCAGCCAACAGACTTATTATTTTGAGTGTACAATTAAAATAACTTCAATAAAAATATATGATTTTAAATTAATTGACAATTGCAGTTATTTTAGCAGTTAAAAAACAATTTTCAAATTCAATCATTGTGTAATAAAAATTAAAAAAAAGCAACATTTATATTTTTCTAAAAACAGCTGACAAGTGCAATAAAATTTTCCAACATTTAGTTTTGTCTTTGTGAACTTAAAACTAATATTTTATTTTTAATCAATAGGCTTCGTCCTTGGGTCAACATAGGTCAATTGACAATTGCAGTTATTTTAGCAGTTAAAAAACAATTTTCAAATTCAATCATTGTGTAATAAAAATTAAAAAAAAGCAACATTTATATTTTTCTAAAAACAGCTGACAGCAAACAGCAACAGCTTTGTGAACTTAAAACTAATATTTTATTTTTAATCAATAGGCTTCGTCCTTGGGTCAACATAGGTCTGTGTACCAAATTTCATCAAAATATCTTAATATTTGCCACCTCCAGCGTATAAACAATATAATTTTGGGGGGCCCTTATATGGGCACTAGGTCTAAACATGGACCGATGTTCACCAAAATCAATAGGCTTCGTCCTTGGGCTGATATAGGTCGGTATACCAAATTTTATCAAAATATTTTAATATTTGCGACCTGCAGCGTATAAACCATATAATTTTAGTAGGACCCTTATATGGGCACTAGGTCTAAACATGGACCGATGTTCACCAAAATCAATAGGCTTCGTCCTTGGGCTGACATAAGTCGGTGTACTGTATTTCATCAAAATATCTTAATATTTGCGACCTGCAGCGTATAAACAATATAATTTTGGTAGGACCCTTATATGGGCACTAGGTCTAAACAAGGACCGATGTTCACCAAAATCAATAGGCTTCGTCCTTGGGCCGACATAAGTCGGTGTACCGTATTTCATCAAAATATCTTAATATTTACGACCTGCAGCGTATAAACAATATAATTTTGGTAGGACCCTTATATGGGCACTAGGTCTAAACATGGACCGATGTTCACCAAAGTCAATAGGCGTCGTCCTTGGGCCGACATAGGTCGGTGTAACAAGTTTCATGAAAATATCTTAATATTTGCGACCTGTAGAGTGCGCACAAGAATGCATGGCCAGACAGACGGACGGACGGACGGACGGACAGACGGACATCGTTAAATCGAAATAAAAAAAATTCTGAGCCGATCGATATACTATAAGGTGGGTCTAGGACCAATATTTTTTGGTGTTACAAACATCAGCACAAACTTATAATAGCCTGACCACATAGTGGTGTAGGGTATAATAATATGGCGCTTAAGAAAGTTCTAGTAAATAAAATAATATGATAAGAGCATCTTTTAGTCAGCAATGTAACGCAAAAGAAAATGGAGGTATATTGGACATTAACATTTCGCAGTAAAAAATTGTATTGAAGAAATAAAATAATGAGGTTTGTTTTATAATATAAACTACATTTATTTACGGGATAACTATTAAATACCCACGTAAATTTTTTACAATCAGTAGCCAACCACACCCATTCTACAACTGGTTCCACTGCAACCGATTCCATGGAACTGGTTCCGGAACCAGTTCCTGGAATCCTATATGGAAGGTGTGGGTGACGTAAAATCAGTTCCAGAACTTATTCTAAAGCAACCGGTTCCACTTTGGAGCTATAGAAGGGGTTGGTTTTGGGACAATTTCCCAGCCCTTTAATATCTAAATTCTATCTGCAGGTAGACGAAAAAAGGAACCAAATAATACAACTTCCGCTGGCACACCTATTGGCAAGAAAATAAAAGTGATATTTAGTGCAAATAGTGTTTTTGGATTGTGTAATTTATTCGAAAATAAAATTAACAATATTTACATGAATTTGTTTTTATTCAATTAATAACAAAAAGTGATTGTAATTTTAGCAGCATGCTTTGTTGATTTCAACTGTCCCACTTTCATTTCTATTAAACGAACATTCCTTTAAATTTTTGAATGTTAACTGCATTTTTACCTGTTTTTAACCAACTAAAATTTAGCAGAATACATGAGCTGATTTCAGCTGAGTAATTTTCATTTCCATTAAACAACATTTCTTGCAAATTATTGTATTTCAACTAACTTTTTTACCGAAAATTTAGCTCACCTAAATTTAGCAGACCATGATTCTCAACATCATTGAAATTTCTGCTGGCGCAAACTCAGGTACTATTTTCTGTTATTTTAGCAGAATTTTTAACTATTTGTACGGGCTTTTTTTATGAGTGTAGTAGTGGACCATATTTGGACCTAGCGCCTATATTAACTACATATCCAATTTTGTCTTAAATATACTTAACATACTTAAATATACTTAACATTTCTAATTTCTTAAACCTTTTTAAAGACAAATTTTGATACCATTTCAAACTATTAAAATTTCGGCTACAAACATTAGTTGCCTTTCAACCTGACTAATGTGGAATATTATATAGCCGGCATGTCCTACTTTAACTATTTTACTCGTTTCAGTGTCATCTTTTTAAAGAATATTTTCGCAAAATAAAAATTTTATATTTGTTATAGATAACTTTTTTATTAATTACAGGAGTGCTACATTACTTTTCTTATGAAACTTCCAAACTAATTTGCGCTTAAGGCTCTTTTGGACTTAAGCCTGACATTATTTGTATACCACATTTACCATCACTGGTATTTAAACGAAGTCGTTTTTAGCAGCAGACTAGCTTACGCGCGGCTACTTGTTTAATTATAAAAATACTAGCGGGCACAGCCCGCTACGTTGTTAGCGTGCCTTAAAGTTTAGAATTAAATTTCTTTTAGATAAAATAAAACACAATATTTGTTGTTAAGGTAAACTAATTGTTAAGGTAAATTTACTGTAATGTTTAAGTACAAACACTATTTTTTGCCTCTTAATTTTTTATAAATAAATCATTTAGAATACCAACACGTGAGCATGTAACAACTAATTGTCTGTTGTTCAACCATCGGCGTAGATAGTTCGTATTCGTGGTTTGGCGCAGCCCCCCCCCCCCCCCCGCCCCCCCACAATTTTTCTTCACCAGCCACCACAAATAAATAATTCTGCAGAATAAAAGCCATTATTTTAAAGCCATTTATTTTAAAATGGCTTTAAAATAAATAAATATTTGATCACTTTTTCTCATGAAAGTGGATTGTTAGTAATGAATCCATTATAAATTGCAATATACGTGTGTATGTCAAGATAATTTGGTCAAGTGCGAACTTAGGTAGATGACCCGTAAGTAGTTTTCTTCGTTTGTGTTTTGAATGAAAATAAATAACTCGTTTTTCTTAATTCCAGTCTATGTAAAGGTAGACCTGGCAATTCAAGTAAATTCACAAATTCAGTTGGAAAATTTACTGCGTCGGTTTCTTCCACCGGTGCTTCGTTACCTGTAGTTTAAATATCAGAATATATAAGTTCTACCCCTTTTCTAAGGTTTTTTCTCTTTTAGAAAATTTGTTTAACTTTTTGGAGAGTACGTTTCAATGCTACATAAGTTTCATATTCCGTGGATAGTGTTTGAACAGGGAATTAAAAGGAGTTCTTCCCTTTTTGTTCCACCCAGTAAAAATTCCAAATATATATAATCTAGCCTCAATCGCATGCGAAATTTCAAGTACTAAACTCCGGCAGTTTGAGTCATTCAAATTCCATTCCATTCTGTTTAACAATTTTAGTGTTCCAATGCAACTCCTTCCAAGATTCCATTTCGTTCACCATTCCATTGCATTTCGTTCCCATTATCTGTTATTCCAATTCCACTCGTTCGCCGTTTCATTCCATTTCGTTCCTACTGTCGATATTGATATCAGTCGCTTCTCTTTCCATTCCATTTCTTTGCACTTGCTCCGTTCCATTCCTCTTTTAACAGCAGTGTTTCAATTCCACTCGTTCCCCATTCTATGCCATCTCGCTCCTCATTCCATTTCGTTCTATAGTCCATTCCATTTCGTTCCCTCTCGCAATCCATTTCCATTGTCTATAATTTCAATTCCACTCGATCAACGTATATATCAATTTCGTTCCACATGTGTAGTATTTCAATTCCACTCGTTTCCTATTTATTTCTTAATTTTAGTGTTCCATATACACTTGATCTTTAAGTTTTAGGTTTCTAGCTAAAGACGCATACGTTAAGGGGGGGGCAATTTTCCCCTTTTGAACCACAATTTTTACCACGTTCCTGTCCAAAGTCCTAAAAATGCCTTACCGATAAGTTAGCCCATACTCCAAGGAAAACATATTATAGATTACAGGTTTCTAGCCCAAAAGGTTCGGTTAGGCAATGAAGGAGGAGAATTATTCCGTTTTTACCCCTCCCATTAGGAATTTCCAAAAATTCTGTCTTAGAGGACGTCTGCGTTGGAGGAGGAACCTACTACATACATTATTTTAGGTCTCTATATCCAGCAGTTTGGCCAGGCCGTCAAGGAGGAAGTTTTTTCCCTTTTTACCCCTCCCGGTATGAATTTCCAAAAATACCATCTTAGGGGACGTCAACGTTGGAGAAGGAACCCAAATACCGAATTTAAGCTCCCTAGTTCCAGCAGTTTGGCCAGGCCGTTAAGGGGGAGACTTTTCCTGTTTTTGACCCTACCTGTAGAAATTTCCAAAAATCTCATCTTAGCGGATGTCTACAATAGAGGAGGAACTTTAATAACAAATTTCAACCTCCTACCTGCAGCGGTTTGGGCAGGCCTTTAAGCGACACTTTTCGCTTCATTAATCCCCATTTTTGCAATGTCCCTGTCCAAAATTCCAAAAACCACCTTCCCGATAAGTGAGCCCATACTCCATGGAACATATGTTTTACATTTCAGGTTTCTAGCCAACTTACTATTGTGCCCCTCTCGGTAGGAGACTTTTCCCCTTTTTGCCCGTTCCGGTAGGAATTTCCAAAAATCCGGTCTTAGCGCATGTCTATGCCGAATATCTCCACTAATATTGGTTTAATGGAGATATCCGTAGGGGAGGAAAAAAAGTACTTTTTTTTAAATTATATTTTTTTAAATGGTATTTTTTTAAATGGTACTTTTTGAAAAAAGCGAAATTTTTTGGAAAAAGATACTTTGTTTTTACAAAGTACTTTATTTGTACTTTTTATGAAAAATGTATTTTTTTGGAAAAATGTATTTTTTTTGAAACAGCAATTTTTTTGCAAAAGGTACTTTTTTTGAAAAAGGTATTTTTTTTTTGAAAAATGTATGTTTTTTGGAAAAGGGTACTTTTTTGGAAAAGGTACTTTTTTTGGAAAAGTTACATTTTTTTAGAAAAAGGTACTTTTTTTTTGGAAAAAGGTACATTTTTGGAAAAGGTACTTTTTTGGAAAAAGGTGCTTTTTTGGAAAAAGGTACTTATTTTGGAAAAGGGTACTTTGTTTTGGAAAAAAGTACTTTTTTCTGAAAAAGGTATTTTTTTATTGGAAAACGGTACCTTTTTTTGAAAACGGTACTTTTTTTTGAAAAAAGTATTTTTTTTGGAAAAATGTATTTTTTTTGGAAAAAGGTACTTTTTTTGGTAAAAGGTACTTTTTTGGAAAAAGGTACTTTTTTTGGAAAAAGGTACTTTTTTTGGAAAACTTTTCCCCTTTTTGCCCGTTCCGGTAGGAATTTCCAAAAATCCCGTCTTAGCGGACGTCTACGCCGAAAGAGGAACCTACATACCAAATTTCAACTTCCTAGCTTCAGCGGTTTGGGCTGGGCGATGTTGAGTCAGTCAGTAACGTTATTCTTTTATATATGTGACAGCGCATAGAGAAAGGGACGTAAGGGTAAAAAAATTAATTTTTTTTTTGTGGACAACATCTGAGCATCGAATGAGACCGATTCCATGCTCTCCTGACCTTAGGTCCCTTTCTATCCTTAGGTCCCTTTCTATTTTCGCGTCACATATAGAGATTGTGGTAACTACATATTTTTTTAACTACTAATAAGTATATAGGCAAGTCTTGTTATTTAACAACTTTTAAACACTTATTTTTGAACCGCTTATCAGCATACGAATAACTACTTATTTTGGTAACTACTTATTTTTTATATTTTTGTAATGCAGCGGGTAAGCACCTGCACAAATTTTGTGGGTTTTTCATGCAGCGAATATGGGCAACTACCCAGCAAAACCTTGGTAATATGTTGGTATTACAGAACACATTACCTGGTAATACCATACCCCTTACCACTGCATTATTTCATAACTAAAATGTAATGTCTTACGTATAATGTGCTGCATAACTACTAGGTAGTAGTAGCAACTTATTACCAATGATATATTTAAACACCTCAAAGAAAAGAGTTACTTGTAATACACAACATGAGTTCTAAATAATAGCAGCGACTTATTACAGATGGGATATTTTAAAACCGTAAAATAAGGAGTTACTTTTAATGTGATACGTGATCACTTAATAGAAATAGCCACTTATTACCGATGGTGTATGCAAATACCTCAAAATAAGGAGTTATTTGTAATGCGATACATGAGTGTTATTTTCTATTTGAAATATTCGATACAAATAATTTATATGTTTTATACATATTGACTGAAATATCTTTTATGTTTTTTGTTAACTTTATATTAATCTGAGTAAATATTAATTAAATACCCAGTGTAGAAACGGTAATGACATATCATTATTTTTTGGACTACCAGTAATGACACCCACTTACCTTCTGCATTATTTTAAAACATATAAACATATAATAGACCCAGGTTCGATTCCCGCACCAGCAAATTTTATTAAAAAAAAAAAAATACAATAAAAAACATTTTTTTTATATAATTTATTTTTTTTGGAAATCTATTTTTAGACTCATTATTTTTATCACTACTGGTAAGCACATAGGTAACGATATATTTTTTGATTTTTCGTATGCAGGTGTGTAACCATAACTCATTATTTTTCGCGACATCGTCATATAAATGTAATAAGAAATGTAATAAAAAAAGTAACTAGTTACCATTACCAAGTATGTAGTTACATAACCACATATCTGGTAATGATTTTCTACACTGGGTATGAATCGTCGCAAATATTAATATTAAGATTTTTTGATGAAATATGGTACACCGACTTATGTCGGCCCAACGACGAAGCCTTTTGATTTTGGTGAACATCGGTCCATGTTTAGACCTAGTGCCCATATAAGGGTTCTACTAAAATTATATGGTTTATACGCTGCAGGTCGCAAATATTAAGATATTTTGATGAACTTTGGTACACAGACCTACGTTGGCCCAAGGACGAAGCCTATTGATTTTAGTGAACATCGGTCCACATTTAGACCTAGTGCCCATATAAGGGTCCTACTAAAATTATATGGTTTATACGCAAAAGGTCGCAAATATTAAGATATGTTGATGAAATTTGGTCCACAGACCTACGTTGGCCCAAGGACGAAGCTTATTGATTTTGGTGAACATCGGTCCATGTTTAGACCTAGTGCCCATATAAGGGTCCTACCAAAATTATATTGGTAATACGCTGCAGGTCGCAAATATTAAGATATGTTGATGAAATTTGGTACACCGACCTATGGCAGCCTAAGGACGAAGCCTGTTGATTTTGGTTAACACCGGTCCATGGTTAGACCTAGTGCCCATATAAGGGTCCCCCCAAAATTGGTTTGGTTGCAAACTGCAGGTCGCAAATATTAAGATATTTTGATGAAATTTGGTACACCGACCTATGGCAGCCTAAGGACGAAGCCTGTTGATTTTGGTTAACACCGGTCCATGTTTAGACCTAGTGCCCATATAAGGGTCACCCCAAAATTGGCTTGGTTACAAACTGCAGGTCGCAAATATTAAGATATTTTAATGAAATTTGGTTCGCTGACTCACATTATAGAAAATTTTGACACAAGTCCCATTTTAAACCATTCGAATTTCGGATCCAAACATTAGTTGGCTTTTAACCAGACTGGTGTAGGGTATTGTATAGTCGGCATGCCCGACTTTAACCTTTTTACTCGTTTTATACAGTAAGTGAGCGCATAATTTTAATGTGTTATTTCAGACCTGTTTGTAACACATTTTTTTGGCCTTACTTTAAGCTGTTATGTAAGTAGTATTGTGCTCAGTATCGGTTATGTAAGTGGTTACGTAACTCCTAACATGTAAGATTAAAGTACCATGTTCTTATGTTGTTACCTAGCCCTCTTTTGGAAAGTAGATACCTCCAATGACATGCCCTTGTTAAAATAATAGCTGTTGGAATAGCAAAGTAAGAGGTTACATACCTTAATTTCTTCTTACAAACCTTATTACCAGGTAATAGAAAGTTTTGCTGGGTACTTACAAAAACGACCTTGTCGAATAAAAATAATAAGTTTTGACACTGAATTATATGCAGTACAGCCTAAATCTACTGCTTATTATATATTGTAGATGTTAGTAATGAGCATCCATTTTTCTAGGAAGAAGAAAATTTATATTTTCAACAAATTATTTTACGATTCATCTAAATTAGGGCAAAACTGAGATCCAGTAAATGATGAAAATAGACTAATATTTTCTCAATGGCGTATATAGGCCTCAAAAGCACTTAAGCGTTAATTTTCTGAAATTAAATTAAGAATATTACTTTTGAACCAGGGAAAATAATATCAAGGAGTTTCATGAATAACCCCTCAGGAATATCTGTTATATTAATACGTTTAAAAAAATTAAAATCTCCTGCAATTTGACCTTGACTTTAAACAGGGGCTATTTATTGGATCTCCATTTGACCTAATTTAGAGCATTGAAATAGTTGTTCTTATGCTGTAATATTCCGTTCAAAACCATACGGAATTAAAAAAAAGAAAAATACTTGCCTAAAAGCTAAATAAGTGTCAAAAATCGCGGTTTTCTCGAAACCTGCTGAAATAAAATCTCTGCCCTAGCTAAATGAGAAAAGGAATTCCTAAATTTTTTGTAGTTTTTGAACTCTAATATATTCTTAATAAAACTTTAATAGTGAATTTATATATGCGTTTTGACAATTAAAAACTAAAAACTAAGGGGGTAATTTTCTAAAACACTTCGGTGAAGTGTTGCGTTATTTCTGTAGAAATTGTTTTTGTAACAAAAACAATTTACATTGAAAGTTCCCTTCACTTCACCCAAGTGTTTTACGAAATTAGGTACTAAGTAATTTTTACTCAATCTAAATGCCATATAAAGTATAATCTTTGATCTTTTTTAAAATTTCTTTAAAAATTTTTAAAATATTTAAAATTGTAGATTTGAAAACAATGTTTAAATATTCGGACCTTTTTGACACTAATATAAAACGAGTTAGAAAAACACAATATAAAAAACACTTTATCTGAATTTCTTGGAACTTATAGAATAAAAAAATGTTTCTATAGTAAATTATTTGAATGAATTTTAAAATCTGGACCCGAATTTCTTAATTAAGCGGTCTGCGACACATTAATTTTCGGGGGAAATTGTTTTTTAACCGAGTTTTTATTCCTTCATTCAGAGATGCATAATATAGAGATGTGACGCCGAAAACTTTTTAAATAAACTGTAGATGTTAACATGTAGGAAATTTTGGGAAATTTTGTCAAGGGAGTATTTTATTTTGAGAAATTTTGTCAGGGGAGGATTCTATTTTCTCAAATGAGGTTTGAACTGTGTTTTCAGGTAAGGGGATTTGGGCCCAAATTAGAAATTTGGACTTCACTTTGTGGACAGGTTTTTCAGGAGAAGGATTTGGTAAAATATGGTGGCATTTTTAAGGATTTTTTAATTTAAACAAAGATTTAAGGCCTTTAAAGTGCTAATGAAAAAGTTAGTACTTTTTAGTAAATTACTCAATTTTATTTACTTTACATTTCTTAATAATTTTCTGGGCTTACGAGCAGTGTGAAATTAGGTTATATTTTTTTCTTTTAAATTGGGTTTCTCTTTAAATTAAAACGAATTATGTATAAAATTGGGGAATTAAATTTTCAAAATGAGCTAAACTTATCGGGCAACGCTATAAATTTAATAGTTTTATTTTTGCTATTATTACTTTACTATTATTTAGCAAAAAAAAAAATAAATCTGCTAATTTAATAGTTTTCTCTACAACATCATTTTTTACTAATTTTTAGTTGCTTTTTCTACTATTCTTACAGATTTATTTCTATGAGTGTACATATGGTTTTATGAAGCCCCATATCAATTTTTTTAATTGGGATGTAAAATAAAAAAACGTTGTAGATTTTGTAAAAACAGTACTGGCAAAGTACTATTTTGAGTACTATATTTTTTAACCATCGGCAATTTCTGGTTGGGCACTTATATGTCATAATTTAATTTTAATATGTATGCAAAGTGTTGACAAAGCATTGACGATGGTGGGTTATGGGTTGTTGGCCAACTATTGTTGGGTGATCTCAAAAAAAAAGTTCGATCTGAAAACTTACGTCTTATGAATTTAACGAAAAAAATAGTATACAAATTACACGGTACAACCAATGCCTTTGAGTCTGAGAAATCAGATAATCACATTGGTAGAAAATTCTCTTGCAGACAAATTTAAATATATAGAGGAATTTCAGTTCCATTTCAGGTCAAAGATTAACCTGAAAATATAACTGAAGTTCCACATCAGTAGTATTTCTTGGATTTCTTCAGAGTACAAAGACTACATTGAAAAACATAGGTTTTAATTTTTTGTTTTATTTATCATATAAATATAAATTAATTTCCTAATTTAAACGTGCAAAAAAGTCAAACGTTTGTGCAACAAGAAAAGACTTAAAACAAATGCAAATTTACAAAATAAAAATGTATAAAAGTATTTAAAATAAACGAGTATCAGATAAACATAGATTAGTTTATAAAAAAAGAATGTGAACAACAGTATAAGAAGGATCAAAGACAAGTTTAATGTTTTAATTAGTTAATATTAAAGAAAAGAGAATGTCAAAGAAAATATGAAAAAATTTAATCAAGCTAATTAAAATTTACTTTAACATTTTTATTGTCTTGAGAAAAAGAAAAAATACAAACTTATTTTGAAAAGACCCTCATTTAACCATAAATGTGAAGTTTGTTGTTTAACACTTGTGTTTCAAAAAAAATTTTATTTCGGAAAATGGGAATTAATTAGCATACACCGGGAAAATTTGGAATTTAAGTTATGCACATTCAGTTATTTTATTAAATTGATGAAGTTGAGTTGGAATTCAGTCAATTAACCTTGTAGTTAAATTTAACTAATGAAACATATAAAAATATTTAATATGTATGCGAATAGTTTCATACATTTACAGAGCAACTTTTACTAAAAACAAGTTTCTTAAATGCAACTTCTGGAATTGCAAGCAGAAATGCAAGCCGATGGCTTGTAGCCGCTTAGCTGCCACCGCTGCGAAACCGAAGCCGTGGTCACCACCGAATCTGTCGCCTTGAATCGGGACCCGTTTAACAAACAAGCAGATAAGAAATCTCGCTTTTCTAATTATTTCCTAAATTTATTTCTAAAATTTTAAATAAATTGGTTAGGGAAAAACTTGTGGCCCACGCCAACTAAGCCGCAGTAATTTTGATACTGCTTTCATCTCTGGAGTAAAATAGAATGAATATTTTTTTGGGTTATCGATCAGATCATTTCACAGTGGTCACAAACCTGAAAAAATGGTAGTTATGGATCTTCTCAACTACTGATCGGGAAAAGGTATTCCCAATAATTTAACAAGATGGCCTAAGCTTCTAAAAAATTATTTTTACAGTCACACATGGTTTTCTATAACATGTCAAAATCGTCGTATAATTTTTATACTGTGTTCAGAGTACGATTCTTAAACATGATTCTGTAAAAGCTAAATATATCAGTTCACATATAAAATTGAAGTGGTTAAGTTAAAAGGCACGAACATCTGTTTAACAATTGTAAAAAAAACAAATATTTAGCAAAATTTCTCAAAAAGTTATTTTTTTTCGGCCGGCGACAATATTTAATAATTTTGTGGCATTATCCAACATTATTATTGCTATAAAAAGTGAAACAACATTTTCCGCCCAAGTCGGAAACAAGATTTTTCGATTTTTAGTTAATCCTCTAACCGGCAAGCCGGCTTACAGGCGGGGTATATTAAATTGATGAGAAATGCGCCAAACGAGTATTAAATTATAATAAGAAATTATACTTTTTCAAGAGAAAACAAAATTGATTAAAATTTGAAGAATTTTTTTGTATACAGTGCACGGTTTGGATGCGAGAAAGCGTCAAAGATAAAATTTCGTAAAATTTCAAAAATTAAATATTTTACAGCAATAAAAACTTTCAAAAATTTTAAAAACATATTTAAATCGACTAAAACAATTGATAATGGCCATAAAGTATGATTGAAGCTTAACCTATTAAAAAAATTCCTTACTTTGGTCCAAGGACACACAGGATTCCATAAGGACACCTTTAAAGGAAATCGCCGTAACTTGAAAACGAATAGACGGATATTTCTAAAATTTGGTAAAAAGAATATATTTGGTATAAATAAAGCAAAGTTTATGAGTTTGAATAATATATATTGAAGTTTTGGTTTGTTTTCGCTCAATTTCGCATTTTTCGAAAAACGAAAATCGCTACATCCTCTTAAGTAACAGCACACAAAATTTAATTTTTTTTATTGCAATTACATCTTGGTAAGAGGAATAATTTGTGCTTAAACCTAGTAATTTTTTTGCGCTAGTTTTCGAGATTCACCCTTAAACTATTTTGGACCATATCTCCTAAAGTAGGCAAAGAAAAAAAAATGTTGTAGAAGAACTTTCCTGCAACCTCTTACTCTTACAGTAGGTAACCTCTTACTTTTCTATTACCAAAGCTACTATTTTAACAAGGGCATGTCCATCGAGGTAACACCTTACTTAGTAATATGTTATTCTGGACTTACATGTTACGCTTACCTATTACAAAAAACCTTAAAATAATACGTTTTTTTTTCTTAAAATTTCATCTTGGACTATTAAATTAAAAACTACGTAATTTCAACAAAAAAATTTTGTAAATTTTTTTTTTTATAAGTTTTGGTTATAAAAATAAGCATTTTGTAATGAAGGATGTAAGCTCTTACTTTTCTATTGCTAGACCTTTTATTTTAACAAGGGCATGTCCATCGATGTAACTCCTTACCTAGTAACATGTTATTCTGAACTTACAGGTAAGAAGTTTTTAAAAACATATTGTTTAAATTTTAATTTTTTAAACCGAATATCAATTTTAAATTCACGGGTTTTTAACACAAAATAGAATTTCTAAAATTTTCTAGAAAAACAAATTATTGATAAAAATAAAACATCCAAACGTATGAATTTGGTGTTAAAAGTAATGCAAAGGTAAGGTGTAAGGGTCTAAGGTAATGCAAGAGTAAGCGGTTTGATATATTACCAGGTAATATGCATAGTAGTACCCATACATTACCAAGGTTTTGCTGGGTTATTGTTTATTTTTCGTAAGGAACACATGGTATAAATTTCGTTGGAAAAAAGCTTAGGCCGGTTAGAGGGTTAAGGGACAACTTCATGACGTTTTTGAAATTTTTCGTTCACCGGAAGCAAAATTTAATTAATTGTTCGTCTCTCACTTTATTAAGGGGGGGTAAATACTTTAAAAGCAGCATTTTAAAGGGCACATTTGAACGGTTGTCAAATATTTAAATAACAATATTTTTATAATTTTATTTTTCGATTTAAAATATATGTTTTTGCAGTATTTTGAAAAATTATCAGTTTTAAATTCTGCCAACCAAAATGTACAGGGTTGCCCCTTCATTATTGGCCTTTTTTAAAAAAGGCAAAATCGGCTGCCACTGTGCAGCCTTCATTAATTATCGGAAAATAAAAATGCAAGGTGATTCTGAATCCTAGATAAATTCTTTAGTACTTACCGTGGCCCGATTTTTATTTTTTAATTCTTTTTTTTAACAAAGTTGCCACACAAATTTAAAAATTCTAAAAAACACATTTGCTAGGGGATATAAAATTTATATGACCAAAATTCAAAAAAAGGACTACGATAAATACTAGAGTGTTTCGTTGCCTACGAAAAAAAAACCCGGATCGAAATCGGTTAACCCGCCTTGGCTGTGGCAGCCGATTTTGCACTCAGGATTGCGAGAAAACGCGTTTAAAATTAAAAATTAATTTTACGTATATGAACAAAATTTATATCTCGGAGTTTACTACATTTTTACCAAATATGGGAAGAATCTGTTAAAGAGTATTTTTTATATTAACCCAAATATTCTTAAAAACGATGGTAGAGAATTTATTAGATATTTCATTTATGTCAAAATGCTATTATTTCGTATACTTTTTAATTTGTTTTTTTTTTTATTTTTCATATACATTGATTACTTTTGTGGTTTACAAAAAGCCGTCATTACCTGCCCCATATAACATGCCTTTGCTCACCATCGAGAAATCGTCATTGGCTTTTCTTTAAAGACTGCGTACAATCCTTGCATCTTTCGATGTAGTTTGTAGCTTTTTGTTAATAAGGTTTTTCACAAGGATTGTGCTATTTGTTGTATTGTTGTATCGTCGTAACAAAAAACAGAGTTGTTAAAAATTAAATTGAAAAAATACAACATTTGAAAATAACACGATACAACATTTTTACGTATGTTTAGTGTCCTATGTTTGGGTATGCTAACAGATAGAAAACCGAATAGAAAATCGTTGTTAAACTCAAATAAAAATTTTAACAACTCTGTTTTTTGATAGAACGATACAACAGATAGCATACCCCGTGTGAACAACCTAAATAAAAACAAAATTAAATAAAACTGCAAAAAATATACACAAATTTAACGCTTACAATATTACTTGAGACTAAAACATATTTTACAAAAAAAACTATTTTTCAGAGCATATAGGGGAGAGTATGCTCTATCCAAAAAAAATATAAAAAAAATTCGAGAACACAATTTTTGCTAAAGTCGATACCCCACTTAAGACAAAAACAGATTTTATCTGGTTTTTATTTAAATTTAGTTTATTTTATTAAAATTTATTCAAATTTTTTTGTGCAACTGCATTATAACAGATAATTAAAATTTTTAAAATTTACCTTAACGCTATGACGGTTTAATATATGTCCCATTTTTACTTTTTGCTATTTTAGGAAATCTTGTAAGATGATTTTTATCGGTACTAGATAGATGTAGCTTTGTAACGGTATCTATAACTTGTAGCCTGATAGTCTCAGAGTAATAAAAGGTCAGCTCGAAATCGAAAAAAAATATTTGTTTTTTCAATATTATTCTTTAGTTTTTTAATTTTTAAAAATTCAATTTGAAGTACGCAGAAAATTATTTATCATTTTTCGATTGGGCACAGTTTAGAGAAAAATAGAAAATTATAACTTTTTAAAAATTTTTACCCTTCAGGATCGTTAGTCCATTAACATTATAGCTTTAGTTCCATATTTCTCACACTTACAAAAAAAATTTGTTGTGCTAACCGAATTGGGTTCCAACCGAATCGTTCGGTAGCTTCAACCGAAAGATATTTGTTTATTTAACTACATACCTGGTAATGGTAACTGCTGACTTTCTTATTACATTTCTCATTACTTTTGTATGGCGATGTCGCACAAAATAATGAGTTATGGTTACACACTAGCATATATGTCCTTACATATTGCTTACCAGTACTGACAAAAATAATGAGTCTAAAAATTGATTTTCAAAAAAATAATATTTTTTTATTTTAAACATTTTTTCCATTAAAATTTAATAGTGCCGGGAATCGAAGTTGGGCCTCGGGATTGCCAGTCGATTCTTTTCTTTATATCCCAGTGTAGAAAATCATTACTAGATATATGGTTATGTAACTACATACTTGGTAATGGTAACTAGTTACTTTTGTTATTACATTTCTTATTACCTTTATATGGCGATGTCGCGAAAAATAATGAGTTATGGTTACACACCAGCATACGAAAAATCAAAAAATATATCGTTACCTATGTGCTTACCAGTACTGACAATAATAATGAGTCTAAAAATAGATTTTCAAAAAAATAAATTATATAAAAAAAAATATTTTTTATTTAAATAAAATTTGCTGGTGCGGGAATCAAACCTGGGTCTACAGATTCCCAGTCAATAGCTCTACCATCTGAGTTATATCGACATATAATATTTAATAGATAAAAACATAATTAACCTGCTGCATACAAGTAAGCTTACTCGCCAACATACAAAAAATCTAAAAATATGTGGTTACATATATCCTTACCAGTATTTAAAAAATATTGAGTCTAAAAATAGATTTCAAAAATTTTAAAAAAAATCTAGAAAATTATTTTCTATTTGAAATAATGATAAAAATAAGTCATTATCAGTAACTCATTATTATATGTTTTAAAATAATGCAAAAGGTAAGTGGGTGTCATTACTGGTAGTCCAAAAAATAATGATATGTCATTACCGTTTCTACACTGGGATGTTAAAATAAAAAAAAAACATAAAAAAATAGATTCCTAGTAGCCTTTAATTTTCTGAAAATTACATGAATCATGTTTTTAAAAAATTTAATGAGGTTAGGTGACATTGAACTTTCAGTGAATTAATCTTATTTAATTCAATATCGTATCTTTTCTGAATTTAAAGACTGAAGTAAACATGTTTATAACTTATTTAAAAAAAACTGTTGAACAAAAATTAAAGAAAATTTTGGTTTCGTCTCATTTTGACTTAATCGAATAGATGAAAAATAATTTTAGAGATCACATTTTCAGAGTAGTAACAAAAAATATTTAATTTTTTTATAATAATAAAAATTAATACTTTTTTGCGCAACGAGAATTAATTTTGATATTTATTTTTCGAATTATACCAGTAAAATCTCGATTTAAAGCTAATTTTTACTAATAAAAATCCAAATTTTAATTTATATGGTTTTGATTTTTTTGGTCTCATTAAACTGCATAAATCAAAGGTAACCGGTAGCAAAAAATCATTTAAAAATTAATGAGATTCTTTATGGTTGTTTTTTACATAATTACCCAGGTAGAAAAATACAAACGGCACAATGTTGGCCCGGTATTAGAGGCGGTAGTACATGTACTGGCAATGTGTCGGATTTTTAACTTTCACTGTACTGGCATGTTGTCGAAATGATAACACCAATAAACGCTTGGCCGTAGTTATTTCCCAACGTTGACGCAGGCTTGGGATTTTATTTTTCTGGTATTATCCCAGTATATTTAATAACAAATTTAGTCGTTTGCTAGAACTTTACTGTCCTCTAGTGTACATCACAGATTTTTTTTATTTTTTTTTTGGCAATGTCTTGAGACGTGATGGAATTTCTTCAAATGTATTCTTTCGAAACTTCACAAGAAAATAATGGCGATGTCTCTCTTACATAAATAATTGTGTAATAGATGTAAAAATACGTAAAATTTATAAAATTGTTAATTTTAATAAATTAAAAAAAGCTCGTTAATTTTCAGAAAACAGTACTGCCAAAGCACGTTTTAAGTAGTACCGGCATTTTGTAAAAAACAGTGCTCTCCCAGCACAACTTTTGTTGTAACGTCGGCAATTTCTACCTGGGTATATACGGAAATACACAATTATATAACTAAAAAGAATGCTTTCTTTTTGAGCTCAGAAGAAGCTCTTTCAGAATGTATATATTACCGACATTAGGACGCGATTGAAAATATGTATTTTATTAGCGCATTACTGAAGCAAATATTTCACTACTTTTTTTGGAGAAATCAGTGGAGTGCTTTAAATTTTATTAAATACACATTATTTCAGCGGATCTCGAAGCTCAAAAAAATCCGCATTCCATTTCTTATGAAGGCCTGATTTTATTGCTTCTAAAGTGCCATGAAAGAAGCGCATTTCACCTGAGAAAAAGAGACATACCAAGTGAGACATCTCGAACAAAAATGTCTTGTGGAATTAGTTTAGGAAGCGCACGGTGATTTAATAATGCCTTCCAAAACTGCTTCTGGGTATGCATTATATTTTGCTGGGTAGTCTTTAACTCATTATTGTGTGTTTTAAAATAATTCAGAAAGTAAGTCGGCATCAATGCTGTTAGTCCAAAAAATAATGATATGGCATTACACTGTGTAAATAGTCTAAAAATTTATATTTTAGCACCACATAATAATTAATTTTTAACTTTCCTTTGACAAACTTTTGATTTAAGTTTCGAGACTATTAGCCTAACATCAATTGTTTTGGTGTTAATTCACGATGCTAATGTTACTAAAAGTAAAAATTGGTGGCAATAAAATTAACAGAAACATGTCAGTAGCGTATTAAGTATACAATAAGGTTCTCGGTGTGAGAGGAGCTTTAAAATAGGCTTTTGGTTATAAAAAGTAACGGGCATATTGCAAAAAGTGTAAATGATATGGCAAGGCTGTGGCCGTGATGAGGTTTTGGTCAGATTTGCGGAATAGTAGTAGAGTTATATGAATGATATGTAGTCAAGCCAATTTTATTTTTTCCACTTTTTTTACCAACTGTTAGTTATATCGAGTGTAAATATTCCGAGACATTCGTTATATAAGGTAGCTAGTGTAAACAATTAGGTCGTTCGTTAGATCGCTTTTTCGTTATAATGAGTATTCGTTATACAGATTTTTGACTTTATATTAAATTAAAGTATACTTTTCGACATTAGGTTCCACATACATACTAGCAGCGGAATGGAAAGAATGAGCGTAGCTTATATTATACTGGCAGTTTCCACTATAAACCAGCTGAATGGAAATTTTTGTTCAAAAATTAATAAAAACATATTTTCAGCTTCAAATACAAATTTTTTTCAATGAAATAGTAATCTTTTTCTGGAAAACTGCAATTAAAACAATAAAATAAATACTTGCACGCTCTTCCTACTTTAGCTACACTCATAAAAAAAGTTAGTACAAAAGTCTGTTAAACGCGTTCTAATTCAGTTGAACTAATTTTTCCTGTTGTTTTCGTTTAAATCCGTTGTTTAGCTAGAGTTGTTACACGCTGAAAATAAACGGCCTGTCCCAAACATATTTTTGCTGGTAATATATATATATGTATATATATATTTGGAGAAAATGTTAAACATATTCGCCGTGTTTTTACTAGAAACAATATATATTTGCATGCAAATATATTATCTTTGCAAGCAAATATATTATGTTTGCCTGTAAATATATAATTTTTGGAAGAAATGAAATGACGCTATCGACAAATATTATATGTTTGGCAGCAAACATATAATATGTGTGTCATAAACAAATTATAATTCCATGCAAATACTATATATAAATAATATATTTAGTTATAAAGCAATTACTAATATATGCCAAACAATAGGCGTATTTATTCTACTCTCCAAATTTCTTTATATTTTAGTGGAAAAACATAAAACGTAAAATTAATACATCTACTATTTGGCGATTATTTAATAACTAACTATATTATAAATCATATTGAATTTTACATCTAATACATTCATTGAAAAACAATAACTACAATCTCTTCATTTATTTTTTATTTATTTTTATTAACAAATATTAATTAAAAAATCTTATTATAAGATTTAATACTTTAATATACACAATTAAATATTTTTTTTTTTCTTTTTAACACAATTTTATGTTTTATTTATACTAATTTATTTTATTTTTTCACATCTTTCACAATAAAATTAATAAATAAAGTAAAACTATTACTAAATTTTCTGACTAGATGGAGTCTAGCTAAACTAAACGATTATTACCAACTACAAAAGTTATAATGGCTACATACAACTTTATATGTATCAAGAATGGAAATTCGCCGTTTTTCCAAATATATGTTAATTGTATCCACAAATATAATTATTACCGGGAAATATATGTATAGTAACTATAAAAACAATATAATTGGAAGCACACTGCAAATACATATATGGTAGTTTATAAACATACATTGATTACCTCCAAACATATACAAAAACGTCTTTTTCCTCCGTGTAGTTATCCTATTTCACCACAAAAACATATTTGTGCTGTACTTGAACTAATTTTTCCTCCTGATATTTAGTTATCTCTATATATAAAAGAATAACGTGACTGACTGACTGACTGACTGACTCACTCAACATCGCCCAGCCCAAACCGCTGAAGCTAGGAAGTTGAAATTTGGTATGTAGGTTCCTCTTTCGGCGTAGACGTCCGCTAAGACGGGATTTTTGGAAATTCCTACCGGAACGGGCAAAAAGGGGAAAAGTCTCCCCCTTGGCGGCCTGCCAAAACCCCTTTGGCTAGAAAGCTGAAATTTAAGATATGTGTTCCTTGGAGTATGGGCTAACTTTTCTGGAAAGTACTTTCTGGAATTTTGGACAGGGACGTTGTAAAAATGGGGGTTAAAAAGGGGAAAAAGGCCCCCCTTGACGGCCTGCCAAACCGCTGGAGGTAGGAAGTTGAAATTTGGTATAAAGGTTCCTCCACTATCGTAGACATCCACCAAGACGGGAGTTTTGGAAATTTTTACAGGGACGGGCAAAAAGGGGAAAAAGTCTCCCCCTTGACGGCCTGCTCAAACTGCTGGAGCTATGAAGTTGAAATTTGGTATGTAGGTTCCTCGACCGGTGTAGACATCCGTTGAGACGGCATTTTTGGAAATTCTTATCGGGAGGGGCAAAAAGGGGACAAAAAAAGTACCTTTTTACAAAAAAGTACCTTTTCCCAAAAAAAGTACCTTTTCCCAAAAAAAGTACCTTTTTCCCAAAAAAGTACCTTTTTCCAAAAAAGTACCTTTTTCCAAAAAAAGTACCTTTTTCCAAAAAAAGTACCTTTTTACAAAAAAAAGTATCTTTTGCCAAAAAAAGTACCTTTTTCCAAAAAAAGTACCTTTTTCCCAAAAAAGTACCTTTTCCCGAAAAAAGTACCTTTTTCCAAAAAAAGTACCTTTTTCCAAAAAAGTACCTTTTTTAAAAAAAGTACCTTTTTCTAAAAAATGTACCTTTTTCTAAAAAAATGTACCTTTTCCAAAAAAAGTACCTTTTCCAAAAAAAAGTACCTTTTCCCAAAAAAAAGTACCTTTTTCTAAAAAAATTTTCCTTTTTCAAAAGAAGTACCTTTTCCAAAAAAAGTACCTTTTTCCAAAAAACATAAATTTTTCCAACAAAAAACACCTTTTTTAAAAAAAATACCTTTTCCAAAAAAAGTACAAATAAAGTACTTTGTAAAAACAAAGTATCTTTTTCCAAAAAATTTCGTTTTTCCAAAAAGTACCATTTAAAATAATATATAATTTAAAAAAAACTACTTTTTTTCCTCCCCCCACGGATATCTCCACTAAAACAAGGTTTCTTGATATTCGGCATAGACGTGCGCTAAGACGGGATTTTTGGGAATTCCTACCGGAACGGGCAAAAAGGGAAAAGTCTCCCCATAAACAGTCTCGCAAATTGGAAAAGTGCCTGCTCAAACCACTGGAGGTAAGAAGTTGAAATTTGGTATAAAGGTTCCTCCACTGTAGTAGACATCGACTAAGTTTGTATTTTTGGAATTCCCTACAGGATATCCCAAAAGGAAACTCGGTATGTGAGTTCCTCCTTCTGTGTAGGCGTCCGCTTAGACGGAATTTTTGAAATTCCTATCGGGAGGGGAAATAAGGTAAAAGTCTCCTCCTGACGGCTTGCCCAATCCCTTTTGGCCAACCTAAAATTTTAAATATGTATCCCTTGGAGTAGGACTAACTCACCGGCAACGTAATTTTTCTATTTTGGAACAGGAACATAGTAAAAATGGTGGTTGAAAGGGAAAAATGTTCCCACTAACGGCCTGCCCAAACCGCTTAGGCAATGCAGTTGAAATTTGGTATGAATGTTCCTCATCCATCGCAGATAGCCGCGAAGATGGAATTTTTGTAAATTCCTAAAGGGAGGGGCAAAAGGAAGAAAAGCCTCATCTTGGGGGCCTGTAAAAACCCCTTCGGCTAGAAACCTGAAGCTTAAAATGTGGGTCCCTGGAGTGAGGGCTAACTTATTAGAAAGATACTTTTTTGAATTTTGGACAGGGTCGTTATAAAAAGGGGGCTCAAATAGGGAAAGTTGCCCCTTAACGACCTGTCCAAACTGCTGGAACTAGGAAGCTGAAATTCGGTACTTAAGTTCCTCTCAGCCTGCTCAAACTGCTGGAACTAGGAAGCTGAAATTCCCTGTCGATGGATTTTCGGAAATTCCTACCGAGAGGGGCACAAATAGTAAAAGTTGGCTAGAAACCTGAAATGTAAAACATATGTTACTTGGAGTATGGGCTTTTTGGACCGGGAAGGTGCTTTTTGGACAGGGACATTGCAAAAATGGGGATTAATGAAGCGAAAAGTGCCGTTTAAAGGCCTGCCCAAACCGCTGGAGGTAGGAAGTTGAAATTTGGTATTAAAGTTCCTCCTCTATTGTAGACATCCGCTAAGATGAGATTTTTGGAAATTTCTACAGGTAGGGTCAAAAACACGAAAAGTCTCCCCCTTAACGGCCTGGCCAAACAGCTGGAACAAGGGAGCTTAAATTCGGTATTTGGGTTCCTTCTCCAACGTTGACGTCCCCTAAGATGGTATTTTTGGAAATTCATACCGGGAGGGTAAAAAGGGAAAAAACTTCCCCCTTGACGGCCTGGCCAAACTGCTGGATATAGAGACCTAAAATTATGTATGTAGTAGGTTCCTCCTCCAACGCAGACGTCCTCTAAGACGGAATTTTTGGAAATTCCTACCGGGAGGGGTAAAAACGGAATAATTCTCCCCCTTGATGGCCTAACCGAGTATGGGCTAACTTATCGACAAGGCATTTCTAGGACTTTGGACAGGAACGTGGTAAAAATGGTGCTTCAAAAGGGGAACATTGCCCCCCCCCTCCCCTTAACGTCTGCGTCTTTAGCTAGAAACCTAAAACTTAAAGAACAAGTGTATACGAAACACTAAAATTAAGAAACTAAATAGGAAACGAGTGGAATTGAAACACTACACAAGTGGAATGAAATGGATATAAACGTTGAACGAGTGGAATTGAAATTATAGACAATGCAAATGGATTGGAAGAGGGAATTACCTGTTCAAACAGTATCCACGGAATATGAAACTTATATAGCATTGAAACATACTCTCCAAAAAGTTAAGCAAATTTTCTAAAAGAGAAAAAACCTTAGAAAAGGAATGGAACTTATATATTCCGATATTTAAACTTCATGTAATGAAGCACCGGTGGAAGAAACCGACGCAGTAAATTTTCCAACTGAATTTGTGAATTTACTTGAATTGCCAGGTCTACCTTTACATAAACTGGAATTAAAAAAAAAACTTTAAGACACGCTAACAACTATTTTTAATATTATAAAATGCTTTCCAACCCTGCTTTACGTTATTTATTTTCATTCAAAACACAAATGAACAAAACCACTTACGGGTCTATCTACCTAAGTTCGCACTTTACCAAATTATCTTAACATACACACGTATATTGCAATTTATTACGGATTCATTACTAACAATCCACTTTCATGAGAAAAAGTGATCAAATATTTATTTATTTTAAACCCATTGTTGTGCAGAATTATTTATTTGTGGTGGCTGGGTGAAGGCTTTTATTATAAAAACTGTATTTTAATAAAAAGCGAATTTAAAAATATTGTCGGGGGGGGGGGGGGGGGCGCAGCCCCCCCCTAAACTTTAAGGCACGCTAACAACGTAGCGGGCTGCGCCCGCTAGTAAAAATAATATAATAATATTCGTTAAAAAAATTCAATTTTTTTACGAATGTTGATTTGTGTATGTTAATGCTCGTGTTGACATTCGTGCAATTCGCGTTTACAAAATTTTTTGATATTTTTTGTTCCCTACTCAATGTTCCTTAATGTATTCGCCGCTTTAAGAAGGTTCTAGTAAATAAAATAATATGATAAGAGCATCTTAGTCAGCAAAGGAACGTAAAAGAAAACGGAAGTATATTGGACATTAATATTTCGCAGTTAAAAATTGTATTGAAGAAATAAAATAGTGAGGTATAATATAAACTATATTTATTTACGGGAATACTATTAAATATGTTATTGTTTTTCTTTTATATCAGCCCTTTAACATTTTCATCTAAATTCTACCTGCATGTAGACGAAAAAAGAAACCAAATAATACAACTTCCGCTGGCACACATATTGGCAAGAAAATAAAAGTGATATTTAGTGCAAATAGTGTTTTTGGATTGTGTAATTTATTCGAAAATAAAATTAACAATATTTACATGAATTTGTTTTTATTCAATTAATAACAAAAAGTGATTGTAATTTTAGCAGCAAGTTTTGCTCATTTCAACTGTCCCACTTTTATTTTTATTAAACGAACATTCTTCTAAATTTTTGAATGTTAACTGAATTTTTTACCTGTTTTAACCAACTAAAATTTCGCAGAATACATGTGCTTATTTCAGCTGCGTAATTTTCATTTCCATTAAACAACATTTCTTTTAAATTATTGTATTTGAACTAACTTTTTTACCTAAAATTTAGCTCACCTAAATTTAGCAGACCATGATTCTCAACATCATTGAAATTTCTGCTGGTGCAAATTTAGGTACTATTTTCTGTTATTTTAGCAGAATTTTTAACTATTTGTACGGGCTTTTTTATGAGTGTACGCTCAGCCTCTCCCTTGAGCTATCGGTACTTCTGTGAAACTCAATGTACAGCCTTTGTCAAATATCAGAAAGTATATTTTTATTTACTCACACACCCCTTCCAATAGAATTTAAAGGATATAACCTTTAAATTCTATTGAAATATGTCTGTCAATTTGTATACTTGATTTTAGATAATAACATACTTAAACACTTTTACCAAAACCCTTCATCAACACTACATGTGCTTAGTTATCACCAGGGCAGCGACTTTCATGCAAATGCATGTTGTTAGTCATTAATTCAAAAATGATTTTGACCTAATACTTTTCCGAATCAAAGAATTTGCAACAAAATGGCATCAATTTGTTGTTGCATATTTTGTTTTAAATGCATATTTTTGCATATTTTGTTTTTAAGTGCATATTTTATGATTTTTATTGCATATTTTTGCATATTTTTCATTAAGTTGCATATTCTTTTAAAAACTAAAAATAAGATTTAATGAAAAATAAAGAAAGGGAAGAATTTGCAAACCTTAACGCAGTACTTAACTAGAAGGAAATCATTAAGATGTCATCTACTTTGGCATTTATATTGGATTTAATTTTTAACCAAACGCTCTCGAGTAATAAATATGATTTTTAAAAGTCGATGGATTTAAAGTGCCTGTTTTAGTTTTAAGCGTTTATTTTTGGATCTTTAGTACATTTTTTTGGTTTTTATTGCATATTGTACATTTTTACTGTATATTTTAAGCGCATATTTTAAATTTTTAAGTGCATGAAAGTCGCTGCCCTGGTTATCAGTATCACTATATTACCATATGAGCATTTCCTAAAAACTTTTAATATTTGGGGACAAAAAAGTGATTTTCATTTTGAGGGCGCATACTGGTGGTTTGTATTCACCTAACCTTACATTGGGGTATTCAAATTCGTTGGTTCGAATAAAATTAGAGAATAAAGATAGAAACAAAAATGACCAAAAATACACTTCTTAGTCTATTATAAAAATTTTTTTATATGTGCACTGTTCTAATTAATACCTATAAAAATTATTCAAATATACCCAGCGATATTTTGTTGAACTGGTTACACCTGAATCTGTTCTGGAACATTTCTTCTTACCACCGGTTCCATGGAAAGGTTTTAGAACGGATTACTAGAAGTCAAAGTCAAGGTTTCACTGTCCCAGAACCAGTTCTATCACTGGTTCTGGAATTGGTTCCAAAGCAACCTGTTCTAAAACTCAAACAAACATCACCGATGATAGAAGATAAATTAGAAGACGTTGCATGCAAGTACAAGTTGTTCTACAACCGGTTCTTTGCATCCGACAAATTTGCTGGGTATAACTCGTAAAGATAAGGAGATACACAAAAAAATTATAAAGGTAAAATTAACTAAAATACAATTTAAAGCGAATAAAATTTCAGTTAAAAACCGGTCTACTCACATTTTCATTTAATTTAACAATTTCCTTATTTCCCAGCAAAACCTTCTATTACCAGGTAAAGGGAAATGTAATAAGAAACCAAAAATTGTAACTACTTACACTTTGGTCGCATAACACATTATTTTAACATGGGGGTGTCATTGGGGGTAAATGGTTGCCTAAATCGTACCGGTATAGGATAAAATAAGTGATTACGAAGGAAGTACTGAAATAAGTTGTTACTTGTAATATTAAATTCACTAGTTAGCTAAAATAAGTACATACTTTTATAGAGTGAAGTAAGTCATTACACATTGGTACATATTTCATTGGTTACATATAGGGAATAAAATAAGACGTTACCAGTATAACTTTGTTTAAAAGCACACCGATCCGAGAAATGTAATTAGATTCTAAATTTTTATTAAATCGTACTTTCGCATAATAAGTAGTTATGTATATTATGCAATACCAATAACTTATTATTTTTACCCTTATTAATAAGTTATTATAAAATATAATATCGGTAATATATTATTTTAAAGGCTCCAAATAAGTAGTGATATATCTCCATATCGGTAGCTCATTATTTCATACCTCCCACATAAGTATTGATGTATCACAATATTAGTAACGTATTACCTTAGGTTACTAAGTAAAACCAAGGGTAAAGGGGTACCCATTGCCAGGCAATGCGTGAAAAAGGTCAAACCCATTACCAAGGTTTTGCTGGGTTGTTTTTGACTACCAATATTTGACTATAAGAAACCATAAAATGAACTTAAAGTTCATTTATTTTTACTATAAAAATAACAAACAAAACGGTGCGAAGAACTAAATTTATATTTGATTTTACTAAAAAATTTTAAATAAAAACAATTCAAATAATTGTATTGGTGTTTTTTTATTTCAAACAACTTTTACTACAAAATACCTTTTTTTGGTTCATTTTTTTAGTTTTACTTTAAAACAATAAAAATTGACTAGAAAATTTGACTGTTACGAAATATCTGTATTTTCATTTAGTTAAATTTTTAAATAACTTATGAAAAAAGTTAAAAATTATTTTTCTTCTACGAACAACTGTTATTACTTTAAAAATAACTCAACGGAAAAACTTCAGAAACAACTAAAAAAAAGTGACTGTGTTTATTTTATGAGTGTACAGATACACTAACTTAAAATTTGTTTTCTACCTATCCCATAGAATTTTGTTAATAAAAAAAAAACACAAAATACACCAAATTAAAAAAAAAAAAGAAAAAAAAATGTTAAATTAAGTGAAAAAATTTCCATACATGGAACTAATTCATTGTAATGAAATTTTTTTTAATTGCAATTTTTAAATTAATGATTTTATGTCAAATTTGTAAATAATAATCTGTGGAAGGCATGTCCCTATGTGGATTTCATTCTTACATAAGGAAATCGTCAGGAGGCGACGCACAATGCTTTGTCTCATAGACAAAAATAAAAAAAAATTGTGTCTCCGATTTTGACGAAAATATTTTTTTTTGTAGATATTAAAATTACTTACCCCCATTAACAATATACAAATAACCTAAAGTTAACACAAACTGAAAGTTAAAAAGTTCAAATTTGTATGGAATTTGACATCTGTAACTCTAAGTTAGCTCAAACTTTAGGTTAATTTGTTTATTGTTAATGGCTTGTAAATATTACCCTTTTTGCACTCATAAAAAAAGCCCGTACAAGTAGTTAAAAATTCTGCTAAAATAACAGGAAATAGTACCTGAATTTGCGCCAGCAGAAATTTCAATGATATTGAGAATCATGGTCTGCTAAATTTAGGTGACCTAAATTTTAGGTAAAAAAGTTAGTTCAAATACAATTAGGTTGTTCATAAGAGGTGTGCTATCTGTTGTATCGTTGTATCGTCCTAACAAAAAACAGAGTTGTTAAAATTTTTATTTGTGTTTAACAACGATTTTCTATTCAGTTTTCTATCGGTTAGCACACTCAAACATAGGACACTAAACATACGTAAAAATGTTGTATCGTGCTATTCTCAAATGTTGTATTTTTTCAATTTAATTTTTAACAACTCCGTTTTTTGTTAGGACGATACAACGATACAACAAATAGTACACCCCTTGTGAAAACCCTTAATAATTTATAAGAAATGTTGTTTAATGGAAATGAAAATTACTCAGTTGAAATCAGCACATGTTTTCTGCCAAATTTTAGTTGGTTATAAACACGTAAAAAATTCAGTTAACATTAAAAAATTTAGAAGAAATTTTGTTTAATAGAAATGAAAGTGGGTCAGTTGAAATCTGCAAAACATGCTGCTAAAATTACAATCACTTTTTGTTATTAATTGAATAAAAACAAATTAATGTAAATATTGTTAATTTTCGAATAAATTACACAATCCAAAAACACTATTTGCATTAATTATCACTTTTATTTTCTTGCCAATATGTGTGCCAGCAGAAGTTGTGTTATTTGGTTCCTTTTTTTCGTCTACCTGCGGGTAGAATTTATATGAAAATGTTAAAGAGCTGAAATAAAAGAAAAACAATAACATATTTAATAGTATTCCCGTAAATAAATATAGTTTATATTATATAACAAACATCTATTATATTATTTTTTAATACAATTTCTACTGCGAAATGTTAATGTCCAGTATACCTCCACGGAAAAAATAAAAAGTGTATTATTATCGAAGTACTTAGGTAAAATACAACTTCAAAAGTATTTTTTGTAAGTTAATAAAAAAATACATATAGATTTAGTAATTTTTAGTTTTTGTCAACTTGCCTTAGTTTCTGGCTCATTCCATTTGTATATACTTTTAAAATATGTTAAATTACCTAAGTTTTTTATTTTGTAACTTTACTTAAAAAATATTATATTTTAATTAAAGAATTGTGTAACTTAGCAGAAAACTTTTGAAGTTGTATTTTACCGAAGTACTTCGGCAATTATACATATTTTATTTTTTACGTGTCCGTTTTCTTTTGCGTCATATTATTTTTATTTCTATTGGTAAGCATCATCAGTGATAACTCACCACACACATTAAAATATACTTACTATAAATTTTCTAATTTGCATTGGTCGGCAAACTCTAAGTAATACCCATATATTACCAAGGTTTTGCTGTGATATTCAAAATAATAAAATTGTAAAGCAATCTGTAACTAACATTTAAAATTAGGCTTTGAATTTTGAAATTTTTTTGATGGTAATCTAAAAATATCAAAAGTTTAATGGAATTTAAAAAAAACTATCCCCTAAATTCATAAACGCTTTGTAAAATTATAGGAGGTTTATTGAACCAATTTTGTATGAAAATGACGTTTTGTAAACCTGCTATAATTTTACAAAGCATTTATGAATTGAGGGGTATGTTAATTGATTTTAAAGCAAGGTTGGCAACCGATACCGTTATAATACCGTTATCCGTTTCAAAACCCTTTCAAAATGACAACCGATACCGATACCAATACCGAAATTCTTGTTTTAAAAAAATACCGGTATTCAAAAACCTTTTGCCTTAATACCGGTGTCGTACCGGTATGGAATCGGTTTTAAAAAAATTGTTTTTTTTACGTTTTTAGCAAAAATACAAATTTTTTTAATATAAAATTTCCAAAATTGTTAAACAATTAAACTTTATTATTCATTGCTAATAGAAAATCGTGTTATAAATTCAAAGTGCGCTTATCAGCCTTTAATTTGCATTGGCAACATTGTTTTTAATTTATTTAACTTCGTAAATATTCTCTAACTTGTGACAAATTTAGTAAATATAATTTAATATATAAACTGGTTTCTTAAACCTTTAATTGAATTTACAGTTTCTTTTAGAGAATCCTTTTATTAATGTTATAAACTTATTTTTTTTATTTTATTATATGATCTCAATACAAATATAAAATATTTGTAGTGAATCAACTTGTGTTCCTAATAGATTTAAAAAAATTTTTGTGTTTAAAAAATAATGTTCATATTATAAAAACACTTCCATAAACTATACTTATCCTTTATAAAAATTTAATAAAATTGAGTTTTTTTATAATTAAGAACGTTTTTTTATATTTTTGTAAATTTTTTCAATAATACCGGTATATACCGGTATATACCGGTATAATGTTTCGGTATCGGTTATACCGATACCGAAATGATTAAAATACCGTTACCGATACCGATACCGAAACAAATAAAAAATCGATACCAATACCGATACCTATACCGTTATTCGTTTCGGTTGCCAACCTTGTTTTAAAGTTTAAAATTTTTTTTCATATTCTTGTAATTTTCTATAAGAAAAAATAATGTGAAAAAATCAATTTCTTAACATAACTATAAAAATTTTTTTTTTTTCAAAGTGTCAAAAAATGTATTTTTGTAATTTGAACTTTTGTGGATTACGAAAAATCTTCTACTTTCATAGGTTTTAATAAAATGGTATAATTTTTTTGGAATATTAACCTAATATTATTTTAAAAAAATGTATGAGCTTTGGCAAAAATTCATTATCTATTTCATTAATTAATCTTGAAATATACCCAATTTTTGCTTAAAATTCTAAAAATTGATTTTCATATTATTACTACTTTTTTTTTGCTAGGAATAGACCTTTGTAAGTAATATAATATTTTTAAATTTCAAAACGTATGGGAGACATATGGAAGGTGGGCGTGTCCCTTGCCCGATATTTTAAAAAATAAAATTTTTCTTAACTAAAGGGTTTTATGTCAGTGTACCAAATTTCAAACCCCTGTCTTCACTCCTTCAACCAGAAAACAGATTCAGTTCTGATAACCCTATTTGTATGGGGTTATCAGAATCGCATAGTTCGGTTGTGATAGCCGAAATTTTCAGTTGTGGCAACATAAAACCAATTGAGACAAGACTAATTTGACTGTGACAACTGAATTTCAGTTGTATCAAGAATAAGTCGGTAGCCGCAAACGAAAAATTTATTTGATGCAACTGAACCATGCGATTGGCAACAAAATTAGAACACCCGAATCTGTTTTCTGGGTGTTCTAATTTTGTCCAATCTGTGCGACGTTATTAGAATTTCCAAAATTATTTATTAGGTTAAATTATAAACTCAATGTCTTGGAGTGTAATTCAACATTTTTAATATGAAAGAAAAAACAAAAACAACAACAAATAATTATACCTACTTGCTTCGTAATTTTACAAAATACTACTCTGTTGTTTTGATAGATCTAGCAACAATAGAAAATCATCTGTCATTAATTGTATTGTAGGAATTAAATAACCAAAAATCTCAAAACGTATTTAACAAACCCTAAAAATTAAACTGTTTAAATTCAATTAACACTAATATAAAACATTATTTTTTTATAAACAAACATCACAACACTGCTAGATGTGTCTAAATAACCGAGTAGCATTTGGGAAGACAACAAGGCAAATTGTGGTAATTATATGTTGATGTGGTTTCTTTGATATTTTAAATGTTGAATAATAGTCCAAGATATAAATATAAATAAATTCTCATTGAGTTTCTAATTTAACCTAACAAGTATTTCTGGAATTTCTAGAAACGTCGCACAGTGCTTCGTCCCTATATTGCAAATCGGAAAAATAGAGGAGTTATCGTAGAAGAACGAAAATCGGTGTGCTGGTTTAGAACAAGTAAATTAAGAAAAATTCGAAGTTTCAGCAAAATCGGTGCAAGGACTACCTCCCATACATGCTTAATCTAAAATATTTAATTTTCATATATTTAGTTAGAATATTCTTCTACCTCAAGTCCAAATTAATATGATATTGTCTCAAAACAACAAATAAAAATCTAATATGACAATATCATATTAGAATTTGGACTTGAGGTAGAAGAATATTCTAACTAAATATATGAAAATATAGAAAGTCCGAAAAAACAATTTTTTATTTTTTAATGCAAAAATTAAGATAATTGTTGAAAATAAGCACACTACGGCTAAAATCTCATTCAAATATTTATTTTGTTTTGAGTTTAAAATTAGTTGTTTTTACAAAATGTATTGACAATTAATTGTTGCTTTCAAAAAGGAGTTGATTTATAGATGGTTTTACCAAATCAGACAGTTCATATACGAAAATGCAAAATTCTCGTCCCGTTGATTTTTTGTACCTTATGTAATGTCTTGGTTTGAATAAGAAAGTTATCATTTTCTTATTGCGGACAACTGAAGAGTAGAGTGATGTCTACGAAACAATTGTATTGTCTATCATGAAAATGATCAACCCCTTTTTGAAACAACAAATAAAAATCTAATATGACAATATGATATTAGAATTTGGACTTGAGGTAGAAGAATATTCTAACTAAATATACGAAAATATAGAAAGTCCGAAAAAACAATTTTTGTATTTTTTAATGCAAAAATTAAGATAATTTTTAATTTTAGCTACAATTATAAACAGAATAAAGCGAAAATTGGTTACTGCCGGTCAAATTATGTCCTTTAACTCAGTGGTTAATTTTGTTTCATTCGAGGCAAGGACATCACTATCCTTTTTCTAAAAAACAATATTTTGGCTACATTTATGATCTGAATGCACTAAAAACTTAAAATAGTTTGTAAAATAATACTTTTTGGCTCTTATGCAAATTTTGTTTCATTCGGTGTAAGCACATGACTACCTCCCATATATCCGTTTTCTCAAAAACTGTATTTTGGCCAGATTTAAGATCAGAATGCACTAGAAACTTACAATAGTTTATAAAATTATACTTTTTATCTCTGTGGCAAATTTTGTTTCATTCGGTGCAAGGATATGACTATCTCCCCTATATCCTTTTTCTCATTCATTATCAATTTTAGGGGCGCCACATGCGAGCAGTATTATTGCTCAATTTTTACAAGTTTTTTATGGTGCAATGTTATTTTATTTTAGCAAAACCTTCAATATGACACACACATGGTGGAAAATATTGGTAACTTGCTAAAATTTAGTGAAAACAATTTTTGACAAAATAATCAATTTTCATAAAATGTCCTGGAAAGGAGTCGCTCCCCACACAAAACACGAATTAATTGATTAATGATTTTCATGATTTTCATAAATTTACCTATCCTCAGTTTCATACTGCAAAATAAGACTTTTAGTCTTGTGTATGGAGCAATTCTACAAAATAAATAAAATAAAAAATAAATAAATAAATAAATAAATTATCATTTTTTCAATTTATTATTTTTATTTAATAATAAGTATTATATTACAAAAATAGCTTTTGACATTTCCAAATTATGCATTTTAAAAACAATTTGACAAATAAATAAAAAAAGCCGTTTTTGCATTTCTATTAAATTTACGGGCATTTCGGTTCTAGGTTAAACTGGGTTAATGATATCCAGCGAAACCAAAATTCCGTATCTCATTAAGAACAAGTTAAATAAAAAACTAGTGTTTGCCAAAAATTCGAATTTTGTAAATTTTTAATTGATATGCTTTTCAAAAATGGGCCATTTTCGGCTGCAATACAGCACGGGTTAAAGTTTTATAAAAAAAATTAAATTCTTCAATTTTGAACCTACTAGATGAAAACTTCAGACCACAACAACTAATATATTATACTAATTAAAATATTTGAAAACGAATGAGGGGTATATAGTTGATCTTTTATTTGGTAAATGAATGTTTTTTTTCTGTTTAAATTATTTTTCAAATTAAAGAAAGATGATACAATTTTCACAAGTAACCTACAAAGAATAAAATATTTTTTGAAAGAATTCGATAAGGCCAGCAAGACAGAATACTTTTTTTCGGCTTTCGCTACAAAGCCACCATCAGTGTCGTTTGCCTTGACGGGTTAATAATTGATAATCGTCTAGTTATGTGACAGTTGAAAGCAAATCGAATATGTTAACAGGTCAACTTTGATTAACATCAATGAAATCTAACAATGCTATTTTTATCCTTTGTTATTTTTACTCTTTTTTGCTTTGAGCCTTAATTCTTAAAGTATCTCAGCTGGTTCTATTCGACTCAGTGTATGATAACCACAGCTTTTTGAATTACAACGAACCGTTAAATTTAAATTTTAAATTATATTTTGCACCGTGTCATGTGTTTTCAAGATGAATGAGGGGTATATAGTTGATCTTTTATTTGGTAAATGAATGTTTTTTCAGTTTGACTATAGATCATAAATTAATATCACTTTCTGCTTAAATTATTTTTCAAATTAAAGAAAGATGATTCAATTTTCACAAGTAACTTACAAAGAATAAAACAATTTTTGAAAGAATTCGATAAGGCCAGCAAGATAAAATGAAAACTTGAAAAAATGATAACATTGACAAATATTGTAACCAGAGACTATTAATTACAGAGATAAGAAATCAGAACTTACACTACTTACTGGTAGGGGGCTGAAATTTAGTATTTCCTGAGCAACTATTTGGTATCAGCTGAGCCTACAGTAGTGGACTAAAGTGGATACATTAATTCAACATTTTTCGAAATTTGTTATAATTTTTATTTTATTATAGAAACTTAAATGATTTTTTTAAAGCATGAAATTAAAACATTCTTCTTCAATAAAAACCTAAATAGAGTAGACTATATCATTAAGAAGTTAATGAAAAAAAATAATTGCAAATTGTGACCGCTTTTATCCAGTATTGTTCATATTTGAAATTTTCGGCACGCTCTTTCTTAAATATTTTGTCGCAAGTCCTTTGTTCTTTAAAACAGATTTTATGCGAGAAGGAATGCTTTCCACGAGATTTTTTATAGTTTGAGGTGGAATATTAGCCCATTCCGCTGAAACTCCTGATCAAAGATCATCTAAGTTGGTCGTTGCTCGTTCGCATTGGGAGAGTCTTCTTTTGACAATTGCCCACCAATTCTCGATGGGATTCAAATCGGGGCTCTGACCTGGCCACTTCAAAAACTGGAAAAATTACACCTGGATATCGCAAATTGAACAAAAGTTATTAATACAGATTTAAAAATATTCAAATATGTATCCACTTTAGTCCACTACTGTATATTTGAAAACATAAAAATTGCTGGAAACTGCGCAAAATAAGAAAAAACCAAGCGCAAAATATATTCAAATAATAAAATTCGAGATATTCGTTCATTTCAGCTTTTTTGTTTGTTACTATTTCAATTCAATTCAAATAAAAAAAGAATATTGTCAGTTTTTTAACCTAGTGCTAGCAATGTCGTTGTAACTTTTAGTTTTGGTGATGCCCCGATTGTAACATTTGATTTTTTTTTTTAATATTATTGTTGTTTTGTATGGAAAGTTGAGGCTTTCAGTCTTAGAAATAAACTTACATATTATAGTCGCAACGAGTCACAGGTAGGAATAGGCACCGTATTTCCTTTCATGATTTTAATTAATTTGATTTCATTGACCAACGGCAATGGTTTCAAATTTCATTGCAATTAATGAAACAAAATAACTACAATTGATATGTTTTTGGAAAAACGTTAAAAGGGATAAAAATTGCAGGAATCAGGAATTTTATATTGGAGCTGCGCATGGTGTCATACTATATTATATATAAACGTATGTCATACTATATTACATATAAACGTATATGTAATTATATTTTTCATGTTAATTTATATACTTGTATATAGCAAATGCAATTATATGTAGGCCAATATGTAATAAAGTAAAATCAATATTGCGTCATATAAAAACCTATGAAAAAAAAAATGTAATATAGGATTATATATGCAATTACATAAAATAATATATGATTATATCAAAACTTTTTTACTGGGGCGGGTATAACTTTTTGACATTTTATTTTGTTTTATATATAGTTAAGTTACAGTTAACCCTGCAGTATAAGACCCACCATATAAAGTATGCGTGTTATTAATACAAAAAATAAATAAATCATACGTAGAGTAAACCTATAAACCATTAGTTTGCAATTCAATCATTTTTGTTTTTGTTGTACCTATAGCGATTTCTATTAACAAATCGAAAAATGTTAGTTTTTAATACAAAATAATATTTTCCACACAATTTCATGACAATTTACGTTTAAATGAAAACAGCAAAAATTCAATCAATAAATTATATGCAATGTCGTTTTTAAAGCTTAAATATACACTCAAAATAATATGTCTGTTGGCTCAACATAAAAATAAATTTAAGTTAACAAAATGAATTGTTAACTTGTTAATTTCAACTAAGGTTTTGTTAAATTTACCAAATCTAAATTTAAGAACAAAAATAGTCAAACTACAGTTTTGATTGTACTTTTACAAACTTATTATATTTTTTCACATTATTAAGATTTAAGGGCCTCTGGAGTCCAGAGATACAAGCTAGCCGACTTTAGCCGGTCAGCCGCCGCCAGCCGACACCTCTACCAAGCCGATTCAGCCGCCGAAAATAATCGGCTAAGCCAATTTTCGGCTAAAGTCTGGACCTTCCCCGGACCAGGCCAATATTTATACAGGACATGTATTGATACTCCCAAGGAGCAGACGTTATCCGTTTGTTTCTATCTCGCTTAGGTTTCGGGATACGGATAATTTTATGAAATGGAGAGTCCAAGGCCCCACAAAGGTCCATTTTTGGATAGAGAAAACCTTTTCACGCTTTTGCTGCATTCAAAATAGCGCCATCTTTAAAACATTGTGTCAACTGAAAAATTGTTGAGAATAAATCAAATCGATTTGAAACCAGTTTGACAAATTCTTTAACTGACTTAATGTTTTAGGTGTAACAAAGAACGAGTGTCTGAAGTTAAGCTGTTATAACATTTTCTTAATATTTACTTACAGGCACATATACAGTGTCGGTGTTTGACAAAACAAAAAATATGAACATAGTTAAAAAAAAGAAACACAACACCCACTCAAAGGCACACTTGTGTTGGAAAAAAAGTTTTTTTAAAAAGAATTATTTTGTTGTGCTCTATGTTTTGTATTGTATGTATATCTGTGTATGTATTTGTATTTATATTTTAGAAAATGGTACTCAATGCGTGTCATGTGTCACATGAAAAATTATGACAACCTCTGGTGTTTCTATTTTCACTACCAACGACAAAAGGCAAAAAAAAAACTGTATTAAAAAAAGAACGACATGTTTTAAAAACAAGTTGAAAGAAAAAAATTTTTATATGATATTTTTCGTAAATAACGATATTTTTGACAAGTACGAGTATTAAGCCTAAAGTATACTTCAAAACAAAACATTGTTTGTTGCTTCTATACACATTTTTTTTTCGTTTCATTCTTTGTCAGTAAACGACTTTCTAAGTTTAATATCAGGGTTTCCATACCAGATGTCCAGCTAAAAAAAGTACATTGTTTAAATTTGGAACTTACATTATGTACTGTTCTAAATAATATCAATAAAAAATGGCACAACTTTTTAAATTTTACTTTAAACTAGGCGAAGTAGGAGTGAAAAATTTAGAAATTATTTTTAACATATTATTTATTATGAGGGTAGCGACTTTCAGGCACTTCAAAATCCAAAATATGCTCTTAAAATATGCACAAACAAATTAAAAATATGTATTAAAATCAGAGATGGGCTAAAATCGTTACCATTACATTTTCATTACCATTACTTGATGTAATGGTAATGGAGCTTTTTTTATCATTCCCATTTTTTGAAGAAATGGTAATGTTTTTTTTTCATTACCATTGCGTTAAAAAATGGTAATGAATATTTTTTTAATTTTCATTTGTTTTGAAAATTAAAATGAACCTTTTTTTAATTTTCATTACTTTTACCTAATGTTTACATAGTAATGAAACACCCATTTGTTTTTCATTACATGCCGTTTTTGTCGAAGGTTTTTATTTTAAAAATATTAGGTTTATAAATTACTAAAAGCATTTTTAAGTTCATAATCCGAGGCCTATGGTGTCCCTATTTGATACCAAGTTTTGGTGGCTAGTTGCAAAAAAAAAAAATCGCGAAAAGAAATTGCATAGAGGAAAATTCTTGCAGCAATATATTTGTAGTACCATAGTCTTTTTTCGCGATCCGCCATTATTTTGCAATTTTGTAAGTGCGGTTTTTTTTTTAATTTATAATCTAAGGACTATAATACTCATTTCGTACAACAAAGTTTGGTGGCTACCCAGTCAGAAAAATACAAACGGGAAAGCGGTGGCAAAGCACTTTAACAGGTGGTACAAGTATTGGCAAAAAGTGCTTTCCCATTACCAAAATGATAACATCATTAGACAAAAGAACCGGCTGTTCAAAAAGCGCCGGAAAGCACTGGAGGAACAAAATTTTTAAACGTTGGCAAAACGCTGGCAAAACCAATAAATAGGTGGTCTGGAAATATATTTTCCAAAATAAAATTTAAAAAAAGTTCATATGTATTTTTTTGACCCTGCCGTGATTTGAACCCAGGCCGTCAGATTGGCAGACGATTGCTCTACCCACTGAGCTAACGAGACATATAATATTTAATGGCTAAACACATAAATGAGTGATAATAGCTGTGCCAAAATGCTAGTACTGGCAAAGAATTTTTAGTAACTAGTATGTCAGTGTTTGGAGGGCAAAAAAAAAGTTGGTCTTGAAGGTCCCACAAACAAAAAATTGATTTTATAAAACAAACAAAATTTTAAATTAAAAAAAATCCCAAAAAATTTTTTTGCTTGCAACCGGATTTGAATTCGGAACCTTCTGACTACAAACATTTTTTAACGAAGTGTCAGCACCCTACGGGGAAAGGGACCGGTCCCAGATGACACGCAGGATAGGTCCCAAAGGGGCGGAGACCGGTCGCTGATCGGTCTTTTTGTTTGAAAGAGACATATCACTTTAACATGGCGTTGTCATTGGAAATGACCAATTGCCACAGTTTAGACACATTGTGGCAGTAAGGCGGTGTGTCTAAAAATAGCTTTTCAAATAAACTAATAAAAAATTAGGAATTAAAAATAATCTACTTGGCGTTGAAGTAGGGCTCGATAACACAACCTTCTGCTTGTAAGGCAAATGCTCTACCGTCTGAGCTAAAGTTGCTTATGCGTGATGGCTGGCTGATGGTTAAGTTATATGTTTTTCGTTTCTGTTCAAATAAAAAAAAAAAAGAAAAAACAAACACACACAGCAAATAAAAAAACATGGAAAAAAAAAATAGAAAATAAAACAACATTAACACACACACAAATATGGTGGAAGTGTCTTGAATATGCCCCCGATTGACGGGTCATGGGATAGGTCCCTTAATGGCAGTTGACTTGTTTTTTGCGTTGGTCATAATTAAATTAAAAAATCAATTAAAAATTAGAAAATTACCTCAAAACCTCTGATAATATAAATAAAAATTTAAAAAATTCCCCTTAAGTTAAAAAGAAAAGTTAAATGAATTACCAATTGTTAAAACTAAAGCTTTAACATTAAAAAAACGTTGAAAATACAAAACTTAAAATTTGTTAGCAAAACATTATAGAAATTTAAAATAAGAGCTAAAATAAGCAAATCGTGAAAAAATAAAGTTAAAAATAAATAAAAGAGTAAAATAAATAAAAAATATTTTTAAAAATATGCCGCGAATTTTGTTTTTATTTAGGTATCGGTCAAGTTTTTTTAAAAGCAACAGTGAAAATAACGGATCAGAAAATACTTAGAAAATTAATTCATTTTCTATTGTTCATATTTGTACTAATTTAGTAATATGCCTTCGGTTGACCGGTCACGGGATAGGTCCTTGGAGGGAAATTGACTCCTCATTCCCCGTAGGGCATTTTTATAAAATCATTGGTTTTCCAGTGAATTGATTTTTGTACGCCTGGTAGCATTGGCTAGGTAGCACTGGATAATCACTGGTTGCAAACCTTTGCATATCACTCTAAGCCAATTCTTTGCCAGTGGTTTTTTTTATAAACCACCGAAATTTTTGTAAAAAAAATACTGGTAAAACGCTTTTCGCAAACGCTGGCAAAGCGTCCCAAATGAGTGTTCTGCCAGTCATTTATTTTTAATACCATGGTTACCCAGTGGTATGCCAGTGCTTGATTTTTTGTATCACTGGCGATTTCTGACTGGGTAGTTGAAAAAAAAAATTGCAAAAAAAAAAATCGCAAACAAAAAATATTCAAAAAGGAAAATTTTTGCCTTAATATATTTGCTTGCAGAATGTAAATCGTGATTAAGTGTTTTAATTCAATTCTTTTACCATAAAGTCTTTTTTTCGCGTCGCGCCATTATTTTGGAGTTTTTTAAGTGCGGTTTATTAAAATTTGTAATCTAGGGACTATAATGCCCGTTTCATACAACAAAGTTAAATAATGACTTACTCGTATTAGTTTAAATAAGTACTTTTTACACAGTTAAATTTCTTTATTATATGTAAATTTGATTTATGTTTAAATTTTTTGGCCAAAAGTATTAAAATAACCCCATATTGATCACGTTACTTAAAATAATTTTTTCTTTATCAATTTAATGGCTTTACAATCTCGTAGTCATAATTAATATTAAGTTTCATGGGTCTTTTCTGACCCCAGCAAACTAAGGGTTAAATATTCTTTAAACAAATGTAAAGATAATTATAGTTTAACCAAATTTAAGTGTTGTTTTTCCGAAAACTGTGTAAAATTTGATGAAAACATTCACATTTTGTTTAATTTTTGACAAAATGAGCAATTTTTGTAAAATTTCCTGGAAAGCAGTCGCTCCAAACACAAACTCGAATTATCATTTTTCCAATTTATTTTTTTTCTTTAATATCAACTATTATGTGGTACAAATAGCAATCGACATCTCCAAATTAGGCATTTTAAAAAATCTTTAAAATTAATTTAAAAAAAACACGTTTTTGCATTTTTATCTAATTCGTGGGTCATTTTGGATTCCTGGCTAAAGTGGGTTAATGATATCCAATGAAGTCAGAATTCCATGTCTGAATCATTTTGACTATATTAAATGAATAAATGGAATAAAAAATTATTTTTTTCTAAATTTCGAATTTTGGGAATTTTTAATAATAATACACTTTTTTCCAAAATGGGCCATTTTCGTCCAACTTTCGGCACGGGTTAACGTTTTCCAACAAAAAAAAATCGATTTCTTTCATTTGGGTCCATTTCCAATAAAACTGGGGGGTGTAATGAACGAAAATCGACAAATCGCTATTTTAAGGGACAGTTTAATGTATATTGTCTCTTATTACAGTTTAGTGCTCTGTCAAGGTTAACAAATTCTGCCTTTTGTTTATTTTTAATTAAATCCCTATTAACTAAAATAACACTCATTGTGATTATCTTCAGATAAACTAAACTAAAAAATCTTCGAATAAAATACATACTTAGTTTTAATTTTTAAAAATTTGTAAAAATGTGCAACAAAAACCACAAAATATCAAAACAAAATATGCACTTAAAAGCGAAATATGACCCCACTTTGTTGCAAATTTTTGATTCGGAAAATCATTAATTCGAAATCGTTTTTAGGTTACTGACAACGAACATGCTTTTGCTTGAAAATCGCTGCCCTGCCTATTATAATTCAATGAAATATTAAGAAGTATATGCCAGCGGTTCCTACTGTCTTTAACTTTACTTAGTCACCGACTCCCAATTTTCTTAAATTTTTGAATTAAGCTTGATGCAGATGCAACATAGTGGATCGAACATATAGTAAGACCCCGAACATGAAATTTTTTTGAATATTTTCATGAAAAAAAGCATACACACCATGGTTTGTACTTTTTTGTATGGTAATTTAAGTTTTTTATTTATTTAAACTTACACTATTTTCATATCATGTTATATACACAGAAATTATTTTGAAGGTAAAATTAACTAAAATTACATTTTAAAACGAATAAAATTCAGTTAAAAACCGGTCTACTCACATTTTCATTTACTTTAACAATTTTTTTATTTGTTCTAGACCATCAATAATTGACTATCAGAGACTATAAATTCAACTTCAAGTTAATTTATTTTTACTATAAAAATAACAAGCAAAATGGTGCGAAGAATTAAATTTATATTCGATTTTACTAAAAAATTAAAAAACAAAAACATATTGGATAACTGTATTATTGTTTTTTATTTCAAACAACTTTTACTACAAAATACCTTTTTTTGGTTAATTTTTTTAGTTTTATTTTAAAACAACAAAAATTGACTAGAAAATTTGACTGTTACAAAACATCCGTATTTTTATTCATTTAAATTTTTAAATAACTTGTGAAAAAAGTTAAAAATTATTTTTCTTCTACGAACAACTGTTATTATTTTTAAAAACAACTCAACGGAAAAACTTCAGAAACAACTAACAAAAAGTGACTGTATTTATTTTGTGAGTGTATTAATGAAGAGCTTATTGAGAATGACTTAATTTGAATGGAAAATATTTGCACTATCACATATTAGAAAAACATAGGAAATGGGGAAAACCTGTTTCTTCACAGGTTTTTGCGTTGTATTTTTGACAGAACAAATATATAACAATGTGACAAAAATGTGGCTTTGCCTAAATTTTTATGACAAAACTACAACTCTGTTGAAAGAAAAATCAAAAGTAAAATATTTACGGTGTTATATATAATGTTTCTTAGCAGTTTCGTTAAAAATTTTTAAGCTAATTTGGCAAAAACCGTATGCATAATCCCTTTAATAACTACAAATTTAACAATCTGTTAAAGTAGGGTAAATCCTGAAATACTCATTTCATAAAAATTGAAAAATGAAAGTCTCAGCTGGAACCATAAGTATTGAGTTTATAAAGAGTTCTTCAATAATAGCGCTACAAAAGTTTTTTTAAATAAAACAAAAACGGTTTTGGATATCAATGAAATTCTTTATTCCTGTGAAAGTACGTTCGATGCCATTATGTATGGAAATCGATCTCTTTTGCATGGCCACCACGCACGCTTGCAGAAGTCCAGACGCTGAACCCAATTTTCGACGGTTTTCAAGCATAAATCGTCCGATATTCGTACGAAGTTTATCAATCGTCGCTGGCTTGTTGGCATAGACCATAGATTTGACGTAGCCCCACAGGAAATAGTCCAACGGCATCAAATCACACGACCGAGGCGGCCAATCGACTGGACCATTTCGTGAGATAACACGTTCTCCAAACTTGGTTTGCAATAAATTGATTGTGACATTCGCTGTGTGGCTTGTGGCGCCGTCCTGTTGGAACCACATGTCCTCCAAGTCCATATCATCCAATTGGGGCCAAAAATATTCGGTTATCATTGAACGGTAGCGATTCCCATTCACAGTAACGTGCCGGTCTTGATCATCACGGAAGAAGAACGGCCCAATGAGGCCGCCGGCCCATAAACCGCACCAAACCGTAATTTTTTCGGGATGCAACGATGACTCATGGAGTACGTGTGGATTGCTGTCTGACCAATAACGCATATTTTGTTTATTGACGAAGCCATTCATTATGACGACCATAAATTGGACGTAGCGCTCTTAACGTTGAGGCCATTGACTCCGAATGTCGGTAGTAAATTTTAATAATTTCGACTCGTTGTTGGCTCTTATATCTTACCATCATGAAATGGCAAACCTTACTGAAGAGAAATGTCAAAAGAGCGGCAAGAAATATGGCGTCATTTGCTGTCCCTGTCGTTCTACTTTTGTAGCGTCCCTGTTGAAGAACCCTTTATGTATTTAAAGACTTTTTGCAGGGTTATCCACCCAAGAATATGTAAACTCCAACATTTTATTATGTAGGTTTGAGGTTAAGAAGAAGATAAACATTTTTTCCAAGTTATAAACACATTATTAATCTGCAAATCAGACTAGATCTAGTTTCTGCCTTTTTCCTTTGGACAGGCGTCATCAGTGATTTTCCATTAAATTGCATTATTGTTTACATTTTATTGTCAGATTGTCTCTATATGATAATTTTTTCAACAACCTGCCGGCTGTTGGAATCGAACCCATGCATTCCCACATTACAAACGTAACTATACTAGAGTTCTACAGCTTAGCCATCTAACCCACGTAAGGCCTTGCTCATAGTGTGGCTAATTCATAGTTTTTCTTTCCTATTCAGCTTTCTGTTATTGTTTTTTGCTCTCAGAAGTGATCAAACAGACATACAAACATTCTACTTTAAATTTTCTTTGTTTAATTTCTTATCTCCTCTTTGTCTCCTTTTCACAAATGTTGTCACACTGACGTATGGTTTTTACGTACAAGTGCGGTCAACTTGCGTATTTCGGAGACGGACTGCCAGCGGGGCATTTTTTTGTTTGTTTTATTTTCTTAGTAAAGTGTTAATGTTTATATCTAACAAATTAAAAAATTCTGGAACAATTACAACATTTGACTCGAAAACGGTGTTTTGATTTTCAATTTTGGTAAATATTTTAATTAAATATGAAACAGAACTTCTCACTTAATTGGAAAATGCAAAAAGTTTGCCTAGTTTGTAAACAGTAACAATAGGTCCATTCGATTACTTTTCTCAGTTAAGTCCAGTAAGCATTACTCAGTACAAACTTACAGAGAGTAACATAAGATTTACTCTCGAAATAAAATTTGCAACAATTTGCAAGTTTGTAGACACAGCTGATTACATCACCAAATATACAAATAAATTTTAACTGGTCGCTATGGGAGAGGAAAATTTTTGATGTTAAATCTTAAGCACCCGATCAAAAAAACATTATATCTAGCATATGTAGTCATATCTCATTTGATATAGATCGACATATGATCTTATCCAAGTTTATCTCAAAATTGGGTTATCCAGTGATATCCAATCAGTTCCCTCAAATATATTACAGGATTAAATAAGATCCAAAAAGATCTCAAAATTGCAATTAATATTGTAATTAACATGCACGTTTTTAATTTTAATTTAGTATATTGTCTCTACACTGATAGAATTTTCGTTCATACTATTAATGAATCGATTTCATTAATCTGAATTCACTGATTTAATGAAAAAATTTCATTGAGTTAATGAAAGATTCATTTTGAATTTGCTAATTACTAAAATAGATATATGTTCCAGTAATGAACGCTAGGGTTGCAAACTGAAATTATTTAAATATAAAAGTTCAAATAATGACATCATTTTGTTTTGGCTATTTAGATCAATCGGTAACGCGATACTGTCTACATTCTGGTGATTGCGGGTTCAAGTCGACTTCAGGGAGATGTCAAAAACGTTATAAAAACGAAATATATGTACAAATATAAATTAATAAAATGAAAATAAATAAAAAAAGTAACGCAAAAAAAATATATTTTTTTCAATTAGGTTTCATTTAATGAATACGTTTTATTGATCTAATGAACGCGTTCTTTGGGGACTTTTCAATGAAAAAAATCATTGGATTAATGAACAAATTCATTAATACTATGCAAAAAATTCTATCAGTGTATATGATAATTTTTTTGTTTTTTCGAAATCATTAAAATGCCAATACCTCGAAAACAATAAACAATTTAATAGATTTTATTTAATATTGCTGAAGTATGTACAATTGTGATTCAAAATTTATGGGAGCAATCTAGAAGGACATAATCTTAAGGGATAACAAAATTAATTTAAACAAAATAATAGAAAAACGTGCAATTTTTAAGGACATCTAAACGTGATCCGATCTTGGTAAAATGTGGTACAGATGTTGCCGTACTTTATTCACTACGATCTGGCCTTAAGAAGCAGAAATCGAACTACGTCCTGTTTCCCCAGACGATTTTGAAGAACCCTCATTATGATCGATACAAATTCATCGGCAAATAATCATCGTTCGCTAATAGCACATTTGCAAGATTTGTGTCCCAAATTATATCCATGTAAAGATTTATTTTAGACTCCAGAAATACCAACTAAAGCCACGAAATTTAATATTTTATTCTAATTTTAGTTTGGACATATGCACGTTAGATCGACTCACCTTATATGGACACAAAAAAAGTAAAAAAGTGCCCCCTGAAAATAAACCTTGGTTTGTTTTATGATGATTCTTAAAATATTCCGGGTCTAGGAATGAGATCTCACGAGCTGGACCATTTTTAAAAAAGGTATTTTTAGTTTTTGTAGGAAATAAATATGAAGAAAACATACTCGATATGGGTATCATATGAAATATTTTTTTGAGGCGCGTCCAGCGGTATATATAACATGATCAAGCATATCCAGACATGTCCTATTGTAAGGAACCTCCGGTTAACCCGGGTTTGAATATCTCCTTTATGTAATTCGTTTTAATCGTGAAGTATAGTCCCTGCTCGGGCGCCAAATGTAAGCTGGGGTAACTCAGCTAGTCCAGTGGTCCTTGCATTAAAATTTATATTTTTGAATAATTAAAAACACTTTCTTTTATTTCTTTTACTCCGTGACGTAAATAAAGCGTCAATCTCAATATCACATTTATTTAATGTATTTCAACTTTTGATGTCCCTTGCGGTGGGAACGCTGTCACTCCGCGTTGCTTGGCCGGCTAACCACTGGTGATCTACTCTCCTGACTACCTGAACTCCCTAAACTTTCACGGATGTTATCCACTTTTATTGGGTGTTACCCAATTCCTACACTCCTAGGATTTTGGTTGTAAACCAAAATATTTGCTACAGCCCTGTGCCAGTGCCCTATAATCTCCCTCCGAGTAGGATGTAATCCTATCGGCGCTTACGGATGTAATCCGGATTATTTCTGGTTGTTAACCAGAGCCCTATTGCTATTCTGGTTGTAAACCAGGAACCTACGCTGTTGACTTGGTGTTACCAACCAACCTTAAGGATACACCCTACTCTAAGCACTGCACATAAAATTTATTCACCAAGTTAGTTCTTACCACTGTGTTGCTCCGGCCTGTTACCACGTCTTGTTCGTTCGCGTGCTTAACACAAAAAAGATCCCGACTGATTGTGGTGATCGCCTTTTATACTTTCTGCATTCTGCATTCCAGTCGCTTTGCTTCTTTATGCCTTTGAGACTAACAGTGTGTACTCATTGTAACTATTGTGTAAGTTATGCCCCCGTGTTAGATATGTGTGTGTTGTTTGCTGTATTTGTTCTCTTTGTCTCTTCATGTTTCTTTTCTCCTTGTAGTTTTCCTTCCAGTTGTAGTTTCCTTCTCTTTTTGTAGTTGCTTCTCTTCGTTGCTTTTCAGACTCTTTGTAGTTTCTCTTCTCTTTGTAGTTTTTTTTCCCCTTTGTAGTTGCTTCACTGAAATGAAAAGATCTCCCTTAACAGGTGGATGTAATCCGACCTTCCCGCGATGGGTGTTACCCATTCCCAAATAAATTATAAACCTCTAATAAAAAATTCATTTATTCATATTTCTTTTAATTTTGTTTCACTCTTTTTACATATGTATTTACAAATACCAAATTCTATTATTTAATAATTATATGTGGGCAAAATTTGCTCCAAGATTTTGTACCTCACACTATTTTCAAGGATATTCTATAAAAAAAACAAATTTTTGACTCTTTCGGTCGGAGAAGTTTGTAATTGAAATGTCAAACTTACATATCATAATCTATAGTCGATTTAAGTGAACACGTGTTTCAGATTTTTTTGAAATTCGCGATTGTTCGCGTTTTATCAGAAATTCAATGTGGTGGAAACAATATGTTCTAAATAGGGCAATATGGATACCAAAACTTTTCTTGTGACAAGTTAATCTTCGCTAAGTGGATATAGTTTGGAATTTTGCAAATTTTATACATGTTGCACGGTGCTCTGGTCCAAATTTTTTAAAAATTTTCGAGTTACTGCAATCTGCATTTGAATTGAGTTGATCTAGTTGATGTAAGATAGAAATGCAACTTAACAGAAAAAATCCAGCTCGCGCTTCTTTAACGGAATAACTTTTTTGCACAAAAAAAATTTTTATTAAATTTTATTAATAATTTAAATTCAGTTTCTCAGAGATGTAAGGATAAAAATGCAACTTAACAGAAAAAAAAACCCAACACGAGCTTTTTTTGCGTACAATTTTTTTTCCGAAAAATAATTATTACAAACTTTAATTTGGGGTCAGCCTCTTAAAAAAAATACAGACACGCGTATTTCAATAAAATATTTGATTTAATAATAAACCTACAAAAAATTTCAAAATTTTTTTTTATTGAATTGGGGTAACTTCAAATTTTATCAAAATTTAATACAGAGCACCGTGAAAAATATATTAAATTTGGAAAATTCTAAACTATATCCAATCAGCGATGATCTACTTGTCAAAAGAAAAGTTTTGGTATCCATATTGCCCTATTTAGAACATATTGTTTCCACCACATTGAATTTCTGATAAAACGCGAACAATCGCGTATTTCAAAAAAATCTGAAACACGTATTCACTTAAATCGACTGTAGATTATGATATGTAAGTGTTTGGCGACAAACCTTTAAAAATTGATTTTGGGTTTTATTTAGTTTGTTTATTGTTAGTAGTTATTTTACAATTGTTTGTATTTTTAGTTGTTAGTAAGTTTTTTGCCACTGTTCACTGTATGTTTGTATGTTCCGAATGTTTGGTTGTTTTTATGTTGTTCACTTCTGTATTGTCTTCTTTAATTGTTTATCGTTCACCGATCGAAACTAGAGTGGTTGTTAGTTAATTTGTTTTGAGTATTGATGCTTAAGAATGCATCAATACGCATGCTTTGTAACAACAATAACAATATGTAAAAACCAATTCAGCAATACTGTTGATTACACTGCGTCTCATTAGTTTAGGGGCATCTCTAAACAGTAAGTTTGACATTTCAATCACAAATTTCTCTGACCAAAAGAGTAAAAAATTTCTTTTTTTTATAGAATATCCTTGAAAAAAGGACATGTCTGGATATGCTTGAACATATTATATATACCGCTGAACGCGCCTCAAAAAAAACTTTCATATGATACACATACTGATTATGTTGTCTTCGGCTAAGATGCAAAATTCTTCCAAAAATAAAAAAAAATATGTTTTTAAAAATGGTCCAGCTCGTGAGATCTCATTGCTAGACCCGAAATATTTTGGGAATCATCATAAAACAAATCAAGGTTTATTTTGAGGGGCACTTTTTTTACTTTTTTCGTGAGTCGGACTAATGTACGTACATATTTATGTAATATATTTTTTATTTCAAAATTAATAAATATTTAAATAGTTTTTCATGGATGAAAAATTTAGCGTTTGTTCTTATTTGTTCCTCGAAAGTATTTATTTTAAACATTCCAATGCACATTTAAGTTTTTAAATGTATTATTTTTTCCAGATAGACTCGCCAATTTTTTCCCAATAGTAAGGGTTTTTAATTACTCTTCAATTATTCAACATTTTTAAACACGAATCGTAACAGAAGTAAACGTTTTTAATTGTCTGGAATGTGGTCCAATTTTCCCCAATTTTAACCAAAGCTGCATATTGGTCTCCCGCTAGACCTTGTGCCAAAATTGAGAAGTCTGGCTTCATTATTTTCTAAGATATACAATTTTATCTCCCTAAAATGGTAAAATCTTGCACTGTGTATGGCTTGTATTTTTCTGACTGACTTTAGACAAATTAGATTGTAAACAGTTTTTTAACTCTTTGACACGGGAATTTTAATGGCTGGGAATTTTCCGACCAAACTTCGTGGAAATGTAGATCTATGCCCAAGAAATATTGTTTATTACTTCTATGGCCTTGCAGCACCCCCTAGCGGAGATATTTGAAATTAAAGTTCAAACATTAACATGCTGCCGATCCCGGACGGGTTAAATTTTTTTTAAATTTTAATTTAATATTTTGCCTATTACCATACATAAAATCTTTAGAGTTTTTGAATTTTATTCATCATACAATTTTTGAGGCTAAACTTTAGCCTTTTTTAACGTTTAACTTTTAACACATTCTCAGCAGCGTTGATGATCACCACACAAAATGCACCCTACTGATCTCATGTTGTTTTGAAATTTCACAGCCAGCTTAAAATTTGAATAAGAACAAAATAACGAACCCATAACAGTAAATAAATAACGCGTTGGTTAAAATTCAAATCAGTGACGAGTTGATGATTTACTCAAATAATAACGTAACAAACAACTTTAAATTATTTGTTAAAATTAAGTTACCTGAAGTTATAGATTTTTTCTTAAATTCAACTAATTTTTAATATTTTTTGTAATATTTTAAAAATTCCTTTGAACCACGTTTCTCTTAATTTTCCACTTTTTATTTTTAAAATTTAAGAATAAATAGTACTAAATGGGTCTTAGGAGTACCATAGTACTTTTTGGGTTCTCATAGTACCACAGAAAGTACTATAGTACCAACTTTATCATCCCTGACCTCAGACCACGATAAAAAACTCGTTATATTTAAACATTTAGCGAATACATATTGTGTAGGTCATATTGTTTTCTCTTAAATTTTTTTAATAAATTCTGTTTTAAAGAAAAAAAATGTTTAAGGACAACAAACAAAAGAAATTAAAAAAATAATGCAGAAAATTTCCACATGAATAACATTCAAGCTGGAAATGACAAGAAATTCTGTCAAAGAATATCAACAAATAATATCATTGTTCAAGAGAAACTAGAAATAAATTATAAACGACAATGAATCTTAAAAAAATCTTTTACTTAATGAAAACTACAAAAGATTTATTTAAAGTTTATTAGCTACTATGAAAGTTACCCAGCAAAACTTTGGTAATAAGTGGTCATTATGGCATGTATTACTTAGATTTGAGATCTCCTTACCCTTTCAATTACTTTTTAACTGAATGTAATGAATTACGCCTCCATACAAATCGAATTTTTCAAAATCGAAATTAAGAAGTGAAATTTTCCTGACGAATATAATACAATTTTAATGAAACATAAGTCTTACTTGACTGTTAAATATTGCAAAAATATTTGTTATAACGACATTTCTGTAAAATCGCCCAAAAACGTCTACGCTTACGCCTTACATAATCAGGAGGGATATATGCTTTAAATCATTAAAAATCATAAGTATGGCGTAGCCCAATTTTTGTCTAACAACTTGTTTATACTTTAATCAGCGAAAATACAGCTTAAATTAACCAAATTCAGATATATATCCAAGCGGCTTTAAAGTACTTGAGAAAACAAAAATTTTAATACCCACATTACCTATGCATAGACTCATGGTTGCCTCTTATTTGAAGAAAACCCCAAAAATGTTTTTCTAAAAAAATCGCCTTAAAATCAATTGACTACGAATATCGGAAAAATCTCAGACTCCCTTGGTTAAATTAAATATATTTCAACTCAAATCAACCACAATTTCCTATATGCAACGCTAAATGTCATTCGAAACAAATTTTGTGTAAAGGCACATCTACACGGTATAGAAATCTCGTGGAGTTTGCGACAAATTTGTCATCTCTAATATTGTTGGTATAAATTTGTTGTATTTTAAAGAATAATTTTTTCTTAAAATACCAAAAGGTGAATTTAATAAACTGAAATGTTCAATAATGTTACAAGACATTTTAAAAATTGTTACTAATTAAAGAAATTGCATGTGACAGCAATTGTCAATGGTCTAGAGCAACGGTTCCCAAATGGGGGTCCGCGGACCCCCAGGGGTCCAGGGGGTCCGCGAAGAGATCCGACAAAAAACATAAAACAAAATATTTAAAAAAAAACATTTTTTTTTTATAATTTTTAAATTATTTAACAAAATATTGATTTGAAATATGTTTTTTTCCTTAATCCTGCTTAAAATTGGCCAGCATTTAAAATAAGCAGGTGCTTTTATTAATTTTGCCCCATAATTTATAAATTACCTTTCGCTCAACACTGGTTTGGCGGTCCGTGAGCTAGTGGAAATGTCTCAAGGGGTCCGTGAAACAAAACTTAGTGGGCACCGCTGGTCTAGAGATTACACTTCGTACACTTAGACAGAGCTGCATTTTCATAAAGTCTCGTGAGTTTTCTATCCCGTGTAGATTAGAGCTTGCTGTTCGGCTTTATTCGAAAACGAAACCGCGGTTTTTCAAGCCTAAAAACCGAAACCGAAAACCGACAAAAATAAGTCGGTTTTTCTTAAATACTTTGACTAATTAAAATAATTTAATAAATTGCATCGGAATGTACAATTAAAATCCGAAAATATTCATAAAAGCGTACTCTTTACAAGCGCACTTTTATGAATCATAAAAGACTCCGAATAATGAGAATTATTAGAAAATTTATAATTTTTGAGCCATTATGAGTCCCCGAGTAAAAAAAATTGATCTCGCGCAATATCTAATCATATCCAATTTGATATTGTTTAAGATCTGCTGTAATATCTAGCTGATCCAATTAGATCTCAAAATTGGGTGTATCCAATGATATCGTATTAGATCCCATTTTATATGGGGATAAACTAAGGCCAAGTTATATCTCAAAATTGGTAGGTCCAATGATATCTCTGGGGATAAACCTAGATCTAATTTGATCCGAAAAATGGCGGATAGAATTAGATCCAGTTATAAATTTGTGGATAAACTTAAATCTAATTTGAACCGAAAAATGGCAGATCGAATTATATAAAGCTATATATTAGTGGATAAACTTAGATCTAATTTGATCTCAATTTTGGCAGATCGAATTAGATCTAGCAATATATTTGTGGATAAACTTAGATCTAATTTGATCCGAAAAAGTGGCAGATCGAATTAGATCCAGCAAAATATTTGGGGATAAACTTAGATCTAAATTGATCCGAAAAATGGCAGATGGAATTAGATCCAGCAATATATTTGTGGATAAACTTAGATCTTATTTGATCCGAAAAATGGCAGATCGAATTAGATCCAGCAATATATTTGGGGATTAAGTAAGATCGAAATTTATCCAAAAAATGAGAGATCAAATTAGATATGGTAATATATTTCGGGATTGCGTAAGATCTTAACTTTTCCGATAAATTGCAGATCGAATTAAATCCAGTGATATATTTGGAGATTTGGTAGGATCTTAATTTATCCCACAAATTGCAGATCGAATTAGATCCAGCAATTTATTTCGGTATTAAAATGGCAGATCGAATTAGAAACAGCAATATATTTGGAGATTGACATCTAAAACTATCCAGAAAACTGACAGCTAAAATTAGATCCCGCATTATATTTGAGTACTACGTAAGATCTCCATTTATAGGGGATTAAATAAGATCCCAGACAGATATTGATAACAGTTCAAAAAATAATACACTTGCAGAGCACTGATTTTATAAAAATTACAATATTTTGTTAAAATAAGGTTTAAACTCAGAATGTCTCGAGTTTGATATCTTTCACGGTATGCATTTTTTTTTATAAAAAATTTTATTTTTATAAAATTATAATTTTATTTTCTATAAATGTTTTTATAAAATTATATATTTATTTTTTTATTAAATTGAAATCTTTGAATAAAATAATTTTATTTACATCTTTTTGACGCTCTACACCATTTCCAATTGTATTAATTGTTTTAAGATTTATCAATTGTATTTCAGAAATAATCAATTGAATTTCAGTTTTATAAATTGTATTTCAGAACCTATCAATTATTTTTCAGATTTATGAATTGCATTTCAGAACTAGTCAATTGTATTTCAGTTTTATCAATTGTATTTCAGAAATTATTAATTGTATTTCCGAAATACACAACTGTATTTCAGAAATTATCAAACTGTATTTCAGAAATTATCAATTGTATTTCAGAAATTATGAAATGTAATATCCCGAGTAAAAACGTTTTTATATAATAATGTATAATTTTATATACCCATATATGTTTTTGTATGTATCCATATATATATAATTTTTTCTTTCTCAAAAAATTGTAATATGATGTCGTATTTAGTTGCATCTTATTACATATCGATTAGTACATAATTGTATATTGCATTTACAATTAGATACAGATAATCCAATTTTATATGACGTTATATATAACGACTTAGTACATAATCCAAAATAATATATGTTTTTATATGAAATCATTTTTCAAAAAAACACGATTTCGTTTTGGATGGAATTATATATACCCCATTTAGAGTCATACTAGAACTCTTGTCAGTCGTCTTTTGGATATAATTTTATATTACATTGCCATGGAAAGAAATTGTTAGAAAATTTATACAAACAGTTTAAAGCAATACTAAAGGCGTTTGTGCTTTTCTGTAAAATGTCCTTTTGTCAAAATCCAAATAAGTTTAATAGCTTTTATGAAATTTTAGGTCTGACAAACTCTCAGGTAATTATTTCTGTAAACATTTAGGATTTCAGTGAAACTTATAGTGAATAAACTGGATATAACAATATCTGATTTTCTATATGTTTGTACCATTTCAGCTATAATTTTATACCACTATATAAAGTCTGATCAAATTATATCGCGCCATCATTCGGATACATTTATATCTGATATTATCAAATTATAACTGAATTGATGCAAACTTATGAAATTATATGGGCCCATTTCTCGGATAAAATTGTATAAAGACTCATGTTAAATTACATATGACTGTATAAAGCCTCATATCAATTTTTTTTAATCGGGATAGATTGATTGTAAACAATCAACAAGTTCTGAAATAGATTTGATTATTTCTGAAATACATTTAAAATTTATGAAATACAATTAATAGCTTCTAAAATACAGTTAATATTGTAGTTGCTGATGAGTTACCATATATGACAATATATTGTTTAAATGGCACCATATATGGTATGTTCCCTATTAAAAAAAACAATATGGAGTTTTATATGGTAATATATAACTTAGAGTCATCCATGTACCATTTGATCCGAAAAATGGCCCGATAAAATTGTATCAGTTGTTTATGAGTTTTTATCTAATTGCATCAGTTTAGATCTGACCTGATTAAATTATGTGTTAATCACATGAAATTGTATCTGATTTTTGACCTGATACAATTTTATTGGTTTATATCACATGGTATCAGTTTAGGTCCAAATAGATATATTTGTATACAAAATTATATTGTTATATCCCAATTTTGACCTGATATCAGTTTAAAACTTTGATACAATTGTATAAGGTAAATGTCGGATACAATTATATTTTATTTATATAAAATTGAACCAATTATGATCAAACCGATAAAATTGTATCAGGTCAAAAACACATAATTTATTAAACACATAATTTAATCAGGTCAGATCTAAACTGATACATTTAGATAAAAATTGATAAACAATTGATAAAAATATATCGGGCCATTCTGCGGAAGAAACTGTATATTTATACAGATAAAACTTAATCACATATATGACTATATGTAACTATTTTTACTCGGGTTGATTACGATATATCAAAGTATATGGTACTATATATGGTAGCATATATTATCATATCTGGAACTGTATTAAAAATTTTGTTCATAAGGTACCATATATGACCATATATTGTTGAAATGGCACCATATAACATAATGTATGGTTTAAATGTCACCACATATGGTAATATATTGTTTAAATGATACCATATAGCAATATATATTGCACTATATATAGTAGCATATATTATTATATCTGGAACTGTATTAAAAATGTTGTTCATGAGGTCCCATATATGAGCATATATTGTTTAAATGGCACCATATATGAATATATATTGTTTAAATAGCACCATATATAGTAATATATTACTTAAATAACACCATATATAAATATATATGGCACTATATATAGAATCATATATTATCATATCTGGAACTGTATTAGAAATTTTGATCATGAGGTACCATATATGGCCATATATTGTTTAAATGGCACCATTTATAATAATATATGGTTTAAATGGCACCATATATACTAATATATTGCTTAAATAACACCATATATAAATACTAGCGGGCGCAGCCCGCTACGTTGTTAGCGTGCCTTAGAGGTTAAGGGGGGGGGGCTGCGCCCCCCACAATTTTTATTAAATTCGTTTTTTTATTGATGATACGTATGTATGTTAAGATAATTTGGTAAAGTGCGAACTTAGGTAGATAGACCCGTAAGTAGTTTTGTTCATTTGTGTTTTGAATGAAAATAAATAACGTAAAGCAGGGTTATTAGCGTGCCTTAAAGTTTTTTTTTAATTCCAGTTTATGTAAAGGTAGACCTGGCAATTCAAGTAAATTCACAAATTCAGTTGGAAAATTTACTGCGTCGGTTTCTTCCACCGGTGCTTCGTTACATGAAGTTTAAATATCGGAATATATAAATTCCATTCCTTTTCTAAGGTTTTTTTCTCTTTTAGAAAATTTGTTTAACTTTTTGGAGAGTATGTTTCAATGCTACATAAGTTTCATATTCCGTGGATAGTGTTTGAACAGGTAATTCCCTCTTCCAATCCATTTGTATTGTCTATAATTTCAATTCCACTCGTTCAACGTTTATATCTATTTCATTCCACTTGTGTAGTGTTTCAATTCCACTCGTTTCCTATTTAGTTTCTTAATTTTAGTGTTTCATATACACTTGTTCTTTAAGTTTTAGGGGGGGGGCAATTTTCCCCTTTTGAACCACCATTTTTACCACGTTCCTGTCCAAAGTCCTAGAAATGCCTTGTCGATAAGTTAGCCCATACTCCAAGGAAAACATATTATATATTACAGGTTTCTAGCCGAAGGGTTCGGTTAGGCCATCAAGGGGGAGAATTATTCCGTTTTTACCCCTCCCGGTAGGAATTTCCAAAAATTCCGTATTAGAGGACGTCTGCGTTGGAGGAGGAACCTACTACATACATAATTTTAGGTCTCTATATCCAGCAGTTTGGCCAGGCCGTCAAGGGGGAAGTTTTTTCCCTTTTTACCCCTCCCGGTATGAATTTCCAAAAATACCATCTTAGGGGACGTCAACGTTGGAGAAGGAACCCAAATACCGAATTTAAGCTCCCTTGTTCCAGCAGTTTGGCCAGGCCGTTAAGGGGGAGACTTTTCCTGTTTTTGACCCTACCTGTAGAAATTTCCAAAAATCTCATCTTAGCGGATTACTACAATAGAGGAGGAACTTTAATACCAAATTTCAACTTCCTACCTCCAGCGGTTTGGGCAGGCCTTTAAGCGGCACTTTTCGCTTCATTAATCCCCATTTTTGCAATGTCCCTGTCCAAAAAGCACCTTCCCGGTAAGTGAGCCCATACTCCAAGTAACATATGTTTTACATTTCAGGTTTCTAGCCAACTTTTACTATTTGTGCCCCTCTCGGTAGGAATTTCCGAAAATCCATCGACAGGGAATTTCAGCTTCCTAGTTGCAGCAGTTTGAGCAGGCTGTCAAGGGGGACACTTTTTCTTTTTTTGTCCCTCCCGGTTGGAATTAGGCTGGAAAAGGAACCTAAGTACCGAATTTCAGCTTCCTAGTTCCGGCAGTTTGGACAGGTCGTTAAGGGGCAACTTTCCCTTTTTGAGCCCCCATTTTATAACGACCCTGACAAAATTCAAAAAAGTATCTTTGTAATAAGTTAGCCCCTACTCCAGGGACCCACATTTTAATCTTCAGGTTTCTAGCCGAAGGGGTTTTTACCGGCCCCCAAGGTGAGGCTTTTCTTCTTTTTGCCCCTCCCTTTAGGAATTTACAAAAATTCCATCTTCGCGGCTATCTGCGATGGATGAGGAACATTCATACCAAATTTCAACTGCATTGCCTAAGCGGTTTGGGCAGGCCGTTAGTGGGGACATTTTTCCCTTTCAACCACCATTTTTACTATGTTCCTGTTCCAAAATAGAAAAATTACGTTGCCGGTGAGTTAGTCTACTCCAAGGAATACATATTTAAAATTTTAGGTAGGCCAAAAGGGATTGGGCAAGCCGTCAGGAGGAGACTTTTATGTACACAGAAGGAGAAACTCACATACCGAGTTTCCTTTTGGGATATCCTGTAGGGAATTCCAAAAATACAAACTTCGTCGATGTCTACTACAGTGGAGGAACCTTTATACCAAATTTCAACTTCTTACCTCCAGTGGTTTGGGCAGGCACTTTTCCAATTTGTGAGACTGTTTATGTGGAGACTTTTCCCCTTTTTGCCCGTTCCGGTAGGAATTTCCAAAAATCCCGTCTTAGCGCACGTCTATGCCGAATATCAAGAAACCTTGTTTTAGTGGAGATATCCGTGGGGGGAGGGAAAAAAGTAGTTTTTTTGAAATTATATATTTTAAATGGTACTTTTTGGAAAAACTAAATTTTTTGGAAAAAGATACTTTGTTTTTACAAAGTACTTTATTTGTACTTTTTTTGGAAAAGGTATTTTTTTTAATAAGGTGTTTTTTTTGGAAAAATGTATGTTTTTTGGAAAAAGGTACTTTTTTGGAAAAGGTACTTCTTTTGGAAAAGGAAAATTTTTTTAATAAAAGGTACTTTTTTTTTGGGAAAAGGTACTTTTTTTTGGAAAAGGTACTTTTTTTGAAAAAGGTATTTTTTTTGAAAAAATGTATGTTTTTTGGGAAAAGGAAAATTTTTTTAGAAAAAGGTACTTTTTTTGGGAAAAGGTACTTTTTTTTGGGAAAAGGTACTTTTTTTTTTGGAAAAGGTTCATTTTTTTAGAAAAAGGTACATTTTTTGGAAAAAGGTACTATTTTTAAAAAAGGTACTTTTTTTTGGAAAAATGTACTTTTTTTGGAAAAAGGTACTTTTTTGGAAAAAGGAATTTTTTTTGGAAAAAGTACTTTTTTTGGAAAAAGGTACTTTTTTTGGAAAAAGGTACTTTTTTTGGAAAAAGGTACTTTTTTTTGGAAAAAGGCACTTTTTTTGGAAAAAGGTACTTTTTTTGGAAAAACGTACTTTTTTCGGGAAAAGGTACTTTTTTTGGAAAAAGGTACTTTTTTTTGAAAAAGGTACTTTTTTTGGAAAAAGGTACTTTTTTTTGGAAAAAGGTACTTTTTTTGGAAAAAGGTACTTTTTTTGGAAAAAGGATTTTTTTTTGGAAAAAGGTACTTTTTTTTGAAAAAGGTACTTTTTTGGAAAAAGGTACTTTTTTTGGAAAAAGGTACTTTTTTTGGAAAAAGGTACTTTTTTTTGGAAAAAGGTACTTTTTTTGGAAAAAGGTACTTTTTTTGGAAAAAGGTACTTTTTTTGGAAAAGGGTACTTTTTTTTGGAAATAGGTACTTTTTTTGGAAAAAGGTACTTTTTTTGGAAAAAGGTACTTTTTTTTGAAAAAGGTACTTTTTTTGAAAAAAGGTACTTTTTTTGAAAAAAGGTACTTTTTTTGGAAAAATGTACTTTTTTTGGTAAAAGGTACTTTTTTTTGGAAAAAGGTACTTTTTTGGAAAAAGGTACTTTTTTTGTCCCCTTTTTGCCCCTCCCGATATGAATTTCCAAAAATGCCGTCTCAACGGACGTCTACACCGGTCGAGGAACCTACATACCAAATTTCAACTTCATAGCTCCAGCAGTTTGAGCAGGCCGTCAAGGGGGAGACTTTTTCCCCTTTTTGCCCGTCCCTGTAAAAATTTACAAAACTCCCGTCTTGGTGGATGTCTACGATAGTGGAGGAACCTTTATACCAAATTTCAACTTCCTACCTCCAGCGGTTTGGGCAGGCCGTCAAGGGGGGCCTTTTTCCCCTTTTTAACCCCCATTTTTGCAACGTCCCTGTCCAAAATTCCAGAAAGTACTTTCCAGAAAAGTTAGCCCATACTCCAAGGAACACATATCTTAAATTTCAGCTTTCTAGCCAAAGGGGTTTTGGCAGGCCGCCAAGGTGGAGACTTTTCTCCTTTTTGCCCGTTCCGGTAGGAATTTCCAAAAATCCCGTCTTAGCGGACGTCTACGCCGAAGGAGGAACCTACATACCAAATTTCAACTTCCTAGCTTCAGCGGTTTGGGCTGGGCGATGTTGAGTCAGTCAGTCAGTCAGTCAGTCACGTTATTCTTTTATATATAGAGATATATGGCACTATATTTAGTAGCATATATTATCATATCTGCAACTGTATTAAAGATTTTGTTCATGAGGTACCATATATGAGGCGAAGCCGTTTTTATAAGCAGTCTAGTTTCGAGCGACTACTTATTTATTTATAAAGATAATGTGAATTTGGTAACTACTTATTTTTTAACCACTAGTAAGTATATAAATAAGTCGTATTATTTAACAACAATTTTTTAACTGCGTATAAGCACACGAATAACTACTTATTTTGGTAACTACTTATTTTATATACTTTTGTAATGAAGCGGGTAAGTGGGTGCAAAAATTTTGTGCGTTTTTTCATGCAGCGAATATGGACAACTACTTACAAAAACGACCTTGTCGAACAAAAATAATGAGTTTTGACACCAAATTATATGCAGTAGACCCTAATTCTACTGCTTATTCTTTAGATGTTAATAATGAGCACTCATTACTGAGATTTTGCTGGGTACATAAAGTATATATCAAATATCGGAAAGTTTTTATTACAAAATTTTTAAACATGAATTTATTGTTTATTTAATCGTTTTCAATATTATTTTTGTTAAGTAGGCTGTAGTATTATTATCTTAAAAGTAATTTAAATATCATCGTCAAAAAGTTAGTAACTATATTTATCGAACACTTTCGTCTCCAGGAATTAAAAGATCCCAAAAATGTTTATAAATTTAAGGAAAAAAATTATTTTAAAGTTAAATTTTCAAAAAAATTTTGATAGAATCAAAACTACGATTTGTAACATCTATTTTTACCAAAATATGCAAAAATATGCATTTATTGGCATAATATGCAATAAAACATGCTAAGCTACAATATATGTTAAAATATGCACTTATAGCAAAATATGCAAAAATATGCACTTCTAGGTAAATACATATTACCAATTCGATGCCATTTTATTGCAAATATGTATTTGCATAAAGTCCCTTTTTCTAATAACAACTTAACTAAAAAGAGAATTATTCCCTTAATATACTTTATTTTGTAAACTAAATTGAAAATCTCCCAACACAATAAGCCAAAGAACGATACGATAGCGAAATCGCTATCAACTTAAATATCCGAAAACGATATCATATTCCAACAAGATTATAATATCGTTTTCGATAAGGTTTAATGATAAAGTACATATCCTTCAAAATATTCATTACCCGAGTAAAAAAAATTGATCTCGCGCAATATCTAATCATATCCAATTTGATATTGTTTAAGATCTGCTGTAATATCTAGCTGATCCAATTAGATCTCAAAATTGGGTGTATCCAATGATATCGTATTAGATCCCATTGTATATATGGGGATAAACTAAGATCAAGTTATATCTCAAAATTGGGAGGTCCAATGATATCTTTTGGGATAAACCTAGATCGAATTTGATCCGAAAAATGGCGGATCGAATTAGATCCAGTTATATATTTGTGGATAAACTTAGATCTAATTTGATCTCAATTTTGGCAGATCGAATTAGATCTAGCAATATATTTGTGGACAAACTTAGATCTAATTTGATCCGAAAAAGTGGCAGATCGAATTAGATCCAGCAATATATTTGGGGATTAAGTGAGATCTAAATATATCCAAAAAATGACAGATCAAAAATTAGATCCAGTAATATATTTCGGGATTGCGTAAGATCTTAACTTTTCCGATAAATTGCAGATCGAATTAAATCCAGTTATATATTTGGGGATTTGGTAAGATCTTAATTTATCCCATAAATTGCAGATCGAATTAGATCTAGCAATTTATTTCAGTATTAAAATGGCAGATCGAATTTGATCCAGCAATATATTTGGGCATTAAGTAAGATCTAAAACTATCCAGAAAAATCACAGATAAAATTAGATCCCGCATTATATTTGGGTACTACGTAAGATCTCCATTTATTTGGGATTAAATAAAATCCCAGACAGATATTGACAACAGTTCAAAAAATTATACACTGGCATAGCACTGATTTTATAAAAATTACAATATTTTGTTAAAATAAGGTTTAAACTCAGAAGGTCTCGAGTTCGATACCGTTCACGGCTATGCGTTTTTTTTTATAAAAAGATTTTCTTTTTATAAAATTGTAATTTTATTTTCTATAAATGTTTTTATAAAATTATATTTTTTTTATTAAATTGAATTTAAAAAAAAAAAATTTTATTTGCATCTTTTTGATGCTCTACACCATTTCCAATTGTATCAATTGTTTTTAAGATTTATCAATTGTATTTCAGAACTTATCAATTATTTTTCAGATTTATGAATTGTATTTCAGAACTAGTCAATTGAATTTCAGTTTTATCAATTGCATTTCAAAATTTATTATTGTATTTCCGAAATTCACAACTGTATTTCAGAAATTATCAAACTGTATTCCAGAAATTATCAATTGTATTTCAGAAATTATGAAATGTAATTTAGAAATTTTTCTCTATTAACTATGATAAACAATCAACAAGTTCTGAAATAGATTTGATTATTTCTGAAATACAATTAATGAATTTCTGAAATACATTCCATAATTTCTAAAATACATTTAAAATTTCTGAAATACAATTAATAGCTTCTGAAATACAGTTAATATTGTAGTTGCTGATGAGTTACCATATATGACCATTAGGGTGGGTCGATTTAGCAATCGATATTGTGCCATCGATTTTTCGAAAGCTTTTGGCATGAGGAAAAAAAATTCCACTACGACATATCAAAAAAATCATTTTCGAGGCGCCCAAATTTCAATATTTTGCAATTTTTAAATAAATGTTAGATTAGCGCCATCTTGCGTTGGCTTTTTGAAACAACTAATGAAGTTGTAAACAATATAACATTACAACCTTTCCAGAAAGGTATTACTTATGAAAATCGGATAAAAAATGTGGCAACTAGCCAAAAGCTATCGAAAAATCAATGGCACAATATCAGAAAAATTTTGTCCATACAAATCGCCCCACTCTAATGACCATATATTGTTTAAATTGCACCATATATGTTATGTTCCCTATTAAAGAAAACAATATGGAGCTTTATATGGTAATATATTACTTAGAGTCATCCATGTACCATTTGATCCGAAAAATGGCCCGATAAAATTGTATCAGTTGTTTATCAGCTTTTATCTAATTGCATCATTTTAGATCTGACCTGATTAAATTATGTGTTAATCAGATGAAATTGTATCAGATTTTTCACCTGATACAATTTTATTGGTTTATATCACATGGTATCAGTTTAGGTCCAAATAGATATATTTGTATACAAAATTATATAGTTATATCCCAATTTTGACCTGATATCAGTTTAAAACTTTGATACAATTGTATAAGGTAAATGTCGGATACAATTATATTTTATTTATATAAATATGAACCAATTACGATCAAACCTGACACCATTACATATAAACCGGTAAAATTGTATCAGCTCAAAAATAAGATATAATTTCATCTGATTAACACATAATTTAGATAAAAATTGATAAAAATATATCGGGCCATTCTTCGGATGAAACTGTATATTTATACAGATATAACTTAATCACATATATATCAAAGTATATGGTACTATATATGGTAGCATATATTATCATATCTGGAACTGTATTAAAAATGTTGTTCATAAGGTACCATATATGAGCATATATTGTTGAAATGGCACTATATATAGAAATATATTACTTAAATAACACCATATATAAATATATATGGCACTATATATAGAATCATATATTATCATATCTGAAACTGTATTAAAAATTTTGATCATGAGGTACCATATATGGCCATATATTGTTTAAATGGCACCATATATAATAATATATGGCTTAAATGGCACCATATATGCTAATATATTGCTTAACCACCATATATAAATATATGTGGCACTAGATTTAGTGGCATATATTATCATATCTGCAACTGTATTAAAGATTTTGTTCATAAGGTACCATATATGACCATATATGGTTTAAATGCCACCATATATGATAATATATAGTTTAACTGGCACCATATATAGTTATATATTGTTTAAATGATACCATATATAATTATATATTCTTAAAATGCCGCCATATATATTAAGATATAGCTCTATATACAACTATATATGCAATAAGATCAGCCATGCTATGTAATATATAATCATATATACCATATCTGATATTATAAAGGTCGATATCTAATTAGATGAAATTATATATGGCATAATATAAGGAACAATTTTGGAAAAAGACGTCATATATAATTATATATGGATATACATAACGACATGTCTAATTATATATTGTAATATATGCCACATATGATTATCTATAATTTTTTTTACTCGGGTATTTACAAAACTTCAAGATGTTTTCAAAAACATATAAAATTTATAAAATTTTGCAATTTTTTCTTAGTTTGGCTATTTATCCTTTTTTTATTGGACAATTAGTTGCAAAATCTAGGTGAGTTAGGCTTTTCTTCTTAATATAACAATCTCATTATCAATTTTCCATTATAACTTCATTTCAGCTCATATTAAAGAATTCCGTTTTTGCTATCATATATGATATCATTTTCGATATCGAAATCGCCTGGAATAACGATAGTGTTTCGATGCTGGACCAGATTTTTGGCGATTTTACTATCGTTATTTGAGCGAATTTCGATAGCGAAAACGGTATCATAATTCCTTGGAAAAACGATATCGTTAGGAAAGGTAAATTTTAGAACAAAAAATCTATCATTTTCGTATCACAAGTGATTATCATATATGATAATAAATATCACCTAGGTGATATCGTTTCGATATTGTGACGATATCGTTTGGTTTATTGGGAATCTGAATTTAGCATTCAACAATTTTTCAGCAAAAATTTCCACTAATTTCAGCAAAATGGAATATTATATGCATTTAACTAAATTTAACTTAAATATAACAAAAACTTTATAGAAGTAATAGTTGTTCCTTTCTGTGTGTTTTCTACTAATATTCACATAATTTTTTGCTGATATGAGAAGGGTAAGTTGTCATTTAAAACGAACCAAAATATCACCCAAATATAGCTGAATTTTTTTAGATTTAACAGTTTTTATCTAACTAAAATTTACTTAACAGATTCTGCTACAGTGGACTTTTTTTTTTTTGCAAATTTTTAACAAATTTTTAGCAGCTGTTTCTGCTGGTTGTACAGATTTATTTCTATCAGTATATTTGTATTGCTAGTGTAAGTCATAAAATAAAGTGCAATTCTAACAAAATGTAAGCCTTAACTTTGATTTCACTTAAATTTTTGTAGTGATTATTGGGTAAAGCTGAAAGCGTAACTTGTCCGAATAGCTATCTGGCAATCATACAGATGATCGTAAAAGAAACAGAGGAACCAAAAATTTAAAAGGCCTATAAAACTTAAGATACTTTTTTTGATAAATAAAAAAAAAATAAAGTTTTTATAAGATGGGGCAATAGCCCCCCCCCCCCCAAAAAAAAATGGTGTAGGTACGCCGGTGTAAATTATTTAAAATAAGAAAATTTTTAATGAAAAAATGGTTTTAAAATATACATACATACATAGTGGAAATTTTAAAATTTCAAATTTTGTAAGCCATTTAATTAAAATATGGTTTAAAGTTCCTTGTTTTTAAATGTTTACTTTTATATATTTCGCTTTTCGTTTACAGGCGTGTTTGTTAGGTTGTTCGGTATTATATATCTAACCTCATCCCCTAACCCCGTATTTAAAATATATGTATTTCTCACCAAGTGTTAAATATAATTAGCACAAATATTGTTCAACATAAATAAAAAATATAAGACGATGAAAATAACTTTTGAAATACTTGAACAAAAACTTGTCAATTAAAAGAAACAATTAGAGCAAAACGTAAAAAACAACAGGAATTAAGCATGAAATATTGTATAGAAAATTATAAACTGGACATATCTTAAGCAAAATAATAAAAAATAATAAAACAAAACGAAATGAAACTAGATAAACAAAATGACAATGAGTTAAGTTGAGAAGAGTAAAACGTTGTAGGAGGTAAAATGAATGTTTTAGCTTTTTATTCTAAATATACCCAAAACAAAACGTTATGTACGTGCATAAAACTGTAACTTTATGCAAATGAACACAGACAGGACTCATGTTTTGTACTCGAGCAGAAGGAAGACAGCAACAACTAGTGCTACAAAAATAACGAAAGGATTTTAAACACTTTTTTCTAGAGCTTTTCGGTTGCTGTGCTGTTTTTGTAAAACCAACAGTAGCTGATCATTATATTATGTAAATTATACAATACAAAAAAAAAAAAAAAAAATGCAAGAGTGTAATAAATAAAAAAAAAAAAAGTTATAAAAAGTATATTTTGTAACAAAAAGTACCGATCGTAACAAAGAGTATCTCTAAAGCTGCCTACACACGAAGGAATATTCGTCACAAAATGCGCGTTTTTTTTACGAATGTTCCTTTGTGTGACTCAATGTACAGTGTTGACATTCGTATTATCAAAATTTTTTGATATTTTTTATTTCCAAACTAAAAGTTTCATCGTGTGTGTCGATGTTACTATTTTTGCTGTGTTAGTTCATTGAGAGCAGTCATGCTGTGAGGCGCTTTTGTAATTACGCATTAAGGAAAGTGAAAATGACCATTATAAATAATGGAAACTGGATTAGTTTTATAAATTGATATATTTGCGAGAATTATGGGATATAAAATGTGATAACCTAAAAGATAAAACTAAAAAAACAGCAACATATGAAAAATGAACAATTTACAAAATAATTAATTTGATTTTCTTCCGCTTATATTTCATTCGATCAGTTCGAAAAACAAAGAGAAGTGATGTTTCGTTTGAGATTTTGTTGTTGTGTGGCATCGTCTGTATAAAAAATGAAAAAAAAAAAATAGAAACAATTGTTATGTGACGAATGTCTTTCGTGTGTAGGCAGCTTAATAACCAACTTCTATAAAAAAAATCATCGTATGAATCACTTACTTTGAAAGTAATATGATATTTGATTTTAAAATTAAATACACGCTGAAAAAATTGCCATGCTGGAAATATATTTGCTGGTAATACTTTGCCGTCTTTCAAATATTTGTGATATGAACATATACACACAGGATAAAGATTGGTTAGAATTCGATCAAAACCATTAAAAGTAATTATTTGGACTTACCTATAATTGAGTACTAAACCAAAAATATTTAAATTTAGTAGGCTTGAGATTAAGAAGAAAAATAAACCTTTTTCTCTAAAAATTATAAACACATAAATTTGCAAATCAGACTAGACCTAGTTTCTGCCTTTTTTTCTTTTAATATTTCATTTTACACAGAAAATAAATTGGTTGGAATTCTATCGAAACCAACGAAATTTTTTCGTTATGCAATAATTTTAATTGCAGTTCTTTAAAATTCATCATTAGGAAACTTAAATTTATTTGTGAACAGAAAATACATATATACGATGAATCAAAACACTGTCACATTATCCAAAATATTGGGTTTTCTAACCAATATTGAAAAAATACTAACTTCTACATTACCTTCAATACCGACAACCAGAAATTTATCGAAGATTTAGTCATTGGAATAAAATATCGGCAGCAAATATCTAGTATCAGTGGTGTTTCAATAAAATCTATCTCTCTATCCAAAGTATAAGTTTTCCAATCACTTTAAAAATTTTTCTCTCAACTTTAGTGCTATTAACTACTAATTTCCATTAGTTTGGTAATTATAATAATATATTGGGACTAGGAATGGACAGAATGGACGATGGAAGAAAAGTGCGTTCAAAAATAATTAAATATTTTCAACAAAACAAAACAATGGCATACAAAAAAATTGCCAAAGAAATTAATGTATGCCGCCAAACAGTTTCAAAAGTGGTAAAAAGGTATCTGGAACACCTACCAATTGAAAGGCAGCCGGGAACAGGAACAACGACTGGTTATCGTAGCATTGGTAAGGCATATAAAGTTAAAAGCATCCTTTAGAGAGCTCCTAACACATCTGGCAGAAAAACAACTTGGTTAGCCCAATGCTCGGACTTTTTTGTACGTAAATGAAACGTAAGGCAGGACTAAAGTCCTACAAAGTTCTAAAAGATCCCGATAGAAAAGCTTTTAAAAATTTGGAGGCCAAAACCAGAGCTCGAAAATTGAAATCAAATTTTATACAAAAATACAACTGTTGTGTAATGGACGACGAAACTTATGTCCTGGCTGATTTTTTGCAGGTCCCTGGTCAATAATTTTATGTTTCCGATATTCGAGGAAATGTTGCGGAAATATTTAGGTCGAAAAAGCAAACTAAATTCCCTTAAAAATTGCTAGTATGGCAAGCCATATGTGGCTGCGGCCAAAGAAGCCAGTCATTTGTAACATCCGGCTCTATAAACAGCGAAATTTATATCAAGGAGTGTTTGCAGAAGAGACTTCTTCCATTTTTGAGAAAGTAAAATGTATCCACTTACTTTTGGCCCGATTTAGCATCTTGTCACAACAGCAAGAAAGCTCTGGAGTGGTATAATGATAATAATGTGGTTCTTGTACCAAGAGAGTCATATCCACCAAACTGCCCACAGCTCAGGCCAGTGGAGAGATATTGGGCTCTTGTTAAAAGAGAATTGAAGGGCACAAAAAAGGTCTCCCAGGACATGCAATATTTCAAACATAGATGGACCACCTGCTCTAAAAAGGTGACAGAAACTACCATAAAAGCTTTAATGGGAGGGTTTCCGGAAAAAGTGAATAACTTTGTTCGTAGTGGTTGGAATTCCATGCGATTTTTTAACTTTAAGTGTGTTAACATTTTTATGATCTCACTCCTTAGCCAAAATATAGTTTTTTAGAAAAAGGATATATGGGAGGTATGTCATGTCCTTACACCGAATAAAACAAAATTTGCCAGAGAGCTAAAAAGTATTATTTTACAAACCATTTTAAGCTTTTAGTGCATTCTGATCATAAAATAAGCCAGAATATGTTTTTTTTGAAAAAGGATATATGGGAGGTAGTCATGTCCTTGCCCCGAGTGAAACAAAATTAACTAGTGAGTTAATGGACATCATTTGACCGGCAGTAACCAATTTTCGCTTTATTCTGTTTATAATTGTAGCTAAAATTAAAAATTTTAGATTAAGGATGTATGGGAGGTAGTCATGTCTTTGCACCGATTTAGCTGAAACTTCGAATTTTTCTTAATTTACATGTTCTGAACCAGCACACCGAATTTCATTCTTCTACGATAACTCCACTGTGCGCCATCTACCGGGTAATAACAGTAACATGAAAATATAATATTTTAACAATAAATTTTGTAAAATTTAACGAATGGGATCTTAAAAATTAGTTTTAAATAATTTTGAAAATTAACGCTCAAAATTAGTTAAATTACTGAGAATTTTCATTATTGCGTTAAATGAAGATAACTAGAATCTTTGCTTAAATAAGTGTTTCAACTAAACAATTTGTTTAAAATTAATCAAATCGATTTGAAACCATTTTGACAGATTTTTCTACTGACGTGTTATTTAAAGTGTACATACAAAACACTTAGTACTAACGGGGCGGGAAAACCTCGGAGGGAGAGTGATGACCTGGTTACGCCGGAGTCGTGGAAAAATGCGCACCCGGGGTGTTGGCGGGTCCACTGTAGAGCCCACGGGATCTGTCTGCACGGATTTTCTAGGGAGGTGACCAATGCTCGGCACACACTCGACGCTGGAAAAGGGAGGTGGCCAACGCTCGGCGCACACTCTACACTGAAAAAGGGAGGTGACCACAGGAACTCGAATGGTGGTGCTGCAAAGGATGTGTGTAGGACCTCAAAGTATCTTCGCAGGACCACGAAAGGATACTCGCAGGACCTAAAAGGATGTCAAAGGATGTGTGCAGGACCTCAAACCGCCTTTGCAGGACCTCGAAGGACATTCACAGGACCTCGAAGGATCTACGCAAGACCCCGAAGGATATAAAATGATGTGGCCCACGCACGGCACACGTCCTTGTCAGGATGAGTCTCCAAGAGCTAGAAAGAGAAAAGATAATTAGTAATACCTTGTGAACCCATTGACGGCTGTCAGCAACTGATCCCGATTTCTTTGGTGTGCTACCTTTTATACCCTTTTTGGCAGATAAGTTCGTTATTAGTAGTGGTAGCCTGAAAAATTCGCAAGGTGTGTAGACAGAAACGAGCGCTGAGACTTCTGTCGTTACAAAGTTAACCATGATCTTCTTCTTAAAAAGCTATACTTAATGGTCTTCACAAATAATAGTTTGAATTGGATTGAAACATATTTTAAATGTCGAAGAGTTGCATTTAATATCGCCACCTCCGAGGAAATTTTTGTAAGCTCTGGGGTACCGAAAGGTAGCTACATTGGTCCAATATTATTTTCGCTTTTCATTAATAGTCTACACAGAAAATCTAATTAGGTAATCTAAAATATCGAGTTAAACATAGGATTTAAATGAAAGCTGTTTTTAATCAAATACTTAATTGAATCAATTAATATTTTAATTGTTTTAATTAATCTTATAAAATTTTTAATAATTAATAGTGTCATTTGAGTTTTAGGTATAAAATCAATTAAAATTTTAAATAATATAATCAATTTCGTAATTAAAACTTGTTTTTAGTTTTTTCTCTGTACCGTCTAAAATAAAGTTCTATAATATTTTTTTTTTGTATGCTGACGATGTGAAAATTTTTCTTAGCTTTAAAAAATCTTCAAATATATCTATTGCCACAGGACTTGGATAATTTTTATGCGTGGTGTACACACTAAATCTTATGTAGCTAAACTTGAAAAAATGCAAACATATGCGCTTTTCAAGAAGGTGGAATACTCTAGGCACCTAAAGTATAGGTAATCATCATTTAGAGTTGGTGAAAGAGTTCATGGGCCTTGGAATTGTGCTAGATGCTAAATTAAATTTTATACTCCATATTAGATGATGGTGAACAAAGCTCGCGGTGTGCTTGCTTTTATTAAACGATGGTCCTAAGGGTTCACAGATCCAAGTATAACAAAACAATTGTATACGTCTTTAGTGAGACCAATCTTGGAATATGGTTCTATTATTTGGGATCCTGAGTATAAGAGTATAATAAATGTCAATGTTAGTTCAGATTTTCTGCTCAACAATGAAAATTTTTAAGGTTCCTCAACGATCAACTAGCAATTACAATATATCTCTTTGTACCTGCAAGTTTTTCAAACCAATTATCTATTGATATTAATGTAATAAAACGTAATATTATTTTTCTTTTTAAATCCGGAGTATTAAAATCAATGTTCAATGATAAATTATTGATTTTATATTATATTACATATCGTCGCTTGCCTGCAAGTAGTGCTATGTGTTTTTAATAAGTTTTCAGGGGAGCGAAAAAACTGATTTATATTATCCTCTTAATATATTTTATTGCCTTAATGATTTACTAAAATACTGCATTAAAAGAAATCCGGATTTAATCTCTGTTACAGAGCGGTGCTTGGTTTTTAAGAAAAACTACACATAACAAGTCTTGAAGGAGCCATTTTTCAAAATATCTTCATACCAGTTTATACACATAACTAGGGTGACCATTTTTTTCTGACTTCAAATCAGTACAAATTTTAAAAAAATGTTATCATCCAAAAAAAAAAAAAATGATTATGCGGTCAACCTTATTTTTTTGTGAACCGAATGGTTTGGTTGAGGAACAAAATTTTTCGGTTAACCATCATACCATCCTCAAAAACCTTACACATTTCTCCCAAGACAGTTTTTTAAGTACAGGAAACGGACCCATTATTTAGAAATTTTAATGATCTGTTACCATTCCTTTTCTAATTTATTTGTAACAGATTGATGAAATATAGCCATGCTGTGAATGGAGTCAAATATGAATATGAAACTAACCAATCGATTGGCCACAAATTTAGCTGTCAGAACAAATCTTTTTCTTTCTGATAATTTCTGCATGATTTCTGAAACTTCACATTTTGGCTACGTTTTTCTACAAAAACACGTAACGTTTTTAAAAATGAAAATCATAAGGTTTTATGTGCTTCTTTTCTACTGAAAATCCCACAGATTTTTTTTTTTTCATGGAAATTCCCACATATATTTCTTCAGATTTTAAGAATTTTTGTACGGAAAAAAATTCAGCTTTTGATGTCGTTTCCTAAACTCAGAAAACAGAATCATTCTGACAACCGCTCTGACAACCGGATAATTCAAATATTTTTATCACAATGGAACCATTTGATAAATTCGGTTGTCACCACGAATCTTCTCTGTGTATGAAGCTACATATAAGATTAAGAAATTTACATGTAGAAAAATCATTTTCCATGCTTTCTGGTAGAGAAATCCTGTCACATTCACAAAAATTTTTCCTATGTATACAAAAACTAGGTATATTGTAAAAATGTAATATTTTTTTTAAATCCCAAAAATCAGTACAATCAGTACAAATTATAAAAAATCAGTACAAATCAGTACACGACTTTTTCATCAGTACACGTGGCCAAAAATCAGTACATGTACTGATCAAATCAGTACGACTGGTCATCCTACACATAACACCTTTTGTTCATAGAAAACAAATTTAATAACTTAAAAATGCGAAATTTTTTGAATTTATTATGAAACATTACTATGACCTTTTCTCATCTTTCTGACAACATATAGATTCCGCGCCAAAAGAACTGATAATTTTTTGAAGCCAACCCGTGTAAAAAAGTTCAGATCTGCCCAGATCTCAGTAGATCTTAGCAGATCTAGGCATATCTGGCCAGATCTTAGTATATCTTACCAGATCTAATTAGATCTCGAAATTGGGGACAAATTTGAGATCTAATTAGATCTGATCAGATCTAGGCATATCTGCCGCAATTGTCCAGATCACTTTAGATTTGAACAGATTTGGCACTAGATCTGATCAGATCTTGCCATAAGGTATTATCACATGTGCCATATCTGATCATATTTGATGAGATCTGGTACAGGATCTAATTAGATTCAATCATATCTATTGAGATCCAAAAATATCTGATCAGATCTAAACTTTTTTACACGGGAAGAAAGAATCAAGCGGAATTCGGATACCCTGTTCTGAAGTGCAGCGTATTTTAGTGAGAGACTTCTGTATCGATCGAAACAAGTGGTTGTGCGACGGGGCAAGGTCTGGACTATAAGACGGGTGAGGCAAAACTTCCCAATCACTATTTTCTAAATAGTTTTTAACCGACCTTGCAACATCATCATTGTTATTATGGAATATTACGGCTTCATGTTTCTATTTTTCATCACCAGTAATGATTCGATGCAAAAATGACTTCTTTTTATGACGTTTAAGCAGCATTTCGGACATGCAAAATCGTCTTTCAACGTCTCTCGACTTGCTTTGTTGTTGCTGTTGTGTTGTTTTATTTGAATTGTTAAAATTCTCTTCTTCTTTGATTGATGTTTTTTAATTATCAAACAATTGAAATTTCAACTCGTGTGGTATCCAATTTCCTTGCTTTTGGATGAGTCCTGCTGCTCGCAAACGTTTTGAAATTGCTGCTCCGTTGTTTACACCATTTTGTTCAATGACTAAGTGAGAATAAATGACAGATATGTACCCTCCAAAATGCTATATAAGTTATTAAAGACACAAACCATGTGTAAAAAATACGCGAACTGTTATGAATCCCGCATTTTTAAGTTATGCACCAGAATACGTTAAACCCATTTAAAATTAATGGTACGATATATAAACTTAAACTGATTAACATTTTATTTAAAATATAAAATCAATAAGAAAATTGAACAAAAAAAATCCAACAAAAACATTTTTAGTGGCAAAGATTGTCCCACTTTAAAATGCGGGATTCACAACAAATAGCGCATGTTTTACAAATGGTTTGTGTCTTTAATAACTTATACGGCATTTTCGCGGGTAAACATCTGTCATTTGTTTTCACTAAGTTAAGTTATACGCCAAATATTTTAGCCATACGTGTACCGAATTAGATTTCATCACCGTTTTTTAGGATTTAAAAATATTACGGTCGAAGTCAAATGACACCATAAACAAAAATTGTTTACAAACGCGTAATTTTTCTCCATTAGCAGCTGGAAAATAGTATTCAATAGCGTATTCGTTTTTTTTTTGATATTTTGTGGGTGGTCGTCGACGGCCACCATTTTTTTATAACCAAAAAAAAAAATAATTGTAAGTGTAAATGGATTTTTTGTTTGCCTAAAACTTGGCGGTGTTTGGTCAAAGGAAGGCATGTTAACACATTTTAAGTGAACAAATCGGTAGTGAAAACTTCTATTAACAACTTCTTATTAAATAAACAAAAAAATATTATATATAACTTAACACATAACACTTTTTGCAGGAATATTTTGTATATAAGTTACACATAGCACTTTTTGCTATCTTCTAAACCCATTAAGATATCGCAAAACCGCTTGGTACATACTTATATGTATGACCAATAGAGCTTCTCTATGGTAAAATAAAAAAAATTTAAAAATAACAAATGCCACTACTTGCAGGCTAGCTGACGATATGTGTATAAGTCTGTAAGGATATAAATCCATAGGCTTTTAATAAAAGTGGGTGGTGTGGTGTAATGGTTAGCGCGTTGGACTGTTACACGTGAGGTTGCGGGTTCGATCCCCAACCAATGCGCAATTACAGTGTTGCCGTATTTGAAGCCCTTCGTCTTTCACCACCTTTCACTTCTTCACTATCCCCTTTTCAAAGGAAGCAACACGTTAGTTAATAGGAAGAATTTTTTTTGCTTCTCTTAGGAAAAAAAACAATAAAATAAATTCTCAAAAGTTTGTTGTCTTTTAAAATAAAAATTTCTAAGATTATTTTTTTTAGCAAAAACTAAGTCGCGATATCTTGAATATAGTGAGTGGGATTGTAATATTTTGAAATATTCTTATTCAGCAAACTTAGTTAATTATGTATCATACCATATATATTTGTTGTAGTAATTTTGAAAAAATTTGAAAAATCGGAAATTTTGTTGGCAGGTCGCCAAGAGTTAAGCTATCCAATTTTTCTGAAATTCGCAACACATAAGTTTAATACCTAATGCTAAAAATTGAAAGTTGAAAATAGGCCGTTCAAATGGACGTGCTTTTCAACTAGATAAATTTTCAAAAGTAGCTATAAAAGTTTTCGCAAATATCTTGTAGAATAGTGCCTTTAAAAGTTGATTTGTCAAAAATCCGATTTTGCAGCTTATTATTATTTGAATAATATTAGCTTTATTTACAAATATTTTGCTTTTTCATTTTAGGTGAGTTACTGTGTCTGTGCTTGTAAGTAAAATCTATATTTTAAAAATCCTTGTGTATAAATAAATTTTGCAAAACCGGTTAACTAAAAACCAGAGTTTTCCAATATTTTTTTTTTTGCAAACCAGTTAAACAAAAGTCTTCAAATTCGGTTGAGGAGAAAAATGCTCAGATTTCTTGGAGTTTTCTTACAAGGAGGGTTATGTGATTCACTCCGATTTGGATGGTATTTTGATATCTGATAGTGGGTGCAGAAAACATAAGCACACTGCAAATATTATTACAGTAACTGACTGTAGTTTATTTAAAAAGTTATCCGTACATTTGTTTTTAAATGATTATACAGTTAAAATGAATAGAAATATATTTTTCAACTTTTTTTGTCTTTTATTTAAAAAATAAACTACATAGAAATACGGATTTTCTGTTGCAGTTTATATTTTAATTTAAAATGTTTTGTTAAAAAAAGAAGCCGTTTTAGATTTCTAGGTCAGTTAAAAAAAAGAAATAAACTAAATATCATTTATACTTACGGATTTTGTAATTAATTTTTTGAAAGTTAAAAAAACTAAATAAATAAAAAATCATTATTTTTTTAAGCATTTTGTAGTTAATTTATTAACATTTAAAAATAAATGAAAACTTCTTTTGATTTCAATGAAAAGTTAGTAGGTCGGTTTTCAAGTGATTTTTCATTTATTTTAAATTACATTTTCAGTTAATTTAAACTACAAACTATTTTGAGTGAACATGTATATTTTGATCGGCCAAAACTCACGATAAAGGGTCAAAAATTACATCTCTCGGGTGAAAATGGTTATATATGATGATATATGACCAAATATATGGATTCATATATAATTCCATATATGCTCGGATCCGTAATTTGAGGGTATTTGACCGTATATGATCATATATGGTAGGGCGGGTCGATTTAATAATCGCCCATGCCTCAGTGAAAATCGTATTCTAGGGATCAAAATAAGAAACTTTGCCAAAGGAACCATACCTCTAAAACGAATTCTACTACCCCCAACTGTTGACTTTTGTCCCGTAGGGTCAAGTTTTGAAAAATCCCACTTTGACCCATTTAGAGTGCCCCAATCGAGTCCAAATGTATGACCGCCCCCACTAACTTTGGAGGGCCGATCCACCCATGCCAGTGGCACACCCCCTGGAACTCCCCTGGGGGGTTCCCCATACAAACATTTTAAAAAATCACCATTTTTGTAACTTTATTTTATTATTTTTTATTTATTTTATTTATTTTTATTATTTTATTTATTTTTTCTCTTTAGAAATTTATTTAGTCAGAACATATGTAAATGAAAAAATTAATTTAACTTAGTAATAGAAAAGAAAAAATGCCCAGACTTGAAAGCAAAAAAGACTTCAAACAGTAATTTTTTTTATTTTCTTTTCTATTACTAAGTTAAATTAATTTTTTCATTTACATATGTTCTGACTAAATAAATTTCTAAAGAGAAAAAATAAATAAAATAATAAAAATAAATAAAATAAATAAAAAATAATAAAATAAAGTGCCAAAAATGGTGATTTTTTAAAATGTTTGTATGGGGAACCCCCCAGGGGAGTTCCAGGGGGTGTGCCACTGGCATGGGTGGATCGGCCCTCCAAAGTTAGTGGGGGCGGTCATACATTTGGACTCGATTGGGGCACTCTAAATGGGTCAAAGTGGGATTTTTCAAAACTTGACCCTACGGGACAAAAGTCAACAGTTGGGGGTAGTAGAATTCGTTTTAGAGGTATGGTTCCTTTGGCAAAGTTTCTTATTTTGATCCCTAGAATACGATTTTCACTGAGCCATGGGCGATTTTTTTGCCTCCCCACAAATCGACCCAGCCTAATATATGGACATATATGAGTTCATATATGCTCATTAGGGTGGGTCGATTTAGCAATCGATATTGCGTCATCGATTTTTCGAAAGCATGGTGAAAAAAAGTTCCACTACGACATATCAAAAAAATCATTTTCGAGGCTCCCAAATTTAAATTTTTTTGCAATTTTCTAATAAATGCTAGATTCGCGCCATCTTGAGGTGGCTTTTTGAAACAAATAATAAAGTTGTAAACAATATAACATTACAACCTTTCCAGAAAGGTATTACTTATGAAAATCGGATAAAAAATGTGGCAACTAGAGGTAAAAGTATACAAGTAAAATTATTTTCTGCTTGATGATGAAATGATGATAATGATGAGAAATGATGATAATGATGTTGATGAAAGCAAGGAGAAAATAATTTTACTTATATACTTTTACCTCTAGTTGCCACATTTTTTATCCGATTTTCATAAGTAATACCTTTCTGGAAAGGTTGTAATGTTATATTGTTTACAACTTTATTAGTTGTTTCAAAAAGCCACCTCAAGATGGCGCGAATCTAGCATTTATTAGAAAATTGCAAAAAAATTTAAATTTGGGAGCCTCGAAAATGATTTTTTTGATATGTCGTTGTGGAACTTTGTTTTCTCCATGCTAAAAGCTTTCGAAAAATCGATGACGCAATATCAAAAAATTTTTATCCATACAATTTGACCCGCCCTAATGCTCAAATACCTACTTTCGTATTTGTATTTTTCAACAAAAACTATAAAGAAATTGATAGTTAATTAAAATAAATTATTAACAATATCATAAAGTCATTTTAATTTAAAGTCTAAATAATACAAAATCTATCGTATACTTAAACATCTATTTTCGCGCTTACAATTTAAAATATTGAAACTAAGTTAATAAATTAATAAACGAATTAATTAGCAACTCTAATATTTGTACCACTGGGATGTCATGGTTTAGTCGCATTTTCACCTGTCACGGGACAGGTACTTTTACACGGGTGCTCTTTTCACCAGTCACAGGACCGGTACTTTGAGACCAGTTCTGGTTTCACCGGTTACGGGACAGGTCACCGGTTAGGTACTTTCAGACCGGTCATGTTTCCACTAGTCATGGGACAGGTCCTTTTAGACCGGTCCTGTTTTCACCAGTCACGAGACAGGCCACAGGATAGGTTTTTTCAGACCGGTCCTGTTTTCACCGGTTACGGGACAGGTGCTCTCGTTACAACTGACCCTTATTTTCCCACAGAGTAGTTATTAAAATTGAATTACTTTGAAAACATATCCACACTAAAGAAAAAAGTCTGTCAAACATTTAGTTAAAACTACTAAAAATTAGTTAAAAATTACTTTGCAGAAATAACTGCTGAAATTAGCAGACTATTTTTGTTATATATTAATTAGTAAAATAGAACAGCAAAAATAGTTGGTAGACTAAAAAATCACAAAAAATTTAAAAATTTCAGATTTTTTTTAATGCAAATAAAAATCTAGCCTTCTGAAATCACTACTACTGCTACTAAAAATATATCAGCTGATTTTAGGAGGATGGAATGCTATTTAAATTCAACTAAATTGAACTTAAAAATAACAAAAGCTTTTTAGATGTATCAGTTTTTTTGATATGTTTAGTCTACAAATATTTTGCAAAATTATCTGCAGTTTTTAAAGTATAATTTATCATTTTCAGTTAACTAAAAGGTGATTCAAATATAACTAAAACTCTGTTAATTTAACAGAATTATTCATTTATTTTTCTTGTTCTTATTTTACTCGTATTTACCAAAAAAATCTGCTAACTTTAGCAGTTTTTTATTGCAAGGCCATTTTTTACTAATTTTTAATAGCTACCATTTTTATACGTTTATTTCAAACAACATTAAAACTCATTTTTACTCCCTAAATACAACTCTAGGCCGACGTGTTTAGTACCGAAAGATTCATAATTTTGAGTTGTCCATCATATATACAAATTTAATCGAAATCAGAGGAAAACCCCAAACAAAATATTTGGTATTATTAATTTAAACGGTATTTTTCAGTTCTTAAAAATATAAAAGTTTTTGGTTGCTTTTACTGTTTTTTTATTTCTGGTCGGTTTTGTGAAAACCCGGTTCTAAAAAAGTTAGTTTTTGAAAAGACTATTTCACATAGAGAGAATTTTGTTGGACAACTTTTAATGAAATTTTTCAGTAAATGAAAAATATCTTAAATATTATGAAAAAGCTTCATATATTTTATAAATCTAGTTTTAATGAAAATTTTTCACTGATTAATTCAATTAAAGCTTTCAATGGACGAGCTCCAATGAAACTGCATTGAATTTATGGAAAAATTCATTAGTATAATGCAGATTAACAATTAATTAACATTGATTTTGTAAGTGGAATTCCCCTGAATTATCCTAATATGTTCTTCCAATCTGACCACGTATCTACCTCTATATTACTCAGCCATATCATGAAATTTAAATACTCCTTTATATCCCAGCAAAAAATTTTTAGTATTTTGGAAGCAGTAAAAATACGAAACGCTTTACAGAGTTGCGCCACTTTATGCGTACACAATACACAAAAAATTTTACAATTTGTTGTATACCCTGCAAAACTGCCTTAAACGAAGCAAATCGTAAGCAAGTTATTTAAAAAATTATAGTGCTACGCTATTCCCTTACGACGAAGCAGGTTGTAAGGGAGTAAAATAAAATGTAAGTTATCCAAAGATTAATGCGCACGAAATCTGAGTCATCTCAATCGTGTTTTACCTCTTCTTAGTAGAGTTTAATGTATAGACTCCACATAAACATGAGTTAGTCTGCATTTTGAAGTCGGCAAATGAATTCATTTATTTTCATAAGAAGTCGCGTTTAAATGCGCTTAATAAAAATCATGAATTTGCTGCATCTTTTCAGCAGCAAAAAAGCACTTTTTCAAAAAAAAGTGCATGAATTTATTTGCGGTTAAATGCACTTACGAAAAACATGAATCTACTGCAATTTTTCAGCAGCGAATAATGCGCTTTTTCTCACAAAACAACATGCTTCCAAGCGGGCCCTTTGTATGGAAAAATCATTCCTTCCGTAAGCAGCTTTGTAAGGGATTAATTTTATTTATTCCCTTACAAAGCTGCATCCAGCGAAGCAGGTTTTTTGCTGGGATGTGTCACTGGCTGTTGAGAAATTGTAAACGGTGAATAAAATGCACTAGAAACTTCAGAAACCATTAGATAACTGTTATAACTAAAACTTTATATATAACAATTACCATAAAGCAAAATTTTGTTGCAAATGTACTTTTGAATGCAAAAAGTTAATTTTAATTTGTTTGTTTTTTATTAAAAAAATTTATTTTTATGCAAAAAGCGGGTTTCTATTTAACACTTAACTATTATTTCAGGAAGTACCTATTTATAAAAAAAGTTTTTTAAAAAAGTAACTTCACTTAAAACACCCTTCTTATTTCAAAGAATTTTTTTTACAAAGTCACTTTTTATTAAAAAAAAGGTACTTATATTGCAAAATTATTTTTTAAATATAAAATTAATTTGTAATAAAAAATAGGTTCTTATTAAAGGTGCCTTTTAATTTTCATAACGCTCATTTTTATTAAAAAGGTACCTTTATGGTTCCAACTTTCTAAACATTTTTAACACTTTGCATAAGCACTATAAACTAAATTTAAACAGTTATAATAAAGAAAAATATACAAAAAGTAGAATCCATGCGGATAGGACGGCAAAAAAAATCAACAAACAATAAGTCTAGAAAAAATGAAGTCAAATCTTTGCTGGAACTCTAAGGAAACAAAAAATAAAATAGCAAACTATAGACAAAAAAAAAAAAAAAAAAACAGGCCAAAAAAATATACAAACACTCAAAGGGACAATAAAAATTACTACAAAACAAACTGAAAAGCATTCATTTAAAGTTAATGTAGAGTGGAGATTTTTTTATCATCATTTATAACAAAAAACATCCTGTACAAAATTAGGACATTATGCCTACTTGGAATACAGACTAACAAATAAACAAAAAAAAAAAAAAAAAAAAAACAAAAGCAAACAATAAAATCTACCTGAATATGCATTTTGCAAAATAAAATTAAAAAATAAACAATAACATAGATATTATCAAGAGGATAACTTACCTTTTTATCGCATCTCTAGGGGAAATTATTTAGTTCCAAAGAGCTTTTATAGATTCTTTTAATTTTGTATTTGTTTAAATACTTTAAGTAAATAATTCTAATTAAATTTTTAAAATTTAATATAAATATGTAGACATGAATTTAGTCTAGATTTAGTTTAGTCACTTTTCATATTTAGAGTCACGATTGTGAGATAAATTCTATCATTCAAATTAAAAAGTCTGTAGTTGTGTCAGAAAAGTTTATACAAGCCGACCATTTATCTAATTGTAGCATAATGTTTCAGTAAATATGTATTAGTAAAGTTAAAATAGCAGAAAAATTTTTAACCGCTAATAAATTTTAGTAGTATTTTTGTAAAACTTGAAATTAGACAATTTTTTAAACTAAATAACCCAGTAAAAAGTTTATCCAAAGAACTGGTTACAGAACATCTTATCCTGCATTGGCATAGGTTATAATTTATGTTTTGGAACCGCTTCATTTTACATGGAATTCGACCCAAAAGCAATAGGTTCTTTTCCTCCCAACTAAAACAGGTTGCTTTACAACTGGTTCTAGAATTTCTTATAGAACTTTTGGAAATCAGTCCTAGAACCGCTTCCATGGAACTTGTGGTAACAGCATCTGCTCTGGCATAGATTCTGTGGTAACCGTTTCTAAAAAATTTGACTGGGAATTAGTATACAAATTTTATAAAAAGCATGTTTATTTTAAATATCCTTTGAACATTTATAGCTTAAAACCCTATTTCTCTCAATTAAGAAAATGATATAAAATTTATCAGCTAAAATCTGCAACAAAGATTAATACAAATATTTGTAATTTGTAAATATAGGAATGTAGGAATTTTAGTGTTACTCGACTGATAACAGCGTCCAACTGTCCGTTGGAGCTAACATACAAGAGTGAGCCAAAGTTTTTTTGAATAATATATAATCCCATTTTTACTTGGGTTATTTTAGCTAAAAAACATAGGCTTCTTTTTAAGAAAAATCTGATACTTAAGTAGAGCATACACGTTCAATATACTTAAAGATTGTCATAAGCTTATAACTCGTACCTAAAATTAGTTAAGAACATGCCAATCGGCTTCCCTATCATACACCTACAAAAAAAATTTTGTTGTCCCAACCGAATTTGGTTCCAACCCTATTGTTCCAACTGAAATATGGTTTTGACAACCGAAATAGGGTTGAAACAACCGAATTTTCAGTTGCAGCAACCGATTGATTCGGTTGGAACCAAATTAGGTTGAGACAACAAATTTTTTTTGGAGGTGCATATACGTTATTTGACTCCTTTTATCACATAACATATATAAAATTCTGAATATATCGTCAGCAAAGGCTTGGCTACATATGACCATCGGCATGATATTTTATAGGTTTAAACATTTTTATAGTGATATTCGGCTTAATTTTCGAAAAAAATACATTTATTATCGGTAACATTATATACCACATATATCCCAGCAAAAATGTGGAAGCAGTAAAAACGTTGACTGTTTCCTTACTGCTACTTTTACCGCTTCTAAAAATGTACAGCTTCGTAAACAGCACTAATTGAAGGCCTAAGTTGATTAATTGTTTACATCGCTTTTTTCTGTGCTTTTCAAAAAGGCATGAAATGAGAAATACATTTTGAATGCTTAAATATTTTTGCGGTTCAGGGATGATATCATCAATAATGCAATCGCTTCACTGCTCAACTTTCCCTGACAAAACTGCTTCCAAGCAAGCAGTAATTTCTGCTGGGATATTACTCATTTGCACCCATGCACAAATTTCCCAAATACGGTACAACTACATTTGTACCATATTCAATGTAAATTTTCTCGAAAACGAAGCCGAACACTTCTCCAAATTTTTTCTTACCAATAGAAAATTATCTGGAGATTTTTTTAAAAATATTTAAAAAATAAAAAAACTACCCAGCAGAAATTACTGCTTGCTTGGAAGCAGTTTTGTCAGGGAAAGTTGAGCAGTGAAGCGATTGCATTATTGATGATATCATGCCTGATTTTTGTTCGAGATAGCTCGCGTGAAAGCACTTGTTTCGAGATCCGAAAAGGCACGAATTCACCGCTTTTAATTAGTGCATCTGTTTTTCTTTAAAAATGTCGATAATTCATGCCTTCTCGGAAGTGCATATTATAATGCTTTTCAACTATTTAAAAGAATGGCTTCTCAAAAGCACAATATTCCTGCATATTTTTCTGTGAAGAGAAAATGCTTCTTATTTTCAGTAAAACCTCTTCTTCTAATTAAAATAATTTTTTCCGCATTTTAAAAAATTTTGATATAAGAACCGTAAAAATATTTAAGCAATCAAAATGTATTGCTCATTTCATGCCTTTTTGAAAAGCACAGTCAAAAGCGATGTAAACAATTAATCAACTCAGGCCTTTCATTAGTGCTGTTTACGAAGCTATACTTTTTAGAAGCGGTAAAAGTAGCAGCAAGGAAGCAGTACACGTTTTTACTGCTTGCACATTTTTGCTAGGTAGGGTGTTCTTTGATAAATTGAGTTTTTCATAAAAAAAAATCCAAATTCAGTACTTGTTCTGAAAACTTTTTTTTTTTTTCATTCAGAAAATAGCACGTGAGAAACTCTATAGATTATTTTTAATTTTAGGCTCTTGACATAAAAAAGCAAGTACGGATTCTGTTTCCTGCTACACAAACGTATATATACCGAAAATTTGATATTGATATGAGGTATGTTTTACAAGCTGGACATTTGTTGTGGAATGCCTCACATGTCGAATTTTACCTGGATAGTCTAAAAAATGTTAATTTATTTTTTTAAAAAAATGTTAATTAGATTTTTTTAAATTAAATTTAGCCGTGCTGTAATTCGAATCCGTGCTATCGGCTTGCCATAAAATCGCTCTACACACTAAGCTTACGAGTAATTTTATACAAGCTACGATAGCTTTAATAATAAAGGTATGATAACAGTGGCTAACATGTAAGCATTGGCATAACATCTGGTAGAACGCAATTGCCACCGTTGGCAAAGAGGATTAATTTAATAAAAAAATGTTATAAGAAAACATAAAAAACCCTCTGATTTTAAACAAAGCGTGGTATTGGGAAATGAGACGAAAAATTTATGAATTTCCTTACGGGAAAATAATGTGTAAGAAGAGTTCAGCTATATAGGATAAATCAGTATCTCTCAAATAAATATTTCATTGAAATATCTTCGTATTTGCGACCTGCAGCGCGTAAACAAGCCAATTTTTGGAGGATCTATATGGGCACTAGGTCTAAACATGAACCGATTTTAACCAACACGCTTTGTCCTTGGGCCGACGTAATTCGGTGTACCAAATTTCATCAAAATATCTTGATATTTTCGACCTGTAGAGTGCGCACAAGAATGCATGGACAGACAGACGGACGGACAGACGGACATCGTTAAATCGAAATAAGAAGTGATTCTGAGTCGATAGGTGTACTACAAGGTGGGTCTAGGTTCAATATTTTTTGGTGTGAGAAATATCAGCACAAACTTATTATACCCTCTCCACGTAGTGGTGTAGGGTATAAAAAATATTAATAAAAAAATTTCGCAAAAACATTTTTTTCTGAAAATAAAAAGTAAAATTTTATGTTATTTTGTGTATATTCAATTGGGTTTGGAAAAATATTCAATAGAGTTAGGAAAAAAAAAATTAAAACAAATTGGGAAAAAAATCGGGGAAAAAATTTTCAAAGGAAAAAATTAGCGAAAAATTGTATTTAACAGATTTGGATGAATTGAAATTCAAAAATAATCCCAAAAGTCTAAAAAATATCGTTTTATGGTACTTTGGTATTGAAATTTTAAATCGCAAATAACGTAGGGGTCGCCATTTTACATTTTTCATTATATCTTTGGCATTTAAAGTGGGATCTTAAAGTATGATACATCGATGTTTTTCTCTCGAGGAGACCAATGTTCTGCTCTAAGGGCCAATGACCTCAAGTATCTCGTTCTAGTATTTACCCATCAGATGTCAGTTGCTAGTTGCTACCACCCTAATGTACAACCCTAATGTCTGAAAATTAAAGCTCGCAAAAAATCATTAAACTTTTGCTAAGGAAGTTTTTCGATAAATCTAGTCGAATTTTTTTGTTGCCGTACGTAGAGGTCGCCTTTTCAATTTTTTTTTCGTTGGATTTTTCTTTTGTAGCAAAACACTGCTCTCCTCGAGGCATGCATACTTATAAATAACACAGTACAACAAAATAAGAAAAATTTGATGTATTGGGGTTACGACGCAGCATTTCTAATCGACTTTGGTACATAAATAGATCACGAATATGGCCATAAAATTTTAAAGTTAGCTATAGTTTTAGATATATTTGCAAAAACGATTTTTTAGGAAAATCTAATTTTTTAATTAACTTTTTGTAAAAAAATACAAAACTGAAAGTAATAACGCTATTTTTGCAACATGCAATATGCCCTTTAATTTGATATATTGCAGGTTTTGGCAGCTGCGATAATGTCCCCTATACACGTATTTAATTTTGAAATTTCCCTTTTTCACGATTTCGTTAATAAGTAATCTGCGATGAAAGGAATACCCAATATTTTATTATGTTACTTAATCTATCAAAAAAATTACGCATTTTCTGTTTTAATTTTAAGTTAAAATTGACTAAAACATACTTCTAAAAATTAAGGAGTATGTGATAAATCTTAAATTATAAAACTGAGATAAAACCATTCAGAAATGTAAAACATATATTTTCTAATCAATTTAAATCTACTTTTTTTTCTTTTACCATAGTAAATACATATAAAATTAATTTGAAATAAAAAGGATATAAAATTTGTATTTCAAATTGAATTTTCTGCAAATGTTGATGCAAAAGTTGTGATTCTGTTGATAAAATGAGTTTAGTGGAATATGAATTTATGTTATGTGTAAAGATTTTGCAAATCCGATTAAGGGATTTAACTAAATATGCAAAATGGAAAAATAAGTGAAGTTTTTGCTTTAATTGCAATTATATCCTAGATCATTTACCTAATCAAAATAAGTTGATATGGTTCGAAAGGTCCAAAGTCTATACTTTCAAACCATATTAAAGATTATCCATGGTTTAGTCAGGTATATGAATAAATAAGAAATTTTTAAGAAAAATTCGTCTTTTTGCTAAAAGCTAAATTTGCGAATATTTCAAAAAGTAGAGATAATTTTAAAATTTGGTGTTCACATTCGTGATATTCATCCTAAAATCTATCAGAATTGAGATTCGCATGCCCGATGCATTTTTAGTGCTGTGCTGTGTGAGTTTCTTTTCGTACGCTTATGAGCAATTAAAAAGAAATTTTCCATTATTGTATATTAAAAAAAATTTAAGTCTATGTCAAATGGTATAATCTCGTATTATTACCTGTATATCTTTAAAAAGAATTGCTTTGTTTTTTACTATAAAGTATCGCCTTTGGGTTTAATTTCTGCAATGCAAAAATTCTTTTCGCTATAACACTCATTTTACTTTCTGCCAATATCTAAAATAATTTTCGCGTTGCTTTATATTACACCATTCTCATAAGATTATTATTTTCCTTCTACTCTATAATATTATCAATAGTTTTAAACAATTTACAGAATTTTTGTGTAAATAAGGAAGATAGGAACTTGACTGAATTCACTATAAATTTCTTTAAAAAATTACAAGCCAACCGTTTGTTATCTAAAAAATATGGCCAATTTAGTTTAATCAAATACCAACGCGATTCTGTTAATACCACCCCAGTGGTTTTAACTTTTTCCATTTGGGGAACTTATTTGAGTTAGAAAAACAAGAAGCACTAAAAACAGATATAAAAAACAAAAACAACCACTACACATATTTATAATTTTTTTATAAAATACAAACACGTTAGATATCCTGTTGATCTAAAGTTCAGCATGACCTTTGTTACCAAAAGTTTATTGATAATTTAGCTACTGGTTTTATTTTGTTTTTTTTTTTGCCTAAACAATTCTGCTGTAGGATGAAAAAGAAAAATACTACTATGAAACAACTGTTACCATGTATGTATATACTAATGGAAAAAAATCTGTAAATAATTTATTTATAACTTTAATATGGTGTCTTATATAATTATATCTTTTTTAATAAGTTTCCATTCAAAACCACATACAAGTTGATATGAAAAATGGGTCATCTACATATGTCTAATTATATCAAATTAGTTATAATTTGATACAACTTGAGCCGAGATTTGCCTATATCTAGAACATCAAGTTATATAAATTTCGATGTAAATATATCTGATTTTATATAATTAAATTCGATAGTAGGCAGCCTTTTTATAACTAGAAGTTATACTTAACAGCTATTAAGGTGACAATTGAAATTTCTATAGTTTAAACAACTTTAGAGACCCAAATTTTATAAAATAAACCACAACGAAATGCCTAAAAATTTTCCTACAAAAATTGGTTGTGTTTTATAAAAATGTATTTCAATGCTTTTGCCTTATGAAATGCACGAATAATATTTTTAGTATGAAATTATATATGCACCCAGAAAACAGATTCGTTGTGGGAACCGAATTTGTTGCCAATCGAATTGTGGCGGTTACGACAACTATCTTTAAATTTAATATTGTATCCATCAGCATAACTGATAGTTTCTGTGGAGAAAATTAAAATATTCGGTTGCGAATACCAACTTTAGTGAAAATTAATTCAGTAGCTACAATCGAACTTCAATATATCTACACCATTTGCAAATAAAAATACTTTTATTATTTTTTATGTTTATTCAAATACTTTTAATACTAAAAATACAATAATAAATAATTATCTTATACCCGTGAAAAAACGATTAGATTTGATCAAGTTAGGTTTGATCCAATTATATCTATTCATATTAGAGAGTAAATAACAACGTATAAAATTAAATATGACTTTACCTGCGATTTCGATTTTCAAAATTTTCTTATTCGTTACCTTATATAATCATATCTTAAAATATCTTTTCTCTTATATCATTTTATATGCCATATACAAATACATATACAATATAATAGCCGATTTTTCTAATTACTTTGATTTAATAAATCCAAAAAGTATTTCTAAAAGTGCTCAACAGATGGGGTTAGATTTTTCCAATTTTAAAAAAATTTTCTGTCCGACAATTCTTTCACCCTAATTTTTAATACCGAATTCGATGATGAAGGATTCTACTTTAACTTTTAATTTATTATTATATTTTACATAAAACAGCGATAAACAGTCTGCGTTTTTAGTTTTATCACTTAAATTTATATTTTTACACAATTAAAAAATTCCATTGCAATATTTAATATTCACTAATTAGATTTAAATAAATTACTTACAGTAGAGTGAAAAATTGCCATTTCTATTTGAGCTATTTCTCTATGTCCTAGATGGAAAATATGTATTTGGTGAGGTGTAGTTTTTTTTTTCTAAACATTTCATAAAAAAAATTTAATAAAAACCTTTTATTTGTTAGTTTTTCAATTTTTTTATTTCTCTTTTAATTTTCATTCGTAGTTTTTTCTGACATTAAATTAATAGGCTGTTTCATATATTTGTGCTTTTATTGTGGATTTATTAAATCCAGCTTTTTTTTTGGATTTAATAAATCCATTTTTTGTATGAAAAATTCTAAATCCAGGTGATTAAAAAACACGCTAAATATATTGCTTCGAACAACACTTTATAAAACCAGGCGGTATTCGTCGCTCTCTTTCGAAGATTGACAATTTATATCTAAAATGTTAGACTTTGCAGACGTGTGTAATTCTTATGGCTGAATTTTCGATATAAATTAAGAAGAGAGTGATTTAACAGAGGTAGGGAGAGTTGGATATTCTTTTAATTATATAGTCGTTGATAAAACTAAATGTGAACCAAGATTATTTTAGATAAAATTATTTACTATCTCGAATCACACAAAATGTATGTGGATTTAAATACAATTATATACTTAATAATTCAACACAAAATTAAAAAGTTGAGGTTATATTTTATTTTGCATCTAGGGTTTCTATGACCCAGAATTTTTTTCATTTCTGGGATAAATGAGACATACCAATGTCGCACTTTTTTAATTATAATATCTCATCTTAAATCTAATGAAAGAAATAATAAGAAAAGTAACTACACAGAGAAAAAATAATAGTTAAATCAATTACTTATGGATTATATAACCCACACAGAGATAAGTTTGCAGGACCAGTTTTAATGAAATTTTTTAGTAAAATAAAAGTTTTCTTCACAAGGTAAATGAAAAATTTCTTAAATTTGATGGAAAAGCTTTATATATTTTATGAATTTAGTTTTAATGAAGCGTTTTTATTAAGTGCATGAAACTTTTAATAAATAAAATGAATATTTTGACAAAATTTTATCAAAAATTCCATTAATTTAATAAAAAGTTTCAATGGACGAGGCCTAGTGAATTTCATCGGTTTTGTGCAAAAATTTATTAATATCATTCAGATAATTTTCTCAGTTAATTAATTGGTTGTTTTTCTACACTATACATATTCATATAAACAAACAAAATTTAATGCAATTGAATAACACCAAAACTTCGATAAAATTGGATGAAATTATATCAATTCAAATATCTGTTTTATTCGTTTATATGCAATTTGATTTAAAATTTTATATAATTTAGTATGATGTCAAATAAAAAAGAAATGCTACCGAATAAATTGTTTTTCACGGGTAACTATTATTTTCCGCAAAACGTGTTTAGAACTTGTGGATTGTTTTGAGATTGCACGCCTTAAAATGGAAGAGGAATCTTAATTTAAAAATTCTCAGGACCCTAGACTTACACAGAATTATTATTCCCGGGTTTCTTTTTTCGACAAAATGCTTTTATTTCTGTTAATGTTTTTTGTGAAATTGTATTAAATCGCGAGAAATTCTTGTGCGACCAACAAACAATTCAAACTCTGAGAACACATCTTAAATTCTGCGAACCTTTTATATAAAAAAACATCAGTAACATTTTCTGTTCGAGAATTCAGGAATCCAGTTCTTTTAAAATTTCCAGCCTATGTACTCCTCTCATTTATTATTATATTGAAGAAATCTCAGCATCTGATTGAATTTCAGATTTCCAATAATATATAATCTTGATTTTTTGCTAAAATGGAAGAATAAAAAATTCATATTATCGATGATGTGGAAATTTTATTCACTTGCATGGAATGGAATGTTACTTACATGATTTTTGATTAAACTGCTTTAAATTTTTCTCAGTTTTGAGTAATTTATTTTCTTTATGCGGTTAAAATAAATGTTTCAATCAAAAATTTTGAATATTCAGTTCAGAGACAATTAATTATAGATAGGAAATCAAAACTTACACTACTCACCCATAGAGAGCGCTGTAATTTAGTATTACCTGAGCAGCTATTTAGAATCAGCTTAGTATCAGTTGAGCCTATATTTAAAAACTGAAAAACTGCTGAAAACTGCTCAAAATAAGGAAAAAAACAAGCCCGGAATATATTCAAATAATAAAATTTTATATATCCGTTTGTTTTTTTGCTTTATTGTTTGTTATTATTTAAATTTAAATAAAAAAAGAAAATTGTCAATTTTTTGTACAAAGTGCCATCTAGTGATAACGATTTTTTTATAACTTATTTTTTTGGTGATGCCATACCCCTGATTCAGTTTATTTTTCAAATTGACATTTTATTAGAAGTCAAACTGAATCTGTTGTTACTACTGATTTGTAGTGTTAATGACCAATTCTAACTTTTGTTACGGTAGAGCCTACTGAATATTCCCATAACTAATTTTTTGATAGAGTATTGGTTGATTTCACCAATTATTAAGAATAGCGGCCTCTATTTCATAGTATTACAAAATTATTAAATATAATAATAGAGCAATGGTTTCAATTCAGAAAAGCATGTAGTTAAAATTATATTTTTGTTTAAGCGATTAATTTTATATACATACTTCTAACCGAATTCCATCTAATTTATTTTCTGTGTGTGGGTGATATCAAAAAATGTGATAAAAACCATGTAACCAGCTAATTTCTAATGCATGAATTACATTTGAATTATATATTTCGATATATATCAGCGCATTGTCACCTGTTTTACAAAATTTATAACAATCTGACCAAGTTTTGGTTAATAGATAAAATTTGTGACCAATTTTATATGCCAAATGTAAACTCCGTAACCAGTAACTCATAAGGTTTTTCAACTATAATAGCTTATATTTTAATAACCAATGAATATAAACACTAACTGTAAGAATTTATATGAAGAGGAAAAGTTACGCTATTAACAAAAATTAATACATTTTACAAACTTTTTCGCATATCTATGCTAACACGACTTCAACTCTGTAACGATTTTTCGTCATAATTTTTGATAAAAATGCATACACCAGAATTTTGGAGTTATCTGTTAATTAAATTGCGAAATGTATAATGTTATTTGTACTCAAATGATCGTTGGACTGTAAATAATTATCTAGTATAACAGACTTGAAGTTTTTCTGCAGCATGTAATATTCTCGAGAAGAAAAAGGATGTCTTTAATAAGATTTGAAAAAATGTTGTAAACTCCGTTCCTAATTTTTACACCAAACTATTTAACGAGTGAGAAAACCAACGACATATCTGGATTCACCTTGTAGGCATCATACGATTTTGTTTCGGAAAGCAAATTCTGATAAAGCGTTTCTGAAAGAAAACGAAAAAGTAACCAAATGTAAACTCCGTAACTGTAAACTCCGTAACCAAAATTGTTTGCATCTAATTGCATACAAAAAAATGTAGGTAAATGTTTAATATTTATGCGTCAAAAGATGATTCAACTAATAATTTTGCGTCAAATCAATAAAAGTTATCAGTTATTTACTCTAAACTGCTGGAGCGAAAAACGATTGATTTTGCATTTCATTGGTTTGGAATCGATATCTCGGGCCATTACTGACATTAGTTTGACAAATTAAATTTGTTTCAAACAATTTAAGAATTTTTTGATCGCCAAATGTTATGTTTTTAATATATTATTGTAACTTCGCAACCGCTGACTGGATTTTAAAAATTTTATATTTTTGAAAAGCATTTAAAAGGACCAAAAATACAAAATTGAAAAAAAACAAAGAAAATTTTCTCGCGGAATGAATTGTATTTTTATTCGCGAAACCGCCAATTTGATAAACACAAATTGTATATTATTGAAAAGCATGTTGAAAACCCAAACACGAAAAACTAATAAATTGAAAAAAATTCGTACACAATTTTTTTGTTATATCTTTTGCTTGTTTTATCAATTGTATATTTCAGAAGTTCTCAATTATATTTCAGAAGTTATCAATTGTATTTCAGAAATTACCAATTGTATTTCAGAAATTAACAATTGTATTTCAGAAAACGTCAATTGTATTTCAGAAATTATCAAATTTTTCTAAGAAATTATCCATTGTATTTCAGAAATTATTAATTGTGTTTCAGAAATAATCAAATGTATTAGGACCTCATAAGACTCAAAACTATTGTATATTATCCAATTTCAAATCATTTGCAAAATCTATATTATATGGTAAAGTCTGACTCGATAAGTGAAACCTTTTAAACAGAATGGCCATAGTTTCGAAGTTTTCCTGAACATGTGAATCAATCGCTAAATAAATAACTTTTAGCTCCAGTATCAAGAAATTCTGCCTGTGGTTGTTGTTTTGGAGTATCGTAATAAATATTCAAACATATTTTTATAAAGCCTTCCCCGCCATCAGTGCCAACTTTAAATAGTAGCAATTAATTTTGATAACATCTCTCTTTTGTTTTATTTTGTTAATAATCCATTTAGATTACAATAATACGCAACATTAAATAGTTGGAAGATTTTATTTTCCATGCTTCTTGGGTCTTTTAACAAAATCTAAAACTTCTAATTTAAAATAGTTTTTCGTTGTAATATAAAATGATTTTTGATTGTAGTATAAATTGGGTATTATGGAATAGTGCTTTTTGATAAAGCGAAAACTTATCTGGAAAGGCTTCATTCTTTGGAAAATAATTTTATTTTAAATAGAACAGTTGCTTTTACAAGTATGTATTAACAATTTTTTGTGAATGTCCCAGCAAAACCTTGGTAATTACAAAATAAATACAGTCAGTTTTTGTTAGTTGTTTCTGAAGTTTTTCCGTTGAGTTGTTTTTAAAAATAATAACAGTTGTTCGTAAAAGAAAAATAATTTTTAACTTTTTTCACAAGTTATTTAAAAATTTAACTAAAAGAAAATACGGATATTTCGTAACAGTCAAATTTTCTAGTCAATTTTTATTGTTTTAAAGTAAAACTAAAAATATGAACCAAGAAAAGGTATTTTGTAGTAAAAGTTGTTGAAATAAAAAAAAAAAACAATTATTTGAATTGTTTTTATTTTAAATTTTTTAGTAAAATCAAATATAAATTTAGTTCTTCGCACCATTTTGCTTGTTATTTTTATAGTAAAAATAAATTAACTTTAAGTTGATTTTACGGTTTCTTATAGTCAATTATTGATAGTCAAAAAAAAATAGAAAAAAATTGTTCAATTAAATGAAAATGTCAGTAGACCGGTTTTATTCGTTTTAAATTGTATTTTTAGTTAATTTTACCTTCAAAATAATTTGTGTGTATGAATATTACCTGGTAATATATCAAACCGCTTACTCTTGCATTACTTTGTACCCTTACTCCTGCATTACTTTTAATACCAAATTCATACGTTTGGATATTTTATTGGTATAAATAATTCGTTTTTCTAGAAAATTTTAGAAATTCTATTTTGTGTTAAAATCCTTGAATTTAAATTTGAAATTCTATTTAAAAAATTATAATTTAAACAAAATGTTTTTAAAAACTTCTTACCTGTAAGTTCAGAATAACATGTTACTAGGTAAGAAGTTACATCGATGGACATGCCCTTGTTAAAATAATAGGTCTAGTAATAGAAAGGTAAGGACTTACCCCCTTCGTTACAAAATGCTAATTTTTACTACAAAAACTTGTAAAAAAAATGTACAAAATTTTTTGTTAAAATTATATAATTTTTAAGTAATAGTCAATATAAAACAAGATGAAATTTTAAGAAAAAAAAAACGTATTATTTTAAGGTTTTTTGTAACCTAGAGGTAATAGGTAAGCGTAACATGTAAGTTCAGAATAACGTATTACTTGGTAAGGAGTTACCTCGATGGATGTGCCCTTGGTAAAATAATAGCTTTGGTATTAGAAAAGTAAGAGGTTACCTACCCTTATTTCTTCTTACCAAAGTCATTACCGGGTAATAGAAGGTTTTGCTGGGGTTCTGTAGTCAGGTATGAGCATAATGTGTTCCGATGCGCAAAATTAAAAAAAAAAATTTTATTGTAATAACTTTTGATTTTGATAATAGCGATTTTTGTTAAAATAATTTTATTTTGAAAAAGTAGTCGCGTGCTTTTAAGCCTTGCTGAGTATTATATTTGGCAGATGCCGTTTAATTAGTTCTCCTACGGCACCCAATTAAAGAAAAAAAAAACTTTAAATTGTCATAACTTTAAAACTTTTCATACAATATTTTTAAATATTTTTTTTTGAAAGTGAAAACATCCCAGGTAGAAATTGCCGACGTTACAACAAAAGTTGTACTGGAAGAGCACTGTTTTTTACGATATGCCGGTACTACTTAAAACGTGCTTTGCCAGTACTGTTTTCTGAAAATTAACGAGCTTTTTTAATCTATTAAAATTAACAATTTTATAAATTTTACATATTTTTACATCTATTACACAATTATTTATGTAAGAGAGAAATCGCCATTCTTTTCTTGTGAAGTTTCGAAAGAATACATTAAAAATTTGTGATGTACACTAAGAGGACAGTAAAGTTCTAGCAAACTACTAAATTTGTTATTAAATGTACTGGGATAATACCAAAAAAATAAAATCCCAAGCCTTGCCCAACGTTGGGAAATAACTACGGCCAAGCGTTTATTGGTGTTATCATTTCGACAACATGCCAGTACAGTGAAAGTTAAAAATCCGACGCTTTGACTCTCGACACGATCCTCTCAAAACCGGATCGGTGCGCAGTAAGACCCTTGAGTTGACCCAAATTTTGTATACCAGTCCATGATCTAATATTTCGGAGCCAAGACATTTGTTTCCGTCCGATTCCTCTTCTTCCTTCTGAAAACATGATGCTTTCAAATCCTATACTCTGTTTTTGTTGAAGATTGTTTTTGTTAGTCTCCATTTTCAGAGAATGTGTGAATTGATTATAACATTAGGATTTTGCTATTACAGCGGACTCTATCGAATGTAGAAATCAAATTATTTTATAATTTTAAAAAATTGATAGTTCCCGTGTAAAAAAGTTTATATCTGACCACATCTTTTTGGTTCTCAATAGATATGATTCAATCTAATTAGATCCTGTACCAGATCACATCAAATATGATCAGATATGGCATATGTGATAATACCTTATGGCAAGATCTGATAAGATCTAGTGCCAAATTTGTTCAAATCTAAAGTGATCTGGAAAAATGCGCAAGATATGCCTAGATCTGATCAGATCTAATTGGATCTCAAATATGTCCCCAATTTTGAGATCTGATTAGATCTGGTAAGATCTACGAAGATCTGGCCAGATATGCCTAGATCTGATCAGATCTAATTAGATCTCAAATTTGTCCCCAATTTTGAGATCTAATTAGATCTGGTAAGATGTGCTGAGATCTGGCCAGATCTGATCTTTTTTACACGGGTTATACCATTACCCAATTTTCTGCTTATTTGTTGTACTCTACAATACTGTGTATGTGGAAAGTAGACCTATGCCCTCCTTATAAGTATTATACCAATCGAATAAGAATCACTTTCTGTGAATCTTTACCGATTGGCTTTCTCTGCAAATCTTGAGATCAAACTACAGGTCGCAAATATAGGTGTTTAGATGAAATATGACACAAGCTTCTCTTGGCCCAAGAACAAGCCTTTTTGAAATTGGTTAGAATCGGCGCATATTCAGATCTGCCTTCCATTGAAATGCCCTATTTTAATTTTAGCTTAAATGCACTGATAGAATTTTGTGTAGTATCAATGAATTTGTTCATTAATCTAATGATTTTTTTCAATGGAAAGTCCCCAAGACAATGGAAAGTGAAAAATAATTGAAAAAATTTATATTTATTTTATGTAAGTTTTAAAATTAAAATTTTTTATTTTTGTTGCGATGTTTGTGCCATATCCCTGACCTCGTGTGCTGTTTACGACCGGTTGAACTAAATAACCAAAACAAAATGATGTAATAATTTGGAATTTTATATTTAAATAATTTCAGTATGGGACCCTTGCATGTATTATAGGAACATACATTAATTTCACTGTTCAGAAAAATCCAAACCCCTAATGAAACTGTAGCATATCTTACGGAGTCATTTAAAATATATAAGAAAAAAAAAATCATTAAATCAATAAATTTAATTTAATGAAATCAATTCGTAAATAGTACGAACAAAAATTCTATCTGTGTGGTATTTAGATGCGAAAAATAGTAGATGTCTGGTTGTTATTTGGGTTATGAATATTATATTGAACCACGAACCATGCTTCCAAATTAAAGAAAACTTCCCTTGTTTCTATTAAATTTCTCAATAAAAATTTTGTATTCTTCTTCTTCCTGCTTTATAAAAAAAATCTTAGTAATTAATTACTTTTCTTCTATGCGCCGTTTACAAACACTAATCAAATTTGCGAGCGGCAACGACATCTTTCCGATCAACACTTGGTAACCAACTACAAAGTCAATGATTGCGTTTACCAGACGCTCAACTGTTACTAATCCGCTACTCAACAATCTGGTAAAAGATTTGATTAGCTACCGCTAAGTCAACATGTTGTGGTAGCGCTACTTTGTTTTGGTAGCGTAAAAATTGCAATCGTTTGTTTTTTTATATATTTTTTTTTAAAGAATAATAAAATTATACATATATAATTATAAGAGAATAAAAAATTTCAAAAAAATCAAAGAAACCTCTACAAATATTTTTATTTTAAAACGATAACAAAGGTAGCATTGTTCACCAGATTTAGGTAATCATAAAGCGCTACATATCAATTGTAGCGGTAGCGGGTTTCTCTGGTAAACTTGCCCAATGATAACAAAGCGCATCATAATATAATAACTACTTGTGAAAAAGAGATAACAATAGGATTAAAAAGAGGAAATATTCTAATTGAAAAATAAATTGTTCATGGATTAGTTAATTCTGGCTCTTCTTATAACAAAACATACATTGTGTAGGCTGTTATTGACAAAACTGAAATTAGCCACAGTCATCGTTATGCCGACCGGGGCGTAACTCATTAGGAGGTGTCACGAGTCATAGAGTGTGTAGAAGGTTGACGATTCGATTCATGGCATACATAAAAAGTTTGCTATAGAGAGACAAAAGCTATACAGAGACAATTTAACAATTAAGAATACTTTGGTCAATTGACACATAAATTAACCACTGACGAGTCTTTGGGTGAGACCAAACTGCGGCAGTCCGGTAATTCCCCTGTGTCTGTTAAATTTTTCAATAAAAATGGGACCACATTTGTATCTAGTCCCCATATAAACCCACATTTTCACTAGTTTTATTGAACCGTTAATTTTGGTTCAGTTATTGGAATATGACCCAAATCATAATAAGGTGTAGAGCCCCATACGGTCGAGCATGATCGTCTGTAACACTTTAATATGTTTTTTTTATTGTATTTTACTTATGTAAATTATACGAGTATCATATAAAATAATGTTTGTACGAGGATACAAACATTTTAATTTCTTTTTATTAAACTTAAATGATGCCTAACGATGCTAAAGAAATATTACTTTGTTGTTTTTGTTATTTCTTAAATTTCTTTTCTCTCTCATATTGGCTGGTAAATGGCACTTAAGGGGTGAGTCATATTGCGTTATATGTAATGTTGGCAATTTTTAAATGTCGACATAGCTTATCCCAGCAAAAAATTTATAGACTGTAAGATGAGAAATATTCGTTTGTTTTTATACAGCTTCCCAGAACAAAAAAAAAAAAAAACACATTGCTAGGCGCCCACACACAGCAAACACAACTTTAGATAATTAAGGATAAAGGGATTTTTTGATTATTTTTACTTTTGGAAGCTGACAGCAAACAAAAATAAAGGTAACGGAAAGGAATAAATCGAAAATTTTCATTTGGTGGGTAATTTTTTATTAATATTTAACCCCAAATGGTGTATGGGGTTAAATATTAAATATTAATTACCTGTACACCATAGTATACAAATGGTGTACAGGTGCGAATTGGGAGCTTTTATTTTCATTTTAGGATTTGTGGAATAAAATGATAGGTATGCTATATGAGTTTTATTTTGAAAACTCTGGTAGATTATTAAAGCTTTTTTAATAGAAAAACTCTTTAACTCTAGCGGGTTACATTCACTGAGTCCTCATATTCCTTAATAAACCCCTAATATCTTGAAGAATATTTTTTTTAATCTCAGGGTGCTTGAAATCATCCTACAGAATCACTTTATCGACTTAACTTGATATAAAAAAGGCAGCTCTTTGTACTCTTATTGATAAAAAAAACGAAGCAAATACATTTGTTTTGCATTAAACTATTAATCGCCAATTTTGTCGATTAATCGACCTGAATAATCGATTAATCAATTTAAGTGAATTGGAATAATTGGAAAGACTAGTGAAAAGTTTACAAATATTGCATTAATTATACTAATAGAAAAAAGTCTGTAAAAAATTTAGTTAAAACTACTAAAAATTAGTTAAGAATGATGTTGCAGACTGCTAAAATTAGCACATTAATTTTCCTACACATTAGTAACATAGGAATAGCAAAAATAAAACTGTTAAATACACAGAATTTTAGTTATATAAACTCACTATTATACTATTGTATGTGAATTGATAAAGTGTTTAATAAATAAGTATATAAGCTCAGTGACAGACAAAAGAGAGTGTGGTTATTTTGATTGCAATAGAAAAGAACTCGGTTTATTTAAAGGAAATAAAAACCAACGTTTTTAAAAAGTAAAAGCGTAACAATATATTAGTTAATCTCGGATCCAAGTTCAAAACTCAGCTCAGCCGAATAAGGAAAAAACATTTTTTTTGTATGTTTTACCCAATTTTTTTTATTAAATTAAATAATACGATTTTTCCTGAGCATAAGTGATCTTCGCATATGTTGTAGAGTAGAAAAAATTAACGGACACGTATTTTTTTTAGCTACCCAAACTCATATTTAAGGGTTAACAAATAGGGTCAAAAAGGCCCAATTTTTATTTTTTTTGTTTTATTTCATATTTCATCCAAATTAACTGGGAAAATTTGGTATCAAATGAAAGGTATTTGGAGCCTTTTTATCGGTGTATAAAACATACTTTAGCATGTCTATTTGTTTGTACCATAACACAAAACATCAAAATTTTAGGTGGTTTTGTACAAACAGCACAACAATATTCTGAGTGTATGAAAATTTTATTGAAAAACAAAATTAATTTTGTAGTATCTTTTACAAACTGAGCTTACTTAAAAATATTTTTTTTTAAATTTTTACTCAACTCTAATATAATTGCACCAAAAAGGAATGTGCCCCAAGAAAAAATCTAAGATTTTGACGAGATTTGGATATGCGATATGGAAAAAATCTTAAATTGACCTACCTTGACTTTTAGTCTATCTCGTGGATTTAAGATTCAAATATTGAGTCGGGCCTTATTTTGATTTTCCAAATGTGGTATTGCTGAAAATAATTTTTTAAAACAACACTCTATTTAATATTTCTGCTTCTTCCATTTTAAAGCCTCGTTAGCCATACGTAGACGTACGTACCCTAACGCAACGGGACGGAGCAGAAACTGTGCAGTTATATATAAACGAAAACCTATCACATGTTTTTGGAAGAAGCTTTTTTTTTTAATTTATCATTTTATATTGTTTATACTATCTTTTTTTCATTAGGTTTTCGCACTTTTTAATAAACATATCATGCCATATCAGATATAAAAGAATCAGCTGATTCATCACGTTACGTTTTTTTTCGAACACATCGGCAGCTTTGTGTTCAGAAACCAAATATCTATATTATATCGATTTCATTTAGAGTTGCGTAAGTTCCGTTGTTCGTTTGACTTTATATATATTTGATAATATTATTGTACATATTAAAATTTGATAAACCGACATTGGAAAACATTCCTTGTTTGTATTTTTATAAATGGTTTTCACCTGTTCTTTTTTGTTATCATATCGATGTGTTGATTACTTTTTTATAATATCCACACTTGTATAACATCCCAGCAAACAATTTACAATCAAAAAATGTTTACGAAAAGCTTTAAAACAAATTGGAAATTTGCATTTACGAGTACAAAATGAAGTTTGTTAATTGTAGTATAATCAAAACTACACAACCACTACAAATTTCAGAACTTCTTTAAAGCAAGGCCCTTTATAAGTCCATTTATAAGCATGTAATTGCTGCATTATGTTAGCTCTAAAAATATGTGTAATATAAGCACTTTTCAAATGTTATAAACTATTTAAAAAGCAAAATTTTAAGCATAAATAAGATATTAAAAATAAAGGTGTTTGTAAAGGTGTTGTAACTTTTTTGTAAATTATAGAAAACTAATATTCAATATTAAATACATTTAATTTTTTCAAATTTTTTTTAATGTAGTAAACAAAAAGAAAAAAATATATATATTGGGTCATATGAATAAAACTTAGCAATTTAGCAATTACTTCGAAGTAATTACTTTGGGCTTAGGAATGTCTTTTAACTTCAAATTTACCAATTGGCTGGTAGAATAGCATGAAATGTAAACGAAAATTAAAAAAATAATTTTCTAGTCTACTCCCAAGCAGACTAGATTTGTGAAGCAATTGCTTAAAAAACCATGTATTTTCCCCTATTAGTAATATCTATTTTTTGTTCATATGAACCATTGTTACGTTTTTATCTTTTAAAAACGTTGGTTTATCTCCTTTAGATAAACCGGATTCTTTTCTATTGCCATCAAAATAACCAATCTAAATTCAGACACCAATTGTTACGTTTTACCTTCAAAAACATACGTTTATTTCCTTTAAATAAACCTGGCTGGTAACTAAAACACATACACACTTGTTGTTTATTAATTTATTATTTATTTATTTAACACTTTATTACTTTACAAACAATTTCACATTGATTTACTAGAGCACAACTTAACTGTACAAACGCTACTGCGTGACTGACTGACCCTTAACACAAGCTGCAGCCCTTTGATAGTGTAATGTCTGCGATTGTAGAATGAACTTGAAGGTTCCAGAGACATCCAGATTGTGTGTAGAATGAACTAGAAGGTTCTAGAGACATCCAGATTGTGTGTAGAATGAACTAGAAGGTTCCAGAGACATCCAGATTGTGTGTAGAATGAACTAGAAGGTTCTAGAGACATCCAGATTGTTAGCCATGGTTGTAGAACCTACCAGAAGTTTCCAGAAGCATCTAGAGTATTCGTAGCAGAGACACCAACCCCTTGGATTTTAGCCGAGACACAAACCCATTCACAGTATAACACTTTATACCACATTATACCATAATGTTGTATACTCAAATGTAGCGTTGCCAGATTGACATGTTTAGTGAATCCCGTTTCTCGGGATATTTTTATTCCCAAAATACCAGAACTATACCAATCAAATTTCGTAACAATATGTATATACACTGACGAGCATACGAGTAAGTGTAAAAGGGTTCACATTTAAATTTTTAGCTACAAAAGCAAATGAAATAATTTTTTCTAGCTTCTGTTGTTTATTAACCTGCCATAATTAGAAATGAAGTACACCATTTAAGCTACAATATTTTAGTTAATGATGAATGTGAATTTTCTATTTTATAATAATTGTTTCACTTTTGCACCCAGTTAATTTTTGATAATTTTCTTTTTTTAATTTTTTAAAATTAAAGCACCGTAAGTTGTTTGAGTTTCACATGAAAAAACTGTTATACTCCATACAAAAAATATAACTTTTCACGACAGTGAGTTTCACGAGAAAATTGTGTAGACTTTGTTTTCCCAAATTTAATATACAAGACTATTACTTTTCTTGTGAAAAAGTGACATTTTGTGTTTATTGTGATTGTGGCTTCTTATTACAAGAGAAAAATTTTCATTTTCAGAATTTAAATTACTATTTAAGGCTTCTAAAGTTTGAGTGAAATTTTTCCACGTGAAAAACCACTTACGGTGCTTTACTTAAAAAATCATAAATTTTTCCTGTTTTTGTATGTATTTGGCAAATATTTAATTTATATATTCAAAAATTCGATATCAAGTAATATTTCCCTATTTTTGAGGTAGTAAGCCCTATTTGGGGGCTGGCTATATTTATCATGCTGAGAATGTTCTTAAATCCAAAAGTATTAAAAATATTTAATGTCGGTCAATAGCACTGAAAAATGTTTTGATTGCGTTGCTTTTTCTAGTAAATAATTTTTTTTGATGACTACTGGAATTGTAGATTTGGTCACAATTCTGCACTTTTGGCAAAAAATGTCTTAAATTTACATAAAGGCAGCAGCCCAAACCTTGAAAACTGTTGATATTTTCAATATCTTTTTGGGCGGCCTAATAAAAGTGGGTTTCATAAGATGTTTGAAATTGACGCTATATTCAAGAAAAATGAATGTCTTCAAACTAAAGAACAGAATTTTCTAGATACCGTAGAAAAATAAAGAATTTTTTCCCTAAAATATAGAATTTCTGCCAAAATCGCGGATTCAATAGTCTTCAAAAATATATTGTTTAATAGGGAAAGCTATCCAATCAAACCATTTTTCAATCCCAAATGGTCGGTTCTATAGCCCCATTAAATACTTTAGGATTTTCTAAAAAATTCAGCATGGCTAATATTGCCAATTATCAAGAAGGTCTTACGACCTGAACAATAGGGAAACATTTATTTGACACACAATGTTCGATGAGATATATGCAATATTTTACAACAAAAATAGCAAAAATTTTATGATTTTTAAGTTTATGTTTAAAATTTCTTAAGAAAATTATCAAAAATTAATTGTGACAGGTTAATAAACAAAAAACACTAGGAAGAATTATTTGATTCGCTTTCGTAGTTAAAAATTTAAAGCAATATATCTGAACAATGTGACTTCTATTATACTTTTGCTCGTCAGTGTATATAAAGGCTTCATATAGCCAGCTTTTGCAGAAATATAAGAAAAGTATGAAGTCATATAACTTTGAAACTCTAACTTTTATTTTCAAAGTTGAAATATTAATTGCTTTATTTTGGATTTGTTTGCAAATGTTTTGTAAGCGTCTAAAAACAATATAAAAGTAATCGTTTAAAAAGGTTTTCGTTGAGCTTATATTGTATGCACCTATTTTTGTGCTTCATTTATGCTTACAAAATAACAAGGAAATATTTAAATATAACAAAATATTTATAAAATTTATTGCTTTAATAACGTTTTAAAATTGACTCGTATGGGATTAAGTATTTTTAAATTTTACCAAGTATTAACAAAAAGTTTAAAAACTTGTGCGTTCTCACGCTTACATTTCGCTATATGTTTATTGGGATAAAGCAGTTCACATTTCTGTGTGTATAAATGTGTTAATAAAATTACTTATGAACATCTGTTCAATGAATTTGTGCAAAGGTATTAAAACAGTAAATTTTGTAAATTTGTTTCGAAAAGTTTAAATTTAATTTAGGGGTTATAGGGAGAATCCATAAAAAGTTAACAAAAGAGTATAATATTTTTTCATTATAAGTGTTAGAAAAAAACCCACAAACTATTTAAGTTCCCAAAATACTACGTCTTGAAAAATTGTAAAAATATTAAAATTTCACCAAAGTGTCCTTTAAATTTTGAGCTGTACATGATACTAAATTATTTTACATACCCGGCAAAATCTCAGTAATGCGTTCTGATTACTAATATCTAAATAATAAGCAGCAGAATTATCTCGGCAAAATCAAAACTCATTATTTTTATTCGACAAGCCCATTATACCCTATACCACTAACAAGGAAAGACTCCCGACGCGGACCGGCAGATCTTAATGATCTTCGGATATGATATAGATATAGAGAAGAAAAATTTAATGCATACTTATTTTTTTTTAGCTGCCCAAACTCATATTTAATGGTTAAAAAATGGGTAAAAAATGGCCCAATTTTTCGTTTTTTCGGTTTATTTCATATTTGTTCCAAAGTAGCTATAGGAAATTTTGATGTCGTACGAAAAGTATTTTTTATGGCATAACACAAAATATCATAATTTTAGGTGGTTTTGTATATTAATCCTTATAATATCTAAATGAGGGGGGGGGGGGGGGGGTTTTGGCTTTTTTCGATATTTGGTCTACTTCGGGTTTGAGACGAATTTTCCCGAAGGTCTATATTTTTAAAGATTCGGGAACCCCTGACTACTTAATATATGAAATATGGGTATCAAACTTTCTCTTTTTGAAAGTACATTCCGGTTATGTAAAAATAAATTAAAATTTTATAAAAATAGAGTTTTTCAAAAATATCTTTTTTTGTTGTTATAAAATATGCCATGCCCTTCTGCATCAGCTAAAGCAAAGATAAAACTCTATTTTTCATAAGTTTTTGTATGGTGACATGTGTGAAATTTATGAAATTTAAATTTAATTTTACATAACCGGAATGTAAAAAAAAGGGGAAAAAGTTTGATACCCATATTGTATATATTAAGTAGTCAGAGGTGTCCAAATCTTTACAAATATAGACCTTCGGGAAAATTAGTCTGAAACCCTAAGTAGACCGAATATAAAAAAGAACTGACACACCCTCTCACTTAAATATTATAAGAATTAATGTATGTGAATTGGTAAATAGACCTTTCAAATACCTTCGTACGACACCAAAATTTCCTATAGTTACTTTGGAACAAATATGAAATAAACCAAAAAAACGAAAAATTATGCCAATTTTTACCCCATTTTTTAAACCTTAAATATAAGATTGGTCAGCTAAAACAAATACGTGTAAATTAAATTTTTCTCCCCTACAACATATGTGGAGCTCATTAAGATCTGCCGATCCGCGTTGGGAGTCTTTCCTTGTAAGTAAACATTAGACTGGCCCTTAAACAATTTTTGGATTTTTGCTCCAGCATGTTTTATTTGTTGAGTTAAATTCGGTTAAATTACTAACTGTCGCAAACGGTCAAAGTTTCGATCTTTCGGTCAAAATTTAACAAATTTAGAAAACAAAACAAAAAATATTGTTCTTTTTGTGAAAAAATTTTTTTTTGTCATGTATTTTGTTGCAGGTACAGTTAGTGAAATTTTAATAGACGCATTAAAACAATGAGCGTTATTTATACAATATGGTACTAAATATTTTATATTTTTGTATAACAGTTATCACTGAAGGGTACGTTTATATATGTTTCTCATTAAAGTTAGAATAACGGTGCGTTTTCTGGTAAAACGTAAAATTTGGAGCGAAATGTTATTCGATGAACCTCTAACTTCTAATTAATTTGTTCAAGGATTTAGAGAAATGTTTGTAATATTTGAGGTATATTGAATTCTGGGAAATATGAATACTCGTAAAATATATTTTTCGAAATCCAACTATAAATGTGGAATTGGAAATATCCTCCTTTTATATTCTCAGACCAAAAAATAATAATAAAAACTCGTTATACTGAGAAATGTTATACAAAATAAATATTTGCGACTATTTAGTACCGGGTATATTTTTTGTGAAACAGTTATTGCAAATTTTAATATGCGCATCCTGTGTTTTGCGGAGGAGTCGTGGTGGGCATTTGACGGATATTGTGTTTCATACATAAATGCCACATACTAGAAAACAGGATGGAATAAAAAATATCATCTCGACAAATTTAGGTGTGTTTTATTTGGGTGATATCAAAAAATGTGGTAAAAACCATGTAACCAGCTGATAGCTAGTAGTGCACTGATTATAATGTAGTTATTTATTTCGTTCTGTATCAACGTATTGTCACTTGTTCTACAAAATATATAACAATCTAAACATCTAAGAAGGTAGACAATCTAAATTAATACATAACATTATTGACCAATTTTATATGCTAAATATAAATTTCGCAACCAGTAACAGGATTTAAGATACCCGGCACTTGTTCAATCTATTGTTACGACAGGATGATTTCGCATTGACTTCTGCAACATACGTGGACTGAGGGCGAACTTCTCTCTGTATAAGCTCACACTCGATTACATCGGCCGGATATTTTCGCCTTATGTAAGACCCAGGTTTGTGAGAATTCTGATCTACAGGATTTTTATACACCTGGTTATCAACTCCTATCCCTTTACATTTTCTATCGGGGCCTTGCAAAGTACATTCGCAACGATGTTGTGTACCAGTATCAGCAACATTTAAACTGTAATGATGCGGAATTTAACTCACTTTGGGTTAAGTTCAAAATCAGGTCACACATCTTGCATTTCGGGTTCTTATACAGAACGTGGAGAGGACGAATACCCTTAATAGCTTCGACGTCCTTTCTGATTCCATCTCTAGAATTCTGGGGAGTTGCCCGAGTAGTGAAATCGTCGTTGCTGGCGATTTTAATATTCACAACACTTCCTGGCTTCGCCTGTTTTATGAATCTAGTTTTAGTGAAACTTTTTCATGGAGTATATGAAACTTTTAATAAATGAAATATAAAATTTTTGACAATATTTTATGAAAAATTCCATAATTCAATGAAAAGTTTCAATGGACGAGTTCTAGTGCAACTTCATTGGTTTTATACAAAACTTCATTAATATCATGCAGATAATTCTCCCAGTGTATGCACTTTGAGCTTTTTTATGAGTTCACGGATATAGTTAAGTCGAAAACACGGCTTATATTTTGTTAATTGCTTTTCGTAAAGACGTGGACTGTATATTTTTTCTGATAAATTTTAGGTCTATCTATCTGGACATAACCGAGCTTTAAAATATTCGAGTCAATTTGACATTCGGCTCCATAGAAAATGCATTAATTACCTTTTTCGCCGATTTTAAGTCTCTTTTAGTCATGCTTACCACCACTTCCATGCCTCAATTCGACTGACAAACATTTAGTAAAGTTCTTAATTACTTTTCTTACCTTGCGATACGCTAATTAGACTTTCTTTCCATATGGAAACACTTTTATTTTTATTGCATTCGTGACAAATATGTTTTCTTTGGTCACGCTCTGAAGCTATTTTTCACAAAACAATATCAAATATTAAAAATCTATTTATTGACATAAGATGAATAGATAATAGCCTACTCCTCAAAGCCTTTATTTTAATTAGTCAAGTAGTTTTGACGATAACTAAGATTGAAAATTGTGCAATTTTGGCTATTTCCCAACAACGAACTTAGAATGTCAAGAGTATGCTTGCATCTCATTCCCTGTCCGATAACTCAAGAAGTTTTAGTTGGGGTGATTGGTTAAGTTTTTGATGTTAATGTTTGTTGTGTATTGTTTCAATAAATATACAAAATATGACAACACATAACAATGCAAAAACTAAATCCATTATCTTCTTCAAATATCAGAAAGAGCTAGCGAGAGAGCGTTTAACAGTAACTGAGTGATTTGCATGGAGCCTGCTACTAATCATTTCATTATTTTTTACATATGCGATCAAATATAAATGTCAAATTTGAACAGAATTAACAAGGGTTAAGGTCTAATTGTGGTTTTTTTTTTGATAACTTACCGGACCTTAATTTAATTTATGGTTTAAATTAGAATCACTACATACAAAATATATTTCTAGTTGATTCAATTACGAAAGTTTTCTTTTTTTCCAAACTTTTATTTTTCTAAATTAAATGAGTGATTTTTTAGGGGAATTTTGTTCAAAAAAAATTAAATGTTTTATATGTGATATTCTTAAATAAATGAATAAAAAACTTTTACATGTATTCTGTTTAAACTTTCACGTCTGTTAACCTGGCACGTAGTTTCCAAAAGAGGAAAAAAAGTTATCCGATCAAAAACATAACAAACTAAATTTAGGTTGTAAAAAATTGTTTATTCCCTAAATTGTGAACTGAAAACTTTTATCGTAGTATTTGTCAAAGTTATTTGCTGTTTTTGCTGCTTCAAATGTATTCGAAATGCGTAGGCTTATGTTAGCTTTCGAAATAAAATCAGAGTTTATGTTATACAAAAAATATTAACAAACAGTAAGTTTAATTGACAAATAAATGAAAACCAATTAAATTTCAAGTGCTTCAGACAACTGAAAAGATAAATATAAAAATATTATAAAAATTTAATATATCATTTAATACAAAATTTTTAATACAAAATTTTAATACAAAATTTGACTGCAGTTCATCCTCTAATTCACGAGGCTCTTTCGGGACTCTTAAGTTGCATTTTAAACATTTCCTTTTTTTTTAATTTGAGTTAAATTTATCCCACAGAAAATACAATGTAGTAATTTTCAGTTAGCAAAATTTTCGTGTCCAATTTAGAAGCGAGAAAGAGTCGCAAAATCAGAACTAATAATTTCCGGTTTTTGTAACCCTATAAAGTCAGCATAGGTCTTTTGTACTTACATATATGCTTTACATTTGGATTTTTCTCATATACAAGATTAAATCTAAATGTTTTTTTAGAACAAGATTATCTATAATCTTTTCTATAACATTGGAACAAATTTTTGTAGTTCTTATAGATTTGATACATTACGCCTTTTTTGAATCATTGGATTTATTTTTGAATTTATTTTATTTTGTTAAAAATGCACATTTTTTCTATAACATTGTAACAAATTTGTGTAGTTCTTATAGATTTGATACATTATGCTTTTTTTGAATCATTGGATTTATTTTTGAATTTATTTTATTTTGTTAAAAAATGCACATTTTGTTTTTTAATCTACAAAATTTTAATTTTTATCCAAATATAACACTTATTTGCTAATATAATATGAAAGAAAAAATTTAAATTTTATGAAAATGAGATTTCTGGAATTTAATTACGCTAAATCCCAAACGGATTTATTAATTTTTTTATGCATTTTGGACTTAGCTTAATTCAATTCCTGTGTTCACATTTTTACAAAATTTAATGATTTTCTTTCACATTATATTATCGAATACGAATTGGATTTTGATAAAAATATTAAATTTTTAAAATTAAAAACAAAATGTGGATTGAATAAATCCAAAAATAAATCCAGTGATTAAAAAAAGGCCTATTATTTTAACCCCTTCATGTCCGAATTTTAATGGATGGGAATTTTCCGACCAAACTTCGTGGAAATCTAGATCTATGCCAAAGGAATATTTTTTATTATTTTTATAGCTTTGCAGCACCGCACACTGGGGATTTTGAGGAAAAAGTCAAATTGTCAACATCCCGACTAAAAAAGATGTTATATAATCATATATCACCATATATAAACCCATATATACGTCCATATCTAATTTGATCCGAATATTGGAATATATAATTATATCAAGTGAGATAAGCATTTTATCTCACCTGATACAATTTGATCCGAAAAATGGGTCTATCTAACTGCATCAAATTATATATAAATACATATAATTTGATGAAGATTTTGAAAGAAAATTTTAGTAAATATTATTGAGATCACTTACTTCATTCATATTAAATACTAATGCTTAATGTTTAGTACAATTTTTGCTAATAAACTTGGAAATAGCTGACAAAATAAAACAATTTGTCGGAACAACTTTTTCTAGGTTCACACAAAGAAAAGATATGGTTACAATATGATCACGGCTACAAAACTATGTTCCCTTCTGCCATACCTGGTTGTTGCAATCATATTCATAATGTATTAATCATACCTTGCAAATGATATGGTAGTCTATAATCATTTTAAATTTAAAATCTCTCTTTTTTTCGGTTATCATATTTTCTCTCGTCTGAAATCATATATTATATGGACAACCATATTCCTCTCTTCGAATTGCAATCATATTATTATTTGCATTGAGAGATATCATGTTCGTAATCATTGGTATGATTTCGACAACTATAAGATGGTCAGTATATTTTTTTATGAGCGTCATTGATCAGTTAGCGTCATTGTTGTTTGAGATTTTGTGAAAAGAAGTTGCAAGAAGCAATAAAAGAAAATAAACATATTAGAAAAAACAAAAAATATACGAACTAAAAGAAAAATTTATTGGTGTTCATTTTAATAGTAACATTGTTTGTGGAAGAAAGAATTCGGTCTAACCAGGAAACTTGAAATTAGATTGTACTCTAAAGTGTTATAAAATAAGTAAAAAGTGATAAAAAAAGTGATTTATTTTGTACTCACACAGAAAAATTAATGTTGAAGAGCGTCCATAATAAGTAGTGCTACAGCTTTTCATTTTGTACGGAAGTCTAGTTGAAAAACTGTACGAAATTGGAGAAAATATAAAGAGTGCATGAAATAATCATAATATTTTCCTAGTGATCATAATATGATCCTAACTGATCACAACATTTTCGACATGACAATAATTTGATCATTGGGAAAATACTATGATCATCAAGAAAATATTATGATCATAAGGAACATATTATGACGATTTTTGGATGTATTGTGAAATTTTATTCTTATCAATATTTTTCTGCATATTCTTATCAATTTATTTTTATCTCTATATATGTGTAAATTAGTCATTGAATAAATATTGTCAATTAAAATATGCATATCTTTTCAATCTAGCTTCAGCAGAATTCTGGGAGAATACTATAGAGATAATAAGACAATGATATTATAATATGTAGGACTATGATATGCTAATATTAGGAGCATTTTGCAATCATAGTGAGGTAATTTATTGAACATATTATGACAAAAAAGAGGTAAGAGTATGATTGTCACAACTATGTAATAACATGATTGTTACAACCATAAACCCAAAAATATATGATGCTCTTCGAATATGGTCATCCCAACCATGTTTTTTCTTTGCGTGTTAGAGTTTTGGTCTTTCTTATAAAATGTGTGTCTTTCTTATAAAATAAAAAATTAACTAATTCGAAATTATTAATATTAATTCAGTTCGAGGCCAATATCCTTATTACGAATTAATATAATAAGTACTTTTTTTTTTTAACTGCTATTTTTCTTCATCAGGATACGCTCCTGACAAATACTTCACAGAGTTTTTGCTTTCAAAAAATCTCTACACTTTCAGGAATGAAAAGACGATCGTTTCGGGGATTACGCCACCACTTTCTAAAGAAAACTGATGAAGGGGACCTGGAAAATCCCCGAAACGATCGTCTTTTCATTCCTGAAAGTGTAGAGGTTTTTTGAAAGCAAAAACTCTGTAAAGTATTTGTCAGGAGAGTATCCTGATGAAGAAAAAAAAAACAGTTTTGAAAAAAGTACTTATTATGTTAATTCATAATAAGGAAATAGGCCTCGAACTGAATTAATAAATTTCTAATTAATGAATTAAAAAGGTCGAAAAAAACAATTTTTATTTTTTTAAATAAAAATTAAAAACCACATGATAAAAAATTAACATTCATAGTTAATTTTTTTTTACGGAAAAATAAATGAATTTAAACCATATTTATTTCAACATATTTTTGTCTAATTTTTGAATTTAAAAGTAAAAATAATTATTTCGACCTTTAATTCCACAATGAAAAAAAAATTTTTTTTTGCTTATTTATTTCTTTAAAATTATTTTTAGTTTAGTAAAGAGTTTTTCGCCAACTATTTGAAAAATAAATGTTAAATTCAATTATAAACATTTATTTATATATCAAAGTGCAAACTTCAAAAGCAGATCCACAATTTCGGAGTTTTTTTTTAATTTTTATAGTGCAATTAAACTTTATAAAATTTTGTATAATTAGATATCATGTCAGATAAATTTATACATAAAATTAATAAAATTTTATATTAACTTTGTTATATATTTTGATATAAGATTGTTTAGAGAAGCTTATACGCCATTGTATAAACTATATTTGCAGATCTCTTAATATATGGCTGGAGACCAAATCGCATATGATTATATATAACGTATATCAAACATATTTATAAAACCAAAGTGTTAATATAAATGTATATGATCATATAAAGCCACACATATAAACATTTATAATTATATCAAATCATATAAGATTATATGAAAACTTTTTTAGTCGGGATACTATTAATGCAATATGCATTGGTATTTTTAAATTTCGGAATAACTTTTATAATGAAATCAAAAAAAAAATTACTTTGATCTGCCTACTAGTTTTTTTTTTAGCCGTTTCAAACTCATTACTTGTATGTTTTATTGAACTAACTGAAATTAAACCTAAGAATTTCAAGACGAATATTTTTTTATTGCTTGAGCTGACGCCTTTCTTTTTATTTGAAATAGGATATTTCAACATGCTCAGGTTGAAAAAATAAAACATACTTTTAGTTGCTGTTGAAAAGTATTTTTATTAAAATCCCAGCAAAACCTTCCATTACCACGTAAAGGCAAATGTAATAAGAAACCAAAAATTGTAACTACTTACACTTTGGTCGCATAACACATTATTTTAAAATGGGGGTGTCATTGGAGGTAAATGGTTCCCTAAAGTGTACCGGTATAGGCTAATATAAGTGATTGCGAAGGAAGTACTGAAATAAGTTGTTACTTGTAATATTAAATTCACTAGTTAGCTAAAATAAGTACATACTTTTGTATTGAGTGAAATAATTCGTTACACATTTGTACGTATTTCATTGGTTACATATAGGGAATAAAATAAGACGTTACCAGTAATGACTTTGTTTAAAATTACACCGATCCGGGCAATGTAATTAGATTATAAATTTTTATTATTGTAAATCGTACTTTCGCATAATAAGTAGTTATATAATGCAATACCAATAATTTATTATTTTTACCCTTATTAATAAGTTATTATACAACACAATATCAGTAATATATTATTTTAAAGACTCCAAATAAGTAGTGATATATCTTTATATCGGTAACTCATTATTTCATACCTCCCACATAAGTATTGGTGTATCACAATATTAGTAACGTATAACTTTAGTTTTCTAAGTAAAACCAAGGGTAAAGGGGTAAGGAAAAAAGGTCCAACCCATTACCAAGGTTTTGCTGGGATAGAATAAAATAGTCATATTTCTCCAAACTCTTGGATCTTTAAATTTAGTTACATGTGCCTACAGTTGAAAACCACTGCCAATACCTTCTCTAATATAAGCTTTTACATTTTAAATCATTTTCAGGTGCACCTAGCTGCCCCCTTTTTAATTAGCTGCATTTTTCAACTGCTCGGATTGACGCAACATTTTCAAGGTATTTATTGCAAACAATTACTTTATAGTTAACTTACGTGTAAACACTTACTAGTAGCTGTTAATAAACTGCGGATTGTGATTATTATCCCAGTGTAGAAACGCTAATGACATATCATTATTTTTTCGACTGCCAGTAATGACACCCACATTGCTTCTGCATTATTTTAAAACATATAATAATGAGTTACTGATAATGACTTATTTTTATCATTATTTCAAATAGAAAGTAATTTTCTAGGTTTTTTTTTTAATTTTTTTAAATCTATTTTTAGACTCTATATTTTTTCAACACTGGTAATGATATATGTAACCACATATTTTCTGATTTTTTGTATGTTGGCGAGTAAGCTTAGTTGTCGAGATAGCTCAGATGGTAAAGCTATTGACTTGCATTCTGGAGTCCCAGGTTCGATTCCGGCACTAGAAAATTTTATTAAAATAAATTTTACAATAAAAAGAATTTTTTTCATAAAACTTATTTTTTGGAAATCTATTGTCAGACTCATTCTTTTTGTCAGTACTGGTAAGCATATAGGTAATGACATATTTTTAGATTTTTGGTATGCTGGTGTGTAAGCGTAACTCATTATTTTTCGCGACATGGCCGTACAAAGGTAATAAGAAATGTAATAAGAAAAGTAACTAGTTACTATTACCAGGTATATAGTTACATAACCGCATATCTGATAATGACTTTCTACGCTGGGATAGTAAGTTATAAACACGATAATGGAAAGTTGTTCTGTTTCATAACCGGTTTTATGCTCGAAGCTAATGAAATGTGGCAAAGACAGAATAATAGAGTCGACTCCAATACTTGTCCGATAAAGGAAGCCCGAAAGGAATTAATAAAACCTGAACTTGAATAGAAATTTCTGTGCTTCTGAAGCCTTAAATTTGATTTTTATTGCTCAAAATTACAAAATTGGATATTTGTTTATTTTATTAAGATTCAACTTAAAAAAAGAATAGAAAAATCCAAAAATTCCTATGTTTTTTTTTTAAACGCCTCTTGAAAATGTCAGGATCTTTTAAGACCAGTTAGAGGTTTTATATAAAAAAATTAAGCAAAAAAAAGAATAAGTTTTTGGTTTTTCGATTTTTAAAATTGCAAAATTTAAAATTTTTTTAATTTACAATGTTTTTTTAAATATATTTTTTATAGGCCTAAATATACTCTTTAAAACGAGTTGAAAACGATTGCTGATGCTATTATAGTTTTGGAGATATTCAAAATATAATCTTGTAACAAAACAAAAAATTAGAAAAATTACGACATTTTTTGATATTTAAATATTGTATAACTTTCGAAAAGAAAATTTGTAATTTTTTTCCTTTGACAAAACTTCGTTATATGATGAAAGAAAAGTTCTGACCAAAATTCATCCAAATCGAAAGGTGTCTATTCCAACCATTGGTCGATCTGAGATGGAATGACCCATATGTTTTTTTAATCTCAATTATTTTATATTCTACTATATAAATAAAACTACATCAGTCATTAGACAACTATTTTTTTCAAAAAAACATTTTTTTCCTCACCTCTATACAAAAATCCCCAGTGTGCACAGCCTAGCGGAGATATTTGGAATTAAAGTTCAAACGTTAACCCGAGCGGGCTAAGATTTCTTAAAAAGTTTATTTTTATATTATTTCTATAACTAAACTCTACATAAAGAGTTAAACCTACAGTATGAGACCCACCGTTAGAGTTTTTGAATCTTATTCAAAACATAATTTTTGAGACTAATTGAAACAAAAATTTTATTTTGTTTTAAACTTTAATGTGAGAAAATATGTGTGGAGACAGTATGAATACCAGCTCGCAAATGAACACTTTTAAAGCTTTTAAAAATGCAACTCCGTAAACGAATATTAATTTCAGTTAAAAAAAACCGTTAGCAAAAAAAAAAACAAAAAATCGTTCAGGTCGAAAAGGCCAACATCGACTTTTGTGTAACATTTTGTATGTATACAATTGTTTAATGTTATTAGTTTTCTTGGTATTTTTTAATTATATGAAAATATTTTAAACAATTGTGGCATTAAATGAAAGGGCGCTCTGGTGGTGCAAAATTCTTGTGCAAAAAATCTTTACCTTTTATGTGATTGCATTAAATATCTAAAGTATTTATGTTTTGTTGATTTTTTATTAAAGAACACGTACAATTTTTTATTTGTTTAATCTTCTTTATGTGCGGCTAAATATATAGACGTTGCGCAAAATGGCCCTAATCTTAAAATGAAATTTAGGCCAATTTTTTGGGACAAAACTTCATTATGAAAATTAACCCCAAAAATATAATGAAAAATGACCCCAACCAAATGAAATATAGCCCCAAAATATATTTTCATTTATTATTTTGAGGCTTTTTTTCATTGTGCAAAATAGCCCCGATTTGAAGAAATCCAAAATGACCTCAATATAATGACCTTAAAATTTGCACAAAAATATTCAAAGCGAAAAAAAGTTACTGTTTTTCTTTTTTAAAGAGAAGCAACACTCAGGAAATTCTTCCCATTAATTAACGTGTTGCTTTCTTTGGAAAGGGGATAGAGAAGAAGTGAAAGGTGGTGAAAGATGAAGGGCTTCAAATATGGCAACACTGTAATTTCGCGAGATGTTGAATTTTAGAACAGTTGTTGCGCGCCATCTAATAGTGAGTTGGCGAACTTTGTTGAAGCTTTTTAGTTCATTGCCCTGTTATAATTTTTTACTTCGGTGGGGTAAGCGCTGGGAACACCGAAGGAGGACGCTGCGATATGTATGAGGGATAGAAAAAACTCATACATATTACTATTTTTCGTAAATTGATGTTGCCTTGGTTGGGGCTCGAACCCGCAACCTCACGTGTAAGAGTCCAACGCGCTAACCATTACACCACAGCGCCCTTCGCATTTTAATTTGGTTTAATTTGTTATTTTCTTTTAAAATTTTGCAAGTTTTGAGAAAAATAAAGGAAAAGATTGAACTTTTATAAAAAAATTTGCACGTTAATTAAATAAAAAATTGTTCAGGAAAATACACATACACTCAGGGAATTATGTAGGTAAAATCAACTGCAAATGACAGTTAAAATAACTGCATTTGCACTTAAAAAGGTGTAGACTACATTTGCAGTTAAATTAACTGCAATATGAAGTTATTTTTAACTGTTAAAAATCAACTGACAAATGTAGTAAAAACAACTACAAATGCAATTGAAACAACATACATGCAAATTATTGTAAAACTGTACAAACAACTGCAAATGTAGTTAAAAAACATAAATAAAAATTATTTTAAAAATTACTAATTTAATAAAAAACAAATTTATGTAAACACTCCTAACTTAATTTTATTCTATTTAAAATTGAGAAATCAAAATTTACACTAATGTCACTTTTATTTTTCACTAGTAAGATATTGTTGTAGATGTCCGTCTGTGAGGGATGAAATATGGCGTTGTTTGGCTTCCTTTTTTTCTCTAGGTAGAAAGAGATGAGAATATAAAAAAAAACTGAAAGAAAATAAATACAATAATTTTTAATAATCCCGTAAATAAATTTATATTATAAAACTTACCTTATTATTTTAATAACTTAATCAAAAATATATAAACTTTTCCGTATTACGCGTCCTAACTCTTTGGCGTTGTTTTATGACTAAGACAAGAGAAAACATGTTCTACTCATATTCGTTCACTAGAAATTTCTAAAAAAGCGCGTCATACACATGCTCCTGATTGCTTCGTGTGTGTGCCCACACACTTGAAAATATAAGTATTTGTAAAAAAAATTCAAAATAACTGCATAAAATAAATGTTACTACAATGTGGTAGTTTTTGTAGTTAGTTTGAAAAAATAACTGTCAAAAACATTGAAATATTTTGCTCTAAGTAAATTAACTACAATTGTAGTTAAAATAACTACAACCGCATTACTACACAAATAACTGTCATGTAGTAACTGCAGAACTTTTCTGAGTGTATTAAAAAAAAAAATTACACTAAAAAAATTAACAAATGAAAATTTGTTTTAAAAATCGCGGGATTTTTTAAACAAATTTTGGACTGCGGCGCCATACATTAAATAAATTTTGAAAATAAATAATAAATAAAAATTTTGTATGCGACGCTTCTCAAAAGTTAACAAAAATGAAATTTGTTTTAAAAATCGCTCGATTTTTAAAACAAATTATCGCTTGCGGCGCCATACATTAAATAAATTTTGAAAATAAATAATAAATAAAAATTTTATATGCGACGCATCTCAAAAGTTAACAAAAATGAAATTTGTTTTAAAAATCGGACGATTTTTAAACAAATTTTTCACTGCGGCGCCTTTAACTCAACAAATATAAAAACAAAATAACAAATTAATTTTTCATTAAAAATCACAAAACTTAAAAAAAACATATTTGCCTGCGGTGCTTTACACTTTTGCGGCGATTTACTCGCGACGTATTCAAATCCAATTTTTTCTGATATAATGATAATTCTTCAAGAATAAGTAGTATAACAAAAAACTTTTTTTTTCATAATTAATTAAATTTTAAAGTGCTTATGCATAATAATTTGAAAATCTTATAACACGTTTATAAAATGAATTTTGTGTGAAAAATTTGTTTTATAAATCATTTACAAATTTAAAAAATGATTATGCATATGACCCTAAACCTTAAAAAATAACAGCTTTAGCATTAAAAATTACAAATCTATCAATTTTTAACGGAAAATATTAAAAAATTTAAAAAATTCATTCTGGGGCTTATGTCTACTTTCATGATTTTATTTATTTCTGGGAATAATGTCCACTTATAACTTTTCGGTCATAATCTCCACCACAGTTATGGGGATTATGTCCGAAAACGTTTCGTTCGTGTTTTGTTAAAAAATGCAAATTTATTAAAGTTTGGTTCCAAGTTTCCTATCACACAGAGGGGCCATTTTTCATTTTTTAAAATTGGGCTTAAATTTCATAATGTAATGTAACCCCAAATGCAAAAAATAAATTTTGAACCCAAGTTTTTAGGTTAATTTTTCATTCTTATTTTGGGGCATTGTTTCATTTTCAACATGAAAAAAGACCTCCAAAAGATGAAAATATGCCCAAGATTACCCCCTACTTTTTTGGGGCTATTTTACATTTCTCATTTTGGGGCCAAATTTCTTGGGGCCTCATTTCATAGCGCCAAATATATAGCCCTTCAAATTCCTTTTCCTTGTGACCAAATTTGTATTAAAAATTTTAGTTAATACTCTAATTTTGAAACTACACCGAGAGAATATCTTCACTTCAGTAATGAATTTCTTCATTTTTTCAATGAAAATTGTCACTGGAACTCGTCCATTGAAACAATTTATGGAATCTTTGAAATAGGTTTCATTAGAGTCACTGTTTATGAAGGGTTAATCAAATTAATGAAACTCTTCACAAAATTAAAAATAAATTAAAGTATTTAGCCTATGCAAAATAAAGTTTTAGCTTTTTAAGATACTAAAGTGTCTTTAGTACGATACTAACCTTAGTAAAAAATGTATTTATTGCCATAACTTTTGCAAATGGAAACTTTTTTGCTTGATATTTTGCAACAACAGTTTTAGAGGTGACCCCATATTATACTAAAAGTTGGATTTTGGGGATATCTTGGAAAGCTATGCTGCCATATAAAATTTTTGAAAAGTCGCGATTTTAGCGAATAGGCCGCTATAGATGAATACTTTTTTTTTTATTGAAATATTTTCCTTTTAATTGCTTCCTTACTAAGGCATTACATTTACCCAGGTCGATGGTACATTCTGCGACTAAAGTCGCTCAAATAGCAAAAAACCATAAAAACGTATATAAAACGCTAAGTAGTGGTTTAAGTATCAAGATTAGCACATCGCATTTTTATCATAAATATGGCCACAGGTCCTGTGCTTTTAGCACAAAAAACCATATTAATTTAATTTTAAAAATTTTTGATATAAAAAATTGAATGGACAACCGCCAAACTTTGACGACATTTAGCGTCAAATCTTTACCATTGACTGAAAAATAAATTACGCTATTGTAATCAGTAGGGCAATTAATTTTATGCAAATACATGTTTTATCAAATTTAAAACAAAATGGCATCGATTTGTAGTTGCATATTTTTGCATATTTTGTCATAAATGCATGTTTTTTTTGCATATTTGGACTTGATATGCATATTTGGTGCCTTTTTAATGCATATTTTGTGCTTTTTAATGCATATTTTTAATTTGTAGGAGCATTTTTTATTTTGTAAAAAAATATAAAAAATTGATACACCCAGAAAACAGATTCAGTTCTGATAACCCCATTTGTAGTCAATCGCATGGTTCGGTTGTGGTAGCCGAATTTTTCAGTTGTGGCAACAGAAAACCAATTGAAAGACAAGACTAGTTTGACTATAAAAATGGAATTTCAGTTGTATTAAAAATAATTCGGTAGCCGCAAACGAAAAATTCATTTGATGCAACTGAACAATTCGATTGGCAACAAATGGCGTTGTCAGCACCGAATCTGTTTTCTGGGTGTACGTTTTTATATTTTGATTCAATCAAAATAAACATTCTTAAAACCTTATTGACCTATGGGAAATCATCGAGTTCTGTGTCTGTTTGCAAAATGACTAAACGCCTTTTGTTAATTTTCACGACAAATAATTCTGTATATCAGCCAACATGGGCCGATGTTCACCAAAATCAATAGGCTGCGTTATTGGGCCCATATAGGTCTGTGTACCAAATTTCATCAAAATATCTTAATATTTGCGACCTGCAGCGTATAAACAGTATAATTTTGGTAGGACCCTTATATGGGCACTGGGTCTAAACATGGACCGATTTTAACCAAAATCAATAGGCGTCGTCCTTGGGCCGACATAAGTCGGTGTACCAAGTGTCATCAAAATATCTTAATATTTGCGACCTTGCGACCTGTAGAGTGCGCACAAGAATGCATGGACAGACAGACAGACGGACGGACGGACATCGTTAAATCGAAATAAAAAAAAAATTCTAAGCCGATCTGAATACTATAAGGTGGGTCTAGGACCAATATTTTTTGGTGTTACAAACATCAGCACAAACTTATAATACCCTGACCACATAGTGGTGTTGGGTATAAAAACGCCCTCTTGAAAATTTCAGGATCTTTTAAGATCAGTTAGGGGTTTTATTTAAAAAAAAATTAAACAAAAAAAAAAATAGGTTTTTGAGTTCTTGGATTTTTAAAATTGTAAAATTGAGTAAATTTTAATTTTTTTATTTTTCAGTATTTTTTTCTTTTAATAATGTTTTTAATAGGGCTAAATATCTTCTTTAAAACAAGCTAAGAAGCATTTTTGTAGCTATTGTAGTTTTCGAGATATTCAGAAAATAACCTCGTAACAACCCAAAAAATTAGTAAAATTGTAACATTTTTTGAAATTTTAAATGTTGCATAACTTTCGAAAAAAAAAATTTGTAATTTTTTCCTTTGGCAAAACTTCGTTATATGATGAAAGAGAAGTTTTGACCAAAATTCATCCAAATCGAAAGGGGTCGATTCCAACCATTGGTCGATTTGAGATGAAATGACCCAAATACAATTGTTGCTAATAAGACAAACTTTTAATTGAAAATGAAACAACAATACAAATTACTCTTTTGTATGTAAATGATAAACAATGTTTCCTCGCGAGTTTTTTTCCAATGCTTTTTTTGCTACTATCGTGTGTTGGTGGTATCCTTCAGACGCTGGATATCATCATTTATGAGTTTGCATACCACCTCTTTAGGTACTTTCCCAGCATTGACCAGTTTGTATTAATGTATGCCCGAGAAGTCTCTTACTGCATTTTTTATAAGTTTATTGTACTTTAAGTGGCCCAATTTTGAGCCTCATTCCATATCTTCTAACTGGTCGTAAAATCTCAAATCCAAATTTAAGCTCTATCTTATAAAATGTGAAATTTTAATACAAACTTACTAACTGGCAATATATTGCTTATGTTGCCCAACTTTGTTTTTATATTCAAATCATCCCATTGTACTAATAAATTTTCACAATTCAATGATTTTTATATATTCCTTTAACAAATAGAAACTATAAATTGGCTATAAACATTTTTTATGTTTAGATTAAATATTTTTACTTTTAAAGAAATTTTCTAATACCAATGTTTTAAAACGAGTTTATGTTTGAATATAAGAGTCTTTTGCAGGAAGAAGTGCAAAAGCGTTTTTCCATATCATTGTTTGATACTGTCGTACGAAAGTATTGACTGGAGATTATAATGGGATTCGAAATGTTTGTAAGTCACGCGTGATCGTATGTAATAACTACTATACTTACATGATTCGTGCGTGAGCGTGTTAAAAGGCGCGTTTACGTTTAAGTGTTCAAAATGCAGAGTAAAGTTACTTCAACAAATTTTTTGACATTTTTTAACTCCTTTTCCACTGTTTGTAATGTTAAATATTTTTTGTTTTATTTATTTTTCAAATTCAAACGGTTATGTGATTTATTTTTTTCAAATTTTTGTTTAATAATTTGTTGACAATTAGGGATGTGAGCAAATTAGTAATGTGTTTTAAGGAATATTTGTCATGTAAAACAGCTAACAGACCAATGTTAATTTTAGAGTGGAACAAATCTGTACTCTAAAGTCAAAAAAGTTTTACTCTGGAGTGTAATAAAAAGAGATAGCCTAATACAAAAATGTGTTAGTATGAAAGAGAAAAAAACTAAATTTACTATAGCTTGGATTACTCCACAATTGTAAATCCACTTTAAGGATAAAATACTCGTGCATGATTTTTGCTTTAATTTCTTCTATATAGATTTTTAGCAATTTTTACTGTTTTACGAAAGAATTTCGGGATCAAAAGAATTATTTTTACTATTCTCGATTTCGAGGGGAATGTACCCCAAAATATTATCTACGTAAACACTCTGGCTCTCCGTGGAGCTCTAAACAATTATACAGGCTTAAAAAAAAGAAAGGATATAAAGATTATAAGAAATCCGGTTCACTTGCTGATTATGGTAAATATTTGTGGGCACTGTGGTGTAATGGTTATCGCGCTGGACTGTTACACATGAGGTTGCGGGTTCGATCCCCAACCAAGGCAACATCAATTTATGAAAAATAATAATATGTATGATTTTTTTCTATCCCTCATACATATCGCAGCGTCCTGCTTTGGTGTTCCCATAGCACTTATCCCACCGAAGTAGAATAATATAACAGGGCTATGAACTAAAAAGCTTCAAAAAAGTTTGCCTAATCACCATCAGATGGCGCGCAACAACTGTTCTAAAGTTCAACATTTCGCCCAATTACAGTGTTGCCATATTTAAAGAATTTCCTGAGTGTTGCTTCTCTTAAAAAAAATATTCAAATAATTTACTCAATATTAATTTATATAATTACTACCTAAACAACATGGAACTAAATTTTAAATGTTGTCCGAAAACTCTTTATAAATTTGTAAATTCAAAGAGGAAACCCAGTGGATATTCAGCTATCATAAAATATTTTAAAAATTAATCCAGCAATGATTTGGTTATAATTGACACGTTTGCCAACTTATTTGTAACTACTCCGATGATCTCTGACTGAAAAGCAAATTAAAAACGAGTAAAAAGGTTAAAGTCGGGCATGCCGACTATACAATACCCTACACCACTCTGGTGTATTGTTTGAATCCGAAATTCGAATGGGTTAAAATGGGGCTTGTGTCAAAATTTTCTATAATGTGAGTCAGCGCACCAAATTTCATTAAAATATCTTAATATTTGCGACCTGCAGTTTGTTACCAAGCCAATTTTGGGGGGACCCTTATATGGGCACTAGTTCTAAACATGGACCGATGTTCACCAAAATCAATAGGCTTCGTCCTTGGGCCAACATAGGTCTATGTACCAAATTTCATCAAAATAGCTTAATATTTGCGACCTGCAGCGTATAAACAATATAATTTTGGGGGGACCCTTATATGGGCACTAGTTCTAAACATGGACCGATGTTCACCAAAATCAATAGGCTTCGTCCTTGGGCCAACATAGGTCTATGTACCAAATTTCATCAAAATATCATAATATTTGCGACCTGCAGCGTATAAACAGTATAATTTTGGTAGGACCCTTATATGGGCACTAGGTCTAAACATAGACCGATGTTCACCAAAATCAATAGGCTGCGTTATTGGGCCAATATAGGTCTGTGTATCAAATTTCATCAAAATATCTTAATATTTGCGACCTGCAGCGTATAAACATTATAATTTTGGTAGGACCCTTATATGGGTACTAGGTCTGAACATGGACCGATGTTTACCAAAATCAATAGGCTGCGTTATTGGCCCAATGTAGGTCCGTGTACCAAATTTCATCAAAATATCTTAATATTTACGACCTGCAGCGTATAAACAGTATAATTTGATAGGACCCTTATATGGGCACTAGGTCTAAACATGGACCGATGTCCAAAATCAATAGGCTGCATTATTAGGCCAATATAGGTCTGTGTACCAAATTTCATCAAAATATCTTAATATTTACGACCTGCAGCATATAAACAGTATAATTTTGGTAGGACCCTTATATGGGCACTAGGTCTAAACATGGACCGATGTTCACCAAAATCAATAGGCTGCGTTATTGGGCCAATATAGGTCCGTGTACCAAATTTCGTCAAAATATCTTAATATTTACGACCTGCAGCGTATAAACAGTATAATTTTGGTAGGACCCTTATATGGGCACTAGGTCTAAACATGGACCGATGTTCACCAAAATCAATAGGCTGCATTATTGGGCCAATATAGGTCTGTGTACCAAATTTCATCAAAATATCTTAATATTTACGACCTGCAGCATATAAACAGTATAATTTTGGTAGGACCCTTATATGGGCACTAGGTCTAAACATGGACCGATGTTCAAAAAAATCAAACTTGTTCGTCCTTGGGCCAACATAGGTCCGCGTACCAAATTTCATCAAAATATCTTAATAGGTGCGACCTGTAGAGTGCGCACAAGATTGCATGGACAGACAGACGGACGGACGGACGGACAGACGGACATCGTTAAATCGAAATAAAAAAAAATTCTGAACCGATCGGTATACTATAAGGTGGGTCTACGACCAATATTTTTTGGTGTTACAAACATCAGCACAAACTTATAATACCCTGACCACATAGTGGTGTAGGGTATAATGACCACATAGTGGTGTAGGGTATAATGACCACATAGTGGTGTAGGGTATAATTAGTTAAAACAGGACTACTTTATGTCGTTTATTTTTAGTCTTTGATAAATTAACTAACAGAATCGCAAAAACCAATAGATTTTTCGGATATTTTAATACTTAATGTAATAAAAGAACTACTTAATTTTTTTTGTAGTTTTGTAATTTTGTATTTTTTGTTTTGACTAACTGCTAAAAAAAAAATTTTAAAAAATATATTTCTGTGTTATTTTATTTTCCCTCGAAAACAACTTTTCTGATTTACTTTTTTAATAATTCTTTACTGAGCGTGTTTATCAAAATTACTATTAGTGATAAAGCAAAAAGCTGCCAAACAAAAGGGAAATAGTACTTTAAAAATTAAAATGCCATTTTAGAAAAGTTTTAAAATAATTGTTTCACTATTCGTGAGGGTCGCGGAATGAGGGATTGGCTTCAAGGTTGAAATAACCAAAATCGAACCACTTTGTTCTTTAAATAAAAGAATATCTAAGAAAGCTTTTGAATTTCTTTTTAATTTTGTAGGGTCATATGCATAATCAATTTTAAAATTTATAAGTGACTTATAAAACAAATTTTCCATACAAAATTCATTTTATAAATGTGCTATAAGTAGGGTTTATGTCCCGGGAATTCCCGGGACGGGATTCCCGGGAATTCCGCCCTTTTTCAAATCCCGAAATCCAGGGAATTTTGTGCGGGATTTCCCGGGATTTTTTTTATTCTTTTACAGAAGTTTTAGCTAGTATTAATGCAATTTTGAAAGCTTTATTTAAATTTAAAGCAATGATTTTTTAAACTAATTTAAACAAAAAATATTTAAAATTAAAAAAATACGATTTAAAATTTAACAAACTGAATTAGGCCAAATTGTTTTCGGATGCCAGTTGAATTTGGGTTAGTTAAACCGAAAAAAATTTTATCAGCCATTACCAAGTTTACCAACAAAAATAATTGTACATATTTCGGAAAAAACTTGTTTCTTTAAAATGATGATCTTTGTTCAAATAAAGCAATATTTGTATAGACTGATTTACACTATAAGATTTTCGGAAAGATTTTGCAACCTTGCCTATAAGTTTTGCATGTATATTATTGTATATTATATTATAAACCAGCCTTATACAACATTCCAACATCATTATTTCAGTTCCAAATACCTCCAAAAAAATATTTGTTTTCAAAATAATCCATCAGATGCTTTTTAAAATTATTTTGGATTTTTTATATGTTAATTTAAAATGCCACTAAATACGAAAATTAAATAATTTATTTTTAAGTAGCTGTGGCATAAAAAATGTCTATTCAAGAAAACCAATTAAAGTTAAGGAAATATTTAATAATGTTGTAGTGTCTTTTTTTATAAAACGATTTAGGCGAATTTGCCTAAAAATTTGTGTGAAAATACTCACTTTTAAACTTTTTTATAAAAATAATTCTAGACGGATACTTCTGAAAATCTGCATAGAAAGATACAAAATATCTGGAAATATAAATTTTTGGATTTCATATTTAAGAAATATTTAAGCAACAAATCGATCTGAGTTCTGACTATAAAATTGGTCCGACACAAGTTTGCACCCATTAACTATTCCAATATATCCTGAAAAAAGGGATGAAAATAAAATACCCGTGTCTTTCACTTTTTCTATATCAATTCGTTTAACCGTTTAAACCGCCAATTAATATTTAGTTAATATATTTCTAAGAGTTTTTTAAAATTAAGACGGCCTTCCATATAAATATATTACCTAAATATTAATTCACGATTTAAATTGTTAAACGAATTGATCTAGAAAAAGTGGAAGACATGGATACTTTATATTTAGCCATCCTTTTAGAATATATTAAGTACATTTTCTCATGGGTACAACCAAAAGATAAACTTTGTCGGACGGTGTTTTAACAGAAATCGAGTTTTTAAAGTACAACATATGTCGAATTTATATATTTTCTACCGAGCGGGAATTTCCGGGATCCCGGGAAATTCTGAAAAAAATCCCGTTGTCCCGGGAAATGAAAAATCAAGGGAAAAGAAAAACCCTAGCTATAAGGTTTTCAAATTATTATGCATAGGCACTTTATTATTTATATCTAGAGTACCCAACAAACCAAACGATATCGTTTCGAATTCGTAACGATATTATTTCGATGATAAGTTTGTCCGAGAATGATATTGTTGGGGTCAGTACCTGTTGTGGCCGTCACTTTGGGCTACGATGTGGTTGCCTGTTGATGGTGCGCAGGTTGGTGTAACTCCTTTACCTTTTTTACTTTCGTTTAACAAAAAACAACTCCTTTTTTCTATTTTCGATTTTAGTTCAACACTTGGTTTTATTTCTATAATCTTTCTTTTTTGTTCTTCTTTAATTTAACAATTTTCTTTCTTTAACAATTTAGTTTTCTTTTTTCCTTAACTTTGCTTTTATTTAATTTAACAATTTACAATATATTTTTTTCTTATTCTCTTAAAATTTTTTTTTCTTTAGTTCTACAATTTTCACTTATAAGTTATATTTCTAAATTTTCTCCTTTTCTTTAGTTCTTCTTTTTTAATTTTCACTTTTTAATTTTCATAAAAATACTTGTTGCTGCTGCTATTGATGATCACGAAACATTAAAAGAAAAAAAGGATAATGCCCTGAAGATGTGGAGTACCGGGTTTTTCATGCGAATACCCAGTACCCACACCCTCAGTGCACGATCACAACTGACATGAGGGCCAAACCACATAAGCAGTGACGGCGGCATTTTACCGCCACGTGACCTTCGCGCGTTATGTGGCTTGGGCCTTAACTCCTGTGTTTATCAAAGAAAAACAACAAATAGCCAAACAACAAAAAAAAAAAGAAAGATATTTAAAGGGCCGACGTAAACAGATATCATTAACGATTCATGAGTGATAGGTACTGTGAAGAAAAATGCACATTCGTTAATGATATCGTTTTTTCATGAAATAACGATATCGTTATGATATCGCAAATATCAGGCAGCGCGATAATATTTTCGTCATATTCAAAAATTATTGTCGTTATTTTATCACTATTCCATGAAAATATGATATCATTAACGATATCGAAATAAACAAATATATATGATATCTTTAACAATTAAATTTGAACAAAAACTATGATTTTTTCAGAAACTTTATCGTTATATTGAAAAATTACTCGAGTCATATTTTTGTATCATAAAAGATAGCAATTATGATACTTAATATGAAATCGTTAATGATACTGTATCGTTTTATGGTTTATTGGGTATTGTTCACAGAAAATATAACGATTTGAAAGATGAACAAAAACCAGAAACCACAATGAAATAAGCTAAACTTGTTAGTAATTTCTTTGGAATGAGGCATTAGTAAAATACAAAAATACGAATATAAATGTATATACAAGTACAAGCGCTACATAAGTATTGTACACTCAAAGAAATTCTTAATTTTTAGAAAAAGATTATGTTATCTTTATGGGAGAAAAAAAAACAAAGTATAAAATATGTATAAGTGGATGAAAATTTCCACAAAATAGCTTAACAAATTATTTGCGGTCATGGGGAAAAACGTTGAGCTACTTTCTACTAAAGCATTTTTTATTTGGTGTTTTCGACGTAATATTTTAAGTGCATCCTAGCAAAACCACAGACAACCAAATCATGTATAAAAGAGTCCATGCATTACTTCAAATCTTAATTCAGTGATAAAATTTACAGGCTATGTCCAATTACCTTGCTGGTGATAAAAGTATTATTGACGAGAGTGGGTCTAAATATATAGATTTTAATAAATTTATTACTTCACACTAAAGGGCTGCATGACTATTTTACAAAACATTCTCTTGAACACACTGATGCCAGATTTGACGATTATATGTTTACGAGAATGGGAAAAGATGTGTCTAAATAAAGATTTTCTTAATCTATATTTAGACAAAATATTTTGTTTTATTAAATGCAATTGAACGTGAGATTCCTAATTATTAGTCGTAAGCTCTCGACATATATACTATTAACAAAATTTTGCTGGGATAATTATCTACTCACTATACAATAGAAAAATTTTAAAATAAAACACTAAGCATAGATACTGTGATAAATTTTATTCAAACCAGAAGCCTATTGTTGATCTACTATAATAACAATCAGAGAAACATAGAAATCATTGTTATACTTAAATATACCATATACAAAATACAGATTCCAATTACATTTGCGCCAAAGAGGATTTACATGATTTCCTTACTTGTTAAGTTCTGGATTCTAGATTTGTTTCTCATTTTTGAATACATAATAACAAAATGCGCGTACATTAAAAAATCAAGAATTTAAATAAAATAAAAATAACGTTTTCATACAGGGTGGTCCAAGTTGGTGTGACTGATTTAAAATTAAAATAGAATTTTTTATATGACAGTATAATTAGTGAAATTGCTTCTTTATGGCCCGTTAACTTATCTCAATTTATACCCTGGTTAAGACCTCTACCAGCCTTAACCAATGGTAAACATATTTTTTGAATAACTTATCTAAATTTTAACCAAGCATTTTTTCTAACCAATGCTAAAATTTAACCATAGAAATTTCTGTGGTTAAGAAACTTAACCAAGGCTATTTTAGAACAATTCACCCTACATAAGATATTTTAATAAATTAAACTTGTAATGATGATTAATAAAAAAAAAGTCTAAAGCGCAGCTTTAACCAAACTTATACTAAGAATCGTTTATGACACATATAAGTATTTTCGAAGTGCATTTCGCCACTTTACCAAAACTTACAAAAATTGCATCAGTACTTAAAATTGTGCACAAATTTTTGCTATTTAGGATTTAGGTTTCTGTGATAGCTTATAGAAATTGGCCTCATATAAGGAAATAGGAAAATTTTTTTTTTATTGGTTCAAGGAGCCGAAATCTGTCTTGAATAATTAAAACCAAAAATGGTGACCAATATTATAACAATTTGACACGAATTATACACCTCTACAAAATGAAAAGTCGCTGTCGGTAGAAGCTTGGTAGATACTTTTAGTATTTTACTTGCTGATTCCAAATCTCTATTCCGAATTCTCTATCACCTCTCAATTTTGAGGAAATCGTGATTAAAAACGCGAAAAATTGCTTTTTACGTATTTTAAAATACTATACAAAACGCATTCAAATAGCTTAAGACTTTTTGTTACGATGGTAGTTAAGAATGAATTTTGTTCTCTAAAATACATAGGACATTTTTTTAATTTGTGTACCGTTATAGGAAAAAATTCTTTTGAAAACCACTCAGAAAAACAATTATTCCATCAATTTTGGGTAACTTACATTGAAGAATTTGGAATCAGCTTATCAAATTCAAAATCAATCATGTATCAAAACTCAAGACTACTGAATGAAGTAAAAGACTACTGAATTTAATTCTTAAATATAAAAAAGCGCATAGAAATCAATCTCGAATTTACGAAATGTGAACCAATCATGTTGTAAATATTTTAAAAGTATGTGAGGAACCCCTGGACAACCCACAGTTTTGACTTGCAATTACAAAAAGGTACAAAATCATGCACACCCGAGTAAAAAAAATTATATATAATCATATGTGGCATATATTACAATATATAATTAGACATGTGGTTATGTATATCCATATATAATTATATATGACTTTTTTTCCGAAAAATCTTCCTTATATTATGCCATATATAATTTAATCTAATTAGATATCGGCCTTCATAATATTAGATATGGCATATATAATTATATATTACATAACATGGTTGATCTTATTGCATATATAGTTATATATAGAACTATATCTTAATATATAGGGTGGCATTTTAGCAATATATAATTATATATGGTATCATTTAAACAATATATAATTATATATGGTGACAGTTAAACTAGATATTATCATATATGGTGCCATTTAAACAATATATGGTCATATATGGTACCTCATAAACAAAATCTTTAATTCAGTTCCAGATATGATAATATATGGTACTATATATAGTGCGATATATATTTATATATGGTGTTATTTAAGCTATATATTATCATATATGGTGCCATTCAAACCATATATTATCATATATGGTGCCATTAAAACCATATATTATCATATATGGTGCCATTCAAACCATATATTATCATATATAGTGCAATTTCAACAATATATGCCCATATATGGTACCTCATGAACAATATTTTTAATACAGTTCCACATATGATAATATATGCTACCATATATAGTGCCATATATATTTATATATGGTGTTATTTAAGCAATATATTACCGTATATGGTGCCATTTAAACTATATATTGTCATATATGGTGCCATTTCAACAATATATGCTCATATATGGTACCTGATGAACGACATTTTTAATACAGATGCAGATATGATAATATATGCTACCATATATAGTCCCATATATATTGATATATGGTGTCATTTAAACAATATTAATATACCCGAGTAAAAAAATTTATATATAATCATATGTGGCATATATTACAATATATAATTAGACATGTGCCTATGTATATCCATATATAATTATATATGACGTTTTTCCGAAAAATTTTCCTTATATTATGCCATATATAATTTCATCTAATTAGATATCGGCCTTCATAATATTAGATATGGCATATATAATTATATATTACATAACATGGTTGATCTTATTGCATATATAGTTATATATAGAACTATATCTTAATATATATGGTGGCATTTTAGCAATATATAATTATATATGGCATCATTTAAACAATATATAATTATATATGGTGACAGTTAAACTAGATATTATCATATATGGTGCCATTTAAACAATATATAGTCATATATGGTACCTCATAAACAAAATCTTTAATTCAGTTCCAGATATGATACTATATGGTACTATATATAGTGCGATATATATTTATATATGGTGTTATTTAATCTATATATTATCATATATGGTGCCATTCAAACCATATATTATCATATATGGTGCTATTCAAACCATATATTATCATATATGGTACCATTTAAACCATATATTATCATATATGGTGCAATTTCAACAATATATGCCCATATATGGTACCTCATGAACAATATTTTTAATACAGTTCCACATATGATAATATATGCTACCATATATAGTGCCATATATATTTATATATGGTGTTATTTAAGCAATATATTAACATATATGGTGCCATTTAAACCATATATTATCTAATATGGTGCCGTTTCAACAATATATGCTCATATATGGTACCTCATGAACAACATTTTTAATACAGTTCCAGATATGATAATATATGCTACTATATAGTGCCATATATGTTTATATATGCTGTTATTTAAGAAATATATTAACATATTTGGTGCCATTTAAAACATATATTGTCATATATGGTGCCATTTCAACAATATATGCTCATATATGGTACCTGATGAACGACATTTTTAATACAGATGCAGATATGATAATATATGGTACCATATATAGTACCATATACTTTGATATATCGTATCATTTAAACAACCCGAGGAAAAATAGTTACATATAGTCATATATGTGATTAAGTTATATCTGTATAAATATACAGTTTCATCCGAAGAATGACCCGATATATTTTTATCAATTGTTTATCAATTTTTATCTAAATGTATCAGTTTAGATCTGACCTGATTAAATTATGTGTTAATCAGATGAAATTGTATCAGATTTTTGACCTGATACAATTTTATCGGTTTGATCGTAATTGGTTAAATTTTATATAAATAAAATATAATTGTATCCGACATTTACCTTATACAATTGTATCAAAGTTTTAAACTGATATCAGGTCAAAATTGGGATATAACTATATAATTTTGTACCCGAGTAAAAAAGTTTTGATATAATCATATATTATTTTATGTAATTGCATTTAGTAACTTATAGTTACATATGGCAGGATATGCTTTTAAATTCAAGCAGATATACTTTTATATAGTCATATGTTAGATATTTTTTCCTCAAAGGTTTTAATATGGAGGCATATGTGATTTTATATTATTACATACTGGCCTACATATAATTGCATGTGCTATATATAAGTACATAAAGTAACATATTACAGATATAATTACATATACGTTTATATATAATTTAGTATGACACTATACATAATAATATAAAACTATATGTGGAGCCATATAAGAAATATTTCATAATTTTTGTTAGATATGATTATATATTGACGAATAAGAACCCATATATAACTTAATACGGTTCCATATCTACAAAATTTCATGATTTCTTTAATATATAACAATATAACGTTCTTTATAAAATCATCTATAATTATATATCATCCCACATAAGCAATTATTTCAAAGTGATTTTATATAAAAATATATAAGGTCCATATAAAACCGTATTATATTATATGTGGTTCTATGTTAAAATTGATTTTGAACTAAATTTAGATTTAGTAATTACTAGGGATTGGCGCGTAACTAGAAATGTTCGTGAGTCACGAACATCTCTGTGAATAACACGCGATCGTGAGTGTAATTACTATACTCAAGTGATTCGTGCGTGAGCGTGAATAAGAATATATAACCCGTGCATGATTCGTGTGAGTTTATTTTTTGCATCATATATTTTTAGTAATTTTTACTATTTTGTAATATTTTACTATTTTTTTACTATTTTTCTTATATCTTGGTTGTACATATAACATGATCCTATTAACTTTAAAATTTCAGTCTTGTCAACTTTAATTTAAAATTACTAAAAATAAAGAAAATTTTGTTCATGTTTAATGCACTGTCATGGTAAATCTGGATAAAAGTAATGGAAGATTTATCGAAATTAGAGGATCTTCAGCAGACCTTTGGGTTAATCATTATATTTGGAAATTAATTACACATGCAATTACACAATTACATGTAATTGTAATTGAAAAAAAATCAATTACAATTACATATTATTTGTAATTGTAATTAAAAAAAAACAATTACAAGTAATTTGTAATTTAAAATTTGCAATTATACATTACATATAATTGTAATTGAAAAAATTTCAATTACAATTACATTTTTTTCGGAAAAGAAATAATGACAAAAAGCACAAGTGAGGGGTCAGCCCAACATGACGTATTCTTTTTATACTTATCCACGCCTATCCAACCTATCCCAGTCAGTTTTTTCTACAAAATTTTAACAAAAAACACTTTAATTCTAAATGTAATTGAAATTTGTAATTGAAATCACTTTCAATTACAATTACTTGTAATTGAAAATTTTCAATTACAGTCACATGAAATGTAATTGTGTTTTTTTTTAATTTCAATTACATTTATTTGCAATTGTAATTGAAATCCCCCAGGTCTGATCTCCAGATATTGCATATCTTTTTATTTAAAAAAATAATTTTTGTATATTGTTAGATATGGTCCTATATAATATGATAAAAAGTATAAGGTCAATTTTTAGATATAATTGTATCAAACTATGTCCACTTTTATAACATTTTATATAATTTTATACAAAAAGATATAATTTGATGTAATTGGATGAGGACAAAATTCGGATACAATTGTATCGAATTGCATAAAATTGTATCAAATTGTACCAAATTGTATACAATTGTATACAATTCGATACAATAAGATACAATAAGATGTTCTCATTTTTCGGATATAATTATATCTAATTACATAAAAGATTATATATAATTAAATATAACTTCATATGGCTCCATATCACTTTTTTTTACTTGGGTATACAAATATATCTATTTGAACCTAAACTGATACCATGTAATATAAACCAATAAAATTGTATCAGGTCAAAAATCTGATACAATTTCATCTGATTAACACATAATTTAATCAGGTCAGATCTAAACTGATGCAATTAGATAACAACTGATACAAATAAGAACTGATACAATTTTATCGGGCCATTTTTCGGATCAAATGGTATATGGATGAATCTAAGTTATATATTAAAGCTCCATATTGGTGCCATTTAAACAATATATTGTCATATGTGGTGCCATCATATATGGTAACTCATCAGCAACTACAATATTAACTGTATTTCAGAAGCTATTAATTGTATTTCAGAAATGTTAAATGTATTTTAGAAATTATGGAATGTATTTCAGAAATGCATTAATTGTATTTCAGAAATAATCAAATCTATTTCAGAACTTGTTGATGGTTTATCATAGTTAATAGAGAAAATTTTCTAAATTACATTTCATAATTTCTGAAATACAATTGATAATTTCTGAAATACAGTTTGATAATTTCTGAAATACAGTTGTGAATTTCGGAAATACAATTCATAATTTCTGAAATACAATTGATAAAACTGAAATTCAATTGACTAGTTCTGAAATACAATTCATAAATCTGAAAAATAATTGATAAGTTCTGAAATACAATTGATAAAACTGAAATTCAATTGATTATTTCTGAAATACAATTGATAAATCTTAAAAACAATTGATACAATTGGAAATGGTGTAGAGCGTTAAAAATATGTAAATAAAATTATTTTTTAAAAAAAATTCAATTTAATAAAAAAAATATAATTTTATAAAAACATTTATAGAAAATAAAATTATAATTTTATAAAAAGAAATTCTTTTGAATGGGGGAAATGTTTTTAGATGATCTGTTATTTTTAAGTAAATGAATGTTATTTTAGTTTAACTCAAGTTCATAAATTAATATCACTTTCTGTTTAAATTATTTTCAAATCACAGAAAGATGATACAATTTTTACAAGTAAATTACAAAGAATAAAAATTATTGAAAAAATTTCGATAAGACCAGCAAGGAGAATGCGCATTTTAAAAAAAATGCATAGCCGTGAAAGGTATCGAACTCGAGACCTTCTGATTTTCAACCTTATTTTAACAAAATATTTTAATTTTTATAAAATCAGTGCTCTTCCAGTGTATTATTTTTTGAACTATTGTCAATATCTATCTGGGATCTTATTTAATCCCAAATAAATGGAGATCTTACGTAGTACCCAAATATAATGCGGGATCTAATTTTAGCTGTCATTTTTCTGGATAGTTTTAGATGTCAATCTCCAAATATATTGCTGTTTCTAATTCGATCTGCAATTTATGGGATAAATTAAGATCCTACCAAATCCCCATATATATCACTGGATTTAATTCGATCTGCAATTTATCGGAAAAGTTAAGATCTTACGCAATCCCGAAGTATATTACTGGATCTAATTTTATCTGTAATTTTTTGGATAAATTTAGATCTTACTTAATCCCCAAATATATTGCTGGATATAATTCGATCTTCCATTTTTCGGATAAACATAGATCTAAGTTTATCCACAAATATATTGCTAGATCTAATTAGATCTGCCAAAATTGAGATCAAATTAGATCTATGTTTATCCCTAAATATATTGCTGGATCTAATTCGATCTGCCACTTTTTCGGATCAAATTAGATCTAAGTTTATCCACAAATATATTGCTGGATCTAATTCGATGTGCCATTTTTTGGATCAAATTAGATCTAAGTTAATCCACAAATATATTGCTGGATCTAATTCGATGTGCCATTTTTTGGATCAAATTAGATCTAAGTTTATCCCCAAATATATAGCTACATCTAATTCGATCTGCCACTTTTTCGGATCAAATTAGATATACGTGTATCCACAAATATATTGCGGGATCTAATTTGATCTGCCAAAATTGAGATCAAATTAGATCTAAGTTTATCCCCAAATATATAGCTGGATCTAATTGGATCCGCCATTTTTCGGATCAAATTAGATCTAAAAATATCCGCAAATATAAAGCTGGATCCGCCAATTTTCGGATTAAAATAGATCTAGGTTTATCCCCAAAGATATCACTGGACCTCCCAATTTTGAGATATACCTTGATCTTAGTTTATCCCCATATATACAATGGGATCTAATACGATATGATTGGATACACCCAATTTTGAGATCTAATTGGATCAGCTAGATATTACAGCAGATCTTAAACAATATCAAATTGGATATAATTAGATATTGCGCGAGATCAATTTTTTTTACTCGGGTATAGACATATATGGTATCATTTAACCAATATATTGTCATATATGGCACAATTTAAACAATATATGGTCAAATTTGGTACTACATCAACATTTTGAATACAATTCCATATATGGTTTAATTTGAATAATGTAAAACTATGTATGGCGCTATAATAAATATTATCAGATATGTTACTTCATTAACAATATTTATAATACAGTGTCATATATTGTAATATATGTATATCATTCAATATATATTGATGTATGGTAATGGTACAATAATTCCAATATCAGTTGAGATACAATTTGTGGGTCCATATCAACAATTTGTTCACGTACATTTAACATATATATATGTACATTTAAGTTATAATTTATAAACACTTTATAAAGTTAAATAGTTCCATAAACCTCGTCTAACTGTATAGAATGTTTATGAATATACGATTTAATATATAATAATTACAACTACAAATTGGTGCCATTATCTAAAATTTAATTTAATGTTAACTTATAATAAAATAAAAATGTATTTCCTAAAAATAAAAATATAGTGTTAATTAATGTTAATATACAATAGGTTTAAGTTGAACATCCCAGACAGAAAAATATAATTCGGCACAATGCTGGCAAACCGTTGGCGATGGTCGGTTATGCGTTGGCAGAACGTTGCATTAACTATCTTGGCAAAAAAATAGATTTCAAAAAACATTTTTGAAAAAATTGAGAAAACTTTTTTTAATATTTGCTTTTAAAAACATGAAATTTAACCCAGTCCACCAGATTGTCAGCCAAGGCCTCTACACTCTAATCTAACGAGACTTGTTATAGATGTGTGATAGCTACAAATTAAATGAATGATAAAAGCATTTCGAGCTAACTTATAAGCATCGAAAAAAGGTATTCCAGAAATTATTAAATGTATTTTATAAAATTTTAATTGTATATCACAAAATATTATTTGCACTTCAGAAACTACAATATTACGCAAATTTAATTATTTATTTACTTAGTTGTGTTCAGAAATAAAGAAATGTATTTCAGAATTTCATAGCTAATAGAGAAAAATTTCTCAAATACATTTCATAATTTCGGAAATACGATTGATAATTTCTGAAATACAGTTTGATAATTTCTGAAATACAGTTGTGAATTTCGGAAATACAATTAATAATTTCTGAAACACAATTGATAAAACTGAACTTCAATTGACTAGTTCTGAAATACAATTCATAAATGTGAAAAATAATTGATGGGTTCTGAAACACAATTGATAAAACTGAAATTCAATTGATTATTTCTAAAATACAATTGATAAATCTTAAAACAATTAATACAATTGGAAATGGTGTAGAGCGTCAAAAAGATGTAAATAAAATTATTTTATTCAAAGATTTCAATTTAATAAAAAAATAAATATATAATTTTATAAAAAAATTTATAGAAAAAAAAATTTTAATTTTATAAAAAGAAATTCATTTTCTAAAAGAAATGCATATTGAACTCGTTACCTTCTGAGTTTAAACCTTATTTTAACAAAATATTGTAATTTTTATACAATCAGTGCTCTGCCAGTCTATTATTTTTTGAACAGTTGGCAATATATGTCTGGGATCTTATTTAATCCCAAATAAAAAGAGATCTTACGTAGTACCCAAATACAATGCCGCATCTAATTTTATCTGTCATTTTTATGGATACTTTTAGATGTCAATCCCCAAATATATTGCTGTTTCTAATTCGATCTGCCATTTTAATACCGAAAAAAATTGCTGGATCTAATTCGATCTGGCATTTTTCGGATAAATTTACATCCAAGTTTATCCCTAAATATATTGCTGGATCTAATTCGATCTGCCACTTTTTCGGATCAAATTAGATCTAAGTTTATCCACAAATATATAGCTGGATCTAATTCGATCTGCCATTTTTCGGATCAAATTAGGTCTTACTAAATCCCAAAATATATTGCTGGATCTAATTTTATCTGCCAATTTTCTATTCAATTTATATCCAAGTTTACCCACAAATATATTGCTGAATCTAATTCGATGTGCCGTTTTTCGGATCAAATTAGATCTAAGTTAATCCACAAATATAATGCTGAATCTAATTTGATCGGCCATTTTTCAGATAAATTTATATCTAAGTTTATCCACAAATATATTGCTGGATCTAATTCGATGTGCCATTTTTCGGATCAAATTAGATCTAAGTTTATCCCTAAATATATAGCTAGATCTAATTCGATCTGCCACTTTTTCGGATCAAATTAGATATACGTTTATCCACAAATATATTGCGGGATCTAATTTGATCTGCCAAAATTGAGATCAAATTAGATCTAAGTTTATCCCCAAATATATAGCTGGATCTAATTGGATCCGCCATTTTTCGGATCAAATTAGATCTAAAAATATCCGCAAATATATAGCTGGATCCGCCAATTTTCGGATCAAAATAGATCTAGGTTTATCCCCAAAGATATCACTGGACCTCCCAATTTTGAGATATAACTTGATCTTAGTTTATCCCCATATATACAATGGGATCTAATACGATATGATTTTTGAGATCTAATTGGATCAGCTAGATATTACAGCAGATCTTAAACAATATCAAATTGGATATAATTAGATATTGTGCGAGATAAATTTTTTTTACTCGGGCAGCCATTATTTTTCTACTCACGATCTGATGATCACATAAATTGCCTTAATTTAATAATCTATCACAAAATTTCCACTATTTTTTTTTTAATTTTATGCGCGAATTTTCCGCGGTTGTCTCGATTAGCACAAAATTCTTATTAATAGTTCAAATAATCCACTTTTTATTTTTAGGACTTACCAAATGGATTTATTTAAATCACCTCTCGTAGTATGCAAAAAGACACAATGATTTTATAGCATTTAGCGACCGCGAATCTTAAAAAAAAACGGCGTGGTCAAGTGTATTATTTTTTTTACGACCAGAAACACATAAAAAACCGCGAGAAAAACTTTTAATTTTCCCGTATTGAAAAAACCATTTTTTGTTATTAATTTTTGTTTTTCCTTTTGTTTTTATTCTGACATTTCATACTAAGGTTAACTACCCAGAGTTAAAATATTGATAAGTTATTATGGTTAAATTTTCATAGGGATAAATATTTAGTATTGGTTACTTACCCATGGTTAAGGTAAAGTTAACTTCTCGAGAAAAGTTAATGGGCCTATGTCGTACTTATATTTTGAATCATTGTTTGGATTTTAATTTGAAATCAAATTTGAAATCCATACCGTTTGTATTAGAAAATTTGAGGTCTAAACTGGATTTCGATTTAACAATAATTTTTAATTCTAATTAATCTAACTTTATAAGTAACAAAATTCATTAAAAATATGGCATAGACATATAATAAGGAAATACCAAAGAAATTGTTTTAATACAGGGATGATTAGTTGGAAGAAAAAATGCTTGTAAAATAATGGCTGAATGCGAAAAAGTCTTTGTGGTAAAAAAAATTAATTAAAAAACTTAATCAGCTGTTTACATTGTGCAAAGGTATTTATTGATACAAAAAATTTCCTTTTTGCAAAATTTTTGTTCGCAAATGTTTTTTTTTTGCAAACTATCTACCAAGCTTTGATAGAAGACATGAATATTATAGCCCTTGGATTCTGAATTGTTAAATAAACCTTTAATAATAGCTTTATTTTGTCTCATGCCTATCAACGTTAAATATTTAAAGCAAATCTACGTTAAACCGATTGTAGTATAAAAACATTTTAAGTAGATTATGTTTATAAATAATTGTTCCGTTATAATCGAATGTACGTCAGCAAAAGTTTTTAGAAAGTAAAACGAATGAGTAACGTTAGATGCGAAAATGTATAAACGTTGATAATTATCTGTGTTGAAAGTTAACGTGCATACGAAAAGTAATATGTTAGTTTTCGTCTTAAACGCGTTTTTATGCACTTTGAGTTTTTTTTATGAGTTAACGGATATAGTTAAGTCGAAAACGCAGCTAATAAAATAATTTACTTAATAATAATTTATCTGAGCGAGCAATTTTCATCCTTAATTTCATTGAATTTTATGCATTTTTTGTTTTTCGAAAAGCTTATCTGTCAATGGTCAATGCTAGAAATTAGTCCGCTTAATTCATTAGTCCCATGTATGAATTAAATAAATTTACTTCGCTTGTTTCTTCATAAAATGTCTTAATTAAGTTATACCAAATATTACCAAGATAGAAAACTGTACTCCTAATATAAATTGGGTAAATTTACTCTATGTGCGTAATTGAAAAAAAGTACGCACATTGTGTTTAAGTTGGTGCACAAATAATTTGTAATTTTACATTGAAAGTGCGTAAAAATTAAATGACATTTTGAAATTAGTGTGCTAATTTACTAAATTTGTGCGTAAAAAAGCATATTTCGCGTGAAAATGTACGCATAAAGTGCGTAAAAATCCACAAAAAATGCGCAAAAAGCCACAGAAAGTTCGTAGAAATCCCCCAAAAATGCGTATATTTACCACAGCTGTGCTTAATGTTAAACCACACAAAAATATTTTTTTTTTAAATAAAAAAAAAAATAATTTTAAGTACATATTTTATTTATAATAATATCTGTGTCATTCTCGTGTATAATTTTTAGCAAATTTTGGGCATTTATTGTGAAACATTGGTACAATATCCATTTATTGAAAGTATTGGCCATCATTAGCTATGACCTTTTCCCATCTCTCTGGATGGATTCCGTGCCAAAATAACTGCTGCTCATTTTTTGAGGCCAAGAGGATGCCAATTTCGGATACCTGAAAGCAAAACATCTTATTCACTATTTATTTTATAAATAGTTTTAGTTCTTGCAACATGTGGCCGAGCGTTGTTCTGATGGAATATTATGAGCAACCAACTACAGAGTATTACCTTGGCGCTATGGATAGTCGGCTTTGGCGTTGATTTGGCTGGTTTCCCAGGATTTAAATACGATTTCTTGCACTAAGGGTTATCATAATCCATTTGTCATCGCCAGTAATGATTCGATTCCAACATTTCTTTCTTTTTATGGCGTTCCAGCAGCATTTCCCACATGCAAAATCGTCCAAAACCAATTTCCTTGCTTTTGGATGATTTCCTTGCAAACCAAAAAGTATTTCACCCATTTTAACTTTTTCTCTTTATTATTTAAAATTTTTTTTCAATTTTTTCCAAATTAAAATGTCATATTATTTATTACTATTATAAGTTAGTATATTTACCAAATTTGTGCGTAAAAATTTTATTTAACAAAAGAATAGTAATTTTAGGCACAATGTGTTTATTTGTAAACACATAATGTCTAAAAATACTTTGTGTGTGTATTATTGTGTATGAAAGTGTGTACAAAAATAATTTACGCATTTTTTGTTTATATTTACCGAATTTTCGTAAAATTAAACAAAATTTTACCCATTTTATAGTAGTGAATTTACAAACATTTTTTGGAGTGTATATTTCAAAGTCGCTAAAAGCAATAAAAATGTTGTTCATATTTAAAAATAATGCAAGTTTTTAAGATATTTTATTGGATTTTCAACAATATACAATTTGTATAGATCCGACCAGTACTTGCTGAATTTTACTATATTATTTGATAAAAGTATCGATATCGCTAATTTTTCACTAAAAGACATGGCTTCTTAAAACGGGTAGCAAAATTAAAAACAAAATGCATCTCTGGACCATCTTCGACTTTTTAGGGGACAATTTAACAATTATTTTGATCTTTAAAAATAAAAGCCGCAAGCACAAAATTAGAAAAAACCTCATTTATTTCTAATGTTTTGTCCGTCACTGTATGTGAATTCTATTAAATATTATTTGTCTTTTATTTCATCGCTTTAATGTATTCATTTACATTCTACCTGCAGGTAGACGATAACAAAGAAACCAAACAAACAACAATACAATTTTCGCAGGCAGACATATTGGCAATAAATAATAATAGAACTGATATTTAGTGTGAATAGTATTTTGCGATTGTGTAATTTATTCGAAAATACAATTAACAATATTTACATAAATTTGTTTTTATTCAATTATGTAATAATTGCAAAAAGTTATTATAATTTGAACAGCATGTTTTGCATATTTCAACTTTCTGTTAAACATGTTAACTGAATTTGAATGTTAATTGAATTTGTTACCTATTTTTTAATTACCCGACTAAAAAAGATGTTATATAATCATATATCACCATATATAAACCCATATATATGTTCATATCTTATTTGATCCGAATATTGGAATATATAATTATATCAAACGAGATAAGCATGTTATCTAACCTGATACAATTTGACCCGAAAAATGGGTCTATCTAATTGCATTAAATTATATATAAATACATATAATTTTATAAAAATGTTCATTTTAGTAAATATTGTTGAGATCACTTATTTTCATTCATATTAAATACTAATGGCCGACAGAACTGTTTGGCTAACAAAGTGGGTATTGGTCGATCTTTGGTATTGATGAAAATGAGGATTGAATGCGATTTAGGACGTTTTTAGGACGCAAATTACCTTAAACTTAGAATAACGCAGTTTGTAACTGAATTTCAATAAAAAGCAAAATTCAAAACGAGAAAATGTTGTTTAGAAAAATTTATGCTAATAAACTTGGAAAAAGCTGACAAAGTAAATTTTCGGTTTAACTCAACTTTACAAAAATTTGTCGGAACAACTTTTTCTAGTTTAGAGTTTTGGTCTTTCTTATTAAATGTGTCTTTCTTATAAAATGTGTCTTTCTTATAAAATAAAAAAAAAACTCTTTCTAAGTTTGTTTTCTTCATTGTTGTAGTGCAATTAAATTTTATAAAATTTTGTATAATTAGATATCATGTCATGTTATATATTTTGATATAAGATTGTTTATAGAAGCTTATACACCATTATATATAATTATATATAAACTATATCGCAGATCTCTTAATATATGGATGGAGACCAAATTGCGTATGATTATATATAACGTCATACCAAACATATTTATAAAACCAAAGTGTTAATATAAATGTATATGGTTATATAAAGCCACGCATATAAACATTTATAATAATATCAAATCATATAAGATTATATGAAAACTTTTTTAGTAGGGTAACTAACATTTAGCAGAAAATATGTACTGATTTTAGCTGAAATATTTTTATTGCCACATTTCTTCTAAATTATTGTTTTTGAGATGTTTCTTTTAGCTAAAATTTAGCAGACCTAAATTTAGCGGACCATGATTCTCAACTTCATTGAAATCTCTGCAGGCGCTATTTTCTGTTATTTTAGTAGAATTTCCTACTATGTGTACGGTCTTTTTTTTGAGAGTAGATGACAGGGGTGGCAAGACTTTTTTCGATGCGTGCCAGAAACGGACAAATTTTTTTTAAAAATTTTCTCGCTCGCCTCATTCATTTTAATTTTCTTTTGAGTCTTTTTTTTTAATTCTTAAAACTTGGAAAACTTTCTTTTTAAAATGTCACAGATTTATATATTTTTCAGCGCTACGGATAACTCTCATGGAATAACTCCAGAGGGAACAATTAGATAACATCCAAAAAATGGCGTAACAATTTTTGGGGGTTATTTATTTGTTATGATTTAGGTACGTAAGAAACTACTAGAAAAAGGTTATTCAGCTAAAATTTGATTTGATTAAAAAAATCGGACTATTTTATTCTTCATTTTAATGAATAAAAAAATCAGCAAATATTATGGATTTGAAAATAAAAATTTCAAATTTCGGGAAAAAAATTACAGCTTCCTTAATATTGTACATAATTAATCCAATTTGGTAAATTTGTAATTAAAAATGATCCCAGAAGTATAAAAAGATAATTTTTTTGGTGCCTTAGCGTCAAAATTTTAATCGCGAATACGAACTTTGAAAAACGGCCATCACCATTGAATTCAGCGTACTAGAATTAGCTTTACCAGTAGGGTGCACAGCTTATTAAAATTTTCGTCTATCACAGTGTAATTTAAACAAATTAATACATTTTTTTTATTATCTTGGAGATTATTTCATTGCAGATTATTTAATTTTTTTCCTTTGGGAATTATTTTATTATGAAACTTCTTTTTAGGATTTATTTCATTGGGTGTTATTTCATGTGGGTTATTTCGTAGCACCTATTTTCCCAATAAAAAACTTCAACTCTATTAAAAGTGGTTTTCATTTTTGCTTAATTTTCTAGCACCTTTTTGTATCTCCGATTACGAGGCTTTTTCTCATCGAAAAACTTGAACTCTTTCCAATCTAGAATTCAAAGAAATTTTACCAGAAAAATTTCGACTTTTTTCAATTTGCCAATAAACCAGTTACAGGAAAATTTTTTTAAGGACGAATTTTGCGAGTTATTAACCATATTTCATCACAGATTTTTATTCATTTTAAAAGGCGATAAAAAGAATCTATAAAAAATTTCACCATTATCGAGCTAAATCACTGAAGGAGGACAGCGACCTGGAACAGAACACTTTCGATGTGGACTTCGATTCAGGGAGAACCACGACCAGGGACGTCACGTATCCTCTATTGAGCTGTGCTAAGTTTAAAAGTAAGGCAAAGAACCTCCAACACGCAGAGAAAATATATGGTTGCAATATGATCACGGCTAAAAAACTATGATCCCTACTGTCATACATGGTTATTGCAATCATATTATTAATGGATTAATCATACTTTACAAGTTATATGGTCGTCTATAATCATTTTATAGTTAAAATCTCTCTTTTTTCGTTTATCATATTTTTATCTCGGCTACAATCATATATTATCCGCAAAAACCATATTCCTCTCTTCGAATTACAATCATATTATTATTTGTACTGAGAGATATCATGTTCACAATCATTGGTATGCTTTCGACAACTATAAGATGGTCAGTATATTTTTTTATGAGCGTTATCGATCAGTTAGCGTCATTCTTGTTTGAGATTTTGTGAAAAGAAATTTTAAGACGCAAAAGCGGCCCTATGTTCCACTGGGAATTAAAGGATTAAATATATAGAGAAAATAATACATATTACACAAAAAAATAGAAAATAACTTAATAGTGACATTGTTTGTAGAAGAAAGAAAGAATTCGGTCTAACCAGGAACCTTCAAATTAGATTGTACTTTAAAGTGCTCAGTGTTATAAAATAAGTAAAAAGTGATAGAAAAGTGTTTTTTATTTAATTTTTGTACTCACCCAGCAAAAACATAGTAATGACAGATCATTACCATACGGATTACCAAGTAATGATAGGTCATTACCTTTTCCATTACTTTAAAATACAAAATAATGACTTACCGATAATAAGTTATAGAAGTACTTATATCTTCGTGCAAAGTAATCACTTACTGGTAATTGATTAAATAAGTACAGATTAAGTCTTTTTTATATTTATATTTTATTTATAAATTTGTTTTGAACTAAATAGGAAATTTTCCAAGGTAAAAATTTTTTTCTCCCAATATGGCCAACTATTTTACAATATAGGGTAACCACTTATTTCCTAACTTTTGAGTAACCACTTATTATATCTTTATGAGTAACTACTTATTCTTTCATTATGGGTAACTCGTTATTCGCACTTTTTTTGTAAGCGAGAGGGTAATGACCACCCATTAATTTTTGGACATCGCGAACAAAAATAATGTTGAGAGTAAATAGCCTGGTAAGTAGTGAAACCCTTTGTGTGCTACTTACTCGCTTAATTACTCGGTAATGTCAGTTTTTGCTGGGCATGTAGAAAAATTATTGTTGAATAGCGGCCATAATAAGAAGCGTTACAGCTTTTAGTTTTGTACGAAAATCAAATTGAAAAAATGTAAGGAGTGCACAAAATAATCATAATAAGTTCCTAGTGATCATAATATGATTCCAAGTGATCACAAAATTTTCGACAGGACAATAATATGATTACTGGGAAAATATTATGATCATCAAGAAAATGTTATGATCATAAAGAACAAATGATGATGATTTTTGGATGTATCGTGAAATTTTGAGCCAGCTTCGGCAGAATACTGGGAGAATATTATAGGGTTCATAGGACAATAATATGACAATATGCAGGACTAAAATATGATAATATTGAGAGAAGTTTACAATCATAGTGTGATAATTTATTAACTATATCATGATAAAAATTAGGTAAGAGTGTGATTGTGCCAACTATGTAACAACATGATTGTCGCAATCATAAACCCAAAAATATATGATGCTCTTCGAATATGATCATCCCAACCATGTTGTTTCTTTGCGTAAAGGGCCTTTAACGATATCCACAAGGTGTACAAGGATGTTTATACAATTTTCAAGGATATTCACCGGACTTTTAAGAATATTCTCAGGACGTTCACGGATGTTCAATGATGGGAACGCTACATGAGACAGCATGCTTCCAGTGCATCATCCAGAGGAAAAGTGGAGCTTACTTTATACACGCGTTCACGATGCAGCCAACTGGCAAAGACATCAGAGCCGTTGTTCTTTATATATCTTTTGCGTGCATCCACTACGTGGTGAGGTTATAATAAGTTTGTGCTGATGTTTGTAACACCAAAAAATATTGGACTCAGTCCATGGACAGACAGACGGAGCACTCTACAGGTGCACTCTACAGGTCGTAAATATAAGGACATTTTGAAGAAATTTTGGTACGCATACCTATGTCGGCCCAAGGACGCAGCCCATCGATTTTGGGTTAAATCGGTTCATGTTTAGAACTAGTGCCCATATAAGCTTCCCTCCCAAAATTGGCTTTTTTACACGCTGCAGGTTGCAAATACGAAGATATTTTAATAAAGTTTGGTACACGCACCTATGTCAGGCCAAGGACGAATCGTATTGATTTTGGTGAAAATCGGTCCATGTTTAGATCTATTGCCCATATAAGGGTCCCCCCAAAATTTCCTTGTTTACACGCTGTAGGTCGCAAATACGAAGATATTTCAATGAAATTTGATGAACAGACCTATGTTGGCCCAAGGACAAAGCCCATTGATTTTGGTTAAAACCGATCCATGTTTAGACCAAGTGCCCATATAAGGGTCCCCCCAAAATTGGCTTGTTTACACACTGCAAGTCGAAAATACGAAGATATTTCAATGAAATTTGGTTCGCTAACTCACATGGTGCCAAGGACAAAGCCTATTGATTCTAGATATGATCGGTCCATATTTGGACCTATCGCCCATATGGGCTATATTTACGATTTTCTCTTATTTTATCATTTTATAGAAAATTTTGACACAAGTCCATTTTAACCCATTCGAATTTCGGATCCAAACATTAGTTGGCTTTTAACCAGACTTGTGTAGGGTATTATATAGTCGGCATGTCCGACTTAAACTTTTTTACTCGTTTTTTGCTAAGTTTAGCACCCGGTTTTGAAAAACTAGTAAAATGTTTTGCTGAAATCAGCAACGAAAATTAATAAGAAAAAATCCGTAATTTGAAATAAGAGAATAGCAAAAATTATTACGAAAAAAAATTGTACTAAAATCAGTACAAAATTAGTAAATTACGATTGATAACTGTTTACAAATTTTTTTTACTAACTTTTTTATTTGAGTGTAATCCACTAGGGCAAGGAATTCCATGCAAATGCATGTTTTTTCTCGATAGTAGAAAACAAATATGGACTAAATATTTATCCGAATCATTAAATTTAGAACAAAATGGCATCGATTTGTAGTTGCATATTTTTGCATATTTTGTCAAAAATGCATATTTTTGCATATTTTGTCAAAAATGCATATTTTTGCATATTTTGACTTTAAATGCATATTTAGTGCATTTTTAATGCATATTTTGTGCTTTTTAATGCATATTTGTGCATATTTTTCATTTTAAGGGCCATATTTTATTTTTTTAAAAAATATAAAAAATTGATACGTTTCATATTTTGAGTCAAGCAAAATAAACATTCTTAAAAACCTTATTGACCTGTGGGAAATCTTCGAGTTCTGTGTCTGTTTGCAACACAATTTTCAACTAACTACCTTATATTTTTAAGTTTTAAAGTGTACATTACATTTTTAACGCATATTTTTCTTTTTTAGCCGCATATTTTAGGCGCATATTTTCCATTTTTAAGTGCATGAAATTTCTTGCCCTAGTAATCACCATTGGTGAAATATTTATACACGACTGTTATTTTGGATGTGTAAATAAATGCGTTTTTATACTGAGTATATCATAAAAAAAATGTGGCGCTTTGTTCCTGACGGAACCATAGGACATAATATCCCTGCAAACATTTGGAAGATATCTTCCAAGAAGATAATAAAGCGATATCTTCTATTTTTCATTTGAATGAAAATAATCAAGTAGTATTTTGAAATTGTCTTTCTTTTATCATTTGGAAGATATTTTGGAGATATTTGGAAAAACCAATTCCAAAATTGTGTTTTTTGTCATAATTTTTTATGATAATATTGCGGCAATATCACCTTTTTATCAATTTGTTTCAAATTTTTGAAAATGTTGGAAAAAATAATACAAAATTTGTACCAAAAAAAATTATAAGAAATGTGGGTAATAAATTCGTTGAAAAATGAGGATTAGTGCGTGGAAAAAAACGGGTATGGTGGCAACAAAATAATTAATGTTTTTGTCAATGGATTATGTATGCAGATATTCTTTTTCAGAGTTAAATTTAATAACGAAAAATATAAATCGTTTAGTTTGTTTCGAGGAGTTAATTTAGCGATATCACCTTTTTATCTTCCAGGTGATAAATTAGCGATATCGCATATTTATCATTCAGAAGTATCGCTTTCGTATTGCTTGGAAGTATCGCTATAGAGAGGACATTTACTCCCGAAAGGGGGATCTTCCGCAATAAGAATATGATTATTGCCGGAATAAAGTTTTTCTTCCAGGCGATACGATTGCGAAACATTTTCGTATTTTAATGTTTGCAGGGATATACCCAGCAAAAACAGAGATGGCGAAGCAGTAGAAAAAGCACTACAATTGATGATCTAGATTTACCTCTTTTTTAACACAAACACTAATGATTTTAACATAGAGTTATCATAGGAGAGGAGTACTCCCACTTCCAAATTTTTTCGGAACTTTTTGAACGAGTGACAAGGAAGCTCTTTTTCACCAATTAAAAGTTAAAAAAAATTATATTTTTTTATTTTACAAAAGTTTTTTATTGCCGAAACCGGGTATCGAACTTGCGACCTCACGACTGCTAGTCTAGCGCTCTGCCGCGGAGCTATTCGTTGATATGAAAGTTGACTGGCATAAAAACACCACTTTGTCACTGCGAGATATTGTTCCTTATTCTCTTCAATAAAAGTACTTATTAAACAAGTGTAAAAGGTGCACTCCAATTCAATATTTTTTTCAGTACTATTTTTACAGGTACATAAAAAACAATTTCCTATAATTTTTTTTATATATACATATTTTTAAAAATTGAAAAATGAAAAAAAATATACACTCTTACTCTCTAAATTTTTCAAATGTATTTTTAGTTAAAGTCGAGTTTAGTTAAAATATTGGTTGGCAGTATGCCTTGGGTTGGTTTATTTTTGGAGAATTCTGATTGGTTAGTTTATTTTCAACCAATCAAAATGTTTGAAAATACAAATATTTTTGTAGGGTTTTCATACACAAAATGAAGAAAACCGTATGATTAAAAATAAAGTCGACTTTAAATTTAAAATATTATTTTATAGTAAGGGCCATTGAATTTAAACAAATTAATTATAAATATTGAAAAAAAAAATTAATAAAATAAAAACAAAAATAAAAAAAAAAATAAAAAAATATTGGTCCCGCCGGGAATCGAACCCGCGACCCTCCGTTTGGAAATGCCAAATGACACCAAAATCACTTCTTAGGATCACTTTTAGAGCAATTACTCTTTAGAAACAATTGTTAAGTGACTTTTTGGATGTTGTTCAGAAATAATTCTAAAAAAGCTGTAAAAATATACTAACGGATACTTCGGAAACAATGAAAGAAGTGATTTTTTGAAGTGATTCAGAATTACTTCTAAAAAAGCAGTAAAAGTACACTAACGGATACTTGTGAAGCAGTCAAAGAAGTAGTTTGTAAAGCATTACTTTAATTTTTTTTTTGCTGGGTATATATATATAAATATATACAGTGGTGGCAAATTTAATAGGAACGATTCAATTTTTTTCTGATTATTTTTTCGTTGCCTTTATTTTTAAAAATCAAAATAGTGGCTAAATTCGCCCCGGGAGGCAAATATGTGGTTTAGAATATTGTGCAGAATTTCAACATAATGTCTGTTTTTTTATTTTGTCACTTGTTTCAAGTGGGCGTGTCTTTCAATGAAAAATTAGCGATATCGACCTGTTATCAAATTACAGAGTACAATTTAGCGAGTACTGATCGGATCTATACCAACTGTATATTTTTGGAAATCCTACAAAATTTCCTTAACTTCTGCATTATTTTTATCTGGAAATAGTCGCTAGACTTGAAATGACAATGCCTTAAACATAAAAAAAATTTTATTTTTTTTAGCGATTTTATAATAAAGTTAACCACACTGAAATTTTAATAGGAAATGCTTTATACTCAACATAGAAAAAAACTTGATTTTTTTGTTATATCGCAGCAAGTATAGCATAAAACTATTCGCTTTAAAATTTCAGTATTGGTAACTTTATTTTAAAATTTCTAAAAAAAAATAAATTTTTTTTCATGTTTAAGACACTGTAATTTTAAGTCTGGCGACCATTTCTGTATAAAAATAATGTAAGTCTTAAGGAAATTTTGTAGAATTTCCAAAAATATACAGTTTGTATAGATCCGATCAGTACTCGCTAAATTTTACTCTGTAATTTGATCACAGGTCGATATCGCTAATTTTTCATTGAAAGCCACGCCCACTTAAAACAAATGACAAAATAAAAAACAGACATTATGTTAAAATTCTGCACAATATTCTAAACCACTTATTTGCCTCCCGGGGCGAATTTAGCCACTATTTTGATTTTTAAAAATAAAGGCAACGAAAAAAAAAATAGAAAAAACTTGAATCGTTTCTATTAAATTTTCCACCGCTGTATATATATGTATGCATAGCGCATGCTACGGGGAAAGTTTTTTGATCAAGTGTTGAGTATGTGGTGCGCATAGTTCGGAGACATGGCCAAAAATGTGACCAAACTATGCTGTATATGAGTCAGAAATGTCTTGATACTATGCGCAGGACCTAGGAAGAGTTTGAGGACAGTCCCCAAACTAACCAAATGTCTCCATACTAAACACTTGATCGAAAAAATGTCCCCGTACCATGCGCTATGCATACGTACATATATATACGCACAACATACATAGAGGCATTCGCAATTAAAAATTTTGAAGCTAATTTTATTTTTATACTTCTGGGATCATTTTTAATTATAAATTTATCAAATTTTATTAAAATAAACAACATTGAGGAAGCTGTAATTTTTTTTCGCGAAATTTTTTTTTTTCAAAAACATTTTTTTCTGCAAATAAAAGTACAATGTTATAGGGTTTAGAAAATATACATTTAAATTTAAATTTAACGGTTCGCTGTAATTCAAAAATCTGTGGTTATCATACACAGAGTTGAATAGAATCAGCTGAGACATCTTAAGAATTAAGGTTCAAAGCAAAATAGAGTAATAATAACAAAGGATAAAAATAGCATTGTTAAATGTCGTTGATGTTAGTCTAAGTTGAGTTGTTGATACGAAATTAGATTTTCTTTCAGCGGTCACATAAGTAGACAACATTAAAATATTAGCCCACACAAGACGAAATGGCATCAACAGACTGATGATGGCTTTGTAGCGAAAGCCGAAAATACGTATTCTGTATTGCTGGTCTTATCGAATTCTTTCAAATATATTTTTATTCTTTGTAATTTATTTGAAAATAATTTAAACAGAAAGTGATATTAATTTATGATCTAGAGTCAAACTAAAAAGAACATTCATTTACTTAAAAAAAAATTCCTTTGGAAAAAAAACAAAAATTGTGAAGAAAAGAATTTTTCCTCGAAAAAAAATAGCGAAAAATTATATTTATTAACATCACATTTACATTAGTTGGCAGACTAGTGTAGGGTATCGTATAGTCGGCATGCCCGACTTTAACTTTCTTACTCATTAAATTTTTTTTTTTTGTTATGGTAAAGGAATGATTTTGCCCAAAAAAACTCCAATTTTTAATAAAAAAGAAAAAAAAAAAATATTTAAAGAATAGAGTTTAAAATAGAATAGAATTTTTGATAATTTTTTAGGTTTGGGTCGTAGAGGGTAATGTGGCGTTTGTGATAAATAGCGTTTTCTTATCTTTTAAGAATTTCAGTGAATTTTGATTTTTTTTACTGTAGCACCTATACACTTTTTCATTTAATCATACCAAAAATCTTACAATGTAAACTAACACCACAAGAAGTATTAAACCTGACCGCAAAAATTATTTTTTTTTAAAGAATTTCATGCAGATAAGCCCAAAGATTTGAAATCGATTCAAAATGCAATAAAAACCATTAAAATAATTTAGAGTAGATAAAATAAGGCAGAATGGGAAATTCATATTACCCGCGAAAGTATTCCACATTACCTCCTATTTTCACTTTTTGAGATAACATATTTTCAATGACACAGTTGCGAAATCAAATAATAATATACTTATTTTAAAGGATTTTTGATTTTTGTTTACAAAAATCATTTCTTGAGTTGTTTTTAATTTATCTTTTATATAATTTTAGTTAACAAAATGAACTGAATTCATAATTAGAGATGACTTATTTTCAGTTTAATTGTAAAAGTCACTAAAACATGTTTTTTTTTTTTAACAAATTGAAACATTTTTTTATAAATTTTTTTTAGCATATTTTTTTAGTTTTTAGCATTTTTTAACATTTTTATCAATATATCTAGCATTTTTTCCTAAATAAGTTTTGGCAACACTGCATGCAAGTAAGTATTTCATTGCACTCCACTGTACGCATCTCCTTAAACCCGTTCTGAAATTAAAAATCTGTTGAAAAATTATTGAGTTAAAATTTTTGATCTGTGAAGATTTTGAGGGTGTATTACAATTTCTGAAAATTGGTAATGGTTCTATTTAACTAGATGTGCCAGATCTAGGTCACCTGACAATTACAAAATAGTTGCCGCACAGTGTAATTTGCTCCGAACTATTGGCTCGAATGAATAAAAATAAATATTACTAACATAACTGCGGAAAATATTCGGTTTTTTAAGCAATTACTTCACAATTTAAGTCTGCTTGCGAGTAGATACTACAAGTCTATGGATAAATTTGGTGTTAGAAGCCATTCCTAAGCTAAACGTAATTACTTCGAAGTAATTCCTTAGTTTTATTCATATTACCCATTATCTATTACAAAATTCCAATAAATTATTTTTAAGCTCAAAAAAAAAATCTTGTTACCATTTTAAAACCGTCAGCCAAAGTTGATTCACCCTGTTTTAATATTATAAAATTCTTTAAAAAAATACTTAAACACCAAATAGAAGAAAAAACAGACCATCGGAAAGCATAAAGTGTGAATAAAAATGTTAATGTTATTTTAATGGAGGCAGGAGTTGAAAGAAAAGAGGGTTGTAATGATAACAACTGGGGGTTGTTAAACGATTGGATTTAAAAAGGACTATATTCAGTGTTTCTGTTTTGCGTTATGAATTTCTAACCAAAAAATATTGACTTAATGAAATATTTCTTAAAAGCAGAACTGCATAAAAATATTAATTTCATTTATACTTGGGACATACACAACATTTACTTATTGACAATGAATTTAAATAATTTTTCAGAAGAAAAAAAAACTGAAAATCGACAAATAAAAGCTTCGCTTAAATTAAAGTTCCTAAAACTTTTTTTTTTAAAAATTAGTCCAGTTGATTTGAAACACCTTGGACATAATTTTTAATTATGTATTATTTTGTATAGTGGTTGGAATGGTTTCTTTTGGAATTGGGATAAAAAAATATTTATTTATTTAAATATTTAAAAATTCACATTAGAATAGAAAAAATCTAGTTTATTTTTTATTAATATTTTCCATTATATTGTTAAGTCGCAATCATGATAATGAGAAAATTTTTTGTCAACAAGCTGATTTTAAGCACACTCAACCATTGCTGAGTTTAGCAATACTACCAGAAGCACAAGTCCACGAAAACCCAAAAGTCAGCTCTTAAACTTTAGCGAATTTTTACACGATTTTATAGAAATCGGTACGTGTTAAATTCATTGATGGAAATGCCAAATTTTGAACTACTAACAGCTGCAGAAAAAACACAACTCAAAATAAAAGTAGTTCAAATTTGGCATTTCCATCAATGAATTTAACACGTGCGTGTCATAGGAAAGATCTGATACCGCTGCAAATTTAACAATTTTTCAGTAAAAAACTATGCTTGTGCGTCATGCCGCTATATGTTGTTGTATTTGTTTTATTTTGTTTTTGTATATTATTTTATTGGATGTAGATAAAATAGTAATTCCTTTTGAAGTACACCTTAATATTTTTACTGGGTATGAAGAAAATGGTGAGAAATTGCATTTTATGCACCTGTAAAAATAGTACTGAAAACAATATTGAATTGGAGTGCACCTTTTACACTTGTTTAGTAAGTACTTTTATTAAAGAGAATAAGGAACAATATCTCGCAGTGACAAGGTGGTATTTTTATGCCAGTCAACTTTCATATCAAATAATAGCTCAGTGGTAGAGCGCTAGACTAGCAATCGTGAGGTCGCAAGTTCGATACCCGGTGGCGGCAATAAAAACACTTTTGTAAAATAAAAAAATATAATTTTTTTTTGTAAAGAATTTTTTTTTTAAACTTTTAATTGGTGTAAAAGAACTTCCTTTGCCCTCGTTCAAAAAGTACTGAAAAAATGTTGAAGTGGGAGTACTCTTCTCCTATGACAACTCAATGTTAAAATAATTAGTGTTTATGTTAAAAAGAATTACATCTAGATCTTCCTTTGTAGTGCTTTTTCTACTGCTTCATCATCTTTTTTTTGCTGGGAAATTATACAAAAAGATACAAAAATTAAAAATTGGTTTAAGTTATTATAAATTCCACAGGCCATTAATGCGTTAAAAACTACTTTACTATGGAAGTCAAGGACAATATTTTTGTTTATTTTTGAAACCCAAGAAAGCTCAAATATTGCAAATTTGGTTCAAAATTTATACATATTTTGGTCAAAATGACCCAACATTTTTCAAACGTTAAAATATATTTTTTGATAAAAATGTCTACATAAAGAACTAAAAAATTTTTTAGGTTAGGATTTTTATGAAGAAAATATCGAAATTAACACTTTGTTGACCCAAATATTTTGGTCTAGAACTAGTTCCAGAACTGATTCTAGGGCAACCGGTTCCACTTTGGAGTTATAGAAGTGGTTCCTTTTGGGACAATTTCAAACAAAAATAATCGGTGTTAGAATCGACAGTAGAAGGGATTGTAAAGGAAAAGTAGCTATTCTGCAACCGATTCTTTGGAACAGAAAATTTTCCTGGGTAGGTGATTAAAGGCGGTTCTTTGCCAATTTTTGCCCCTCCACGTAAAATTCCCAAATATAAGGGGTGTTTTTTAAGCCGCCCGATAGAACTTTAAATTGTAAAAAATAACACAAAAAATTTAAATTTAATCTAAACAATTTTCTTATTTTAAAGATCAATACATGGCATTAACATTTGAAAATGATTTTGAGCATATCGCCACCACGGCTGTTGTTGACGTAGCGCATTCTGGACGTCCAATTTTGGACCAACTTTTCGAGATTTGCTGGCTGTATGTCACGAATAACATGAACAATGTTGACTACAAAGGCGTCAATTGTTTCTGGTTTATCAGCATAAACCAGTGACTTCACGTGGCCCCACAGGAAGTAATCGAGAGGTGTTAAATCGCACGAGCTTGGAGACCGTTTCTCCGTTTTTAACTTTACTATTGCAACTGCACTTCTCCCCAGATCCATTCCATTTCGTTTCCCAATTTAAGTGTTCCAATTCCATTCGTTCCCCATATCATCCCATTTCATTCCCACTGTCTTGTGTTTCAATATCAACCGTTCTTCTTTACATTTAATTTCTTTACCCTTACCCTTACTCAATTCCATTCCATCTTTTAACTTTAGTGTTCCAATTCCATTTCGTTCGACAATCCCATTTCGTCCCATGTTCTATTCCATTTCCACTGTCTACACCATTCTCAGTTTTATTTCAGAAAATTCCAAATATATTTCCAAATTGTCTAAAAATGTTTTAAAATTATCCAAAAATGTTTTAAAATTGTCCAAAAATGTTTTAAAATTGCCAAATATATTTTAAAATTGTCCAAAAAGGTTTCAAAATTATCTAAAATATTTCAAAATTATCCAAAAATGCTTTAAATTTTTCAAAAATTTTTGAAAATTGTCAAAAATCATTCAAAATTGTCCAACACTCTTTTAGAATTATCCAAAATCTTTCAAAATTATCCTAATATTATTTAAAATTGTCTAAAAAAATTTGATATTCGTCCAATTGCATTTCAAAATTGTCCAAAATGTATTTTAAAATTTTCAAAATTTATTTCCAAATTATACAATTATATTTCAAAATATTACAAATATATTGCATTAAAGGAATTAAATATGCTAAAATCCCAAACGTATTTAACAAATTGTCAAAAATAATCCGTTGTAGGCATGTCCCTATCCGGATTTCATTCTTGCCTAAGGAAATCGTGAGGGGACGACGTTTTTAGAATTTCTGGAAATATTTGTTAAGTTAAATTACAAACTCAATGAGAATTTCCTGTTTTTGCCTAGGAGCGTTATTAAGCATTTAAAATATCAAAGAAAAAACAAAAACAACAACAGAAAATTTTCCACAATTTGCTTTGTCATCTTCCAATGTACTACTCTGTTGTTTTGACAGATCTAGCAATGTAGTGACATCCATTCATGTAGAAACAACAATAGAAAACAATGTTTTCTAAAGTGTCAGTAACATTTAAATTTGCACAATCACTTGCACTTACATATTTTAATATATTAATTAACACCCCAGTGTAGAAAATCATTACCAGATATGTGGTTATGTAACTACATACTTGGTAATGGTAACTAGTTACTTTTGTTATTACATTTCTCATTACCTTTTTATGGCGATGTCGCGAGAAATAATGAGTTATAGTTACACACCTGCATACGAAAAATCAAAAAATATATCGTTACCTATGTGCTTACCAGTACTGATAAAAATAATGACTCTAAAAATAGATTTTCAAAAAAATAAATTATATTAAAAAAAAATATTTTTTATTGTATTTTTTTTTTTTTTAATAAAATTTGCTGGTGCGGGAATCGAACCTGGGTCTACAGATTGCCAGTCAATAGCTCTACCATCTGAGCTATATCGACATGTAATATTTAATAGATGAAAACATAATTGACCTGCTGCACACAAGTAACCTTACTCGCCAACATACAAAAAATCAAAAAATATGTGGTTACATATATCCTTACCAGTGTATAAAAAAATATTGAGTCTAAAAATAGATTTCAAAAAATTTTCAAAATAATCTAGAAAATTATTTTCTATTTGAAATAATGATAAAAATATGTCATTATCAGTAACTCATTATTATATGTTTTAAAATAATGCAGAAGGTAAGTGGGTGTCATTACTGGTAGTCCAAAAAATAATGATATGTCATTACCGTTTCTACACTGGGACATTATTAATTAACAACACCCAGAAAACAGTTTCGGTGCTGACAACCCCATTTGCTGCCAATCGAATGGTTTAGTTACATCAAATAAATTTTTCGTTTGCGGCTACCGAATTATTCTTAATACAACTGAAATTCCATTCTCACAGTCAAATTAGTCTTGCCTCAGTTGGTTTTCTGTTGCCACAACTGAAAAATTTGGCTACCACAACCGAATCTTGCGATTCACTACAAATGGGGTTATCAGAACTGCATCTGTTTCCTATTAAATAATTATAAAATGCTTTATTCTATAAAAAAAAAAATTTCAAAATCCCGAATCCCAGGATTTTTAAATATCAATCCTTTTTGGCATCCCTAGTATGTATATATAATTGCGTATACAAATAGTAAATGTATTTTTTCTACCAACCTTTATAAAAATTCGGCTATTCGTTCTGAAGTTAAGACGATGTCTTTGAAACGTATTCTAATATATTCCTTTACTCAAAAAAGTTTGACAGTTACTACATGACAGTTGTTTATGTAGTAATGAGTAGTTGTTTTTAACATAGTTGTTTTTCTATAGAAAAATGCAAAACAACAGTTATGACGGTTATATAAGAAAACAACTAACGAAAAGCAGTTATTTTGATTATCAAAATAAAAAACTACCAGAACAGTAATTTTACAGTAAACAGTTGTTTTTGTTAGTTATTTAAAAATAAAAAAATTCACTGAATTACATTGAATTTTAATAATTCCTGTTTAGTTTATATTTGTTATTATTGATATATTCCGAGTTTGCAAATAATAATCAGAAACTTGTATTGTATCTCTAATGCATACAATCATAATAACTGGAGAACCGTTTGGAATTTTTACTTAAAATATTAAATAGGCTGAAGTAATTACACATATTTTCGTAATCGAAAGAAAAAAAAATTGTTGTTTTTATTGAAATATACTTTTATAATACCAAAAAAATTAACTGTAAAAAAACAGAAGTTTTTACCGATTTTGTCAGTTGCTTTCCAATTTTTGTAATCAAAATTTTTTAGTTAATTTGACGACATTGGTAGTTGTTTTTAATGCATTTGTTACTTTTCAACAGTTAAAAATTTACGTTTAGTTATTTTAAAGGTAAATACCTTTGTCGCCTCTTAACTCGAAAAGAATTTAGTAAACTATATCTTTTATCGAAATAGTTTAATTTCTTATAAAATACTCATTAGGGGCATTTATGGTTAATTTCATATACCCTGCCTGTAGGCGGACTTGCCGGTTAGGGGGTTTAAAAGGCAAAAAACCATGTATCCAATTTAATTTTTTTATATTTCGTATATCGTATTGTTTAGAAATACAGACGTATGAGTGTTATTTAACTGAGTTAAAATCGCTCATACGTAAAGCATTTTACCAATGGCTATGTAATGCTCTCACCCTATGTTAAGAACTTGTGCCTGCAAATAGGATATGGCCTAGTTTTAAGGTAAACCAAAGATGAATTGATAAATTTCTTTCTTAAATTATAATAAACATGACTAAATCTATCAGTAGCAAAATTACAAAATATCATTTTTATCATTAAAACTGAAAACGAAAAAATTCAATTTCTGTTAAGAAAAACATTGTTTAATTAACAACACTGCATAATCATATCCATATTTGACATTTATCTTTTCCTTATTCTTTGATGACGTGTCATATTCGTATTGGTAATAGTATTCAGGTCTTAACGATCAACATATTATTATTACATATATAATTAAGTTACTGTTCTTTTAAACATACTCGTACTTCTTTTCTAACCTTTGCAAATACATGAATAATATTTTAATATAACTTCCACTCGAGTTTTACTTTTATTTGCAGCCACATTTTATATATTTTTTCTCACCAAATGAGAGAATTTCTTATTCTTCCTTTTATAAACTCTTTGAGTTTACACATAATAAAATAAAAATAACAACAATATAAAAATTTTAATAAAATATTAACTAGTAATATAATATGTACTATAGTACTTTAAATTTTAATAGCTAATAAAAATCAAACAATTGACACATTTTTTTTACAAAACAATATAACAATATAATGTCAACTTGTCCATAAATATTTTACGTATGTTTAACATGGTATTTGGAAGCAAAAGCTGTACTAGTTTTTTTTCACAATTTTACGATATGGTAAAGTTTGCTTATTAATTACAAAATAAGTATAAAAAACCACTTAAAAACTTATTTTACCTAGTTTGAAATTTTAGTTTTAATTTTTTTTTTATTTCTGTTGCGTGTATTTATATTTCGTTTCATGAAAATATTATGGTTCATTTTGTTTCCTTTCCTTGGTTTTTAACTCATATATTTCCATTTGATTTTTTTCTTCTTGGTAAGTACTACTGAAATGTTTATTACTTTAGAAAAAAGGGTCATTAAAACTTTTTCATTTTCAAGTTATTTTTATTTTTTATTTTGTTGGTTTTTTTTATACCATTAGTTAACTTAACCAAGTCCAAATAGACATACATTTTAAATTAAAAATAAAACTATAAGTTCTAAGTAAACGAATGCGGTTTTTTTCAATTTAGTTTGTCGTTTTCCTTCATATTATCATTTGTTATTTTTATAATTTTTTTTTACTACCATGAAATTAAAATAATAAACAATTTTTTGTTGTTCTTTTTTTAGGTACTTATATTTACTTCCTTATATATTGTACATATTTATTTTAAGTTTTATAGTTGAATTTGTATAAAATTGCACAGTGCTAGTAAAAAAATTCAACATCTTTTAAGGGGCTTACTTTCTCTAGAAATCAAGAAAAACAATAATATTTAACAAATAATAATAAAATACAAAACGAATGACTTGTTAAAAAATATTTCTGTAGTAGAAAGACACATTACTATATATATTTTTAATTATAATTTAGTCTTTGGACAGCCATGGCAACCCTATTGATCATTTTAACACAGAGACTTTTTAGATTTAGAATCAGGTTCCATTGCGAAGCCATAAAAAATCATCTGAAAATAAAATAGAAGACATTTTTTACAGACAAAAACTTACACTTAAAAAATATTTATTTGTGTAGCAATAGTTCGGGGTAAACTCAAAAATTAAAAAAAAACCAAAAGCTCATTGTTGTTTTTTTTTTTTTAAAGTATTAAAAAATTTTGAATGCCTGTGAGTGAGGGACTTTTTAATTCCTCTCAAAAAAAAAATTAGGAAGCGAAAAAAACTGATTTATATTATCCTTTTAAGATATTTTATTATAACGGTTAGCGCGTTGGACCATTTCACATAGGGTTGCGGGTTCGATCTCCAACCAAGGCAACATCAATTTATGAAAAATAATAATATGTATGAGTTTTTTATATTTCTCATACATATCGAAGGGTCCTCCTTTGGTGTTCCCAAAGCACTTAACCCCACCGAAGTAAAATAATATAACAGGGCTATGAGTAAAAAAAAGCTTCAACAAAGTTCACCAACTCTTCAGCAGATGGCGCGCAACTACTGTTCTAAGATTCGATTTCTCGCGAAAATACAGTGTTGTCATATTTAAAGCCCTTCATCTTTCACCACCTTTCACTTCTTCTCCATCCCCTTTCCAAAGAAATTAACACGTTAATTAATAGGAAGAATTTCTTGAGTGTTGCTTCTCTTTTTTTAAAAAAAAATTGAAATTTTCTGTCGATCTAAATTTTTTTTTAAATATTTTGGTAATTACCAGGGCAGCGACTGAGAAAGCATTTGTTCTTTAAGATTTGGAAGATATATCACCAAGAAGATATTGTGGCAATATTCTCCTTTTTTCATCCAAACGATATTATTCAAGTATTCTTTTGAAAATATCTTCTTATTATCAGATGGAAAAACGATAAACGTAATTAAGGAATATCAAAATTCGTTTTCGTTTGTGAACAACTTCAAAAATTCACTTCTTTCTTTACTTCCAAAGTATCCGTTAGTATATTTTTACAGTTATTTTAGAATCACTTCTGAACAACATCCAAAAAACCGCTTAAGTATTGCTTCTAAATAGTAATTGCTCTAAAGGGTCCCGGGTTCGATTCCCGGCGGGACTAATATTTTTTAATTTTTTTATTCTATTAACTTTTTTATACCCTACACCACTATGTGGTCAGGGTATTATAAGTTTGTGCTGATGTTTGTAACACCAAAAAATATTGGTCGTAGACCGACCTTATAGTATACCGATCGGTTCAGAATTTTTTTTTATTTCGATTTAACGATGTCCGTCTGTCCGTCCGTCCGTCTGTCTGTCTGTCCATGCAATCTTGTGCGCACTCTACAGGTCGCAACTATTAAGATATTTTGATGAAATTTGGTACACAGACCTATGTTGGCCCAAGGACGAACAAGTTTGATTTTGGTGAACATCGGTCCATGTTTAGACCTAGTGCCCATATAAGGGTCCTACCAAAATTATATTGTTTATACGCTGCAGGTCGTAAATATTAAGATATTTTGACGAAATTTGATACACAGACCTATGTTAGCCCAATAACGCAGCCTATTGATTTTGGTGAACATCGGTCCATGTTTAGACCTAGTGCCCATATAAGGGTCCTACCAAAATTATACTGTTTATACGCAGCAGGTCGTAAATATTAAAATATTTTCATGAAATTTGGTACACAGACCTACATTGGCCCAGTAACGCAGCCTATTGATTTTGGTGAACATCGGTCCATGTTTAGACCTAGTGCCCATATAAGGGTCCTACCAAAATTATACTGTTTATACGCAGCAGGTCGTAAATATTAAGATATTTTGATGAAATTTGGTACACAGACCTATATTGGCCCAATAATGCAGCCTATTGATTTTGGTGAACTTCGGTCCATGTTTAGACCTAGTGCCCATATAAGGGTCCCACCAAAATTATACTGTTTATACGCTGCAGGTCGTAAATATTAAGATATTTTGATGAAATTTGGTACATAGACCTACGTTGGCCCAAGGACAAAGCCTATTGATTTTGGTGAACATCGGTCCATGTTTAGAACTAGTGCCCATATAAGGGTACCCCCAAAATTATATTGTTTATACGCTGCAGGTCGCAAATATTAAGATATTTTGATGAAATTTGGTACATAGACCTATGTTGGCCCAAGGACGAAGCCTATTGATTTTGGTGAACATCGGTCCATGTTTAGAACTAGTGCCCTTATAAGGGTACCCCCAAAATTATATTGTTTATACGCTGCAGGTCGCAAATATTAAGATATTTTGATGAAATTTAGTACATAGACCTATGTTGGCCCAAGGACGAAGCCTATTGATTTTGGTGAACATCGGTCCATGTTTAGAACTAGTGCCCATATAAGGGTCCCCCCAAAATTGGCTTGGTTACAAACTGCAGCCCGCAAATATTAAGATATTTTAATGAAATTTGGTGCGCTGACTCACATTATAGAAAATTTTGACATAAGCCCCATTTTAACCCATTCGAATTTCGGATCCAAACAATACACCAGACTGGTGTAGGGTATTGTATAGTCGGCATGCCCGACTTTAACCTTTTTACTTGTTTAATATTTATAATTAATTTGATTAAATTCAATATTTTTTTAATGGTGAGAAATTGCTTTTTACGCATCTGTAAAAATAGTACTGAAAACAATATTGAATGGAAGTGAAGCTTTACACTTCCCAGTGTAGAAACGGTAATGACATATCATTATTTTTTGAACTACCAGTAATGACACCCACTTACCTTCTGTATTATTTTAAAACATATAATAATGAGTTACTGATAATGACTTATTTTTATCATTATTTCAAATAGAAAATAATTTTTTAGATTTTTTTGAAAATTTTTTGAAATCTATTTTTAGACTCAATATTTTGGTTACATATATCTGGTGGTTACAATGTGGTTACATATATCTGGTAAGGATATATGTAACCACATATTTTTTGATTTTTTGTATGTTGGCGAGTAAGCTACTTGTGTGCAGCAGGTCAATTGTGTTTTTATCTATTAAATATTACATGTCGATATAGCTCAGATGGTAGAGCTGTTGACTGGCAATCTGTAGACCCAGGTTCGATTCCCGCACCAGCAAATTTTATTAAAAAAAAAAAAATTATATTTTGTTTTATATAATTTATTTTTCAGAAAATCTATTTTTAGACTCATTATTTTTGTCAGTACTGGTAAGCACATAGGTAACGATATATTTTTTGATTTTTCGTATGCTGGTGTGTAACGACAACTCATTATTTTTCGCGACATCGCCATATAAAGGTAATAAGAAATGTAATAACAAAAGTAACTAGTTATCATTACCAAGTATGTAGTTACATAACCACATATCTGGTAATGATTTTCTACACTGGGTTGTTTAATAAGTACTTTTATTGAGAAGAATAACGATCGTGGGGTCGCAAGTTCGGTGGCGGCAATAAAAAACTTTTGTAAAATAAAAAAAAGTATAATATTTTTTTGCGAAGAATTTTTTTTTAAATTTCAATAGGTGAAAAAGAGCTTCCTTTGCACTCGTTCCAAAAGTACTGAAAAAATGTTGAAGTGGGAGTACTCCTCTCCTATGACAATTCAATGTTAAAATCATCAGTGTTTATGTTAAAAAGAAGTACATCTAGATCATCAATTGTAGTGCTTTTTCTACTGCTTCGGCATCTCTTTTTTTTGCTGGGTAGTAGGTATTGTAAGTCTTCCATTCTATCAGCTATAATAGAAGTGTCATCTGCGTACCTAATACACTAATTAATTGGCCATGAAATTTGTGGTATTACAATTGATTAATGGCAATGACATTTCTTTCAATTGACATTGTTCAATTCCTAAGAAAACCAATTATAATTGATGGAAAAAGCATTTGTTTTCAAAAACATTTTCTTTTGATAAAAGATCAAATTCAGAAAAAAATTAAAAATTGGCGTACTTCTTTTCTAAATATTCACTATGTCGTTTTCTTCTATTATAATTTGTTGCTTTGAGGAATTTGTGTATGTTTCATTACCATTGATTTAATCAATGCCAACTGAAAAAACATCATGTTTTAACGTCATATAGACAGCTGAAATTAATATTGCAATTAATATGCATTTTTGCAATTTTAGTTTAGTAGGTTTGAGGTTAAGAATAAGAATAAACATTTTTCTCTAAAAATTATAAACATTAATTTTTTTAAATCTGACTAGATCTAGTTTCTGCCTTTTTGTACCCTACGGGAAATTTTAACAAACTGTCACCGAACTGGCCCCTTTATATGAAATAGACTGGTCACTTTTACATGGCGTTGTCATAGGAGGGGGAAATTGACCACTTATGACATGTCACAAGACAAATCGTAGGACATGTTACTGAACTCTCATAAAAAACAAAGTTCAGGGACCTGTCCTAGGAGGGGGAAATTGACCACTTATGACATGTCACAAGACAAATCGTAGGACATGTTACTGAACTCTCATAAAAAACAAAGTTCAAATCTGTCATAAAAATCTCATAAAAATTTCAAATCGAAAACTTAAAACAAAAACTTATAGTTTTGGGTTCAGTATTAATGAGGCTTATATGATAACTTTTTCAACAACCCGTCGGCTGTGGGATTCGAAAAGATGTCCCCACATTACAAACGTAACTATACTGAAGTGCGACGACAGCTTAGCCATCTCACCCAAGTAAGGCCTTGAACGCAATGTAACTAATTAATTGTTTCCCATTCAGCTTACTGTTATTGTCTTTTACTCAGAAGTGATCAAACACAGACATACACAAACATTCTTTTTTTTTTTAATTTCATTGACATTGAATTCTAGTGAAACTTTTTGGCATTGAGATTCATATCAATTAATGCCAATTAAATTTCAATGCCAATAAAAAATTTCCAAGTATGGTTATATCCCTAATGTATATATTTGGTAATGATTGTCTATACTGTGTTTTGTTGAGATTTGAAGAAAACGCAAAAGCTGTTGATACAAAATTAAAAAAAAAATTCTATTCCACAAACCCCATTTCAAACGAAAAACTTAAACCTATAAAAAATTGTTTCTTGTAAATCGAAATATAGCTGTAATTAAACAATTATTTTTTGTCGGAAAATAGGTTAACAACCATGGATGGTAACCGAAACGATGCGGTTATCGGTAAGGGTAACGCTATTTTAGATTATTTCGGTAACCGTATTTTAAGGGTAGGGGAAGTGCGACACACTTGATCCTTTAAAAGACTTGTTCCCCCCTACTATCTGAGAAAGTACATAACATATAAACAAATTTTCTTCTATCGATTAGTCCAAATATTTCACTCATCACTATAGACTCATTTTTTTTAGTTTCTTTAACTTCTGGGCACCCTCACCGGTATTTTCTAATTTCTCTTAGTTTGTGATCTTCCTTAGTAAATGTTTCTAAAGTTCCTATTTTAAATACAAAAAGGTTGGTTATAAAATTTGAAAGACTAGTATGTAAGGTGTAATTCCACATTTTAAAAAAATCCGTATTCCATCTTGTGAGTTTTTACTCACTTGATGCCCGGGATCAAGTTTGTTACATATAGGGATCAAGGGTATTCATGATATAACACACTTGATCCTTTTATGGCGATTTGTATTTTTAATTATTACTCAAAATGTTATAAACCCAGAACATTTTTTTCAGAATAGAAGATACCTATTTCAGAAACCTTTCAAAAAAAATTAAATCAAAAAAAATATTTAATAGTTTAGAAGATATTCGGCTTCAACTTTTTCCGGATCAAGTGTGTCGCACTTCCCCAATGCTATTTCATTTATTTAGTTGTCAGTATTGTAAGGTTTATGGTATTTCAGTTATTTCAGTAATGGTATTCTGAGGATAACGGTATTTCTGTTATTTCGGTAACGGTATGTTAAGGTAAATGGTATTTCAGTTATTTCGGTAAAGGTATTTTGAGGGTAACGGTAGTCAGTTATTTCAATGCATATCGTACTGCAAATTTCTTTACAAAAAATAAACCAAAATAAAAACAAAACATTTTTATCAATTAAAGGTATGTAAAATACTCAATAACCACGTGAAATCAGCTGAAGTGGAGAATTAAAAATAACGGTAACGGTATTTTAATAATAACAGTATTGCGTTTATTTTAGTAACCGTGTTTTAAGAGTATTGATATTTGATTTATTTCGATATCGATATTTTAAGCATAACGGTATTTTGATTATTTCCATGAAGCTATTTCACGGATGACGATAATCAATTGAAAGCATTTTGAATCGATAACGGTATTTTAGCGGTACTGCCTGCCAACCCTGTTAACAACATAACTTTCTAATATACCATAAAACTAATTACAGTCTAATTAGAATTCAAAAATAAATTACAATCTAATTAATTATGCAAAGCAGGTGTTTATTATAAAAAGCAATTTTTATTCAAATTAAATATTTTAAAAAAACTAAAATATTCTGTATTAAATCAGTGATAGGTGTATATAGATTTAAATTATAAAAAATTTTGGCAACAGATACAATACGACTAAGTAAATACCCTTATACAAATTAGAATACTTTTACATTAGTAAAAAAAAAAAATTTAATTTATTTTCTCACAACTTTTGAGCCATTAATCACTAGAGAATTTCTCCAGCTCAAGTAACTAAAAACTGCCATACTTAAATTTTATAAAGTTAATAAATTTGACCTTTGACATTGAAAGACATCATAACTCTTCCTAAAGTTTTATTTTATTTGAAACTCAACAGAAATTTTGCTTTGAACTTATAAAGTATTATCTACACTATGGAGCAAAAGTGAACATTTATTTAGTTACTTCCTCTATTATCCCTTAAAAACATTTTTCTAATAAAGGATTTGAAGGATGACTTTGGAATTAGTTTAAGTACTTAATATTTAGTAATACAAAATAATTAGTGTCCGACCGATTAATCGGCTTCGGCCAAAAATTCACAATCGGCCAATAATCGGCTATAATTTGGCCGATTACCTGGTATTTCCGAAAACAATCCGAAACATCCCAAACGATAACAATTTTTTACATTAATTGCATTAAAGGAATTAAATATGCTAAAATCCCAAACGTATTTAACAAATTGTAAAAAATAATCCGTTGTAGGCATGTCCCTATCCGGATTTCATTCTTGCCTAAGGAAATTGTCAGGGGACGACGTTTTTAGAATTTCTGGAAATATTTGTTAAGTTAAATTACAAACTCAATGAGAATTTCTCGTTCTCGTCTAGGAGCGTTATTAACCATTTAAAATATCAAAGAAATTTTCTCTTAATTTTCAGTAGGGAAACGCTTTTAGACTCTTTTGAGTTTCCAGGATAAATTATTGCTTAAAATATGTCTTTTTCCCATACTTTACTTCCTACCCCAAAAGCGTTCCCTCACTCAAAACTGTGTGTTACAGCTTTTTGGGCCTAATAAAAATAATCGGCTTCGGCATCGGCTTATGCCGATTATTGTAAATTTGGCCGATGTTCGGTATCGGCTTCGGTCTAAAAAAGTGCGTTCAGGCCGACACTACAAATAATAAAATTTATCCATACAAAAAAAAACATATAATATAAATATATATAAAATACTGACTATTATTTGTGGTTTTTATTACAAATATACATTGGCGTACCTAGACCATTTTTCTGGGGTGGGCAAGGGACCCATTTATATTCGGCTGTTTATTTGCCCATTCTCAGACTCTTAATCTTAAAAAACACTTTCGACATTATGATTATAATTTTTCCAAACAAAAAAAAAAAAATATTTTAAAAATAACTTTTGATAAAATTTTCGTAATTTTCAAAATTCAGTAATCCTGTTAGCTTATCCTACACTCAATAAAAAAAGTCTGTAATGGCTATTGAAAATTTTGCTGTTATTACGGAAAATTTAACTTTTTCGATCCCAGCGGTATTTTTTGCTAATTTTACACATGTCTGTTGATTTGTAATACAATAAAATTAGTAGAAAAAATTAGTAGCCGCTACTAAATTTTAGTAAAATTTATGTAAACTGCAATTCAAAATCGATTTACTAAAATCAGTTAAAAAACTTACAAAATATCATAATTTTAGTACAATGAAATTAGTATAAATAATTAGTTCCATCTACTAAATTTCAGTAAATTGTTGTAAATTGTAATTTAAAATCAATCTGCTGAAATTAGCAAAAAAGTGTACTAAAAAATAAAAAAACTGTAAAATCTAAAAAAAAAATTATAAAAAAGTTGTAACAAGCGATTGTAACAAGCGTATATTACTTCATAGTCCTTGAAATTTGGAGTCAAAATTCAAACGGTTCTCCAGTTATTACCTTTTTATGCATTGGAGATACAATAAAATTTTATGAGTGTTATTTCCAAACTAAGAATATATCAATAGTAAGAACTATAAACTAAACAAGAATTGTAAAAAATCAAAAAAAAAAAAAAATTAAATTAGTATATTTTTCTGCTAAATTTAGCACTCGGTTTTGAAAAATTAGTAAAATGTTTTTCTGGAATCAGCAACGAAAATTAGTAAAAAAATCCGTAATTTGTAATAAGAGAATAGCAAAAATGATTACTAAAAAAAAATTGTACTAAAAATCAGTATAAAAATAGTAAAGTTCGATTGGAAACTGTTTACAAATTTTTTTACTAACTTTTTTATCTGAGTGTATGAAAACCTCCATGTTTTTATAGAAAAACTCTGAAAAGTGCATCCATTTTTCTGAAGAAAATCTCGTGCAATCAATTCTACTCTCTGAAGAGTATGAACTTTGGATATTTGATAGAGATTTTTTAAAATTAACCTGTCTCAAAAGCAATAAATTTATACAAATAAATAAATTTATACAAATTTAAAAATAAATGTAAAAGAAAATTTAATTCAATAATCAGTGTGCTATTTCTAAAGTTTATGGCAGTATTTTTAATTTTAAAATTTCTCTGAGATTTTTTTCAAATTTTTAAAATTTTTCACACTATTTATTTAAAAAAATTTTTTTTACATTCATTTATATTATTGAACTTGGATTAATTAGAATTTTTTTTGAAATAAAATTCCGCCCAAAAAATTTATTTTAACATTTTTCTATCGTTTTTTACGAAATTATTTAATTTTGCTGTAAAATTTGCACAGTTAACAATTATTGAAAAGTTGTAATCAATCAGATAATTATAATTAAATAACATTGGTTTGCACTCATCTGCTGTTAAAAAATATCAAATATTATAATCTGTTTCTGATAAAAATCACAAATGATGCAAAAGTAAACACTTCTGATAGTCATTGTTGGGCGTTAGAGTTTGCTAAAAACCAAAAAATCTGAAAACCGCGGTTTCGGTAATTTTCGGGTTTTTTGTGCTATAAAAAAAATTAAATAAGTATAAAAAGTAAATAGTTTAAAACGCACAATATACTTATTACTTAAAATTCAACTGAATTTCTCATTTAAATATATGCAATAATGCCGTTTCGAGGTCTTTGCGGGAGAGAAGAAAAAAACGCAGAAAACCATTATGAATTAAATTTTTTTATTATTTTGTCCGCAAGATGTAAAGATACATGTAAAGATGTATTTTCAAGAGTATAAATTTAAATTGTAGCAATTTATTTAAAACAATATAAAGATAAAATTTCATAAATTTCGCGGACTACGAAATAAGAAAAATACATGGTTAAAATCTGACCTGAATATGTGAAACTCAATATCTCTTAAACCACTTGACTTTTTGGTGCAATTTTTGTTTCTAAAATTATTTTTTCAGAGTGTTTTTTTGGATTTACAAATGAAACATATTAGGCTCGTATTTATGAGTGCATTCGAAATTTTTTCATTACTGAAAAATTAATAATAAATGACTCATAATGGCTCTCAAAATTATAAATTTACTAATAATTCTCATTATTCGGAGTCTTTTATGAGTCACAAAAGTGCGCTTGGAAAGAGGCTGCATCAGAAGGTCTTATGGCTCTTTTATGAATCTTTTCGGATTTTAATTATAATTGCAATTTATTAAATTATTTTAATTGGTTAAAGTATTTAAGAAAAACCGACTTATTTTTGTCAGTTTTCGGTTCCGCTTTTGAGGCTTAAAAAACCGCGGTTTCGGTTTCGAATAAAACCGAATAGCAAACTCTATCGGGGGTGTTTTGGAAAACGCATGATTTTATGTGGATTCGTTTTTTAGAACACCCCAGTACAGTCATTTTTGCGTGTATAAAATTTATTGTTTGGTGTTACTTAATGTTAGCTATATGAAATACTTAAACGAATTCCAAAGTCATTCTTGAAACCTTTATTTGATAAGATGTTATAAGGGATAACAGAGTAAGTAACTGAAAAGTGCTCACATTTGGTCCATAGTGTATGTGTATTTTCAATGAGAAGTACCCAAGTAAAAAAATTTGATAATGTTCTATATTACTTTATACACCTGCTTATATTTAATATTGCAAAATTTATTTTCATACAAAATTATACAACATTGTATAACATTGTATCTTAAATATATAACATATGACAATATCCAATTATATATCGATTTATGTGCTACTATATGTATATACAACATGTAATTAAATATTTTTTTATACGATTGTATCTAACTGGATATATTTGTATTACATTAGATATATGTAATTTCATACATTTGAACGGGGACAAAATTCGGATAAAATTGTATTAAGGTATATCTTAATCAATCTAATTATATCTAATTGTATCAAATAATGACCTAAACGTATTATATTAGATCTAATTATGTCAAATTATATATAATGAAACAATAAGATGTCCTCATTTTTCTAATTACATTATATATAATACGAAAAGTTATGAAATATTTTTTTTTGCATGGGTATATAGAATTACTGCGAGGTCGGATCAATAAATCCGTGACTTTTCGAAGTTCGCTCGTAGTTACATGGAATCAGAGTAGGAAAATACACTCTAACTAACCGTACTTTTAGGGTTGCGTATTGCACATCGCGAACACAGTACACAAGCATATTGGTTACGTAGAGAACACATACGCTATTCTCTCCATTTAGTGTTTGTTTTTATACACACAACACGAATTTGGTACGCTAAGGGGTGTGAATATGTGTTGAAAGTACAGTACATAATCGTAGCGTTTGCGTTCATCAGACAATCGTAGTATACCGCATTTGTTTTGTGTACAAACACACAACCGCAAAGACGATAGATACGGTATGTGTTCCTTAGCCGTACCCTACCCTACAGTTTATTTTCCTACTCTGCATGGAATGCAATTCTGCTCCAATCAAGTTCCATCTGTTAGTAGACTTTGCGAAAAAAAACCGTCACTCAAACTAAGGAAAAATTGAGGCCAAAACACTCGCAATGTCGAAAAAAATTACAATATTCTGGCATGTCACAGGTTTTTTCCGTAAACTTTTTCCTAAAATGCTCCGAAACAATTTTCTTCCCTCACAATTTGTGGTTTATTCTGCTAAGGATAGTTTTGTTTTCGAAAGAACACGTTTTGAAAACTACTGATTACCCTACAGGCTTTATAGTGCTACTTAAAACGTTAAAAGCTTCTTCAGAAAACGTAAAAATAGAAAAGAAATCGTTTTCGTTCCACTTTCAAAAACCAAAGTGGAATTGATATTTAGATCAGCTTTAACTCAGGAAAACTTTTCAATAATGCTTCGTTTGTACCTGTTCTGTAAAGTGTCCTTAACTATTTCACTTAAAAAAATTTATTCTGATCGGCGGTCTTACTTTCTTAACCCAAGATGGAAACTTTTATCAAAAATAAGCAGTTGGAACACAAAATCACCATGAAAAAAAATTTATTTTTAACATTTAAAAGTTTACAAATACGAAAAAAAAACAGGAAGAAGCAAAAGTAAAACGTTACAAAATTTCATACAAAATGTGTGTGAAAATATTAAATATGCCCACTAATAAATTTTGTTTTAAGTGAAATTATTGAAAAGAGCATTTTTAACTTATACTCCTAATTAGTTATGTTTACGTATTAAATTTGGTCTAAATGTGAAAAAATACCACTTATTTCCAGAGAAGCAATTTGCGTTTTCAATTTCACTTTCACACAAAATTTAAGTCTGTGACTTTCCTGATTGTGTTGGTCGATCGGAGAGGAAAAGTGCCCAAGATTGTTGATGCCATTGATATCCCATAGGCTCTGTTATTTCGGTCTCAAATGATCAGTTCGCTTTTTGAAAACTGTCAGCAGATTGGGTGCCGCGTTTGCTCACAATTAACTATAAACGCAATCATGTGACAACTTCAAAGAAGTGTTTGGCGTTGTTCATCCGCAAAACGGATGAGCGATTTTAGCCCCCAGATTTATGGATTTAACCTCGGGTGACTATTTTCTACTTCCAAACCTAAAGAAATGGCTCGGCGGAAAGGCTTAGCTCTAATGGCTTAGCTCCAACCATACTCAAACAAATGCCTATTTTGAGGACCTCGAGAAATCCTATTTTTTGGAAGGAATAACAAAATTAGAGAGACGTTGGACTAAAAGGAGACTGATATTGAAAAATAAAAACTTTTTTTGTTAAAAAAACTGTGTATTATTCAAAAAGTCACGAACTTATTGATCCGCCCTCGTATATATTATTTGGAAAATACAAATAATTTAATTCATAAAGTTTTTTTTTTTATTTTAAAAGTGTAATTCATCATAATATTTGTGAATGAATGATTAAATAATCAAGTAGCATAATTTGTTTCCTAAATTAAATGTAAAACCATGGGCGTTACCTTAAATTTTTTCAAATATTGCTATTGTATTTCAAAGCGCTAAATAAAAAAAAAAACAATCGCAATTAACGAAACCAAATGCAAAAAGTGCTAAATGAGAATAAAAACTTTATAAATGGAATCAGGTTTGGGCCCACTGGTTATATAACTAATATTGTTCCTGGATGGGAAAATATTGTAGTTATTTTTATTGTGTATATCGGATAAACAAAAACTCCAAATGATTTATCTGTTTTTTGCTAATTTGCAATTGATACGCTACTGATTCACTTTAAAATATAATTCATTATATTGAAAAAATTTTTCTCTTTTTTTTGTAAATTCAATACGCTTAATGTTTTGCAACTTATACCCATCAAAAATTCAAACAATATAACATATACATAAGCTTTATGTTGTTTATGAGTTGAAAAACTTACCATCATCAATCAGTTAAAAATTATGATGTTATAACTGAAACATTTCAATTCATTAACAGTTAAGAAATAATGATGAAGAAAGAAGTCAATTTGTTTCAAAATTTACTTTTTTTTTAACAAAAGTAATTGATAATTCATTTTGCTGCTGTTGTTGTTGATAACAACATAATTTTTATGATTAATACGCTGTTTAAATTATATCTATGTTTTTGTGCAAATAAACATGAACACGCTTACAAATACATACTGCCATATATACCCAGAAACGTAATATATTGTAAATTTATTCTCAACATAATTTTTAAATGTATATTTCAATGTTTTCTTTTGCATTTTTTTCTCTTTTCAGGTAAACATTGTTTTACTTTTAGAAGCAGGATGTTTGCAACATTGTGTTGTACAATACTATTGTAAAAGTACATAGCCGTACATTGTTTAATATTCAGCAGCCAAGTTGAAGGTTCTTATTAACAGAGCTTTAAAACTTACCAATCTCTAAATTGCATTTAAAATGTTTGAAAAAATTTGTGGAATAAACTCTTAAAACCAAACATTAATGATGATTTATTTTTAACTAAAGGCTATTGCAATTTGCCATTCGAAAGAGACAAATTGGGCACATTTGGAAACATTTATCATGTGAGAAAACGACACTCATAAAAAAAGCCCGTACAAAAAGTTCAAAATTCTGCTAAAATAACAGGAAATAGTACCTGTATTTGCAACAGCAGAATTTTGAATGTAGTTGAGGATTATGGTCTGCTAAATTTAGGTAAGCTAAATTTTACACACTGCTAAATATACAGACAATTCTAGTTAACTTAGCTAAGAAATTTGAGCTAAATTCAACAGAAATATTCGCCAAATGGCAAATATTTTTGGAAAGCCAAGTGAGGGGTTAGGAGGGGTTCTACGAAACCAATTTTTCTTGGCATGACTATAATTAGGTCAGAGATTATGAAAATCACAAAACTTTCAAAATCGCTTCGGCAGAAAATGTATGGTCCTCAAAGGCTTAACCGACTTACGGAAGTTTCTTTTCTATTTCTACATCTGATTTGCAGAAAAAGGAAAAGTAAATATTTTTTATCTAAAATCATTATTGACAATGACTGCTTATTTTTACCTAAACTGTTTACTAGTGTAGGCCCAGAATCCCATCAATCTTGTCAACGTTATTGTTATTGGCGGTGCTAACTACATACTAGTAATATCAAATAGTATAGTTTACAAAGGGAATGTTAGGGGAATACACTCTCAAAACAATTCCGTTGTGACAACCGAATTTTTTCCAACCGAATTGGGTCGGTTGCTGCAACCTCGTAATTCGGTTGCTCCAACCGAATTCATGTGAGGCAACCGATAATTCGGTTGTCGCAACCGAATTCAAATTGAAGCAGCAACCGTCAGATTGGCATACGATTGCTCTACCCATTGAACTGACGAGACATATAATACTTGATGGCTAAACACATAAATGAATGAGTGCAGCTGGCTGTGCCAGAATGCTACCACTGGAAAACCATTTTTTGGAACTAATATGCCATCGTTGGGAGAGGAAAAAAAAAGTTGGTCTTAAAGGAGCTTGTCCACAAACAAAAAAATTTTTTTAAACCCGAGTAAAAATAGTTATATAGGAAATTATATAATTTAATATGGACTAATATGTTTATAAATAGTCAAGTGTGACACTATATCTTTGCGGATATAATTATGTATAGCTTTAAGTTTTTAAAAAATTTCTTATATGATGTCATATATAGATCAGTATAAATATATATGTCCACATATAAATTAATGTGTTCCATATTTAGTTACATATGCTATGACAATTTTAATACAGCGTCATATATAATTAAAAATGGCTTTATCGATAAACATATAAAGTTTTATATAGCTCAATGTTAAATTTTTTCTAAGTTGTTTTAGATATATTTAAATATAGCGTAATGTAAAAAAATTATATGTTTTTTGAGATATGTTTATGTATGATTTTAAAATATAAAAGACGTACTCATTATAACTCGTAAATTCCTTGTAAACCTTGTATAAATATAAGCCATATTTTTTATTTATCAAATTTAACATTAAACTCATAAAAATACCAGATTTACACAGTTTACCGGTTTATATGAGAAGGCTTAAAATGCTTGGTTACAATTAAATTATGTACAACTTCTTTTAAATAATTTTTTATTTAAATTTTAATTTCTTAACTTAGGGATGCTACTTTTTAGTACTTCTTAATAGTTTTTATTTTGAACCTGAAATATAAAGCGTTATATACTTATGTCTTTCTACATCAAATTAGATATAATTATATCGGGTCAAAATCCGGATCATAGTATATCTCCAATTATATTAAATAATATATCATTACATATGGCATCATATTATTTTTTTTACTCGGGAATTAAAAAAAAATCAAAAAAATGTCTTTGCTTGCAACCGGATTTGAAGTCGGAACCTTCTGATTGCAGACCTTTTCTAACGAAGCGTCAGCATTTTTATAATATTATTGCTCTACCAGTGAATTGGTTTTTGTACCCCTGGTAGCATTGGCTAGGTAGCACTGGATAACCACTGGTTGCAAACCTTGGCAAATCACTGTAAGCCCATTTTTTGCCAATGGCTGTTTTTATAAACCACCGAAATTTTTGTAAAACAAATACTGGAAAAACGCTTTTTGCAAACACTGGCAAAGCGTCCCAAATGAGTGTTCTCCCAGTAATTTATTTTCAACACCGTGGTTACTCAGTGGTATGCCAGTTATTAATTTTTTGTACCACTGCGATTTCTGATTGCGTAGTTGTTTTTACAAATTTTATTGACAAGGAACACACAAGCATACATATAAATAGTACCCAAAGGGTACTTTTATGTAAATGGTGCTTTTAAAAGGTGTTGGTTTATGGCTGGTTTTACCAAATCAAACAGTTCATACACAAAAGTACAAAATTCTCGTCCCATTGAATTTTTGTACCTTCCCAGTGTAGAAACGGTAATGACATATCATTACTAGAAGTAATGACACCGACTTGCTTTCTGCATTATTTGAAAACATAATATAATGAGTTACTGATAATGACTTATTCTTATCATTATTTCAAATAGAAAGTAATTTTATAGATTTTATTGTAAATTTTTTAAATCAATTTTTAGACTCAATGGCCCTTACTATAAAGGAGTATTTTAAATTTAAAGTCGACTTTATTTTTAATCATACGGTTTTGTTCATTTTGTGTATGAAAACCCTATAAATATATTTGTATTTTCAAACATTTTCATTGGTTGAAAAAAATTAAACAATCAGAATGCTTCAAAAATAAACCAAGCCAAGGCATACTGCCACCCAATATTTTAACTAAAGTCTACTTTAATATACGTTTGGAAAATATTTATAGTAAGGCTGAATATTTTTTCAACACTGCCCATGTGAAAATCGAAGTATATATGAACGTACATGATCATACATGGACCATACAATCAACGCATGCATGAGCATACATGATCATATACGTCCATGCATAGTTCAATGCATGACCATACATGCTCTCATATATTTCCATATATCTTTGGATCCGAAATTTGAGGGTATATGACCGTACATGTTCATATATGACCATATATGCTCACATATGATTCATGTATGCTCTTATATGATCAAATATGTCCATATAACTCCATATACCCTCAAATTTCGGATCCGAAGATATATTAAAATATATGAGATCATGTATGGTCACACATTGAGCTATGCATTGATGTATATGATCATGTATGACTATGCATGATCATGTATGTTCATATATATTTCGATTTTCACATGGGTGGTAAGGATATATGTAACCACATATTTTTTGATATTTTGTATGTTGGCGAGTAAGCTGACTTGTGTGCAGCAGGTCAATTATGTTTTTATCTATCAAATATTACATCTCGATATAGCTCAGATGGTGGAGCTATTGACTGGCAACTTCGAGTCCCAGGTTGATTCCCGCACTAGAAACTTTTATAAAAAAAAATTTTAGAATAACAATTTTTTTAGCAGTCCATCCTGTTAAAGTCAACAGAAATACCCATATTTGCTAAAAAAAATAGTAAACTGCTTATTTCAGAAGCTTACACTCATAGAAATAAATCTGTAAAAATAGCAGAAAAAGCAACTAAAATTTTGTTAAAAATGACATTGTAGAATAAACTACAGATTTAAAAAAAAACACGAAAATTTTAAAATTTTATTATTTTTTTTTCTAATTCGAATAAAAATCGAGCCCTTTCGAAACAGCAGTGTATAACTTTTTTAGCAAATATGTATTTCTGCTGAGTTTAGCAGGGTAGACTGTTATTTGAATTCAACAAAATTTAGCTTAAAAATAATAAAATTTTTATAGATATATCAGTTTGTTAGAAATTTATTAGAAATTTATTAATTAGAAATTTATTAATTCAGTTCAGTTTTTATTTTTTTGAATAAAAATTAAAACCCAACATTATATCAGTTTTTTTAGTTAAGTGTTTGTAACCGTCGCATAGGACAATCGTAATTAATATTAGAATTAATTACTAAAGAATTTTTTAGAGTTGATTTCTAGGAAGAAGAAGAAGAAAACATTTTTATTGAAAAATTTAACAGACACAAGGGAATCACCAGACTGCCGCAGTTTCGTCTCACCCAAAGACTCGTCAGTGGTTAGTTTATGTGTCAACTGATCAAAGTAATTTTTAATTGTTAATTTGTCTCTATATGAAAAATTTTCTGTGTATTGCCATGACCGTGGATTGAACCGGCAGCCCTCTGCACAGGCTATGACTCGTAGCATCACCTCTTATTATTATATTATATATATATCAGTTTGTTTTTGCTATTTTTATTAAACTAATATTTAGTAAAATTTTCTGCAGATTTTACAGTACAATTTGTCATATTCAATTAACTAAAAGTTAACTTAGATATATGTAACCAAAATTCTGTAAATTTGACAGTTTTTCTGTTCTTATTTTACAAGTATTTAGCCAAAAAATCTGCTAATTTCAGTAGTTTTTTCCTCAAGTCATTTTTAACTAATTTTAGTTGCTTTTTCTGCCATTTCTATAGATTTATTTCTATGAGTGTAACATTTTGTAGCGATTCATTTGCGCACGTACAAATGGCAGCGTAACAAGGTTACAACATCTATATTACAATTAACACTGGTAGAAAAATATAAACGGCTTAGTGTTGGCATGACGTTGGAAATGGTAGTACATGTACTGTATATCATAACAGTACTGGCATGTTGCCGAAAGGATAACACCGATATACGTTGGCACGTCGTTTGGATTCAGTAATTTCGCAGTAGTGTAAATAAAATAATTCAGCGTGAGTGCATATAGCAGTCAAAAACTCGATGATTTTGCAAAAGTAAAGAAAATATCCTATTTTCATACTGCTCTAACTTTTTAATCAACAATCAGATTTTCACAAGTCGTAGCTTAAATAAAAGCTTATATTCTAAATAGTGATTCATCGTGTTGTCATTTTTAGAGCAATGCTGCTTCAGAAGCAGCCCTACGGGAAAAGGGACCGATCCCAGATGACACACAGGATAGGTCCCAAGGGGGCGGAGACCGGTCGTTGATCGGTCTTTTTGTTTGAAACAGACATATCACTTTAACATGGCGTTGTCATTGGAAATGACCAATTGCCACAGTTTAGACACATTGTGGAAGTAAGGTGGTGTGTCTAAAAATAGCTTTTCAAATAAACTAATAAAAAATTAAGAATTAAAAATAATTACTTGGCGTCGAAGTAGGGCTCGATAACAAAACCTTCTGCTTGTAAGTCAAACGCTCTACCGTCTGAGCAAATGTTGCTTATGCGTGATGGCTGGCTGATGGTTAAGTTATATATTTTTCGTTTCTGTTCAAATAAAAAAAGAGAAAGAAAAAACAAACACACACACAGCAAACAAAAAAACATGGAAAATAAAAAAATAGAAAAGAAAACAACATTAACACACACACACATATAGTGGAAGTGCCTTCAGTATGCCCCCGATTGTCCAGTCACGGGATATGTCCCTTAATGGCAGTTGACTTGTTTTTGCGTTGGCCATAATTAAATTAAAAAATCAATTAAAAATTAGAAATTTACTTCAAAAACTCTGATAATATAAATAAAAATTTTAAAAATTCCCCTTAAGTTAAAAAGAAATACCAATTGTTAAAACTAAAACAGCTTTAACATTAAAAAAACGTTGAAAATACAAAACTAGGGTTTGGGGTTCGGGAATTCCCGGGAAATCCCGGGAAAAGTTTACCGGGAATTCCCGGGAAAATAATATATTTTTCCCGGGAAAACGGGAAATTTTAAAAATATTAAATTTTTTAAATTGTTTTTGTTTCGAATAGGATTTTTTAATTTTAGTCATAAAAAAGATTTTTAAATACCAAAACAAAAATGTCATTGTTAAAATCTTTTAAAAGGGAATACATTTATTTGACACACAAATAAAATCTCTGCCAAGTAATTAGGCGCATTTCAACTAATTTCAATTTTCGCATAACTTATTCAAAATTTAAGTAGTAAAACCTAAAAACTTGGTAAAATGTTTGACCCTTTATATTAAGGGTCAATAATTTTTATAAGTAACGTTTTCATTAATAAATGTGAAAAGAAAAGACTAATGGTTAACGGTGGTATCTAAATTTGGTTATCCGACATCTAAATTTGGTTCACAAAAAAAAAAAAAATTGATGGACATGCAACTTCTCTTGAAGAAAACAACAACAAGAATAACGTTTCAGCTAAAATTAGCAAAGTACCCGAAGAAAAAAGTGTAAGCTGAATAGGCATTAAAGGTTTTATGGTAGGGCAAACATTTCCTGAAATGGTATCCAATGGCAGTCAATCCGCACCATAACTAGATCTTCGTTTATTCGAGAAAGTTTTTATAATAAAAACCTGGCATTGCCAAAAAACGAAACCGATGTAAAGAACATTATATTAAATTACTACAATCAAGTAAAAGATATCATGATAAAAGAAATATCGAGCAATATTTCCAACAATAGAAGATTTACTATAATCTTAGATGAATGGACAAGAATATCACAAAAGAGATATTTGAACATATGTATAAACGGAAATAATTCATTTTATAACCTGGGGTTGGTTTATATATCAGGAAGATGTAATGCTGATGAAATAAGAAGAATTGTAGAAATAAGACTAGAAGAGTTTTAATAACATTGTGGCCACCATATCTAATGGGCCAAGTGTGATAAAACGGTTTGCTTCCGACAGTCCAGTAGTAAAGGGTTTTTCAACAGGGACGCTACAAAAGTAGAAAGACAGGGACAGCAAACGACGCCATATTTCTTGCCGCTCTTTTGACATTTCTCTTCAGTAAGGTTTGCCATTTCATGATGGAAAGATATACGAGCCAACAACGAGTCGAAATTATTAAAATTTACTACCGAAATTCTGAATCAGTGGCCTCAACGTTAAGAGCGCTACGTCCAATTTATGGTTGTCATAATCGTCCTAGCAGATCAACAATTGACCGTCTAGTGGAAAAATTTGAATCCACAGGCACAGTACAAAATGTTCCCGTGCCAGTGAGACAAAGAAGTGCCCGTAGTGTCGAGAATATTGCTGCCGCTGAGGCTTCTGTTGAAGAAAGCCCAAATGTGTCTGTCACACGTCGTTCTCAAGCGTTGGTCATCTCTGTGACGTCGTTGTGGCGAATTTTGCGAAAAGATTTTGGCCTACATCCTTACAAGATCAAATTGACGGAAGAACTGAAGCCGCTTGACCACCAGAAGCGTCGTATGTTCGTGAATTGGGCTGAGCAACAACTTGAAAATCATTCGGATTTTCATCGAAAAATCATCTTCAGCGATGAGGCTCATTTCTGGCTGAATGGCTTCGTCAATAAACAAAATATGCGTTATTGGTTAGACAGCAATCCACACGTACTCCATGAGTCATCATTGCATCCCGAAAAAATTACGGTTTGGTGCGGTTTATGGGCCGGCGGCGTCATTGGGCCGTACTTCTTCCGTGATGATCAAGACCGGCACGTTACTGTGAATGGGAATCGCTACCGTTCAATGATAACCGAATATTTTTGGCCCCAATTGGATGATATGGACTTGGAGGATATGTGGTTCCAACAGGACGGCGCCACAAACCACACAGCGAATGTCACAATCAATTTATTGCAAACCAAGTTTGGAGAACGTGTTATCTCACGAAATGGTCCAGTCGACTGGCCGCCTCGGTCGTGCGATTTGCCGCCGTTGGACTATTTCCTGTGGGGCTACGTCAAATCTATGGTCTATGCCAACAAGCTAGCGACGATTGATGAACTTCGTACGAATATCGAACTTGAAATTGCAGCAGTATCGGCCGATTTATACTTGAAAACCGTCGAAAATTGGGTTCAGCGTCTGGACTTCTGCAAGCGTGCCCGTGGTGGCCATACATAATGGCATCGAACGTACTTTCACAGGAATAAAGAATTTCATTGATATCCAAAACCGTTTTTGTTTTATTTAAAAAAACTTTTATAGCGCTCTTATTTAAAAACCCTTTAGGTGCTTTCTGCTGGAATCATGCAATTCATTTGGCAGTGCTGCGAATAATTTATGTGAAATCAAATGTTCAACATTCTGATGTTTTTACTTTGAATTCTCACTACACAGACTGCATTTGTACTGAAATAGTGTTTTTTTTTTAACAAAAATTACTTATATAGGTGGTTTTCATTAACAATTTTGTTCAAAAATATTTCCCGGGATCCCCGGGAATCCCGGGAATCAAATTTTTTCATTCCCGTTTCCCGGGAAATAAAAAAGTCCGGGAAATCCCAAACCCTATACAAAACTTAAAATTTTTTAGCAAAACATTATAGAAATTTAAAATAAGAGCTAAAATAAGCAAATCGTGAAAAAATAAAGTTAAAATAAATAAAAGAGTAAAATAAATAAAAAATATTTTTAAAAATATGCCGCGAATTTTGTTTTTTATTTCGGTATCGGTCAAGTTTTTTTTTAAAAGCAACAGTGAAAATAACGGATCAGAAAATACTTAGAAAATTAATTCATTTTCTTTTGCTCATATTTGTACTAATTTAGTAATATGCCTTCGGTTGACCGGTCACGGGATAGGTCCTTGGAGGGCAATTGTCTCCTCATTCCCCGTAGGGAGTAATTAAATGATTTTTTTTGATGTTGTTCAGAATTACTTACGAAAACGCTGTAAAAGTATACTAACTGATACTGTTGAAGCAGTGAAAAAACTGATTTTTTAAGGTTAAAGAAGTAATTTGTAAAGCATGACTTTCAATTTGTTTTGCTCGATCGTTTTTATAAAAGATATACATTGTCCTAAAGGCTATGTAATTTTTTCACCCTATATCACCGTGCAACGGTCATTTCAACCTTGGAAAGAAGATACCATCTATATTGAAATTGTGTAATGAGATTTTCTTGGTCACGTCAGATGTACTTTTAAAAGGACGGTAAATTTTTATTGGATGTCCTTTGGTAACTCTTTTTTTTGTTGTAATTTTACACATTCTATGATGTTGGTCTGGGTATCAAATGAAGGACGAGGATTTCCATCTTATAATAAAAGCTTTTGTATTTTTCTGCCAAGACAAAATAAGTCATAAATATTCACTGAATTGGAATATTTTGTTATTACAGTATTATTTTATATTTTGAAGTCCTTTATAAAGGACATATGACGTGATGAAGTAAAACCGATCACGCAGTTTTACTATACATGGTCTCTACACAGAAAAAACAGTAGGCACCAAAATGGGAGTTTGTAAAAGCAATTACATTTTCTTTTAAATTGAAATTTTATTCCCAACAATTTTTTGTTTGAAATATTTGTAATCCGTTTGTAAATTGTTATCTTTCATATAAAAATTGTTTAAAAATAAAAATTCAAAGTTACAAAAAAAAAAAAAATTTTTTTGAATTTACAAATTTCTTTGTTGGTGCCTTTTTAAAAAGTTTTTTTTTGTATTTACAAATTTGGTATGAGAAAGATGTTTAAAAATTTAATTAGAATTTTGTAAATTTTTTCTGTGTAATTTTGTCTTTATTATGTGTATTAACAGATTGCGCCTACAAACAGGAAACTGGCCGCCATATTTCTTATTTGTTCTTAGTAACTGATAACTATGTTCTAATCGCATAGACGAGTTTTAGTAGAATGGTGTATCCGGTTAATTGATATTGAATATTAATAAGTTAATACCCCATGTAGACAAAAAAGTTAATATCGTCAAATTTCATTAATTTTGCATGTTTATCATGTGCCGGATAGCTATCGGCGCCACCTTGATATTTTAAACCATGCACTGATATTAATGAATTTTTGCGTAAAACCAAAGAAGTTTCACTGGAACTCGTCCATTGAAACTTTTCATTGAATTAATGGATTTTTTCATAAAATGTTGTGAAAATTTTCAATTTATTTATTAAAAGTTTCACACAATCAATGAAAAAATTTCATTAAAACTATATTCATAAAATATATGAAGCTTTTTCATCAAATTTCAGAAAATTTTCATTTATATTGTGAACAAAACTTCATTATTTTATTGAAAAATTTCATTGAAACTCATCCAGGATGGTAACCGAAACGAATGCGGCTATTTTTAGGGTAACGCTATTTTAGATTATTTCGGTAACGGTATTTTACGGAGTTATTTTTTTATTTATTATATTATTGAGTTATTTCGGTATCGTTTAAACCTTTAATTAACATGATTAAAAATTATTTTAATAATACAGCTAAAAACATCTTTTTTAAATAGAAAACGATTTGAATTAAGAACCTTTAGAGCTCTGATACTCTACCTTGAAGCATTCATAATATCAACTTGTATGTTTTGAAATACTACTGGCAAATATGCGGATAATAAATTATTCATTATTCGCGTTATAATGTATATCATACATGGGACTGTTAATTGAGTGGACTAAGTAATTTGCACTGCATTGATATAGCTATTAACAAGATTGACGTTACCGAAATACCGTTGTATCTAAAATAGCGTAACCGAAGTAACTGAAATAGCGATATCCTTAACACTGCAGTACCGAAATAAGTTAAATGCTGATATCCTAGAAAAGCCCTTATCATTATTTGTAATTCTCTCTCTCGATATTGAATAGGGTAGAGAGGGATCATTCGCCAGTGGGGCAAATATATCAATCCCATTTTTCTCCGACATTAAGGAAGATCAAAATTTAAAAAAATATATTTTGTGCATTTTCCAATTACCTTTCCTTGACACCCACTTTGACGAATTTAAGTCACACGGCAGGTAGAGTGTAGCAGGCAGACGTGTAGCAGGCAGACGTGTTTTTAGGGTACCACAATAAAAAAAAAGAATAATACAATAATAGTTCTATAAGTGTCACTTACCCTGTTATAGAGCTTCGAAAAACTTAATTCAATTTAAGCTTAATTCACTAAAAATTAAATTCAGATTTTAAAAACATTCATGTACCATTCCCTTAAACCATTCGTAAAGAATTCATTCATAAGCTTCATTCCCAAAGCTTTAATATGAATTGAATGAATTCCTAAATTGAATCATTCAAATCGCATGTTCATTCACCATTTTACTAATTGAATGAAGAAATTTTATTACCATTCACTTAGTGCAGTGTAGTTTGAAACTAACATATAATCAAAACCAAAGCATACAAGCTGTAACAAAGCATACGATACTATTTATTTCTGTAAGATGAATTTTAAACGTTTTTCATTGTATTATGCTAATATTTCAGCAATTACATACAAATTAAAATTTTTCATTTGATTAAGTGAATGAAAACAAATAATTTTTCATTCACTTTTTTATTAAATGAATTCAGGTAAATTGGGTTTCATACAGTTAGAATTCAATCAAAATAGAATGAATTCATATAATTTTAAGCTATAGGGAATTAAGCTATCGAATTAATTCCATAAGAATGCTATTAGGGAATGACATTTAACCCAAATTTCATTAATTTTTAAAAAGTGAATGAAATTGCCCTGTTACAATTTTGTAAAAAACATGATTCTTAAGCCGAGCACACACGGTCAATAAATTTATTTAAATTTTATTGATCTTTGCACACACACTTTCAATGTTATTAGAAAAATATAAAAGAAATTAAAATTGATCAATATTTTCCATCCTTGAAAAAATTGCAAAAATTAGCGGATTTTAAAATTAAACCACGTTTATAGTGATTATTTGTATATTTGGCAATAATTTATATGTTTTATTAATTTTTCTTATTGATTTTTTACCAACAAAAAAAAAAAACAGATTTAAAACACCAACATTTCATTATTGGCCACACACTTTTCAATAATATGAAATTGAAAAACAAAAATCCAAAACATTTTTATTTTTTTATTTTAATTGATAAACTTTCAATACAGGGTACAGACCAAAGGTTTAAAAGGCTTAATTCTTTCATTCACTTGTTAAAAATTAATGAGATTTGGGTTAAATTTCATTCCGTAATAGCATTCTTATGGAATTAATTCGATAGCTTAATTCCCAATAGCTTAAAATTATATGAATTCATTCTATTTTGATTGAATTCTAACTGAATGAAACCCAATTTACCTGAATTCATTTAATAAAAAAGTGAATCAAAAATTATTTGTTTTCATTCACTTAATCAAATGAAAATTTTTAATTTGTATGTAATTACTGAAATATTAGCATAATACAATGAAAAACATTTAAAATTCATCTAACAGAAATAAAGAGTATCGTATGCTTTGTTACAGCTTGTATGCTTTGGTTTTGATTATATGTTAGTTTAAAACTACACTGCACTAAGTGAATGGTAATAAAATTTCTTCATTCAATTAGTAAAATTGTGAATGAACATGCGGTTTGAATGATTCAAGTTAGGAATTCATTCAATTCATATTAAAGCTTTGGGAATGAAGCTTATGAATGAATTCTTTACGAATGGTTTAAGGGAATGGTACATGAATCGTTTTAAAATCTGAATTTAATTTTTAGTGAATTAAGCTTAAATTGAATTAAGTTTTTCGAAGCTCTGGTACAGACCTTCAATTAATTTGTAAACAATCAAAAATTGATAAATACGAGTAATATTGAACGTGTATGACCTACTTTATAGAATTTTTAGACAATTAAAGCATTCTAGGAATCAATTTTTCAAAGCATGCATATAACATTGTAAATAAAGACCATAGAAAAAAAATACATATCGATTGATTTAAGAAATTCAACCTATTATATGTTTGAAGACTTTTGAATGGTGGCTTTGTTAGAAAGTTTAGGCAGGACGCACAAATCTTGTAGGGACCCATTAGATGCCCAATTAATAATGTCGATAAATGATGAAATTATGTGACCAATTCGAACATTGGTTTGAGCATTTTATCCGTAAAAGTGTCCTTTCCTAAAAAATATAGGATTTTGCAATATCTTTTATCTTTACTTTTTCATTTATTTGTTACAAAATGTTTAATTGATCCAAAACAATAGGGGTTTTTATACAAACTCGTATTCTACTCGTAAATGGTGTATATCTAGTATATTTATGAGTTTAATATCAAATTCCATATATAAAATATGGCTTGGATCTATACAAGGTTTACAAGTAATTTACGAGTTATAATGAGTGCCCTTAATATATTTCTTAAAAAGACAATTATAGAATCATTTAATATATTTTTACGACTTTAAAAGTATAGTGACAATTAAAATACCATATGAATTAAATTTTCCTACACTCAAAACAATAAGTTAGTAGAAAAATTAGTAAAACGTCTTGTATATCAAGTTTATTTATTTTATTTTTTTTGCTGAAATTCAGTTTTCAGTAAAAGTTTTAGTTATATTTTTTTAGCACTAAACTAATTTTGCACTAATGTTTTACTAATTTATTTTGCTACAAAAATTGTGCTGATAACCGCAATTATAGCGTGGACGACAACCAGATAAACAAATTTAGATGTCACAGCTTGTCTGGATGTAGTACAGACCACGGAAATGATAAAAGTGAAAAACAACTCTACACAATTTCTATATTTAAATTTTCAGCAAATAAATTAACTACAATAAAATTTCGTTACAAGTTTTTTGAGTTTTTTTCAGTCTACTAATATTCAGCAAAAATTTTAGTGATTTTAGCAAGGATTTTTTTCATTTGCAATCGACTAAGTGTTAGCAAAACTTTTGCTGAAGATTACTATTTTTTTGGTAAAAATCAGCTCGCTGATTTTCAACAAACCTTTTGCTGAAATTATCAACTTTTTTGCAAGCACGCTCCTGACTAAAAAGTTGCTGACACAGCAACATTTTTTGCTGACTTTACTGACTTTTTTTTTGAGTGTGCCTTCAAAGGGGGATGATAATTAAAGCACACCGGCATTTAAGTGGCAATTATAGAACTTTTTGTGTATTACATTTTGTATTTGCTATATATGGATGCTCAGTTGCCAAACCGATTAACTCCACTTCCTGAATTTTATAAAATTTAATTTCGAAACACTTTATTATAATAACACTTTATTATTATATTTTAAATAATATTAAAAATAAATTTCCCTAAAAAAAATACTAACACTACTAAATAACATAATTAATAATTTAATAGGGATTTTTATGGAGGTAATCAATTTGGCAACTGAAGCATTCATACACTCACATAAAAAAGTTATTAAAAAAATTTGTAAACAGTTTCCAATCGCACTATACTATTTTTATACTGATTATTAGTACAATTTTTATTTTTAGTAATCATTTTTGCTATTCTCTTATTACAAATTACGGATTTTTTTTTACTAATTTTCGCTGCTGATTTCTGAAAAGCATTTTACTAATTTTTCAAAACCGAGTGCTAAATTTAGCAGACAAATATACTAATTTAGAAATATTCTTATTTTGATTTTTTACACATCTTGTTTAGTTTATATTTGTTACTATTGATATATTCTTAGTTTAGAAATAACACCTAGAAAATTGTATTGCATCTCCAATGCATAAAACGGCAATAACTGGAGAACCGTTTGCAATTTTGACTCCAAATTTCAAGTACGATGAAGTAATTATACGCTTGTTACAATCAAAAGAAAAAAAAAAATTTTAGATTTTACAGTTTTTTTATTTTTTAGTACAATTTTTTGCTAATTTCAGCAGATTGATTTTAAATTACAGTTTACAACAATTTACTGAAATTTAGTAGCGGCAACTACCCAGGTAGAAATTGCCGACGTTACAACAAAAGTTGTACTGGGAGAGCACTGTTTTTTACGAAATGCCGGTACTACTTAAAACGTGCTTGGCCAGTACTGTTTTCTGAAAATTAACGAGCTTTTTTAATTTATTAAAATTAACAATTTTATAAATCTTACGTATTTTTACATCTATTACACAATTATTTATGTACGAGAGACATCGCCATTCTTTTCTTGTGAAGTTTCGAAAGAATACATTAAAAATCTGTGAAGTACACTAAGAGGACAGTAAAGTTCTAGCAAACTACTAAATTTGTTATTAAATATACTGGGATAATACCAAAAAAATAAAATCCCAAGCCTGCGCCAACGTTGGGAAATTACTACGGCCAAGCTTTTATTGGTGTTATCATTTCGACAACATGCCAGTACAGTGAACGTTAAAAATCCGACGCATTGCCAGTACATGTACTACCGCCTCCAGTACCGGGCCAACATTGTGCCGTTTGTATTTTTCTACCTGGGTAATTATTTATACTAATTTCATTGTACTAAAATTATGATATTTAGTAAGTTTTTTAACTGATTTTAGCAAATCGATTTTGAATTGCATTTTACATAAATTTTACTAAAATTTAGTAGCGGCTACTAACTTTTTCTACTAATTTTATTGTACTACAGATCAGCAGACATGTGTTGCTAAAGTTAGCAAAAAATACCGCTGGCTTCAAAACAGTTAAATTTCCCGTAATAACATCAAAATTTTCAGTATCCATTACAAAGTTTTTTGGTTGAGTGTATTAATATTTTCGATTTTTATAATTTTGAAGATTAATTTTATTAAATTTTTACTATTTTTTTTAAATACATCGTAGATTTATTGATTAAAATGAATCAAATATCGTAATGAACTTATTCTGAGTTATTGATTTCAGTCATAAAAATATTGACTTTGCTGAATTTACAAATTTTTTTGGTGCACTTAAAATAATACGTCAAAACCGGTTTCAAATCGATCTGTCAAACCGGTTTCAAATCGATTTGACTATTTTTTAACAAATTTTTAGTTGAAACACTGATTTAAGCAAAGATTTAATTATCTTCATTTAACACAATACTAAACATCCTCGGTACTTTAACTAATTTTGAGTAAAAATTTATTTAAAACTAATTTTTAAGAACCGTTCGTTAAATTTTACAAAATTTATTGTTAAAATATAAAATTTTCATGTTTCAGTTATTGCCCGGTAGATGGCGCCACCAACGTATCCGAAGTTTTAAAGATGGCGGTATTTCTTTCCCTCCCGATTATTTTATCCCGAAAACTAAGAGAGATAGAGAAAACTTGACGAAAATTTCGATTACCACTGACCATATAATACTCCAGCGAAAGGGGTTATCTCTATCCAAAAATAGACCATGGCCTTGGACCCTCGGAAATTTTTAATAAAAATTTTCTCGAAAAATATGCGAGATAGAGCAAAACGGACAAAATGTTTGCTCCGTCGGAGTGAACTTAGATTATATGGACTGGGACCGGGGAGGGTCCCGAGACCCTAAATTTGAACAAAATTTACGACTCAGTATAATTACTAATAAAACTGTAGATTAACAAATTTTTTACTTAAATTTGGATTTGTTAAATTTAATAAGAGAAGTGTTAAAATCAACAAATTTTATTTTAAGTCAAAAAACAAGAATAGATTTTGTTTAAGTAACAAATTTTTCTGTTCAGCCAACAGACTTATTATTTTGAGTGTTAAATTGTATTTAGCAAATTTGGCATGTCCCCGAAGTTTCGGGCAGTTTTATCGATTTTTTATCTTTTCTACCCCATTTTACTTATATTAGGTTGATCAATTTTTTTGTTTTTAATTTCTGTTTTGTAAAAAAGTAATTAGATTATGCGCCGAAAAAACGTACGCTATTATTTTTAAAATACCTTTAGCCAAATAACTGATATAGCTATACTAAAATAATCTAAGATATCATTACGTTTACCGATAACTGCATGGTTTTCGTTACGAACCATGGTTATAATGAAATTGTTTCCATTATCATTTTTTGAATTCATGACCCAGTGTAGAAACGGTAATGACATATCATTATTTTTTGGACTACCAGTAATGACACCCACTTACCTTCTTCATTATTTTAAACATATAATAATGAGTTACTGATAATGACTTATTTTTAGCATTATTTCAAATAGAAAATAATTTTCAAGATTTTTTTGAAAATTTTTTGAAATCTATTTTTAGACTCAATATTTTTTAAACACTGGTAAGGATATATGTAACCACATATTTTTTGATTTTTTGTATGTTGGCGAGTAAGCTTACTTGTGTGCAGCAGGTGAATTATGTTTTTATCTATTAAACATTACATGTCGATATAGCTCAGATGGTAGAGCTATTGACTGGCAATCTGTAGACCCAGGTTCGATTCCCGCACCAGCAAATTTTATTTAAAAAAAAAAATACTATAAAAAATATTTTTTTTTATATAATTTATTTTTTAGAAAATCTATTTTTAGACTCATTATTTTTGTCAGTACTGGTAAGCACATAGGTAACGATATATTTTTTGATTTTTCGTATGCTGGTGTGTAACCATAACTCATTATTTTTCGCGACATAGCCATATAAAGGTAATAAGAAATGTAATAACAAAAGTAACTAGTTACCATTACCAAGTATGTAGTTACATAACCACATATCTGGTAATGATTTTCTACACTGGGGATAATTCAGTTCCTTACTTGAGCTAGCCAGGAAAGTGTCGGCATCCAATCGTCAAAATATTGGCAAGGTGTAAGACAATTCTTTCCTGAGACCAAGACCAAGTAATTCCAATAAGAACTTACTTGAGAGCCATTCTTAACGATATGTCTGTGATAAATGTGTTCTGCCGTTAAGGCTGAAACTCAACTGAAACTATACAGCACATAACTTCTGGATGTATAATACATTAGTTTATACCGAATTTACACAATTTACGAATTTCGTGAGGAGCACCCAGTACTGAGATTTTGCTGGGTGGTTTGATATTACAAGCCTCTTTATCCCTTCTTAGATATGGAAGGTAAAATAATTTTATCTAAGCAGGGTTAATCTATAAAACAAATAAAAATTGCCAAAATTCGAATTTTTTGAAAAAAGTTATACTTAAAAGTTGGATACCCAAATGTTGGTAAAAGTTTTAAAAATAAAAATAGAATATTCTATGTATAAAAAATCGCATTAGAAGCTGTGAAAATTTAATCTAATTTTTCCAAAACTCTGGCCCATAAGCGAAAAAACAGAGTTCCCGGAACACATAGGATCAATAGTTTGTAAAAAATTAATTAAAAATAAAAAAAAAAATACGAAATTGTAAAAAAGTATGCGTATGTCATGTTTATATATTTGGAGTACTGTATATGTGTTTGTTTTGCTTGTGAACTGCAAAGATTTTGGTTCTTATACTAAAAATTTTCTATATATGCATACAGTTTAAGAAAAAAGAGTTTGGGAATTATACAACACATAATTATGTAACAAATATTTGCAAAAATATTTAAAAAGTATCAATTGATTCAATTAATTACTAGTTTAGAAACAATTTTTATTTTTAATATATATTTAATTAGATATTTAAGGTTAATAATTTTTTCTGTGTACTTTAGTCGAATTTTACAGTTTTTTCCAATTTCCGTGACGTCATATTTTGGAAACCGAAAAGGTCCGGGCTCCAAAGTTACGGTGAAGTTCATTAAAATCGGAGGTGGCAAATCCGAATGGTGCCTCGAGTTTATTTCACCTCTCAATGATTTTTATAGTCATAATTCAAGTAATGTGTGGGCCCTATGGACACATATTACTTTAAACGTTATTTGGTAATGAGTGGTTTTGCTGGGGTACTCACAATTTCTGTTCATCTAAATTAAACACAAATTACCAAATATTTTTCGCAAAAACCCCATCAGTGCAAAAAATTTAATCGATGCTAACAGCATGCAGAATTAGAAGTGCTACTTTTAGCACTACGCTTTTCTTTTCCTTCCAACAAAAAAGTTATAAAAGAACACAGAGTGTGTAATATTGTTGTATTTGCGATATACTTCATTGCATTTAGTGGAACATCACGAACAAAAACATTTTCTACACCCTCAAAAAGAGAAGTGTTTTTATTGCATTTTGCGGGTATATGATATGATTTTTGTTCACGATGGCCTACCTAGACGCAATAATTTACAATACACACACTCTGCCTTCTGTAATAAAAGTTTTTGGAAGAAATATAAAAAGTAGTACTAACAAAATGTGCTTCTAGTTCTGCAGTGCTTCTAAAAACATTTCTATTTTTGGTTGGCATATTATAATATGATTATTAAAGGTTCAACCAGGGTTAGCATGCAGTACTGCTACAATACCGTTATCGATTCAAAACCCTTTAAACTCACTACCATTGCCCCCAAAATACTACTACCGAAATAACCGGAATATCGTTATTCATAAAATACTGTTACCAATATAAATGAAATACCGTTATCCCTAAAATACCATTACCATTACTCTTGGTAACTGAACGGGGTTATTAAATTTATTTACTTGTGTTGTTTTTATTTTCGTTTGTTTTTTGTAGGAAAATTTGCAGTATGAATCGAAGTAACTGACTACAGTTACCCTAAAAATACCGTTACCGAAATAAGGGAAATATGACTAAACTTAATATACCATTACCGAAATAACAGAAATATCATTATCTGTAAAATACAATTACCGAAATAACTGAAATACCATTATCCTTAAAAGACCTATACCGAAATAAATGAAATGGCGTTATGCTTAAAATATCGTTACCGAAATAATCTAAAATAGTGTTAATCTTACCGATAACCGCATCGTTTCTGTTACCATCCATCGTTCAAACCAAAGAAGAATATGTGGAAGAAAAAGTAGTAGATGTTACAAAAACAGACAAAAAAAAACAGCAATTTTGGAAATACACTATACTTGGGAATTTTTCGCTACTACTTAAATTTCATTACAGTTTTATATTCCTAATGTATATCACAGCGCTCTCCTTCGGTGACTCCATAGAAATTAACACCACCAAAGTTAAATAACATAAATAATAGGGCTACGAACTAAAAACTTCAACAAGTTGGCCAACTATCGGTCAGATAGTTTTCGTATTTGAAGCCCTTTTCACCACCTTTCATCTCTCCTTTATTCTCTTTCCAAAAGAAAGCAAGATACTTATTAAGAATAATTTAATGAGTGTTGCTTGTTTTTAATAAATGAAAGGGGAAACAAATCATGGGTATTTAATGGTAACGGAATATTTTACATTAGAAAAGATGTTACTAATGGCAATAAAATTACGCATGAAAACCGGGGAAGTTATATATACTGTCTGGCTCAACTGTTGACTTTATTAAGGCCGAACAAGATAATTTCAAAATATTGAAACATATTTTAAAATATTTCAAAATTGAAAAAACTTTTAAAAAGTTGTATTATTCGTTCGTAAAATAATTGTGAGACTGTTTATGGGGAGACTTTTCCCCTTTTTGCCCGTTCCGATAGGAATTTCCAAAAATCCCGTCTTAGCGCATGTCTATGCCGAATATCAAGAAACCTTGGTTTAGTGGAGATATCCGTGGGGGGAGGAAAAAAAGTACTTTTTTTGAAATTATATTTTTCTAAATGGTATTTTTTTAAATGATACTTTTTGGAAAAAGCGAAATTTTTTGGAAAAAGATACTTTGTTTTTACAAAGTACTTTATTTGTACTTTTTTTTGAAAACGTAGTTTTTTGGAAAAGGTACTTTTTTTGGAAAAAGGTGCTTTTTTGGAAAAAGGTACTTATTTTGGAAAAGGGTACTTTGTTTTGGAAAAAAGTACTTTTTTCTGAAAAAGGTACTTTTTTTTGGAAAATGGTACCTTTTTTTGAAAACGGTACTTTTTTTTTGAAAAAAGTACTTTTTTTGGAAAAAGGTTGCCCCTCCCTGTAAAAATTTCCAAAAAATCCCGTCTTGGTGCATGTCTACGATAGTGGAGGAACCTTTATACCAAATTTCAACTTCCTACCTCCAGCGGTTTGGGCAGGCCTTCAAGGGGGGCTTTTTTCCGCTTTTTAACCCCCATTTTTACAACGTCCCTGTCCAAAATTCTAGAAAGTACTTTCCAGAAAAGTTAGCCCCTACTCCAAGGAACACATATCTTAAATTTCAGCTTTCTAGCCAAAGGGGTTTTGGCAGGCCGTCAAGGGGGAGACTTTCCCCCTTTTTGCCCGTTCCGGTAGGAATCCCGTCTTAGCGGACGTCTACGCCGAAAGAGGAACCTACATACCAAATTTCAACTTCCTAGCTTCAGCGGTTTGGGCTGGGCGATGTTGAGTCCGTCAGTCAGTCAGTCAGTCAGTCAGTCAAGTTATTCTTTTATATATAGAGAAGATTAGCAAAAGTTATTGGATTAATACTTTACGTGTTGAGTAGAAATCAATCATTCACCAGATTGTTGTAAATACAACTGTTACGGAACTCTTGTATGTACAGTAGGGTGCACTGGTGAGAACATTTGGTATTTTAGGAAACTTAAGTACCGAAAAATTTCTGAAACTGGGAGCCAAATCCAAATGTGGCCTCTGGGAAAAACATTTTTTTTTATCAAAATATTCCGAATTATACTGTCCTATAAAATGCTTTTAGAATTTTTTAGAAAACTTTTTTATTCTTGGAAATATCGTCCATTAAAATTTCCTATTAATGCATTTTTTTAAAATTTTGCTTTTAAACTATCAAATAAACATCGAAAAACTAAAACTTCAAGTGCCAACTGAAAGCCATGTGTATCAATGAAAAACAAGTTCACAAATTGAGGTAACTTATTGAAATTTTTGTTTTCATTTTCTGTCAGTAATAAATAACAAAAGCACCGTAAATTGTTTCGATTTCACTTGAAAAAACTGTTATACTCCATATAAAAAAAATTATTTTTCACGATAATGAGTTTCACGTGAAAATTGTGTAGATTTTGTTTTCACGTAAATTTAATGTACAAGACTATTATTTTTCTTGGGAAAAAGTGACATTTTGTGTTTATTGTGATTGTGTCTTTGTTATAAAATTGTTCATTTTTATAAATTAAATTGCAATTTGCGGCCTTTAAAGTTCGAGTGAAATTTTTCCGCGTGAAAAATAACTTACGGTGCTAAAATATAAATAATTCTGAAACTTCATAAAAATCACGTATTTGATGGGGCTAAAACAAATAACATTTGTAGAATTCAATTCCTGCTACAAATATATTGCGGATAACAAAAATTTAAATCTAAATTGGTACATAATAGGACAGGAAATTCCATGCAAATGCATGCTTTTTTCGATAGTCCAAAACTAATATGGACTAAAAATTTATCCGAATCATCAAATTTAGAACAAAATGACTTCGATTTGTAGTTGCATATTTGGACAAAAATGCATGTTTTTGTATATTTTGAAAGATTCTTCTTCGTCAGTCCTGTGACAGGTCCTTTTATGTCAGTCATATGACAGGTTCTTCTGCGTCAGTTCTGTGACAGTTTCTTCTGGCTTAGTCCTGTGACAGATTCATTTACGTCAATGCTGTGACAGGTTCTTTTTCCTTTAGTCCTGTAACTGGTTTTTTGCATCGGTCTTGTGACACGTTACAAGGGGGTCACTCCTAGGACAAGCCCATATAAAAGAACCGGTCCAGGGACATGTCCCTGTCTCCAAGTACTGGTCACGTGACATGTCCGGTTACCGGTTCTTTTTCCTACAGGGTTCCTTTAATGAAGTATCGAACTTTTAAGCTTATCTCTCTCTAAAAAAAACTTATCAGTATTAATACATTTGTTATTTAAGCTTAACTTTTTTTGTTGAGTAATACAAAAAATCACCGTTCTTAAATTGACTAAACAAATACTACATTTAAAACATTAACAATATATTTTATTATTATATTTAAAAAAAGGTGAAACTTGGCTATAAAAAAAACTTTTTATACCTTATAACTAGTTACGTTTTTTCTGTTTTTTGTTTAAATTTTATTATTGAGCGTAAAACTTGAAGTTATTTTTGCTGGCCTTTGTTTGGTTTACTTATGATTTAGGTTTGTACGTAGTTACTATAAGTACTCGTTTATGTTTAGGAAAGAAATCCACCCAACATATTTCCCAGCCCTCAGAAATTATGGCTCATAAAAGACTTTAAAGTATGATAATTTTTAGAGTGCTCAAATTTTAGAGTCATAAATCAAACATAATAGACTCGTATTTAAAAGCCAATTTGAAAGATTTTGAAATTTTTCAATACTCATATATGACTTAAAAATTAAACGTAAATATCTAATAAATAACTAAAAACATGCTAAAATTTCCAGTTATGTTCATATTTTCGAGCTTTTTATTAGTCAAAAATATCCTCAGAAAGAGATTTCTTCGGCTGAGAAAATACCCTCAGTTAGCTATGATTTTCGGCCATCTTAATATTCTTTTGGAACTCCAATTGTACACTGGGAATTATCAAATTCTTTTTGTAATGAACTAAAACAGAAACATTTATTGTTATTTCCAGGGCAAGGAAGTTCATACAAAGGAAAATAACCTTTAACAATCGAAAAAAAAAGAAAAATATTTACAACTTTTACAAGAAAAACTAATTTTTCAAAAGATATAACTTATAAATGGATGTATGAGAAACATGCTCGGACTTTGTAGCCGGGTAATTGGATTACAAATGAAGAGTTATACCGAAGATGCAAATAAGATCCAATTAACTTGCAGATACGAGAGCGAAAATGGAGAAAGTGAAATATACAAGGCTGCTCTTGATTGAAATCCACAAGTTCAACGAAGTAGAGGTCGTCTCAGAGGTACATGGCGACGGAGTCTAGAAGACGACATTGCAAGAGCCAATGAAGATCAGACCTGGCTTCAATTAAAGGCAACACCTAATAATCGGAAGAAAAGGATTTCATTAACTATGGCACTATGCGCTAATAATCGGCACTAAAGCAACTGATAATAATAACTTGTGCAGAACCTCGGTGTTAGTAAAATATGAGAAATGTATAAAATATGCAAAAATGTGCATTTATTGCCAAAAAGGCATAACAAAATATGACAAAATAATATTCATTAAAATATGCATTTATTGCAAAAAATTGATAACATTTTGTCACAAATTTTTTGATTCGCAAAGACATTTCAGCCCGTATGACACTGGCTTTAGATTACTTTAATCAAATATTTAAGAAGAGTGCAAAATTTTTAGTAATAGGAAAACTACACAAGTGCAACCATATTTACATTTCACGGAAATCAATAACTGTAAAAAAAATTTTTAAAATTGCAACTTTAAAATGACATTTAGTTAGTGATTGTCGAGCATGTTGTCAATTTCCTAGGTTGTTCTCTGTTTCTAGCGTTTTTTCTGTTTCATTTCATAAATCCTATATTAATTTAATACAAAATTATGCAAGCGTCATATGGGCTTTAGTTTACGCTGCTCTCAAGCTAACGTCAGACATATTTACACGAAGTTCCTTGCCCTAGTTATTACTTTGTATCGTAGAGTAAAGGAAGTATTTCAGTGCCTTTGTCTTTGTAACTTTCGTCATTGTCATTATTAAAATTTCGAGATTCCAATCTCAACAAAGTTACTGGATGCTGTAAGCAGTATTCGTAAAATGTTCAAGTCACTAACAAGTTATTAAAAGTTGTTAACCAAAATGTTGGTATGTTTTTATGTGGGTTTCCTGCAAAAAGTTTACATTAGTTTTACCATCTAGTTATTTAATTTGAATATTTATTATGTGACATAAAGGTAAGCGTATGTAGGAAAGTGTTTATACAGTAAGTATTAGTTTTTTGGCGGAACAAATGGCAATGAATAGGGCGGTTTTTTAGCGCATTATTACTTTTTTTTGAATAAAACATATAAACTTACGAAATCATTTTTCTTTTAATTTTATCTGGCATTTGTTATATACAAATTATTTTGGATACATATACCCAGCGAAATTGTCGGTTGCAAAGAACCGTTGTAGAACAACTTGTACTTGCTTGCAACCTGTTCTACTTTATATTCTATCATCGGTGATTTTTGTTTGAGTTTGTCCCAAAGACAAAAGGTTCTATTCCTCCAAACTAGAACAGGCTGCATTGGAACCGGTTCTAGAACCAGCTATAGAACTGGTTCTCAAACAGTGAAATCTTACTTTTTGACTCCCAAGCTATAATATATTATCATTCATGAGGAATTTTACATTTAATTTTCAAATAAATATTTATACATGAACAGCGTACAATAAGTTTCTGCTGATATTTGTAACACCAAAAAATATTGGATCTCTTGTCCATGTAATCTATGTTTTTAGACCTAGCGTCCATATCATGCGCGATTTCAAGGGGGGTGGAGAAATGTATGTAAAAAAGAAACTCCCAGAATCCTAGTGGGGTTTTATACAGAAAAATGTGTTTTGAGAATAAGTAGGATTTCATATATGGTAATGTTGCCAGAATTAAACGAGTTCTATAAAATAAACATCCTGGAAACATATGTGGTTTTCTACGGAAGAGTCCTGAAAATTTGAGTAATACAATATTTTGAATGTTAAGCACCGTAAGTTGTTTGAGTTTCACGTGAAAAAACTATTATACTCCATATAAAAATCAGTTTCACGTGAAAATTGTGTAGAGTTTGTTTTCACGCAAATTTAATGTACAAACTATTATTTTATTTGGAAAAAGTGACAGTTTGTGTTTATTGTGCATGTGTCTTTGTTATAAAATTAAAAAAATTTTCATTTCCCAGCTAAAAATCGATATATATGGATCCATACAGGTTTAATGTATGTACGTGCATGCTCATAAACATGCATTCATGACCATACATGGATACATAAATCGCCATACATGACTCATATATGACCATAAGTGTGCATTAACGAAATTTGAGGGTCATCCCCGTAAACTCCACTTGCTCCAGAGAAATACTTTTAATCACAATTTTCATATTAAAATGGTTTGTCCAAAATAAACCATGATCTTTGAAAATTAATGTATTACGATAAATAGAAACTTTTCTCATAATTTTTAATAATTTAGATATTTTATGAGTAGGACAAATTTTCAACCATTTCAATTTAGCTTTATTTAAAAACTTTTTGCATTATTTTTGGCGAGTTAAAAATATGCAGTAATTTTTATGGGTCATTTAACATTCTGTTTATAAGCGCTCCAAAATTGGTGGTTTAGTTTACAAAAAATTTGTAAAATTAGCAAATCTTCTGTTACAAATTAGTAACTAAAATTCAGCAAAATACTGTAGAGTTAGCAAATTTATTGTCAGAAATTAGTAACTAAATTCAGCAAAAAAAAAAAATAGAAAAAAAATTTGTAAGTTAGTAATGTTGAGGTAGCAAAAAAATTAACTAAAAATTTTTTAAAAATTTGTTTGGAGGTAGCAAAAAAATTAACTAAAAATTTGTTAAAAATTTGTTAAGTTGAAGTACTAACAGTTTTACTAACTTTTCTACAAACTTTTTTCTATGAGTGTAGTATTTCCTGTTATTTTAGCAGAACTTTTACCTATTTGAACGGTCTTTTTTAGAGAAAATAACAGAAAAATTATTTCAATTTAATCAGAACGCGTTTAACAGACTTTTGAACTATCTTTTTTTTATGAGTGTATACGCTATTATTTAACAATTTTTATAAGTTTTACTAGGCCATATCATTTATTAAGGCCGATTTTGCTTTCAGCGATTCAATTGGCTAAAACCTTAAAAAACCGTAAAAATCCATATAAAACGCGAACAGTGGTTTTAATATCAAGTTTTATGCATCAGATTTTAAGCCTAAATATGAATACAGGTCATGCGCCTACATCTCACCACAAAGAATTTATATAGATTGCACTTGAAAATTTTTGTATATAAAAAAACTATATGGAAAACCGCCTATTTTATCGGGATATACATTAATTGCAATAAAGGAATTAAATATGCTAAAATCCCAAACGTATTTAACAAATTGCGAAAAATAATCCGTTGTAGGCATGCCCTATCCGGATTTCATTCTTGCCTAAGGAAATCGTCACACCTACAAAAAAATTTTGTTGTCCCAACCGAATTTGGTTCCAACCGAATCGTTCGGTTGCTGCAACCGATAATTCGGTTGTTACAACCCTATTTCTGTTGCCCCAACTGAAATAGGGTCGCGGCAACCGAAATAGGGTTGTGACAACAGAAATAAGGTTGAAACAACCGAATTTTCAGTTGCAGCAACCGAACGATTCGGTTGGAACCAAATTCGGTTGGGACAACAAATTTTTTTTGTAGGTGCAGGGGACGACGTTTTAAGAATTTCTGGAAATATTTGTTAAGTTAAATTACAAACTTTAAAGGCATTTCGCGGAAAATATGAACCTTAGATCAAAAAATAAAGTACGCAATTGTAATCAGCATCAGGCACCAGAAAACGTTTTTTTTTGTTTTTATCAGAAATAAATATCACTAAAGTTCCAAATGTTTTTATTTCTCAATCGAAAACAAAAAATTTCAAATGTAGGTACTTTAAAACAAAAATATCCTTCAAGTTGAAATTCCAAAAATATCTTTAGGTATAAATATCAAAGATAAAAAAATTGATAAAAAAATAAAACTTTTTAAAACGTTCTAAAAAACGTTTTTTTTTGTTTTTCATCTTTGTACTAAGTACAAAAATATAAATAGAATTTTAAAATTTTTGTTTTATTTTTATGGTGGAGATACTATTCTGGTTTTTGGTTTCAAATCTGTAGAAAATCATATAATACCCTGGAGTGAGCGGTATATACATACAAACATATATTGCAAATATTTTTTTTTTGCTAAAATGTTTGCCAATTGACCAGCATTTTGCACTAATATTATTCATTTTCGGAATGAAATCGCTGTATAAGTTTTCTAATTAAATTTTTGCACCATGAGACCTTTTTCGCATTCCGCCATTAATTCGCAATTTTTTAAGTGCAGATTTTTAAAATTTATAACCTAGGGACCATAATACCCATATCTCATACCAAAGTTTGGTAATTAGTTCGCAAAACAAAAATTTGCAAAAAAAAATTTTTTCCATTAATGTATTCTTTTGCAGAATATAAATTGCTGATTAGGTTTCTTAACTATTTTTTTGTATCATAAAGGCTTTTTTCGCATTCCGCCAATATTTTGCAATTTTTGAGTGCGGTTTTTAGGACAATAATTCCCATATCTTATGCCGAAGTTTGGTGGTTAGTATGCAAAAAGTTTCGCGAAAAAAAATTTAGCAAAAAGGAAAATTTTTCCATCAATATATTCATTTGAAGAATGTAAATCACTGACTGAGTTTTTTAATTTATTTTTTGTACCATAAAGCTTTTTTCGCTTTCCGCCGTTATTTTGCAAATTTTTAAGCGCGGTTTTTTTTTTTTAACTCACAACCTAGGGACTATAATACCTATATCCTATACCAAAATTATCTGGTTAGATTGCAAAAACAAAAAAAAATTGGGAAAAAAAATTTTCCAAAAAGGAATAGTTTTGCATCAATATACATATGTATATGTATGTAACATATGTATAGCAGAATGTTAATCGCTGAATAAGTTTAAAAAATTTTGAGTGCGGTTTTTTAAAATTCATAAATTTGGGACTATGATACCCATATCTTATGCCAAAATTTGGTAGTTCGTACGCAAAAAATTTAGCGAAAAATAAATTTTGCAAAAAGGAAAATTTCTGCATCAACATATTCGTTTGCAGAATGTAAATCGCTGACTGAGTTTTTTAATTTATTTTTTGTACCAAAAAGCTTTTTTTTCGCGTTCTGCGATTTTTTTGCAATTTTTTAAGTGCGGATTTTTAAAATTCATAATCTTGGGATTATTTATCCACCAAACTTTGATTCATATCAAAGTTTGGTGGTAAGTTTACAAAAAAAAAATTCGCGAAAAAAATTTTCCGAAAAGAAAATTTTTTGCATCAGTGTATTTGTTTGCAGAATGTAAATTTCTGATAAGAATTTTTAATTCATTTTTTGTACCACAAAGTTTTTTTTCGCGTTCCGCCATTAGTTTGCAATTTTTTAAGTGGGGTTCTTTAAAATCCATAATCTAGGGACTGTAATACATATATGCTATACCAAAATTAGCTAGTTAGATTGCAAAAACAAAAAATAACGACAAAAAATTTTGCAAAAAGGAATAGTTTTGCATCAATATATTTGCTTGCAGAATGTTAATCGCTGATTAAATATCAAAATTAAATTTTTGTACCATAAAGCCTTTTTTCGCGTTCCGCCATTATTTTTCAATTTTTTAAGTGCAGTTTTTGTGGATAGTTGCTCACAAATCCTATGGTTTTAATGACCACAGTTTGTCTTTTGCACAAAATTATTCAGCCTATCATGCTTTGTAGAAGTCTTTTCGGCGGAAATTTTTATTACTTTTTAATAACGCAAAGGTATATATCATTGGATGCAGAAATATGTCTATATGAATGTTGTTTTAAGAATTTTTACAAAATTTATATTTAATTGTAATCAGAAAAAACTAAAAAAAACGTTTTAAAACGTTTTATTTTGTTTTTTCCTCAATACAAAAAAAAAACGTTTTTTTTGTTTTTTCCTCAGTACAAAAATAAAAATAATTCTCAACTTTCCTGAAAATATCAGTACGGATATTTTTTAAATTTTGTTTTCGAAAAGAAAACAAAAAATAAAAAAATTGATGAAAACAAAATATCTATCACGAAAAATAAATTCATTTGTACACAAGTGATTTTTTTTTACTGAGGAAAAAACAAAATAAAACGCTTTAAAAGTATTAATATCGGGTGCCTGATCAGCATGTCCAAAATATATAGAATTGATGGTCAGATTTCTATTAATTTTTAAAAGTAAAGATTTTGTCATGCGTGTTATGTTTATTTGTGAAAATTTAAAAATCTTTGTTAAAAAATAGCGTTTTTTCAAATTGAGAATCTGTAGCTGAAATATTAATATTAACACAGTCTGTAGCTGAAATATTAAGTTATCTGTTTCAATAACACAGTACAACAAAATAAGAAAAATTTGATGCATTGGGATTGCGACACATCATTTCTAATAGACTTTGGGACGCAGATCACGAATATGGCACTAGAATTTTAAAGTTAGCTATAGTTTAAGAAATATTTGCAAAACCGTATTTGCAGAAAAATTCAGTTTTGTAATAAACTTTTTGCAAAAAAATACAAAATTAAAAGTATGAACGCTATTCTTTGCAAAATTTAAATAAGATGAAACATGCCCTTTAATTTGATATATCGCACGTTTTGACAGCTGCGATAATATTCTCTATATATGCATTTGAAGTTGAAATTTCTCTTTTTTCACGACATTTTTTTAATTTATACAATTAGTAAACATCTCATGTTACTTAATTTATCAAAAAAATTTCGCACTTTGTGTTTTAATTTTAAGTAAAAATTGGCTGAGAAAGATTGATTTTTTTAATATCTAAAAATTAAGGAGTCTGTGACGAATCTGAAATTAAAAAACTCAGATAAAACTGTTGAAGTATGTAACAAAAATATTTTCTAATCAATTTCAACAAAGTTTTGGATAATTTAAGTGCAAATTCCTAAAAAATAACGATTTTAAAATATGCATGTTGAAAAATGTACTATAAAAGAGCATTTCTGCCACCCAAAATTTTAAATGAAATCGACTTTAACAAAAATATACATTTTTGTAAATTGGCGATAAAATTTGTGTTTCAGATTGAATTTTTGGAAAATGTTGATGCAAAAGTTTTGATTTTTTTGACGAAAAGGATTTAGTGGAATATGAATTTACATCATGTGTTAAGAGTTTGCAAATCCGATTAAGGGATTTTACTTTATTTGCAAAATAGGAAAATAATTGAAGTTTTCATTTGACCTGCAATTATATCCCAGATCCTTTATCTAACAAAAATAAGTTGGTATGGTTCTAAAAGCCCAAAGTCTGTACTTTTAAACCATATTAAAAATTATCCGTAGTTTAGTCAGGTATATGAATAATTAAGAAATTTTAACGAAAAAACTGACTTTTTGCTTAAAGTTAAATTTGCGAATATTTCAAAAACTAGAGCTAATTTTAAAATTTGGTGTTCACATTCGTGATACTCCTACGTCCTAAAATCTATCAGAATTGATATGTCGCATGCCCGATGCATTTTTTTACTGTGTAATTTAAAGAAAATTAAAGATGGGTTTTTTGAGATATTTGCAAATTAAGGATATTGTTCAATTTCTATTATCCTTTTTGCATTCCATAATTTATTTTTGCAATTTATTTTGAAAGTAGATTATATAAGCATTACTAGCTGAAAATTTTATAACAATCGGATAACGCGTTCAAAAGTTGTAATCATTGTAAAAACAGCGAAAAAAAGCGAAATGAGACGAATTTTACAAAAATTTAAAAACAGTAAATTTCGTGATAGTCATGAGAATCTTCAAATCGAATTTTGTCCAAATCCAGAGACCTTCTTCCGATGATTGTACCGGTTCCTTTGGAATGATTCATATACAAAAACTAGTTTTACTATCTCGTTAAAAAAAAATAACTTGCGCCATTTTCAAAATATACGGCTCATATATAGTCGGAAGTTATTTCTTTTAAATTGTTTTGATTTAAAAAATGTTCTTATAATTTTTGTTATTTGTATTGATCTTTATATTTGTTAGTGATAAACAACATGTTTACGAAGTTTTTTTCTAAAAAAATTTCCTTGTAAAATTGTTTTTAAAATTGATTTATGAAATTATTTTGGTGTTTACTTGCATTGCGAAAATTTAAAAAGTTACAAGTCTTTTATCTTTTTTCAATTTTTTTATACTTTTATAACTTTATATTTAGGTTGTTTACAAAGCGTGTGCTAAGTGTTGTTCTATTAATAACCAACTTTAGATGATGGGACGATACAACATTTGTACCTAAATATGTTTAGTGTGCTACACCTAGAAAACCGATTAGTGCCGACAACCGAATTTCTTGCCAATCGAATTGTTAAGTTCCAGCAAGCGAGTTTTTCGGTTGTGGCTACCGAAATTCCGCTGTCACAATTAAATTACTTCTGTCTCAATTGGTGTTCTGTTGTCGAAACTGAAAAATTCAGTTACCGCAACCGAAATATTGGATTGGCTACAAATTCAGTTGCCAGCACAAATCTCTTTCTTATGTGGGTGCAAGTGTGATAAAAATTCAAAGTCATTATTGGTAAAACTGACACAATAGCTAAGACTTCTCTTTAGCGTGTGTAAAAAAATAAAAAGATAGGAAATCAGCTAGAAATTGTGATTTTTAATAATGTTAGGTGTATTTAAGACAAGATTCTGAAAAACAGTCACCATGGGCGCTATATCCAAAGATGGACTGATTATATCCGAAAGCCACACCCAGAAAACAGATTCGGGGCACTGAAAATATTATTACAGCCCACAAAATTTTTTTGAACTGGTTGCCTTTGAATCTATTCAAGAATAGGTGTTTTTACCACCGGTTTCTAGGAACAGGTTCTAGAACTGATTCCTGGAAGTCAAAATGGAAGGCTTCACTATCGCAGAAGTTAAAATTAATATCTCTTTTTTCTACGTCAGTTAAAAAAATGAAATAAACCAAATATCACTTATTGTTACGGATTTTGTAGTTAATAATTTTCTGAAAGTTAAAAAAACGAAACAAATGAAAAATCATTATTTTTTTAAGTATTTTGTAGTTAATTTATTAACATTTAAAAATAAATGAAAAGTTCTTTTGATTTAAATGAAAAGTTAGTAGACCGGTTTTCAAGTGAATTTTCATTTATTTTAAATTACATTTTCAATTAATTTAAACTACAAACTATTTTGAGTGTGCTGATAACCGCATTTGTAGCCAACCGAATGGTTGGGTTGCGGTAGCCCACTTTTTCATTTGTGACAACAGAAAACCAATTGAGTTGGAACTAGTTTGACTGTGGCAACGGCATTTCAGTTGTATCAAAAATCATTCGGTAGTCACAACCTAAAAATCCACTTGATGCAACTGAACCATTCGATTGGCAATAAATTGTGTTGTCAGCACCGGATCTGTTGTCCTTGGGCCCATATGAGTCTGTGTACAAGATTTCATTACAATATTTTTATTGCAGTCAAAATCCATTGGATAGAATCGGTCGATGTACCAAATTTTATATAAATCTCTTAATATTTGCGATATGTGGCTGACGAACAAAATCGGTGCATTTAAAGTTAAGTCTAGGTCTAATATTTTTTGATGTTACAGACATCAACCTAAACTCATTGTCAGAGTGATATTCAAATTTTAACAGCTCTAATTATGTTAGGACAATACAACTCATGCAACGTTGTGAACAACCATATTATATTGATTGATAAGCTTTAGTATTTTTTCCAAAGAAAGATTTATAATATTCCAAGGAGAATAAAAAAAACTATAAATATGGTAAAAAGTTTTTAGTAGAGCAGGTCTTATATAGGGGAGGATGGGGTTATTTGGGATTAGTATAATATAGTACATATTCATAAGTTTTTTTAATCCTTTAAAAAATATATTCCATAATGTGGTTCGTGGTCTATATTTCTGTCTTAATAGTAACATATTAATTGCTCTCTTTGTTGTATTTTTCGGTAGTTTATTCAAAACAGAAAAGTTTGGTGTTATTTGGGAAAAGTTGGTGAAAAATGATAAATGCTCCAAATTTTAACTTATAATAATGTTTAATAACGACATATAAAAAATTAAAATACCATTAAAGTTGAAAAAAGCCAAGACTGATAAATTAACAAAAAAAAAAATTAAATACCCATTGAATTTAATTTATAAAATTTCTTCGACGTATTTATCTCCTTTTAGCTTTATGTAATCATGCAAAACTACTGAAATTTTTGAATTTCCCATATGATCCCTATTTTTTGACTTAACTTTATTTAACTTGACTTAGCAAATTTTTAAGAATTTGCTAAATCCATTTTCGTATCAATAGGTCAACAACAAGAATTCATATTTATTTTGATGTATTAGCTATTTAAAGAACATCCAAAATTTACAATTTTAATAGCAAACACCAGTGCATTAAAGCACTTTTTTCTATGTTCTGTGCCTTTCTCTTTTAAAAATCCTGCTATGTAAAATTTAAATACAAGCATGCAAAAATAGCAGTAAAATCCACTAAAATTCGTTAAAAGTTACCTTGCTGAAAAAAGGCTGAAATCAGCAGATTTTTTTTTTTTTTTTGCTAAATATAATCATAAAAAAGCAAGTAGTTCAAAATTCTGATAAGATAACGGGAAATAGTACCTCTATTTGCGCCTGCAGAATGTTAACCGCAATCCTAATAAATTAAAATTAATAAAACTGCATATTAATTACAATATTAATTACAGTTTGTCTAATGATGTGTTTGAAAAACAACACTTTACTAGAAGTTGAGAATCATCTGCTACATTTAGATAAATTAGCTGAGAAATTTGGTCAAATTCAACAGAAACTTTACCTGATTTAACTGAAAATTTCTGTTAAAATGTTGCTTACAATTTGGGGTTTGTACTCTCCGGATCTGCCTCGAGACAGCCCCATATTTATTATTGGCAGTAAAGGTGATTTATAAGATTACAGATTAACGAATTTTTGTCTATTTCGCTTAGTTATCGAGATATAAGCCATTTTATGATTATGCAATAAAAAAAAAAAAATGAGAATAAAGCGCCATCTCTATGTGAGACACAATAATATAATAGTATTAAAGGAAAATTTTGTGTTCCAAACAATCGGTTGTAGAATAGCTACTTTTCATTCACAACTCCTTCTACTGTCGATTCCATCACCGATTCTTTTTGTTTGAAATTGTCCCAAAAGCAACCCCTTCTATAGCTCCAAAGTGGAAGCAGTTGCTCTAGAATCAGTTCTGGATCTAGTTCTGGAACTGATTCTACGTCACCCACACCTTCCATATAGGATCCCAGGAACTGGTTCCGGAACCAGTTCCATGTAATCAGTTGCAGTGGAACCAGTTGCCCCAAAAGCAACCACTTCTATAGCTCCAAAGTGGAACTGCTTTTCCTAGAATCAGTTCTTTAACTAGTTCTGGAACTGATTCTACGTCAATCACATCTTCCATATAGGATCCCAGGAACTGGTTCCGGAACCAGTTCCATGGAATCGAGTGCAGTGGAACCAGTTGTAGAATATGTGTGGTTGGCTACCGATTGTAAAAAATTTTCCTGGGTAAGAAACAAAGACTACTAGAAATTATGCAAAGTTAGTTCAAATACAGATGAAAGTAATTATTATGCTAAATTGTATTTACACACAGAGAATGAATCGGTTGGATAACAATAGCAAATACCACTATTCTACCACAATACCGAAAATTTGATTATACATATAGAGATTCAATTGGAATTTTATAAATATTGAATTAATGACAAAAAGTTAGAAATAGCAACTAAAAGAAGTTTATTTTTGGTATATGAGTCGCTTATCCCAACCAAATTGCACGAAACTAAAATCTTGCATACCAATTCGATTGTAGCAACTTCTTTAAAAATATTAAATACCTTTTAATTCCCCATTAATTAGCAACAAAAACTTTATATTGGTTGCAACATCCGAATTTAATCAATCAGAATCTATTTATTTTTTATTTAATAGTTAAAACTGTGTGTTGGTTATATCCACCAATGTTAAAAGAATTATGCAACGAATTGTCTGCTACCACATCCAAAGTACAAACCATAAAAGGCTTTTCTATTAATTTTGGTACTCACAACTATAAGAACTCAGTCATAACAAAATTTTTATTCCAAATTATTTTTTATTATATTACTACTACCGATTAATTTTAAATTTTTTAAATGTCAAAATTAAAACAAAAACAATAAAAAAATTTTAATTATTTCCAAAACACAAAAATAAAACCAAAATCTAAAATAAAAACCAACCCAAAGATTCATGAGATAAACAAAAATTTATAAGTAGGTACATAGACCTTCCTATTCCATTTTTTGTTAACCAAATTTATTTCATCCAGGAGAAATTGTTTAAGTTTCAATGCCGAAAAAACATGGATTAATTTCAGCTTAGCAAATCAAAATACAATGACGGATTGAAATTAATGGTAATCATCAGTATAACACAAAATGCCTAAGAAACTTAAATATCCTTAGATAGAAAGCAGTTTCTCCAATAAGCACCTCTAGGTTTCTGAGGAATTATTCCAAAAACACTCAGAATTTTTGACTTTTTTCCATTTAAAAGGTCTCTGTCTGCGAACATCCATAGAAAAACTCGTATATTCTGATGGAGTTTTTTTTTATTGCTCAAATTCTGAGTACATATTCCTCTAGAAAAATCCTCAGATTTTAAGGGATTTTTCCAAAAGGAAACCCCCTCAGGTTATATAGATATTTTGCTATTGAAAACCCTCAGATTCTAAGGGTTTTTCTATAGAAAACTCGTAGGAAAAGCAGGAATCCTCAAGAAAAGGCCTTTTGTAAAAAACGAAGTTTTTCTGTAGACAACCTTCAGATTGTAAGTAATTATTCTTATAGAAAAGTCTTCAGATTCTAAGAACATTTTCTTATAAAAAACCTTTAATATAATTATTGTTTTTCACTAAAATCTCGTCAGCTTCTGAGTACTTATTCTTAAAGAAAAGCCTTCAGACTGCTAGGATCTTTATATATAAAAAATCTCCAGATTCTCACGATTTTTTTCGATAGAAAAACCCATAAGAAAAAGTCACAATGTTCAAGAAAAAGCCCTCTATGAAAACCTGAAATTCTCTCAAATTATTTTAATAAAATAACATATCTTACAATTTAAGATGTTTTAACAAAGAAATGGTTTAGAGTCCTTGCCCCTTTAATTAATAAATATAACAGATGTTTTAAATTAAATGTTACTTTAAATTTTTGTAATATGTATCTTTTTTTATTTTACTTATTAATAAAAAACATTTTTAATATTGGAAACAGTGTTTTATTTAATTCGGTAGAAATTTTCAATAAAATTCGGTTGGGTCTACTAAATGCTCAATTCGGTCAGGTTAGCCAAATGGATTCGATTGGACCAACAATTTTATATTGTTTTAATGTAGTAGGCGTAACTTTAAATGTTCGTAGCTGCAACCGAATAATGTGATAGTAAACATAACCACGAAATTTCGGTTGGCGATAAATTCGGTTGTCACAACGAATCTGTTTTCTGTGTGTAGATTAATCGTTATTCCATTAATAGAACAATTTTTCTCAAAAATTGTTCGAATAATTTAAAATGTCCAAATTTCGAATAACGAATAATTCGAATAATTTCATACTATTAATCGATTAATCGAAATTGGTAGAAAAATACAAAAATGTTTAAAAAATATTAATTCTTTATTAAAGTAAATGTGCTAAAATCTCAAAACTTTTTTACAAAATTGTGATAAATAATTTGTTTTATACTTGTACCTATCCGGATTTCATTCTGGCCTAGGGAAATAATTTATGGACGACCTTTTAGAATTTCTAGAAATATTTGTTAGCTTCAATTCAATGAAAATTTCATGTTTTCAAGTAGGAGCGTTAATAAACATCTTAAATCCCAAAGAAATAACAAAAACAACATAAAATTATCACAATTTGCTTTGTCATCTTCCAAATTACTACTCCGTTGTGACTTATCTAGTAAAGTGGTGGTATCTATTTATATATCTTCCTCTAACTACCACTGGAGCAAAGGGCGCTTATTTACGTTTAATAAATTTTAAATTATTTTTTACGACTTTTTAAATGTTGATATTAAACGAAAGCATTAATAATTATTGTAATTAATGATTATTAGAATTATTAATTATTATTAATGCTCAATTTAATAAAGCTTGTTTAGTGGGCACTCTGAATTAATAAAATAAAATAAAGAGATGGAGGTACGGAAACATAGAGGGAAAATCAGTTCTCAACATAATTCCTCTCAATGCATACAAAAGAGATACAAATTAATGTACGGGGCAAGGTTGCCAATTTAGCCATTTTCCGGCTAGATCTAGCCATTTTAATTTCATCTAGCCATAAAAAAATGGCTAGATTGGATCTAGCCAGAAGATTTAGCCATTTTATTTTGCCCTAGCCATTTTTCCTTTTAATGTTTTACAGTTAATTTCATATAAAACTGCTTGAATTTTTATGATTTTCAAAATTTCGATTTAAAATCATGTTTTTTGTAAAATTTGAATGAACATATTTTAGAAATTGGAAAAACATTATAATTTAAAGGTTAGTTTCAAGAAATTCGTGCTAGAACTCTTCATTATCACTGATTTATATTAAAATTATTGGGTTTTTGCATTATTTATCAATTTTAGCCATTTCTTGCCATTTTCGCTCCGTAATCTGGCAATTTCTCCAGTTCAAGTGTTGGCAACCTTGGTACGGGGTCTTATATTCTTCTTTAACTCTTCAGCTCATTGCGGTGTGGTTCTCCCTGATGTGGATAAAATATTAATATGTGAAAGAGAGGAAAAAAAAATAAAAATAATGACAATCTCGAATCTCAATTAATAATTTTTTTTATCATTTTTATGAATTTCAGAAGAATTACCGAATTTATTTTTGTTCCCTTTTTTAAATAAAATTATTAAAAACACAAAGTGTATGTATATTATTTTACAGAAAATTTTTTCGATTAATCGATTAATTTTAAGATTTTGTTCGACTAACCGGTTAAGAAAAAAATCCGAATAATTATTTGCACGATTAATCGATTAAAATAAAAAGCCGATTAATTGAATACCCTAGTAACTACTTATCTGATTTCAAAAATATTTGTTTCACTATTTGGAATGGTTCTTAAGGATGGACATAGGCTTTACATCATTCCACTAAAATAATTAATAAAAAAGTTATGAGCAATAACGTAATATTGTATTTATAAAAGAATAACGTGAGATACTGACTGACTCAACATCGCACAGTGGTTCCAAACCTAATAAAAACGGTAATAATAATGGATCTTCTAAACTACTTATCCAATTGAAAAAAAAATGTTCAGAAGAACTGAAGAAAAAGATCCAGGCTTTTAGAAAATTAGTATTGTAGCCACCCTGTTTTATCACAGAGTGTGCTACAGGGTGTCAAAGTTGACCATCTCGGATATACAAAAGCTTTACTGTCGTGCAACTTTTACAAATGTGCTGATTTTAGACTTTTTGTAATCTAGGTTATAAGATAAATAAAAAACATGCATCAAGTACTATACATAGTATCTCTTATAGTTTAAAAAATATTTAACTTTGAATTTCAAAATGTTCATTTTTTACCTTGACTTTTTTTGGGTTTTCCCAAATAAGTTTTTCATTATCAAAATTATATATTTGAAATTTTGTTGTGTCATTGTCATGACCTTTCTTAATTTCAGAATAAAAATTACTTTTAATTATCTCGAGCCGTTTAGTAGTAATAGTTTTTAAAAGTCAAAACTTTTAAGCGTGTCCTGAAAATGGCATTTTTTTGCAAAAAGGGGGGTTACTTTATTCACTTTTATATCCAAGTTTTTGAAAGTTTTTTTTAACATTTTTGGACATTTTCTAAAAGAATGAGCTTCAGAAATGCTTAATAGTCCAATTCAGAACATTTTTGAGCATAACCCCTACGCCCAGCATTGGTCGAAAATTATGAATTTTTAAACAACATTTAATGTTTCTGAATGTGGCAAAAAAAAGCCACGCCACTTAGATAAATTTTTTTTATTTTGAACCATAAGCAAACATGTTCCAAATGATTTGCCAGTAAATTTCCCCCCGCCCGCTTAAGAACATCGATAGGGGAGCAAATTTTGTGGAAAAGGTCATATTTTTAAAAGCATTTTTTATTTGTAAAAAAAATATTTGAAAATTACTTATTTTTGTAAAATTTGATTTTTTTTTTCATTAAATGGTAAACAATTGTTATACACTAAAAAAATTGTTTCGTTACTGTTAATAGTTATTTTTACATAAAAAGTTAAATTTCTATATAATATTTTGAAATAAAATGGATTCTAATTTTTTTTTAGGTTTTTTACCGGGGTGTTTAATATTTGAAATATTTTTTAATATTTTTTTATACACTAACAAATAAGACTTATTTATCTATTCAACGATATAGAAAATGTTTATATAATTTTTCCATCAAGTCAAACTAATGCACTTAAAAGAGACATCTCAGGTCAAAATTTATTATTCGATAATTTTTTTCATGCTTAGTAGACTGGCCTTTACTTGTAACGTTGTTCCGAATCCCGCTCTCCGAGGCTTATTTTGTGAGGTTGCTAGAAAAACTATTCCAAAAAAAATTTCAGCTTAATCGAAGAATTTTTAAGCTATCCCTGGCCCTTCAAAGTTTCGAATGCGATTTAAAAGGGGGAAAATAGCTTTTTGGCTTATTTTGAAAATACTGGCTCTTAAATAACTGTATTTCTGGAAAATGTTAATAGAATCGTAATCTAGACTGAATTATTTTTATTAAAAGGCATAAAAATCCAAATCGGTGGGAAAATATTGAAGTAATTGTAATTCGTCCAGACCATTGTATGGTTAAAATGGTATATATTTTTAATAATTTGGGTAATATCATTAATTTTTGTTTTTTAGCTAGATCTAACATAATCTCTTTAAATTTTTTACTAATTCAGTTAAAAGATATTGTTTTCTGAAAATTTTGTGAAACCTAGACAACGTTAATCCTTTCTATACCAAGTTCAATTTTCAAAAATTTTAAAATTTCACTTTTGACCTTGATATAGAAAGGGTTAACGTTGTCGAAGTTTCACAAAATTTTCAGAAAACAATATCCTTTAACTGAATTAGTAAAAAATTTAAAGAGATTAGGTATGTTAGAGCTAGCTAAAAAAACAAAAATTAATGATATTACCCAAATTATTCACATGTTTGTGAAGGAAAATGTTCCTCACTTTTTTTCGTTTTTTTATACCGGAATTGCTTAGGGGCAAAAATGGGCATTTGTAGAAAATAAATATTTTTGGACAATTTATAGTCAGTGTGTTCCCGTACGTTCCCAATGTTACCGAAATTTACCCAAAGTTACCGAAATTTACCCAAACGCGTTCCCGTACTCGAGAATTGGGTAAATGAGAGCGCTAATGAGAGTGTATTAGTGCTTCTCTTTTTACCAAAATTTACCCAGACTTTTTCTTCGGGTAAACTTTGGTAAAACAGCTGATGAAAATATAAACAAAAAACAATTGTGAAATTAAATTAAAAATTGTAATTAAATAAAGAAATAAGCAAAAGAAACTTGGTTTTTTGTTAAAATTAATTGAATAAAATCAAAAACAACTTTTAAATGCGAATAAATATGTCTATTTGTGCCGATTTGCAAACTGAAATTATACGTATTTTCACATCAGTGATGGGATTTTTGGCACAATCTAAGATTGATTGGTACAAAGGCCCAACCGATACTATTTTGGCACATTTTGGTTATCTACAAAATTTAATATAAAATGAATTTAAAAAATAACAATTCTTTAATTTTTAGTTTCTAAGCATTTATTGGTATTAAATTACCTTTTCGAATATAGCAAAACTAAAAAATGGCATCGAAGATATCACCGAATAAAGCACCGTAAGTTGTTTTTTACGTGAAAAAATTTCTCTCAGATTTAAAATGCTTTAAATTGCAATTTAAGTTAAAAAAATTAACAATATTTTAATTTTATAACAAAGCCACAATCACAATTAACACAAAATGTCACTTTTTCACCAGAAAAATAATAGTCTTGTACATTAAATTTGCGTGAAAACTAAGTTTGCACAATTTTCACGTGAAACTCATTGTCGTAAAAAATAATTTTTTTTTATATGGAGTATAACAGGTGCTTAATCCATAGAATTTAAAAAATTCAAATGCTATAGATTTATCTCAGAGCTTCGAAAGAATTAATTGAAGTTTAATTCATAAAAAAATTAATTCAGTTTTAGAAAATGTTTATATGTATACCATTCCGTGCAACCATTCCTAAAGAATTCATTCATTGGCTGCATTCCCAAATCTTTAATAAGTATCGGATGAATGTAATTTATCATTCACCTTTTAATTGAAAGAAAATTTTAATTCATTCAAATATAATTAATTCCATAAGAATTCAAAATAGAATTAATCAAATAAGAATGCATTTACAAAATGAAAGTTGAAAACACGGTTTCTAAGTGAAAATTGAGTTTTGGCACAATAAAGGCCCATTTGGCACATTTTAGTCACACACTTGGCACAAAACAAAATTTTTCAAGTCCCATCACTGTTTAACATTATTCTTTGAAATAAGTTTTTGGGCTAGAAAAGTGGTTTTTTGCGTTCCTGTACTATTGGGTAATTTTGTCATTTTGTGAGAGGATTTTGTGCTTACTCTCATTTTACCGAACTTTACCCAAAAAGTAAAGAAACACACCTAGTATGTAGAAAAAAAATTTTTTTTTTAATTTTGAAAAAAAATTTTTTTTTCCAAATATATTATTTATAACATCCAATTGTATGAAAAAAAATCATAATAGTGTCATTACAAAAGTATTTTAAAAGCATGAAGCGATAGAAGGTAGCATATATAATACGGTCATTTGAAACGCATTCACTTAGGTCAACTTTGAATGTCTCTGGACAAAAAAGTAATAAAGATATAAGCCTAATATTTTTGGTACATGATAATTAGATTGTTTGTTACAAACTGTGGAAAAATTAGGTAGATCAGAAGACATGAATAAAATGAATTAATGCTGCTCTTAAACCAGTGTGCATCGCCCAGCTCAAACCGCTGAAGCTAGGAAGTTAAAATTTGGTACGTCGGTTCGTTCCACGGCGTTAACGTGAAAAAGTGAAAAAGTGTAACTCTTAACGGCCTGCCCAAACCGCTGAAGCTACGAAGTTGAAATTTGGTATGTAGGTTCCTCCTCTGTGGTAGACATCCACTAAGAAGGGATTTTTGAAAATTCCTACAGGGATGGGCAAAAAGCCGACAAGAAAAAGACCTTTTACCAAAAAAAAGTACCTTTCTCCAAAAAACTACCGTTTTCAAAAAAAAGTACCTTCTACCAAAAAAGTACTTTGTCCACAAAAAAGAACCTTTTCCCAAAAACTACCATTTAAAAAAAGCACCATTTAAAAAAAATACCATTTAAAAAATAGATTTTGAAAATAATTCTTTTTTCCTCCCCCACAGATACCTCCATTAAGACAAGATTACGGGATCTTCGGCGTAGGCGTCCGCTAAGACGAAACTTTGGAAATTCCTACTGGAACGGGCAAATAGAGGATAAATATCCCCCTAGACCTGACAAACCCCCTTTGGCTGGAAACCGGAAAATTAAAGTATTTCTTCCCTGGAGTATGGGCTAACTTATCTGGAAGTAATTTTTGGGATTTTCGGCAGGGACGTTGTAAAAATGGGGGTCCAAAATTGGAAAATTACCCCTTTAACGGCCTGCCCAAACCGCTGGAGGTAGGAAGTTGAAATTTGGTGTAAAGGATCCTCCTCTGTCGTAGACATCCACTAAGACTGGATTTTTGGTAATCCCTACAGGTTGGGGGCTTAAAATGGGAAAATCTAAAGTATTTGAAACACTAAAATTAAGAAACAAAATGAGAAACGAGTGGAACTGAATGGAACGGAGCAAGCATTGGCGTAGATAGGCCGGTCTGGGGGGGCTAAGCACCCCCAGAAATAATTTAGCCCCCTCAGATTTTATTAACAAAAAGATGTAAATAAAATTATTTTATTAAAAAAATTCAATTTAATAAAAAAAATATAATTTTATAAAAAAATTTATATAAAAAAATTATAATTTTATAAAAAGAAATTCACTTTATAAAAAAAAATGCATAGCCGTAAACGGCATCGAACTCGAGACCTTCTGAATTTAAACCTTATTTTAACAAAATATCGTAATTTTTATAAAATCAGTGCTCTGCCAATGTATTATTTTTTGAACAGTTGGCAATATCTGGCTGGGATTTTATTTAATCCCAAATAAATGAAGATCTTACGTAGTACCCAAATATAATGCGGGATCTATTTTTATCTGTCGTTTTTGTGGCTCCCTATTAAAAAAATTAATGAGGTACAACATACCATCATATCTTCTTTTGATGCCGGCCAAAATAAAATTTTATCCGAAAAATGATGGATCGTACTGCAGTAATTTAGATACACCTTGGATCTAATATGATGACAGATGATCCGAAAAACGAGATTATCTAATTATATAACATTGGAAGTGACATAATTATAACCAAAAAGTAATTTAAATAGAATGGACCATTTAGTGCAATCCGAGCGATATCTGAATGAATTATTTTTGTCTAATGGTATCAAATAAAATGTAACTTTTTGTATTAAATCTAATTTTATATAATTAGATTAACCCATTTTTTCGATCTGCCATTTTTTGGGATCAACTTAGATCTAAGTTTATCCCCAAATATATTGCTGGATCTAATTCGATCTGCCAATTTTCGGACCAAATTAGATCTAAGTTAATCCACAAATATATTGCTGGATGTAATTCAGCGTGCCATTTTTCGGATCAAATTAAATCTAAGTTTATCCCTAAATATATTGCTGGATCTAATTCGATCCGCCATTTTTCGGATCAAATTAGATCTAAGTTTATCCGCCAATATATAGCTGGATCTGCCATTTTTCGGATCAAATTAGATCTAGGTTTATCCCCAAAGATATCATTGGACCTCCCAATTTTGAGATATAACTTGATCTTAGTTTATCCCCATATATACAATGGGATCTAATACGATATCATAGGATACACCCAATTTTGAGATCTAATTGGATCAGCTAGATATTACAGCAGATCTTAAACAATATCAAATTGGATATGATTAGATATTGCGCGAGATCAATTTTTTTTACTCGGGTAGTTATATTTCTGATACTATTAGAGTCAAATAACGTTTTGAAGAATTTGAAGAGTGTTATGATTATTAGAAGAAATTTGACAGTAATATACTAATTCAAATTGGAAGCATTGAAAAACATTCCTGAAACCCTTTACAATCCGTATCAAGAAATTATAGAAATGTTCATTCCTGAAAATGTATGCAATGAGTTGGTTAATCGTTGTTGTTTTTTATTTATGTATGTATGTACCACTGATTTAAAGTTCAGAATAATTTTTTTGTGTTTTGAGAATTTTTTTAGTGGGAATAAAAATTGTTTTATTTATAAAATACATTTTTATTTGTATATTTTATCGCGTTGTTAATTTCTGTAAAATTAATTTAATAAAAAAAAATTGTCCTCTTTTTTAAGGCAAATGTCCTCCTTGTTTGAGGTTGACGTCCTCTTTTTCTCAAAATGGAAATGGCAACCCTATATGTACCTAAGTATATTAAGTTAAGTTGCAACAAATTTTATTTGAAATTTTTAGCCTTATTGTAATAACGTGAAGGGTTATTTATAAAAATGAAAATAATAGACAAATGTATACCAATTTTTTCATGATAAAATAACGCTTGCAAACATCTGTGGTTCGAATTATTATAAATTACTAATTATTGGTAATAAATTGCAGATTTTCTATAAAATACATACTTTATATACGCTTATTGTTTATATTTGTATTTGTTTTATAAAAATATAAATAATGACAAAAATATAGTGCATTTTTAAATAAAAGAAACTGTATTGAAAACATTAATTTTTCAAAAAATGTTTTATACACTGTACCAGTATGCAAATTAAAATCGTACAATACAAACACAAAATTTTAAATTAAAATGGCACTTAATTGGGGAAATTATTTCCAAAATATGAATTCCATTTTATTTATATAATTACAGACAATATAATAATTAAACAACACCAACAAAAAATTAAATTATCTATTCAAAATTATATACAAAGTAAAAACATCCAGACACTTATGCGTCATTCAAAACCGCACATCTAGAGGTTTTTCGTGAAAAAATGATGAAAAAACAAAAAACTCTTTCAGTATTCGGGAGTAACATCAGGATAAAAAAATACAAACAGTTTAAAAAGAATATTCAAATTATACACAGATAAAACAGTATGCACCAACAATTGGAATTTGTAAAAGCAATCACATTTCTTTTAAATTTAAATTTTATTTCCAACAATTTTTTTGTTTGAAATATTTGTAACTTGTTTGTAAATTGTTATCTTTCATATAAAAATTGTTTAAAAATAAAAATTCAAATTTACAAAATAAAAAATAAAATTTTTTTTGGATTTACAAATTTCTTTGTTGGTCCCTTTTTAAAAAGTTTTTTGTATTTACAAATTTGGTATGAGAAAGGTGTTTAAAAATTTAATTAAAATTTTGTAAATTCTTTCTGTGTACGCTTATTGATTTAACTTTTTTATTTTGGAAAAATATAAGTCTTTGACCTAGTTTTCAGTTTAAAAATGTTTATGTGTGCAATTCCTAAAAACTTTTAATATTTAAGCCAAAATAAAGTTATTTTCATTTTGAGGGCACATTAGTGGTATTTTGGGTACACATAATCTGACATTTGAACAATTTGTTCGCGTGAATGTTTTTATGAAGTGGTCGTTAAAGCAATGGCGGTTTGAAGTGGAAAATACAAAAAAAAAAAAATTCAAAAATTTATTTTTTAATATACCTCAAAAATTAGTTTATATTTGTGCTGTCCCAGTTAATACCTGTCAAAATTGGCTGTGCGAAACGGAAAAATATTTTGATCACACTGACCCATTTCAGATAATAATATTAGTGTGCCTCGCGATAGTATGGGTGTTTGAGGACTTTCCTACTAGATCTCTGTTTAGGGCACATTATCGTGATATACCTCAAATGTGTGTTCATTTTTATTACATAAAAAGTCGCAAATTTTCTGGCCAAGAAACTGCAAAAATTATAAAACTTGAAATCACATAACTTTAAATACTTGATAATACAACAATTATACTTTAAATATTTATTTTCTACAATCCTTACAAGTAATTTTCACATACATCATTTCTACGTGCATACAAAGCCACACTCTAAAAAATACTTCTAAATTCACTGTTATAAAGTATGTACATTTTTGTTTAATAGTACACTTATAAAAAAAAGTTAGTCACCCTTATTTTAGTTGTCGACGTCGACACAAATCGACGTCGTATTTTGTCGTCTTATTAAAATTGGTATTCCAGTTGTCGTTATCGATATGTATCGATGACTGTTGACTAATATTTGGTATTCTCTAACAAAATTTAACGACGATATTGTATTGAGACGACTCTGTATTTGTCGTCGCCATTTTTGGTAACGACATTTTAAAGTAAAGTGTAACAAAAAAATAAAAAATGGAAAAAAAACGAAAAAATTAAACTGACAAACGTGGATCAGTTTGAAAAACTTGTTGAAGAGTTGCAGAAAAATCCTTCACTTGCAAGAGGATTTCGCAGAGGCACTGTTCCGAGTAATTTTAAGTAACAATGGGATGAAATAACGAAAGTGCTCAATGCCCTTGGCCCACCAAGAAGATTAGGAGGTGGGTGGCAGAAGGTAAGGAAATCATGAACGTAAATAGTGCATTATAAATTTATAACATCAAATTTATTTACAGGTTTGGCGAGATTTAAAATTTAAAGTCAAAAAGAAAATGGTCGCCAACAAAAGCGAGTGTAGTGCTACTGGTGGCGGAAGATTTAAGCAGTTTACACTTAGCCCGCTGGAAGAATCTGTGGCGAATCTGCTACAGTTTCAGAAACAGCTGAACCCTCAGGGCGCTATTCAGGGAGTACAATGTGACAAGCAGGACAACGAATGTGAGGTTCCAGAGATAGAGTGTACTTTGGATATAGAGGAAATGTCTAACACTGCTGAATTATGCACAATGGATTTGCGAATTGACCAGGAATTACCAGAAACCTCATCCAGACGCGCCATTCAGCACTCAACGCCTGTAAGCATTTTTCTACAGAAAGAAAGCTCTACTCAATTGAAAAGCAAGGAAAGTTGTGCAAAAGAAAAAAAATGCAATTGCAATGGCCGGCAGGAGTTGCTCCAAAAGCATAGCGATGAGCAGGCAAAACTATTGACTGACATTTCCAATTCATTGTTATCAATAAAACGTAGCCGTAGAGACGGAAACAAGTACCAAAAAGAATTGTTGGTAATCGAAAATAAAAAGTTGAAGTTATTGGAAGAAAGAAAGAAAACCATGAGAGCGAGTTAAAACTTAAAACGATCAAAATGCTGATCAAGGAAAAGGAGCTTCAACTCCTTAATAAAAAGCAGTAACAAAAACTCTTAATGGATGTTTTTAACATGAATTTTTTCTTTTTTGTGCCTTATAATTATTTTTTATTTTATTTTTTAAGTTACTTTGTTATAAAAAATAAATTGACTGAACTGAAATTAGAGAAAACTTTGTTTTATTTGTTCTCTTATTTCAGATGCCTCAATACTTTGCGTAATTTGTGCTTCATGTACTTCAACATCATGCTGGCCATTTTCTGCGCTGCTTGTATTCTCATCTGTAATATTTAAGCCATATTCAATGCATATATTGTGAAGTGCAGCGCAAACATTGGCAATTTTGATTGCTTTTGCAGGGTTGTAATGAAGTTGCCGGGCTCCAAGAAGACAGCGAAATCGGTTTTTCAACATACCAATAGTTCTTTCCACTATATTTCTGGCTTTAGCATGCTTTGTATTAAAAATAGCTTCTGCACTTCCTTCAACAGTAGAGCGATATGGCGTCATCAGATATGGCTCAAGGGGATAACCTGCATCACCTGATAAAATAAAGTTTCGTTACACAGTGGGGTATTTGAAAAAAATAATTGTAATAAGTTCTATACTACTGAACATAAAATTTTTACCTAAAAGCCATGAATTCCGTTCGCCACCAGTATATCGTTCTTGTAAAACTCGTTTTGCATGGCTTACGTTCCAAATTAGTGAATCATGAGCAGAACCTGCATATCGGGCATCCAAAAACCGTATCCGCATTTTATGATCACAAATCTATATTAAAGTCAAATACATATGATAACAAAATGCAATTTAATATTTAACATACATACAATCATAGCATTTAAACTAAAAAATCCTTTACGGTTGAAGTATAGATGCTGCTCTTCTTTATTTGGAGCCAAAATTTTGATGTGGGTTCCATCCACACACCCAATAATACCAGGAAAATCTGTTTTTTCAAAAAACTGTAATTTAGCTTCATTTTTTTCAGCATCAGTCATTTCAAATTTTATCAATTGGGGACAAACTGTAATTTCTAATGCATCCAGAGTCTCAGACAGAATCTTGGAAACGATTGGCTGTGACAGTCCCAAGTTAAAGTCATTTCCAACACTCAACTGGTACGATCCCTGGGCTAAAAATCTCAATGTAGCTGCCAATATGATTGTTTTCGAAATGAATGTTGATCTAATTCCGCTTTTCAAATTAGGTGCTATTGTTTCCAACACATGCTTAAAGGCTGCTTTATTAAGTCGAAAGTAATTTTCAAACCTTTTGAAGAAATAAAATATTTTTAAAGGCAACAGTATTTGAGTTTGCTACTCACTTTCTATCTGGTAAGTTGAAGACATCGGACTTCTGTCGGAGTAGTCTTCTTTGCAATATTAGATTGCGTTTGTTTGCTTCATCACTCGAATCAGATTCGGAATCAGAAATAAAAAACATTTTTCCACAAAAATAACAATTTTTTTTGTGTTTATTCAGAAATAACAAATAAAATAAATCAGCTGACTCAAATATTAGAGATGTGCGACTGTTTTTTTTTCTAGTTATCGATAAACAGTCGTCGTCGTTACAAAATGGTTACGGAATACAACATTGGTGTCGATGTCGAAAGAAAGTGATATTGACTTAAAAACGACAACGACATCGACGACGGCAACTAGAATAAGGGTGAGTATAAAAGTACACCCAGAAAACAGATTCGGTGCTGACAACCCCATTTGTTGCCAATCGAATGGTTCAGTTGCATCAAATGAATTTTTCGGTTGTGGCTACCGAATTATTCTTGCTACAACTGAAATTCTGTTGCCATAGTCAAATTAGTCCTGTCTCAATTGATTTCTGTTGCCACAACTGAAAAATTCGGCTACCACAACCGAACCATGCGATTGGCTACAAATGCGGTTATCAGAACTGAATCTGTTTTCTGGGTGTATGTTAAGCGCGTTCTGTCGCAAATGAACTGATTTTTTCTGTTATTTTGTCTAAAAATTTAGGATCGAACTAATATTATTGTAAATCCCATTTAGCATAACAATTACTTACATCCGTATTTGAACAAACTTTGTATCCCAATTTTTAATCTAAATCATTCTGATTTTGGTGCACTGTAAGAAACGTGGCACGCATTTCGAAAACAGCTTTCTCATGCACAAATGTTCATGCAAAATAAAGCCGACACGTTCCTTCGATATCTTTAAAGTATCAGCTATTTCCTGCAACTTTACGGTCTTCCAAAACGATGAACTCTTTTTGATGTTTTCCGGTATCACCACCTCTTTTGGGTGACCAGAACGTTCGGCGTCATTGGTGTTTGTACGACCACGTTTAAAGTCAGCAAACCACTTTTCTACCACGTGTCTCAATTTAGAAGAGTCCGAATAATACTTAACAAGCCAATCTATGGCTCGAACAGTATTTTTTCCCCATTAAAAAGCAATGAAAACTCAACACACGGAATTGCTTTGAATCCATTGTTTTCAAAATCGTACAATTTGCGTCACTAAAACAGCTGTAACTTGCTTGTCCACTAACCCAGTGTAGAAACAGTAATGACATATCATTATTTTTTGAACTCCCAGTAATGACACCGCCTTACCTTCTGCATTATTTTGAAACATATAATATTGAGTTATTAATAACTACTTCTTCCATTATTTCAAAATAAAAAATAATGCGTTACCAATGACGACTTATTTTTATCATTATTTCAAACATAAAGTATTGGTTTAGATTTTTTTTAAAATTTTTTTGGAATCTATTTTTAGACGTAGTGGGTTATTTTGTAAAACGCAACGCCTTGCGTTGCGTTGATTTATGTGTAAAGTGTTATTTAGAGTTTGCTGTTCGGTTTTAATCGAAACCGAAACCGCGGTTTTTCAAGCCTCAAAACCGAAACCGAAAACCGACAAAAATAAGTCGGTTTTTAACAAATACTTTAACCAATTAAAATAATTAATTAAATTGCATATTATTGAATCTTGAATTTCGAAAAGACTCAGCTTCTATTTTACAAGATATTGTATTTAATTGTAATGAACATTTTCTACATTAAAAACTGCTTTAAAGAATTTTTTGTTTTTGTTATTACGGATAACATAAACTGAAGCTTATAATTTAAGTAAAAAATTGAACTAAAAAGTCAAGTGGTTTAAGAGATTTTCGCCCTTACTATCTAAAATTTTCAAATGTATATTTTAGTTAAAGTCGACTTTAGTTAAAATATTGGGTGGCAGTATGCCTTGACTTGGTTTATTTTTGGAGAATTCTGTTGGTTAATTTATTTTCAACCAATCAAAATGTTTGGAAATATGAATATTTTTGTAGGGTTTTCATACACAAAATGAACAAAACCGTATGATTAAAAATAAAGTCGACTTTAAATTTAAAATACCCTTATAGTATTGAGTTTCACATATTCAGTTACGATTTTCGCCGATTTTTCAAAAAGCCTTATTTCGTATTCCGCGAAATTTGTAAAAATTTTAACTTTTTATTGTTTTAAACGAATTGCTAAAATTTAAACTATAATTAAAAGAAAAAAAATTAATTTATAACGGGTTTCCGCGTTTATTT